>OY728166.1:844598746-845848746 GCA_963277665.1 Viscum album | reverse complement strand
CCATCAAAGGATGTTGACATAGATGAAATAAAAACCTTTTTTTAGAGAGAAATATCTCATTATATCTTGAAATCATTTAAGAGTCACATAAAGAAAATATTTATTTTGAAAATATTCTTATAATCGTGTAAGGGAAGACATGACGATCTTATAATGGAGGAAAATAGCTGCACCCGCCGTATAAGTTAAAAAAACATTCTTACCTTAATTTTTTCAAAAAGGATAAAAAGCACCTTGTTTGGAAAATGACGGAAAGATTCCTTTATAAACCTCTTATAAAATTAAAACAAGGGTATAAATGACATTAACCCATATTCTGTAAAATAGTAATAATTTTTTGAAATTCATTTTTAAGAATCATGGATGTGGATGATAAAGAGGTCCCAGTTGATATTTATGTATAAACAACCTTGAATAATGAAGAGATTGTGAAATAACCCTTACCTTGTACATTTCCATGGTTGATGGTAGGTTAACCTCTTGTATAAAGATGAAATAATTGTTATAAAATTATAAAATAATCATATATATTAATATGATATCATATATGATCTTGTAACATTGCTTTGTTAATAAAATATAAGTATTATCATCGTTTCGGGTGTTAACTTACTCGTTTTCTTTTATATGTTTTGTGACATAAGTCATGTTTATTATGGATAGGTTGTATTTTATTCATATACAGAATGATATAAAGTCCTTAAAAATTATTTTTAATCATAAAATGACAATTATAATTGCATGGATACGATGGGGAATGAATCTCATCACGTTCGTGGAGACGGTAATCCGTACGTATGCACGAGCAATAATATCATTCGTTTGATATTAAAATAATATATAATTGGATGGTATATCATATATAAAGAATAATTATCATGTTATATTTATTATTTAATGAATTATACATAATTATTATACCCATCTAAATTATAATATATTGAATAACATTTACACCACAACGTGGAGACGGTAGGCCGTACGTATGCACGTATGGTGACATGTCATTCAAAGGATGGATAGAATAATGAATTTTTTTGTTCCAAAATTATAATAAGATCATAGTATATAGAAGATACTGTATTTATTATTTTAGAATTTAAATAACAAGGAAAGAAGAAGTTGAAGAAGAAAGGAACATGAAAGAGGGTGCTGAAAACATTACCTCTTCTTTGGATTCTTCCTTTTTATTTGATCAAAAGGGCTCCTTAGGTTGGATTTATGATCAAACTAAGGCCTCTAGGTTGAAGTGATGGAATTTTAGAGAGTATTTGGCTAGGTTTTTTCCAATCCAAATGGATTTTAAGGTGTGAATAATTGGATAGAAGTTGTGTCCTTTTATAAGGGGGAGGAGGGGCTATTTAGGAAAAACTTAATGTATTTATTAATAATAAATTCATATTCGGTTTCAAGTGGCTCAAAAGTAGATTATTCAAAGTCTATGGTGGGTATTGGTCTAAATCCTTTCAACCAATAGATTTTAGACAGGTTTGGGTCTTTATATTAACCTTATCTTTTAGTTTTAGCTCTTGGTTAATTAGTATAACACTTACCGTGTCACTTTGTATTTTTATAATATATAATTAATAAACATACTATATACATCCAGGAGACCCCAAATTGGTCCCTTAATGATACAACAAAATGATATATGTACTTTGGGCGAACCTTAGATTTTTAGGAATAGAATATAAATTAACAATATAATATTTTTTTAGAAACTCATTTATGTCAATTTTGACACTACTCAATAATTTATTTTTGTTAAAGTCATAACAACATTATTAATTCGAAAAAAGTTAATTTATGAAATCATAATATGTCATATTGACCAATAAAATTCGATTATGTTATAAAAAAATTCAAAATTTATTTATTTTAACATTTATAATACCAATTATTTGATTCTTTCATTAATAAAGAAAATACTGCATCATTATTGTGACATATATATTTTTACTTTTTAATTATCTAAAAATTATAAATAAAAAATAATTATGTAGGATATATTTTTATATTTATAATGAATATTTATAATCTAAAATATAACATATATAATCCTATGTAAAAATTGTTTTTCTAAAAGATATAAGCTTATGTCATTTTTGTATTTTCCTTAACTTAATTAAAATAAAGTGTCCCTATCACCTGCAAGTGGCACCATGGGGTCCCAAAATCGACCCAAAGATTCACATTATCAAATATTTATCAAAAAATAAAGTTATGACACGTTTTAGGGTAATTTATTTTTATTATAATATTATTTTGTTACCCTTATTTATCGGATTTACCCCTTAACCATGGAAAATGAAATATTTACCGAAATAATTATTCAATATGTCTAAAAATAATAGTTACCCATTTACATAATTTGGAAATCCTTAGTCCAAATATGGAATCAATTTTTCCAAATTCAAAACACAGAAGTGGCAGAAATTTATTTAAAATTAATTCCCACTGTCAAAACAAAAAACATGTTTTGAAGATATAATAACTATCAAAAGATTGGCACTTTTTTTTGTCTGGTTTAATTGTGAAATTATTTCCAATGACCAAAATTGTATTAAATGGTAATAATATATTCTAAATATACTTTAAAACCACTCAAATTCATAATTTATCACTATTAATTATTTTTATTAAAAAAGTTGTTTTTAATTAAAATTTAGTAATTTTCACTATTCATCAAAATATAAAAGTTATCCGAAAAGTACCAAAATTTCACCCAAGGCTAAATTTGATATTCCGAATCCAAAAATTAAGTTCATTTTGAGAGATACAATTTATAAAATTTAAAAAAATTTGTATTACTATTCATAACGGTTAGTTTGATTGGTTATGGTGTGTATTAGAACTCGAAGTTGTGTACAACACACACTTACTGTATTATTCAAAGAGAAGCGTACCGTGGAAGCTTGGGGTGTTACATTGTAAATTTTTGGTGTCCCCATTGTAAAGAATAAATTTATTTAGTCAAATTTAATATATAAAAGTTTAAAATATTGGATATAAAAAGGGTCCACTATTAAAAGTTGGTAAAAGTGCATTTTTGAAAAATACTTATTTTATCTAAAAAATAATTTGTTCTTATATTATGTCTAATAAACTCATAATATGGATTCTAAAATTATAAGGATTATATAAAGTTCAAAATTCAGTTAATACTATTCATAACTTCTTTTGGAAGGCTAGTTTGGTAAGTTGTGGTCTGCTTGAACTCAGTGTTACGTGTAGTGCAAGTTATTGAAATATTTTTGAAGAAATAACACACTATGAAATCTTGGGGTGTTATAGGAAATTTTGGTCAAGACTCCCCAAGATTCTATCACCCTAGCACACCAAACTCGTAGGTCCTATGCTGGTGTTATATGCGGTTATGTAATGAGACCGTAACTGCCTTGTGTAATCCTTTGATTAAAATAAAAATTGTGATTCATTCTTATGATGAAGTTTATAAATTTTCAAATGTTCATATAAAAATAGTATATATATTATTGTTGAATTTTAGAAAAAGGAAATTTTAAAAATATTTATGTAAACCATAGATAATTAATAATGTGTAATTATTTTCAAAAAATGGTCTTCTACAGTTATGTTCAGTAAGAAATTTAGAGTCTAATAAGATCAACTTAATTTTTGATGAATATTAATTTATGAATTATGATTTTAGACTTATGAATAGTTATGTAACCAAATGGATTAAGTAACTTCACTTAATAATGTATTAATACAATTTATGCACCTTGATTAAGTAATGTGATTCAATAAAATAGGTAAATAACTATTTCAAAAATTATTGGTTAAGTATTCATTTTATCTGGTGTATAGTGTTTTTTTTTAAAAAATTAATTAAAAATATTTAGAAAATTATTTTCATAATATGGAATTCATTTTTGAAATTAGAGCATCAATATCTGGTTAAGGTGAAATTTTTGGATTTTTCTGAGAAAATTGAATTTTGTGAATAGTGTTTTTATTTAAAAATTAAATTAAAAATATTTAGAAAATTATTATCATAAAATGGAGTTCATTTTTGAAATCAGAGCATTGATATTTGGTAAAGGTGATATATTGGGATTTTTCTAAGAAAGTTGACTTTTCCGTGAATAGTGAAAATACAGTTTTTGAGTTTCGGGTGTTTAATAACATCATTAAGGATGTAATAATTATTCAATAATTCTGGTTGACTTATGAATAATAATATAAGGTATTAGGCGTCCCAAGTGGATAATACCAGGGGAAAATACCATTGTCAAGCCCATGGTGTTGCCAATACCACCGATGGGGTGTCCCTTTCCAATTAATGCTTTGTCCCCTCACTCCTCCTATAAATACCAAGCCTTTCCCTCATTAATTTCACTCCCAACTCCCCCTAAACGAATATTGAGTCTCATTACCTCCAAAATAGTCCTCCCAAGGTTCTCTCAGGCCTCCCAAGGTCCCGACCTACATGATTTTGAAGTTATTCTTCAAGGTAAGGGATCCTACCTCTCTCTTTCTTTTCAAGTACTCTTTTGTATGTCATTTCATTTAAGCCCCATGTTCTTATGTTGGGGGATGTTCTTTTATATTAATATTACTTCCCTTTTCATTATCATATGATTATATATCCCCTATTACTCTCTTCATTTGGTTTCATGAATGTTTAAGTGGTTCCGTTAGGCTACCGAATTTTTGTAAGGGATTCTTTCACTCTTCCCATTTTCAAAGTTCTATTCTCATGTCAAGTCTTTCATGTTCCTTTTTCCATGTTAGGGTATGAACTCTATATTCATCATACTATCCTTTTATGTTAACATTAAGTGGGACCCAATTTAATCTCAACAATTCATTTTTTTAAGTTTTAAGTGACGCTGTTAGGCTGCCGAATTTCTCATTAGAGAAATCTTATTTTTGTCTTCCTTTCATGTTTTTCATTTCATATGGAATGTCCTTAAAATTTCATTACCATGTTATTATATACTTTATATTATGTCCCTATACTATTTTATGGATCATTTATGAGTGGGTGACCCATGTCCCCTCTCTTTTCAATGTTTTCAAAAACCCTGTAACATTGTCGTTATGCTGCCGAATTTTTGTCTCAAATTGTCTCTCTTTTTCTAAAATTCATTTATTTTATTAAGTGAATACTGAAAACTCTTTATTATACTGAGGTATTCATATATTTATCAAAATGTTATATTTTAAATTCTGGTATTTACATTCATGAGACCCACTTCCCTTTCATGTGGGTTTAATGTGACATAAAGATCACATCTTTAAAGCAGTTTTTAAAATGTTATGACTATGAAATGAAACCCATTTATTTTATGCTGTATGGGTTATTTATGAAATGATTGATGATGATATATATGGATCACATGGTAATAAAGGAAAATTAAGGGTCCTCCTTTACATCACCCCAATTTATTGGGTAAATACTTAATCTCTTGAGATAACCATTTTAAAAATACCTTAGTGAATAACCTTAGTAATTTTTTATGACACCTTGTTGATGGACCTTGGTGATACAGAAATGATTTTCTAAGTTAAATGTTGTTGCCACATTCTCATGTTATAAAACATGTTATTTTTATTATGATATGCCTCATGATCTATTTCTCATTCCTTAAAGTTATTTATCATGACTTTGTTGATGTATCTCAAGTTCACATGTAAAATGTTTCTCATGTTTTCCTTACTAAGCCTTCTTCTCACCCTTTCCTTTGCTGTATGCTCCCAGGTTATGAGATGCTATAATGAACATAGGATGAACAATTAATAAGCCTTACAAGTGTTTTAGAATAATTTTTTATGTTGTTCTCATTTTTATGATCCTGATTTCCAAGACACTAGACTTTAAAGATCCTCTATTTGTAAAATGTAATGAAATGTTATGTAATAAAAAGGAGGGATGCTATATTGATGGAATACAAATTCTATTTATAAAAATTGATTACATAATATTTAACTAATAACTTATTATATAACCCCTTATAACACCTGCATAATACCTAAGGGTAAGGTGTGGGATGGTGACAGACTCTTGGAGTGTCTCGGATAACATAACCCGGGTGGTAATCTCTATTAACTTGAACTTCTCTCATAGGTGATTCCATTCAAGATTAAAATGTTGAATCATAGCTTTGGATTGGTCAAGAGAGAATCCCAATGACGCAATGTCCATTCTGAGTAATGACAAATGAGATTCGTATGACTCGAGTCAACTAGATGGGGTCATCCTCTCATTTGACTGTGTCGAAAGGATTATTTTTAAAATTAGTAAATTTATATAAGTCATGTGATCACTGTTCACTGACTATATTATTAATAGTAATAATACTTAGTGGTCGTTTAAACTAAATAATAATAAAAAACATGTTCATGGGTTTTCTATATCCATAAAAGATTTAATTAAAAATGAAAGGTAATTTTATTAATGATTGTTTGGGTTGTTTCAACCTTCCCCACTTAAATAATTTCACCCTAAAAATTTACCTTTACCATACTAAAATAGATGTGGTTAACTCCACCTCATCACATCCTCCAGTTCCCACATTGCTTATTCAAACTTATGGTTCCTCCAAAACACTTTGACGATGGGTATTTTCTAATTTTGTAGAACTTTTCTATACGATATAAGATCTTCATCATATTTTACTCATAAGAGAGGTCATTTTCTAATGGAACCACCTCTGGATTGACTACATTTGATGGTTCAGGTATGTAATTCATGAAGAGTGATACATGGAATATGTCTTGTACTTGAGACTGGTTCAATGGGAGTTCTAGTCAATATATCATTTCTCCAATGTGATCAATGATCTCCAAAGGGTCGATGTACCATTGACTAAGATTTACATTCTTCTTATATTTCATAAATCTATTCAATGGAGATTTGTGGAGGAATACCATGTCTCCAACAACAAACCCTAGGTCTCATCGATGGTTGTCAACATAGCTCTTTTTTCAACTTTGAGAAGCTTTAATGTGCTGCTAGATGGTATTAACATTCTCCAATATTTCTTCAACCATTTCTGGACCCATAACGTTTCTCTCCCCAACTTCATACAAACATTACGATGTTCTACACCTCTTCCCATAGAGGCCTTCATAAGGTAGAATTTGGATTCTTGAGTGGGAAATATTATTGTAAGAGAACTCCACCAGAGGAAGATGTTGATTCCATAATCCTTTGAATTCCATTGAGCATGCTCTCAAAAAAAATTCAAGTGTTTAGATAGATAATCATATTGCCTATTACTTTGAGTTTGATAAGTTATACTGAAGTTCATCTTAGTATTCAGATCATGTTGGAGACTCTTCAAGAACATAAAGGTGAATTTTTGATCTCGATCAGATAAAATCAATAATTGTACTCCATGTAGACTTACCACATCTTTTATTTATATTTGTGTCAGTTAATCCAAGGAGAAATCCTCTAGAATAGAAATGAAGTGTGATGGCTTTATAATATGATCCACAACAACCTTGATAGTATTGTTTCCAATCGATGTCTTTGGATGTCCGGTGAAAAATTCCAAGGTGATGTTTTCCTAGTTCCATGTTCGTATGGGTTGTGTTTGCATCATCCCCATAGACTTCTTCCTCTGAACCTTCACTTGCTTACATACCAGGAACTTTGATGTATATTTTTTGATGTCCTTCTTCATATTATCCCAACAATAATGCTCTCGGTATTCTTGATATATCTATGTGTTTCTTGGGTGAATGGAGAAATTTGAACTATGTGCAACATCCAAAAGTTCTTTCTTTAACTCTGGTCAATATGGAACACATAGTATTGAACCAAATCTCACAATTACTTCTTCATTAACATTAAACTCTAATGATTATCCTTTTCTGATAGTTTCCCATTTATTTTTAATTCCCACATAATCCTTTTGAGCAGCCATTAACCTTTCCAAAAGAGATGGTTGAGCAATAATTTGTGAGAGGATTGATGATGTTCCCTTGTTTATGATTCCCATATCCATATTATTCCAATATAAGAAGATTGGATCCTTTTCAATTCCCATAAATGATATAATTTATAGTTCCTTTCTTCTTAGAGAATCTTCCACCTTGTTATCTTTTGTAGGGTGATAATGGATTGAGTAGTCATAGTCTTTGATCAAATCTAACCATCTTTGTTGGAAAATATTCAACTCTTTCTATGTGAATATATACTTGAGGATTTTGTGATCCATAGGTATTTCACACTTTTCCCCAAATAGGTAATTTCAAAAAAAAATTGAATGTGAATATTACTATAGCCAACTCTAAATCATGTGTGGGATATTTTTTCTCATGGAATTTTAATTACCTTGAATAATAGGCAATGACTTTGTCAGTTTTCATTAACACATAGCTCATTCCCTTCTTTGAAGAATCATTGAATACCATGAAATGTTCTCCACTTGTTGTTGGTTTTATCGTGGTCATAGTGATAAGACTCCTTTTTAACTCCTTTAATCTATATTTGCCTTAATCACTCCATGAAAAATTGACTCCCTTCTGAGTAATATTGGTAAAATGGTTTGAAAATTGTGTGAAATATCTCACTATTCAATGATAATATCCAGCTAACCCATGTAATCTATAGATATCCATCATAGATGTTGGCCTCATCCATCCATAAATTTCATTTTTCTTTGAGGGATCCACTAATATCCCATTGCTTGTGATGATATGACCCATGAATGAGACTTCCATCAACCACAACTCAGACTTCCTGTACATTGCATAGAGCTTCTCCTTTCTCAAGGTCTATAGTATAGTGTTTAGATGCTCCTTAAGCTCCTCCTTGGTTTTTGAGTATATAAGAATATTGTCAATAAATACTCCAACATATTTTTCGAGGAAATATCTAAAGACTCTATTCATTATTTTCATTAAGATTTATAGAGAATTAGTGAGTCCAAAAGGCATTACTTTGAATTTATAGTGTCTGTACCATTTACAAAAACCAGTCTTGGGGATATCCTCCTTCTTCACCCTTACATGGTAATATCCAGACCACAGATACACCATGGAGAAGTATTGTTATCCACATAGCTGATTGAAAAAGTCATCAATTCATGGTAGAGGATACTTGTTATTGATCATGATTTTTCATCTCCAGATAATCAATGCAAAGGCACATTGACCCATATTTCTTCTTAATGAAGAGAACTTCTGCACCCCACGGTCAAGCACTTGGGTGTATAAACCCATTATCCAGATTCCCTTGTAGTTGTTTCTTTAACTCCTCAAGCTCTAAAAAAACTATTATAAATGAATTATTGGATATTAGAAATATCCTAGGTAAATGATCAATTAATAATTCAACAACTCTTCAAGGAGAAAGACCATAAAATTAATCAGGAAACATATCAGTGAATTCCCTCACAATAGGAATGTATTCAATGATAGTTATTTCTTTGGAATAAATCATATGAGAAAGATACTCATGCTCATTGGGAAGTAATATCCACGCATGAGATGCTGGTTCTATAAAAGATTCACCCTCCTCCTAGAACATGTACAGAATCAGGGGTCAATTCACCATATGAAGAGTTATTACCCTCTAACAGTAATTTATGTTTTCTATATATAGGGAAATCCAATCCATGCCATGAATTGAATGAAATTACACCAAAGAGAGTATGATAAGGTTCACTGGTAAGCTCAATCCATGAAATTGGGATAGAGGAGTATTTTTATTCATGGGATGAAATAATTTCCCCATATTCTTTTCTCACCGACATCTATAATTTCATGATTTGTGGTGGTGTTGGAATTTTTTACTGAACATTTGATATATAAAAGAATGTGTATAACCAAAATAAAATACTATGTTCTCTATTCATGAATGAATAACTAGCATACCTGTCACCACATTGTTGTTCAGATTCGATTTGGCAGTAGTGATGAAAAATCTCTCCCTTTCTACCTTGGAGGTTGTTTTTTGACTCTTAAAACCCTTATCTAAGGGCACTAGTTTGAAAAGTTCATTGGTTCTATTTTTTTAGTAGTGAACAATGCATTGAGGGTCTAATTTATCATTCCTAACCTATGTCATAGTAGCATGTTTTCCTTGTCAGCAATTAATGGTCAGGTCCCCTTCTCTTCCACACCTAAATAATTTCCTCGTCCCCTTCTGGGAAATTTTTGGGTGCTTCTTTCTGCTCCATTGGAAAGTGGGGAGCTATATTTTATTAACACCATCAGATTTATCCATTGGACTAACATAATTAAACTCCAATTTCCACTTATTATCCCCATGATACCCCTGAGATTCACCAATCTCCATTTCTACTTTGAGGGTACACTGAAACATTTCTTCATAACTATCTAAGTCACGTATCGCTAGGTTATTCCATAGGCTATGTTTTCTCCCACAAAATAAGTGGTCAACCAATAATTTTAGGGTAATGACAAAGACAAAGGCATATCGTGAAAACCGTGTGATGTTTTCCACTTACTCTTCATGGGATTTTTTGTCTTTTTTTCTTGAGGATAAGGAAGTCTCTTTCTATATTTTGTCAGTGTGTGTAAGGAAAATATTTATCGGAAAACATTTTCAAGAAAAACATCCATTCCAATGCCTTGATCTATTCCTCAAGATTTTTATTTTTGATTAATGTCCACCATTTATTAGCTTCACCCTCTATACAATAATCTGTCCAATGAACCTTCTCTTTTTTGAAACATTGATGGTTGAATAATATCTTCTCAATAGAGTTCATCCATTGTTCAGTGATTCAGGGATTAGATGATCCTTTGAATGTAGGGAGCCCTGGTCTCATGAAGCTCTTGATTGTGTCTTGTTCTTTCTTCGAGGGCATTGTAAATTTCTCTGGCACCATGATTCTTTTCAAAACATGAGTTAGAATATAGAGTATGGTGAAAAATCTTGTGATTTATACACCAATTGTATTGGTCCTCTCATTAGAACATTAATCACATAGATCTTTGCATTGGTTGTTAAATAGAGTTCTCATATTACTGAACATTGGATGGAATAAAATAAAAGTTAGGGGTAACAAATAAATGGTGATCCAATGACAAAAAGGGATAGCTTATAAATTACATATATTTCCTTAACTTATGAATTTACATGCTTCAATATATGTTATCCATGATCTACTTCCCAAAAAATATTTTTAGGGGTAATTTTTTATTCCCTTAATAATGGTTCATAAAAATCATATCAATTTACCAAATAATATCCCCTGGGAGTGTCCAACCAAGAGTGCAGAAAGGCCCATTTTTAGGCACCAGTTCGATTTTGAGTGTAGATCAATGTGTTGTTTTCAGGTTTTACCTCTAGACACATCTATGCAAAAGACATCTCTTCTTGGTCGCATCTAGACAGGGATGTATTTTATTGATAAACCATTTACTCTATACTCATTAAAATATATTCATATTTTTCTTATAATTAGTCTTATTAATAATTCATTAACTAGGTTTTTCTAATCATTATCCAAAAAATAACTAAACCTATAATCCAATAAGAAACTATAATAATCCTACTCTTTATTACACACTTAAACAAAATTTATTACGTAAATATGCACTTAAGACAACTCTGAGGATCGAGAGGTCTAGTGTATTAGGAAATTAAGAAAAATGACATAACAACTTAAAATACAAAATAAAACATCTTTATTGAAAACATTGTTTACATGAAAAACTCATTCCTTCATACTTAACACTGTATGGGATAACCTGAAGACATGCATAAGAAAGGGGTAAGATATAAAGACAATTAATGGAGTAAACAAGGAATAACATGAAGAATACAATAAATTTTATACAATAGTCATATCAATGTATCATAAGGGAAACATGAACATAAAAAAATTATATATCATGATTATCATTACATGGAAATATGGGAACAACATGCAACATGATATTATAATTTTCCAACTCTCATTGCACATGGATTATCATGAGTAAACAATCATTGAACATGAATTAGCATGAGTAAACCCTTTCTGAAAATGAATTATCAAGACTAAACCCTCATTTCACATGGAGTATCATGATACTAAACATTACCCATTGCATTGGAGCACTATTTGGGCGCACCCTTTATGAACATTTTATTTCATGCATAAGTGTGCCAGATGGATCATATAATGTGGAATCATTAAACATCAAAAGTTATTAAATGACTAGGTAAGGTGGAATATATAAATTTAAGTACCATTGAATATGTAAATGTGAATAAATTTGAATACCCTTTAAATGGAAATGGGTATGGTATTAACAACATAATGATTTTGGATTTGAAATTCGTGCTGCAATTTCAGCAGCATAATGGCGTGAAATAAAAATTCATTAAAACTGACAATGAGAGAAGGAAGGGTATACCATAATATGTACATTAATTTATAGAAAAGGGGTCATATATATACATATCCCAACACATGTAATTTTAAAATAAAAGGTGTAAGATAATAAAGAAACTTGAAGAAAGAGGATAAATGGAATAATTCTTACGAAATTTCAGTATGGTAAGAGGAGTACATGGGAGGGATAAATGAGATAGAAATATGTCTATAATAATTAAAACATAAGGTTGGAAGTATGGTGGAGGTTCAAAATCATAATCCAATATTTTTAATTGAAAATAAAAGGGTATAACACATAATGAAACATGGGAAAACATGAGAAAGGAAGATATCCCTTACTTGAGTGTGTGACTTTAGGATCTTGCATAGGGGATTTTTGAGATATTGGGGTGACTTGGGAGGATCTTCAAGATAAGAGTGCAGATTAGGGATGTAATCAAAAGATTTTTAGTAAATAAAAGTGGGATCTTGGGTGGGTTTATATTGGAAATGAGATTAAATCCTTTAATATTTTTCAAACATGGGTTTTGGGATCTATATAATTAAATATATAAAACCACAATCCATCCCATGGGTTTTGACCTTGGATTTTGAAAAATGGTAGTAGAATATATAATTTTATATATAAAAATACCAAAATCATTAAAATATTAGGATTTCTTATGTGCAGGTGAGTCACACTCTCAAGAAAATCATTTTAAAATGTTAAATTTTTTTATGTTTTGGATAGTCGACTAAGGTATTATAAAATTAATCCAAAAAATGTAAAATAACATTATTTTAAAATTAAAACAAATACTAGCCGAATATAACGTTTATAGTATTTTATTACATCACAATTTGGTCATTATAATGTCATCAAACACATTATATATTTATATGATATTTAATTTTTACCAAAAAAAATTGACTGTCTAAAAAAATTATAAAAAATCCACCATTGGACAATTTTAACAACTTGATTCCAAAAATAATATTCATTTTATCTAAATATTTTTCAAAATATTATAACATTAACTTTTAAAATAAAAAACCATCATTTACTGAAATCTGATGGGTTTTGAGGGAAACAGTTCCCTAACCTTATTAATGGATACATTTGACATCATAAAACTTTTATGATCATTTATATTTAATAAAAACTAAATAGTAACAATATTTTTTAAAAATATTATATATTCAAAAAATTAATTACCTCATCAAAATAAATTCTTTAATTTAAACTACAATTGATATTTTATCATATGAAAATATAATTCATAACATACTAAATGGTTAGGAATCTATAGAGTAACAAAAATAAGGAATAAAATCCCCACTTATAATTGAAAGGATTTTTCTTATAAAAATATTATAATAATAATATTAATAAAACTTTAGTTTAATACAATAATTTATATATTTCTGATAAGTACCTTTTTACCCGAAAAAAGTTAATTTTTCAAATTAATTATATTTTAAAAAAAAAACTATTATCATAAATAAATTGATAGAATAAGATTATTATTCATCAAAATAGGTTACATAACAGATAACTAAAAAATTATTACTTAACCCCTTATAATACCAACATAAGACCTACAAGTAAGGTGTGTGACGGTGATAGACTCTTGGGGCGGCTCGAATAACATCACCCGTGGGGTAATCTCTATTTATATGAACTTCTCTTATAGACAATTCCATTCCAGATTAATGTGTTGAAGATCATTTTGGGATTAGTCAAGAGAGAATCACAATGATGCTACCTCCATTATGAGCTCTGACAAATGAGCTTCAGACGACCCGAGTCTACGGGATGAGGTCATCCTCTCATTTTTCTCTTTCTATAGGATTATTTTTAAAAACTATAAATTTATATCAATCATGTGATCACTGTTAAATTACAATTATATCTACATTAATGATACCTAACGACCATTTAATGAATATAAAATAGTGCATGTGTTTTCTATATCCATAAGACATTTTAGTAAATAAACTAGATGTAATTTTATTCATGAATGTTCGAGTCATTACAAGAAAAGGCTCACTTCCTCTATGATTCTTATTCTGCCTGATCCAAGTAGAAGTTATATGGTCTATATTGATTCTTTAGGGATCGAGATGGGTATAGTTCATATGAAATGTGATCGAGTCCTTGTATACGGATATCTCCAGTTGAGGTCGGATGAGAGGAACTATCATGAACATGATATAGACCTAGTAGTTGTGGTTCATGGTCTTTGATGTTGGAGGCATATTATTTTGAGTGAGATATTTTTAGTTTACATGGATCAAAAAAGATAAAATATATCTCCACACAACAAGACGTGATTTTTTGGAAGCACAAGCGGGTGGAATACCCGGAGTCCTTTGATTTTGAGCTTTCTTAGAGCCAGGTAGGAGAAATGTTATGGATGATGCATTGAGCTAAAAGACTCAGACACAAGCCATCCAAGTGTCTCCTAGTGTATAGGATTTGATGTATATGTTTTATAAGTTGCCTCCAGTTGTTCTAGGAAAGAACAAGAAACCAATTTTTATATATTCTACAATGATGTGATCTCTTCAAGAATGGGTCTAGTTGTGTCAGCTCTCAGATTCTAAGGGACATGTTATGAGGGAAAGCATCACTGGACATAACCTACATCCTAACTATATTGTTTAAAGTAGTGACACTATGCTCTGTCATGGGAATGTTTAGGATCCTTTTGATATAAATGAAAATACGATGAGGTAATATCATGCCTTTTCTTTTTATGTTCATCCTAGGATTACCAAGATATTTTGAGACACGCGTCGTCAATACTATTCATCAGTTATAAAGAAGAAGATAGCATGTTTCAACTCTCGGTGGTCCACCTATCAGTAGGTGAAGATAGAGAACTAGCGACCTATTTGACTTTTATAGCCTCTATACATTCCTGAGTGGACATAGAACATCATCGCCATAGACTTCATGGCAATCTATCGATATTTTTTAATGGCAGTGATGCAGTAATAGTGATCATCGATACGTTGGCCAAAGTGTATCACTTCTTAAAGATCAAGTAATCATTTTCTGTTGATGAGTTAGTAAGGTTGAACATTAGTTGAGATACTACTCATTCCTGGAATGCCTTGTTCTATCATTTCAGACCATGATGCTGGGTTCACTCCATAGTTCTAGTCAGGGTTACAAAATGCCATTGGATCACATGTTCTCTTGAGTACTGCATATCACCCTCAGATTGATGGGATGTCTGAGTAGATTATTCGAGTGTGAGAGGATTTTATTAGGGAATATATCTTCCATTTTAGAGGTACATAGGAGAATTATATTCCTCTAGTTGATTTTTCCTACAATAATAACTTTTAGATAAAAAATTCGATCTTTATGAGGATACCTATGGTAGATCATGTCATTCACCTCTGTGCTAGCTAGAGGTAGGGGAGGAAGCTCTATTGGGTCCTCATATTGTTTAGGAGACAATATAGAAATTTCAACTGATTCAGAACCATATGGATATAGATTAGTATAGGAATTTTTCTTATAATTTTCATTTCTACAAACCTATAGAGTTTCAGGTGGTATATTGGGTTTTTATGTGTGTATAAACTCATTTGGGTCAAAGAAAAGTGAAGATACATGGAAAGTTATTGCTAATATATGTCAAGAATTTCAAGATAGTGGAGGGAGTTGGGCCAGTATCCAATAATTGTTTACTACCTCAAAGATACCATTTCATTCACAACATCTTCCATGTATCGTAGCATTAACAATATCAACCAGAACCATCTAATTTTATTGATCCCAAGCATTTCAATTATGAGTAGGATTCATCCTTCAGGGATAATATAATTTGTATTGTTTATCATAGATAAAATAATTTACAAGGTAGGCCAATTCCTTTGGTCTAGGTTCTATGGAAGTACAAACTTGTTTAGGATTAATACTTGGATTAGGAGGCTGATGATCATGCGAATTGGACAAATCTCTTCTCAGATGATATCATACAACCCTCAGGAGAGCAACTCGGTTATGATTTTTTAATGAGTGGAGGTTAAAACATTATTTCATTATCCAAAGTTAAAAAAAATTAATTTGTGGTTTAAATTTCCTAAAATATACCTAATATGAATTAATAATATTGAATAGGAGGTCTTTAATGTATTTGGGGATCGTTTGAAGCCCAAAACACCATAAATGGAGGATGCAGACTAGGCTACATAGTTAGTGAAAATCATACAACCAAGACCACATGGTTTCCCTGAACCATGTGGTAGAAGATAGTGGAAACATGTAGGCCACACAGTTAGTTTTCAACCATGAAATCCAAGGAACATAGTTGTGTGGTAGATTTCAAATTTTGGAATGTGAGTTACCGAATAGTTTTCACACGTTAGGAAAACTATGTGATAGCCCATGCGATATGCCTCAATGAAGGTGATCCATGCAAATGGTTGACATATAGTTTGGTCAACCATGTGGCCAAACCATGTGTAGGGAAAATGGTGGGTAAAATACATATCTATTCTTAATGAAATTTTTTCACCCAATTTATTCCTGCCACCTTTTTCCCATTAGGGATTTTCCTCTCGCTAAAGCATCAGAGATCCTCTCTTGTCATCTTTTCGGGTTTGGTCATTTCTCCATCATTTGTGATCTGTTTCCTTCACTATTGGAAGCCACAAAAACATCTTAGTAAGCTCTATTATCCAAATTCCTTGATTTCTATGTTTCTATAACCTCCACTAATCTATCTCGATGCAATATCTTTTTGACCTATTTTATGGTTTTTCAAAATAGTCTGATTTCTCCAATTTTTTGGTTGAATTATGGGTTGTAATCAGATTAGTGAAGTACCTAGACAATGAGTTAGGGTATCTATAATTTTATTCACTCATTTCGTGCCTTTCAGGGTGTTGTGTCATTGTGCTTCTTGTCAGACCTTCTGGTGATTCATTTCCATGACATATTAAAATGACATCCTTGGTTTTTGAGTCTGTTGGGAATCTACCTTATAGAGAAACCCATTAATCTAGTGTTTTCCTTGATTTTGGACTCCCCTCTAGGTGAGTCCTCATTCAATGGCCTAATTATCATTTTTTATTAATGGAACCACCTTGGTTGTTTGTGGTAAATTTGGTTTAATACCTTATATTAAATGGAATGAGTGGAGATGAATATATTAACATGAACTAGATTTTATTATAAATGTTTTTATTATTTCTTGGTGATGCCCTTAATGTGTAATTCCTTTGTTAGGCGTAATTATATTTTTTCTTATTTCATTTTCATTATTATAATTCTTTATTCCATATTTAATGTCTTGAAGTGCATTGTTCAAAAGCTTGTTAGCTTATTATATTGGAACGTTGTTGATGACATGTGAGTAATGTAAATTCTTATGCCCTTGTTTAGTGGGTTAAATTGAATGATATTCTTTATAAGATTGATAGATTATGATATTGAAATATACATCATTCCCATGCTTTCCCTTGTCCAGTTTTATACTTTTTCATGAATTGTTAGGTCTAAAAGGGTTCTAGATACCCTGAGAGTAGGGGGATTAGTTTATGGATATTATTTTCTAAATTCTTCCAACCCCAATAGATCATGAACTATTTATTATAAGGGTAACATTGTTTTCACTTAAATGTTAATGATGATATTATACTTTTCTTCTTTATCTCATGATGATTATTTGAATGCAATGTAGGAATGAAATAACATGAGAGGGATATTTTTACTTGTTTCACCCACATTGGGCTACGTTCAAGGAGAATACAATGGAGATGTGACAATGTACCCAAATATCTAAATATCACTTCCAATAAAAAGTTTCAAGCTATATATTCTATGCCCAGGCTCACTGCCTTTATAATTTTTAGAGTCTTCTCACATCATTCCCAAGGGTTACTCCTTATATCTCATCCTCTAGCTCACTATTGGTGGGAAGGATCATCGTCTTCAACTTACTTATCTCACTTATCTTATAGGGGATCCACTCACATTTAATAGACTTGTAGGTATCTTAATTTTTATGAAATCACACATCATAAATTATTGATAGATGCTCTGTTGAAGTTCATTTTCACCCAAAGACGAATTACACTTTTCCACGTACTGTTAGGTTAGAGGAAATTCCTTTCACAAACTATTTTAATATTTTGCAAGATTCCCTGATTCCTTCGTGAACCAACTTTCTTATTCTGCATACCACCATACATACTTCCCATACTATCTCGGTCTACCACCTTTGTGAATCACTCCATTTATGGATTCTACGTACTATTTGCATGTGCCGCTTCTGTGGAATTCCTTCTTTCGTACACTGCTTCTTCCACGAATGTACTTCTTCCTCCTATACGTACTGGTCCTCCTCATACACATACCACTTCCTTTGTGGGTTATGGTTCCCCGCACAAACCTTCAACATAATTTCTTCTGATTATACCACCCTTCATGGAATTATCCCTCTTGAACTTCCTTCAGACATCACAAAATTCCTAGATTGAGGACTTTCTCTATTGGAATTCACTTCTCCTAAACGAAGGGATTAACACTTCTTATATAGACAAATGGATCAACAAAATCCTTGATTCCAATATTACCCAAATCTTCAATGTGGTATTGCCTCCAACACAGACTTCACGTTCTATGAATGGTGCATCCCCTCGCTGTCTGAGTACTACATTTCTTCTTACATGGTGGCCCAAATCACAGTCATGTTTTCATGAACGATTCCCTTAGAGGAGTCTTATATCATAGCCTTGTTTCCATGAACGAAAATCCATCCCTTGTACCATAATCATTCCATGTACTATATTACATCATCACAAACATCCTTTGCTCTGTGAACCATTCCCTTACACAGTCTACGACTCACGATTCACAATTACCTTCCTTCGTCGACTCCCTTAGAAGTTCCATGTACCACTATATACATTTCATGAACCATGCTTCATGGTTCACTACTATGTTCTCATATACAGAAATCATCCTTTTCCAAAAACCAAACTCTTAATTTTGAGGCCCTAAAATTTGGCAAACATTGGGAAACTACACCCCCTTAAAAACATGTTTCGGAAAACATCAACGATGCTCATTTGCAGTCATCCAAATTTTTCAACAAAAAAAAAACAAAACCAAAAAATACTGAGACTGAACCTTGGGAGATTTTTTCCCAACATGGATTGTTCCATTTTTTATTGGATTAAAGATCATCCTTTTTTTCTTGATATGTATGTTGTATTGAGGTTAATATTTGATGGCTTGAAATTATAAATTATTTTTCCTTTGTATATTCGTTTCTTGTTATGGATCACATGATATGGGCTAGGAGAGAACATTGGTTCTGTTTTAAGGATCCATGGATGGACTCACCATACATGATGGGTTATGACACTATGTGATAGGAGAAGTACTTTCTCTTGCCCAGTGAGGGCTACTCGGGAAGTTTATTAAACTCTTGTCTGATACTAGTTCCATAGGGGAGAACAATGGATTGACCCATTAGATAGATGGATACGTCATGTTATGGGTCATACTCAGTCCCCTATGTGGTATACTTGGGATGTACAAAGATTTACCATTACTCAAGTGATACAATGGATTTCATATGGGTCACCTATGATGGAAAAAAAATATCGGATTATATGATGTTCCCACTATGATACTTGGGATTCTTTTTAGATGGCCTTAGATGGGAATGAGACTCCACTGGATTTGATGGAATTTGTTTATTACGATCATGATGTACATCCATAATTATTATTATTTTGAGTCATCGTGTTATCTCTTGGTTCATTTTTGTTATATTTGTTCATGCTTATTCTATAACATGGATATGATACCCTAAGCCGGAGTCCAATATTTAGAGTATTCTTTTGGACATTTTCTTTTGTAAAATTGGTTCTTGAATATATATTATTCTTGAAAAAGTACATTGATTAGACAATTCTCACAAGCCAAAGTAGGTGGCATGGAAAATGTTTCCATTTAGGAACCCATACCATGGTTTAAATTTTTATTTATTAATTTCCATGTTTTATCTTTATATGGAACATTGTATCTTATTTATGGCACAAAATGGAAATTTTTAGATGTCAAGGGTGTTGGCCTATTGAGACTTATATCTCACACCATGCTCGAGTGTCGTTCGGTACAAAAGTAGTGTTTATGATTGCAATTATGGATAATGATAAGCATTCTTCTTCAGAAGCATCATTTTCTTACTACAAATGATTGAGTTGGGAGAAGAGGACCAAGCCTATGATTGAGACGTTATTATATTCATTTTTGGATCATTTGTAGTTTTTATAACATGTGGTTTATGCTTTGTAGCCCCATATCCCAAGAACTCTCATTTTTAAAAAGCATCATGAACATTATCATTTTTTATACTATCTAGTTATTCAGTTTCGTCTATTTACTTATATTTCATGACTTGTGTGTTCACATCCACTGTTATATACATTTATTTATGATTTATTTATTTACAATTATTGTTAAAATTTAGAACACACAATCTATCAGGGAATAGTATCCCTACAGACACAACCTAGATACTCACTGCTTGTTGGTATCCTTTAGCATTTTGGGAGATACGCTTGAGGTCATGTCTCCCACCATCTCAGGGAACTGTAGAGTGAAATTTGGGGTGAGATTCTATAGTGTAAAGGTAACTAACTAAAACATATTCCATTTAATAGATAAATTGACAACAAAATGAATCCTTGGATAATATCAATGTAGTAATCTCATGGATAATAATAATTTAATTACAAATGAATTAAATGCTTAATATTGGATTTTCTGATCTTAGAAATCATAATATCTTTTCCATCAAGACATTTCCCTAGGACATTATAAAAATATAGGTAACCATGAACTAAAACCCCATTTAATCTGGCCAACTGATTTGTCTCATGAGAATTATCGATGAATTTATGGGCTATATAATTCCATGCCCCACTCATAAATTCATTCATCATATATTTAATGATCAATTTCATTAAAAAATAATATACCTTATCAAAAATAATCCTTATTGAGTAATAACTAGAGAATATAAATATTTTCCTACTCAATCAAATCAATTTCATAATAAATTATCATACATAATAATGGTATAATTTTTAGGAAATAATAATATAAATGATATATATAATAATGACATTTAAGATTAATGTAATTTACAATGATAAATGATCACAAGAATGTGAATATTTTATGAGAATGTTATATACCCCAAAATTAAAAATGAGGTGTGATATGACCTTCAATTTATCAGAAATATAGTTTTTGTAAAAAATCATGTCTTTTGGAAAAAGAATCAAAATATTAAATTAATTATCCCTTTAAGTGTTTTATTAAAGAACCCCAAGGAATGCTTGTAGAATATTATAAACACTATAAAATGCCTATTGTGGTGGGAAAATGTGTTAACATCATATACATTTAAAAGAAACATTCCTTTTGACATTCTATAATGACTATCTCAAATAACCCTTTTGGAAAACATTATAAATATTACATTAAAAACAATTAAAAAGTCACGGATAACATAAAATTTTATAAATAAATAGTTTGAATAAATAAAAAGGACTTTTTTTAATATATTTTGATAAATATAGACATAGAAGAAAAATATACCTGATCAATTGAGAAATAGTATCTCCTTTAATTTTAAAATCTTCTTTTCTTGATTCAAGTCCTAATTAGTGGAAAAGTTACAGGAAAAATGGAAACTACATAAAATTTTAAACTATAATAGAAACTTTAGTCAGCATGAACAAATAAATATTCTTTTGAAAAACCTCAATGGGGTAGTATATACATAAAATAAAAATAAATTGGTGCATAATACCAATTATATATCAATGGAGTAAATATTTACATGAAATACCATACCTTAGGATATAATTTTTCATGGGTTCTCAAACCTCTAATATAATAAATTTTAACTTGTGATACAAAACTACCAAAAACTATATTCATATTAATATTACTCGATATGATCCATTTTTATCACCCATTTGTTAACAATATTTTGTTATTATCATTCTTTCAAGATTTAACTTTATTTTTCCTCATGTATGTTTTGATCCAATAGTCTTGGTGCTTGCATATTTTTCATGCTTCCGTCATCTTTGGAACTTTCTTTATGACATAAAGATCATATATATCCAATATATATATTTTTAATCATCAATAAAATATAGATATATAAAAATAAATTACACTGTTCGTGGAGACGGTAGGTCATTCGTACACATGGACACTATTCTCACTTTTCAATGGATGGAAGTTATTCACCTTTATAGGATCATTTTAATATCATATTTATTTTCTCAATTAATTAATTATATTATTATTACCGTCCATTTTAATTGGAAATGAAAAACAGATCACATCACTTCATGGAGGTGTTAGTCCACATGAACGCACGAGCAAAGATATAATTTTCTAACATATTGGAATTTAATAAGGTAGATCTGATATTATAATTTTAGATAAAAAAATTATTTCATTAATATCATATATATTTATTAGTTCCATATTTATAACCATACATTTATACTTGTGGTCAATAACAAAATACATCACTATATAGAGACGGTAAGCCATACATAAACACAAGAAGTTTCTTTTCTTTTCAAAGGACGGAAATGAGATATATTATAGTTTTACTGTAATATTAATAAAATATTAGTATATTTATGATAAAAGGTTTTTTTAATTTTTTATTGGTATAATATATTCATTGTATGTAGAAGAATATATAAACTGTAAGGACTCGGTAAAGATGATTACCTCTTCTCTGGTAAATTTACATTAGATATCCTCTAATGAGACTTAAGGTGGTAATTTTTTATTGTAGAATCACCTACATAACATGGAGAATTATTTTTATAATATACATTGCTATGGTATAGTACATATAAAATACTAAAAGTGGTGTAAAGAGAATTGACTGGTGTGTCCTTTTATAAGTGAGGGGAGGAGAATTCTTGAAAATTATTAATGTATTAAATTAATATAATTTTTTTCATATCTAAATGACCACATATTTATATAAATTGAAACATATATGAGTATTATTTTTTAATTCCATTAATAATATAAAATTTTGTCCTATTTGGTTTTGGTTTTCTCTCTTATAGTTATGTTTTAACCTCCATTATCCATTCTGATAATTTTCATAATATCATGTTTTTATACTCTTAAATGGTCAAGAATGTTACGAAGAAAATAAAAAACACCCATAAATGGTAAATTATTAATTTTTTAAACCATATATAATTCACATGGATTATGATATGATTTTTATAAGTTTTAAATCATTTAATAAAATATAATTTATTATAAAAAATCATTAATGATATTTATGACATTATTTATTTAATATGTCTTTCAATACATCAATAAAATGATGAAATTCAAATATAATCCTTCCAAAACACCTAATATGTCATATGTATCTATAAAATTCTTGTAAAACTGTAATTCAACAAATTTATATTACTTTTAATATTTTCAAACACTTTTTTTATATTTTTCTCTTAATTGATTATAAATATTGTTGGTGATGTGTTATTATTTATGATAATTATTCAATCAATAAAATTTTAAAACAAATTAAAATAATAAAAATACTAAACTCCTCTTTTAATTAATAATTTATAACCAAATATATATTTTTTATCTCATTCATAAAATATTATATATATTAAAAATATGATAATGACAATTTTGCCTTTAAAATTTACTTAGATAGTATGAAGGTAAAAATAAAATTAATGCTCCAAAAAAGGTAATTATTCATAAGTTTAGATGATTATATAAGAGATATACTCAAAAAATGAAATAATGATATGTGTGATTAATATTTTTAATGCCTTATAACGTTATTTTAAAACATAACTACATAATGTATCCTTTATCGAGGTAAAAAATTCACCACTATTACAATTCTTAATTACAAAATATAAAAGGGGAAAATTTAAAAATTGCAACCCTCCTAATTTAAAATATATAATTACTTTTATTAAATTTGATTCAGATAAGTGGGAAAAATTGATTTAATTATAAACACACAAAATCGATGAAAATCCGCCCGAACATAAACTTTTACTAAAATGAGGTAAGATAATGATCCTAACTCATTTAATTATATTATTTTTAACTAATTAAAGATTTTTTTCTTTAATATTTAATAATTTTTTTATGTTTCTAGTTTCAATAAATATAAATGACTGTTATAAAAAAATATGTATTGTTCACTATTCACAGAAAAACCAATCAGTTTAAAAAAATACCAAATGTAAACCTAATATAATATTGACAAGATGAATTCAAAAATAATTTTATTTTAAAATAATAATATTTTAATAGTTTGTTGTAGTTAATTTAGTTCTTTTTTTAATGTTATCAAATAAATGTATTTAAAGTGAAATATACCATAAAATATTCGGTTTTTACACACCATACACTAGTGTTATTTCACATACTATATAATTTTAAGATAAAATATAACTTCTATGGGTAATGAATCTTAGAAAACCTACCCAAAAATATGAAATTACACTTGAACACCATGGGATGAAAACATTATAAGGCCCATCCTAGCCTCTCAAACACACTTCAACATGTAAATGAGCTCTCCAAAACCACTTGATATCCATATACACATCAAGAAAACAATAATTAAATAATGATAAATTTTATAATTTACCCCCATGATCGGATGGGGTGGTACGAGTGGGAAGGGAATTGGGGCATGGTCATGAGGTCAAGTCTCTTGGGTCGGTGATTTTCAGGTATTTTCTTCCTTATGTGTGTGATGCTTTCGTAGTTTTACTCAATTTTAATATAACATTTATAATTAATTAAAGGATTGAATCTAAAATTATAATAATGATCAAAAACCTATTACATTGTTTAGACCCATTGAAAATGAATCCAACCACTCTCTAAAGACCTATAGGATGACCCCAACTATTTTACATGATAATTTTCTAACCAAATTAAACAATACACTCATAAATTGATACTAAAATTATGTAAAACCATTAATAATATTTATGGCACAATATCCCTCCAATTAAAGATTCTTTGATTGTGTGAAAACATCTTTATGGGATCTTTTCTATGTTAAATAATTGAAATCATAATGATAAACGGATGATACCACCATGATTTGGTGAATTAGACATTGAAAACCTAAGAGAGATTGTATAAAAATCGTAGAGGAAGAAGGAGAAGAAATGAATCCACTAGAGAAGAAATACTCACAAAAACATGGAATAAATGAGTCGGACCCTGCAAAAAAATCAATGGTGGTTGAGGGGGATATGTAGAGGGAGCCACCAAGGGTCATGTACACAATATAGGATAAAAATGGAGGGATTATACTTAAAATACGGGGGTGGGGAATTTGGAATCTCCACTTTTTAAAGGAAACATGGTTTATCCAAACTGATTGCAAAAATGTATGCCATCTATGTGTCCAAAACTATATTGATGTTTCCCACCTCACTCAGTTACAACATACTATATGTCAAACCATACTCCAACATTGTGGGACCCTCTACACTTTAAATTATGTTCTAACATAGTTTAATTCTTCTTTCACATGGTTTAATAAATGTCACCCCTCTAGGAATTGATCCACATGATTAGGGTTAATTGGTATCATTAATCTCATGCTAATTTTGTGCCTTATGATTCTGTTGAAAAATCCCAAAATCTATGCCACATGCCATTGATATGCTCGTGAACCCTGTAATCTGTCCATGGAAAGTCATTCCAAGTCTAAATATGGTATTTTGAGTGTTTCCAACCGTCAACATTCCATTACAATTCTAGGTTAAATATCTAGTCTTTCCCTATTTATAAAACTAAAAAAATTCAAAAAATATGAGAATTTGTATGAATAAGATCTTTTACATTATACCCACCATAACAATTTTAATCCTATATAAGTCTCTTTGGTCATCCAACTACACCCCATAACTTGCGTTGGTCAAATTTGTTATCTAAAAGGGTATATTCCAATCTAAATTCCCAATACACTTATGAGGAAAAAAATTTAACTCAAGGTGATCAGATTGGAAAACTAGTGAAAATTATTGCAACCACCACCAAAACATTGATAAAACACTTTCATAGGATCATATACCCTAAACACTATGGTTTCATTATTATTTTACAAGTTATGCATATGTTTCTCCCAACATTAAGCATTAGTTAATTAACAAAAAAACTCTAATAATTAATGCATCTACAATCAGAATATTCTCTTTAAAAACTACCCCAAATTCCAACGATACCCCCAGTGCATGTTTTCACCAACCGCATCCTAACTCCCATGATAATTACAATAAAATTTTCGAACTCACTTTACATTCCAAAAACCAGCCATACATAAATGCATAAACTCTTCTAATACACAAGATAAATGCATATTTTTCTTTCCATGAAATGGTTGATGTGATAACATAGCATGCCTATTTTTTCCAAATGAAATATCGGATGTTACATAAAACTAACCACATCAACTTTCACATGAAAATTTTTGTTAAATCATATTCAATACAATCATTCTAAAAATTCAAAACTCTCACTTACATGGTGTCACAAACTAACCCAAACATTATACCCTCACATATGGAGTCATATTTAGAGCACTCTAAAATAGTCACGGAATTTTTTTCATGAATTATGGTGGAATTCCATTTTTTCCTCACTAACCATTATTTTCCACGATTGTGTTATATTGTGAGAAACGATGCCCCATAAATTCTATCATGCTTATGTCACCTAAAACCTTCCTACTTTGAGACTGACACTGAGACCCTATCTGATAAATCATCTGAGTCTACACGTTTCAATCAATATAGAAGTCATGATTTACTCAACTCCACTTATTCACCATCGACATGACACCACAATGATTGTATATTGATTAGTCTAAGAAAATTTTAATCCAAAACCATATGAGTTTCCACTTCATCACATCCCTAATCCTTCTCCCCATCACTGGGGTCCATACTATGTCCATTATCAATCATGATGGCCAAACCTGGATGTGATTTATCACCCATTAGTATCTATCCAAAATGAAATCTACTACATCTCATGGATTCAAAAAATGTCAATAATGATACCCACAAACTATTCTTCCAGAAATGAGGTTTCCATTTTTAACAAATTGATTGTATAATCCACACCAACCAATGTATACATAAACAATTCCTAAAAAACTGACCATGTTGGTCTCATCGAAACTGAACGCATTTTAATCCTCCCAAGCCATGATTCCTTACCTGACAGATCAATTTAGTATGATATCAATTACATTCAAACCATATCCAATATGCCTTCACATTCAATCCTCTAAAATTTCCATTCTCACACCTAGAATATCAAGATTATCACTAAAAACCTTATAACACTATTACCATAATACTTTCATCTCACTCACAATGATTCTTATCATTATCAACAATTATTTCTTAATTTAATCACCATAGGGTATGCTTCTATAATACACAACACAAAATTCAAATGACACGGTATATCATCTTGAATTAAAGACTCAAACATTCCATTAACATATAATAGCTACACCCTCAAAAATAACCCAATGAAGAAACCTGTTTCTGACTCTTTTGAGTCATGTAACATAAAAACAAGGATCATGGGTCTAATCTATTGGATGTGCCTTTTACACATTCCCATCTACCTCAACACAAAAAACCCTTCATGATTCTAAAAACGAGAGACAACTCATTGATCTCAAACCACTTTTGTAACCACTAATGTTGTAAGAATCATCCAGACGTTCCAATATGTTCCCTTATACACTCTCTACATTAATAAATATGCTTCTATAATTGTTTAGGTTAGCCAAAAACTAAAATTATACTAAAAAATAATATGTTCAACAAATTAATCAACACCCTAAGTGAATTTCATTTCCTTGAAACCATGAATATCCACAATTATCACACTAAACCCCTTTTTAATAAAATACTTATGCATTAGAAGATTCAAATCAATTATTAACAAAAACATGAATTATTAAATATATTCATGGATACTAACCAAATAAAACGAACATTAATAAAACCACATAACCTCAAGAACATCTTATTCCCCATATCTAGATCATAACCACTAAAACACCCTTTATTCATAGTTGTTACCAGATCAAGAAACCAAAATGTGCCTCCCCATTTAGAAAACAACCACATGACTGAAGAACTAGCACCCAAATGATTCTTCTCAATAATAAAATGCATCAAACATACTTAAACACAATTATGGGTTAAACCCATTATTCACTTCATTCAAAATCCCATAACATCCACCTTTCCATTATACACCTAAATTCACTCACAATTGAGTCAGACCCTCTCATGAGTCATCCATGAATGTTATATGGAACCATGTATATAAATTAGGGTCACATAAAATAATGTCACTAGGATCTCCCACCTAGACCTACTAGTCAAGTCTCATTAATGATCACAAGGTCCAACAACCTCGGTGAATAAAAACATGAAAATGTCCATTGCTCATGGGGAATCAGGAACTCTCAGGTCCCAATGTCATATGATAAAAACATACCAAAACACACCTATATAGTGTCTCATAAATGAAAGTCAATATTCACAAAACTATACACCCATAAATAGGTCATTAGCCCTCTCTAATAATATGCATGTTTGACTACTCCCTAGTGGATCAAGAAACATACCACCATGTCCCCCATATGGGTCCCCAACAGGTAACATGCATCAAGTATATGGTAAACAACAGTTTCATTTTAGTAGAATTTTATTCTAAACTATGTGGGAAAAAACCATACTAGTTTTTTTGTCTCCATAAGTTAACTAAATAGAACATTATCCACCTAAAATGGGTGTAATAGTTATACACCTATTCTATATTGACCCATTATGGTCACTTCACTTTCCATGCAAGAGGATTCTGTCATCATCATCCTCCTCACAAAGAATCTCACCATAGTTCCCCATGACCTTTAATGGGAGGGAAAGAAATATACAAGTCAATGCATCTGATTTGAATTCCACTAGGTACTTATAAGGTAAAACACTGTATGATACAGTGTTGAGGCTTTAAATAGTTGAGATTTTTTCATCAATAAAAAGCCACTCTAACAGGACTATAACATGGGGATCATACATTCATGTCAGGATGCAAGATATTCCACTTACATCTATACTCCATGATTCAAAACCAAATAATTAATATCTTCTCAAGTGGATAAGAGTAAGACATCCATCATAAATCAAGACATTCAAAAAACATGTGCATCCCCAAAGGAGAAAATCATATAAAAGGATAACATAGAATACCAAGAACATCAATAAAACCCCTAATAACCAAGGAATCATTCCAAAATAGGTATTATTGATGTACCATTCTGATATCCATCATAGGCTCTAAGACATTCCTAAAATACTAGCCAACCAGATCTAAAATCCATAAGAAAAAATAAATGGAAAATAATTTAACAAAACATTGAAACATCTCACCCTAGTTCACTTTATAAATAGTAACCAGAAAGGTTCTCCATAAGCAATTAGGTACACCACCACATATTCTAGAGGTTTTCAACTATAATTGGGTCTATAATGGTATCGGGGGAGATATACCCCATGTATTTATGTGAAAAGTAAATGAGTGATAACTACATATTAAATATAATCAAATAAATTCAATGTAGAAGAAAAAAAATACAAAAATATTTGATAAGAAATTTAATGAAACAAAGGCATGATCAAATAAGTCATGTATCTCACTAACTACCCACTAAAAAAGTTATATAATCATACCAAAATATATATACCAATCAAAAGTGATATGATGAATCGTAGTGATAAAACATTTATATTATCTTGATACCATCTGAGTTATCCTGAAAAGTCTTGAAACCCCTAAATAAGGCCTCATTTTAAACTGATAACTTCAATAAACATTTGTAAAATTCTTATCCACCCATAAGAAATTAGGTTCCGATTACGATGTGATTAGAACTCATCAGTCCACCACCAATGGTTTCTTAAGACACAACCAGTTTTATAAAAATCATATATAGATATACCAAGTAGTAGGAAAAAAATACATAAATGATTATACATTTCAAAACTAGAACATACTAATTAACATATTATCCCTCATGTTGTAAAGTGACACCCTAGAAAAAAACATACATCCACTAATTGCAGTCATCTAATCCATAAATAAAATAGTGATACATACTCTAAATAAAACAATGTGGTTCAACTAGTTATTTAATTCTTGGTACTTAGGGGATTAGTCCAAGGTTCTTATATCATGTTTATGTTCTGTTACTTTAAAGAACTTGATACCAACATATAATTATATGTCATTAAAAAAATTATAGAGAATCTATCAAACACTAAGACATGGATGTATATAATATATCCAAAATCCTAATCCATATAGAATATCTTGTATTCCTATATCATTAGTATGGATCTCAAACCATATCATATAGTATTAGTTTTCATAGTTTCAATCCATCACCAAACCATATAATATATTACAAATTCTCAGAGCATCAGTATGGTTCTTAAACAATTCCATCATTTTCCATGGACCCAAGATGCATTTAACACCATCACTTTTCTTAGAATATTGATCCCATTTCTTATAAAAATCCTCATTTACCTAAAAACTCTTTGTATATTGATGGGAAACAAAAATTCTGTTAAATAGTTTTTAAGCCACCCTCAAAAATGGGTTATCCTTTTTAACATCCAGAACATGGACAAAGACCTTCATTTCCACCAAAACCTTTGAAAAATACATTAAGTCATTTTCACCAAATGCCCAATCACAAAGCCCCTTAAATGAAAATTTAAAATCAACCTTAGAAATTCCTCTTTAAATAAATTTGAGTGTAACACCCCATTCTAAAATAATATCGACTTCAAAACATGGTTCTAACACATTAAAACTCAAAACCAGATCAAAATCACATTTAAAGAATTATATCCATTTAAAAATAATTATAGTAATTTTAAAATCATTGAATATAAATACATGTATTACCTAACTTTACAATAAATACAAATAACATTTATATCAATCCAGTAAATGGGTCTAACAAGGATAACCATATAATACACCTATTTCTATTTTTACAAGAATCAAAACATCACACGAGCGTTCGTCAATTCAGTCTTATTATCACCCATGAAACCAACAATGTATATAGAAGGTCTCAATTACTAATTTAATAAAAACAATATATCTTCTTAAAAAATAATAAAACAAAACTAAACTCGGATGATATCTTATATACTACATACACTTGATAATAAAATAATAAGCCTATGGTTAATATCTGTACACTGCCTACGTTAACGTTCACTTTCATGCTTTAACACCAAGGACTAAAAATGTTCCAAGGCCCATCCAAGCCTCTCACAAAAACATTGAAATACAAGAAAACTCATCTAAAACACAAGATATATAACCACATGATAAGAAAAAATAATTAATTAATTATAAAAAACTATAAATAAATAATTATTTAAATATAAACTAAGAATAGTGATGGGAAACCCACTAGGTTATTTCACTACACTGGAACCAAAGCATAACCACTCACCAAATAACTATGACATAAACTTGACCAAATTTGAGGCCACATAAACGGCTACATTATACAATAAATAAATAACAAAAGAAATTAATTGGAAAACTTAATAAAATTTATGGAACAATAAACCTCTAATGAAATGTGATGTGACAATATACCAACACCATTTGAGGATATCATCTATGAAATAAAAATAGAATAAATATAATAAGTGGGAGATTCCACCATGATCAATTGGATTTTCCAATGAAAATGTATAATTGAGATCTAATAAATTAGAGTGAAGGAAGTAGGGGACAAAAGGAATCCACTATATGAGAAAGACTCACTTTAAACTTCAAAGAAATGATCTAGAACCACCCAAAATCAAAGGTTGTTGAAATAGAAAAGAGTAGGTAGATATGGGGGGTCATGCACACAATATAGGATGATAAATGGTGGGTTTATACAAATAATATTAGGTGGAATGGTTATTTTCCAATTTTTATGGGGCACATAGTTTGTTCACAATATTTTTAAAACGGTGTGCCAACTATGTGTCCGAAAATTCCCTAATGTTATACACCACACATGATTATGCCACATGATTTCCAAAACCTCTATCGACCATGATCTACCCTCAATAAGTTTTTTTAAGGGCTCACATAACCTTTTGTCCCCATAATATAGTTTTTTAGATTGTCCCCTTCTTGAAAATTTGTCGCTTGATTAGATTAAAATGTAATCAATAACCATGTTCTTACCATGAACCCTCTGCTAAAACTCCGAATACCATAAATTCTGTTCTTGGTAGTCTAGGACATTAGAAAATTCCCAACTCTTCCAAGAAACCTTATTCTATGTCTATATTTTTACTTTTAAGAGATAATAACCCTTTGGATTCCATTTCAAATAGCATTTTAAAATATGGTGTGTCCACAATTTTAAAAATTCTATCTTTTTAGAAAAATATGAGTAGAATTACAAAAGATGAGTTTTATAATGTTCATTTATTGAGCGGACTATTTTTTTCCTTAATGATTTACCCATTCATCTAGTGTGTTCATTATTAGTGAGAGTGAGAAATATAATGAATCTTGAAATTCACATTTTGAATTAGGTTGTTCGGCATTGTTTAATTAAGAGGGAGTTATGTGGAATGAAAATACATTCATTATTGGGAAATACAATGCTTTGAATTTGATCCAACAATTTATACAGTGGAAATATACCCAAATTTACCAACCCCATAACATAATTTTCTTAATTATATGTTGAAAAAATATACTTATGAGGACCAGTAGTTTCTTTATGAGGGTTTTTTGATTTCATAAGAGTGTATCCATGGTGAATAAGTGGTGGTTTCTCAATTTCATGGGTGTGACCAGCAGATAGGAATTGGTATATTCTATTTATTTCCTTTCCCCATCCCATTTTCCACTCTAGTAAAATTAATATGTTTGGTTATTAATCCAAAGATGTACAACCTTCACTATCTACACACATATGACACAAAAATATTCAATTCACTCAAATTCTACTATTTATGTATATAAAAACTCAGTCAAATACATTTTTAATTCAAACCATGTCCCTATGATTCGACCTAGTCACTCACTAGTATTTTCCATCACAAAATAGTGGAGTGTGTTGTCTTGAAATGAAACATTTTCAATATACACCAATTATGTAATCTAATAATTCATAGTGTTCCATTTATTTAACACAACATTTTTACTAAAATAGTCAATCTAGAATGTACCATATATATAGTTTCTCATGAATTAAACATACATTGTGTTTTATCCTTCCGAAAATGGTGTGTGTGACTTGAGGTTTAGTGGTTGTGTACACCACCAAGACCCTAGTCATGCCCTCTAAATCTAAAATTTATTTCACTTATGTGACATGGTGTGTCTATGATAATACTGAATCTGTTTTGGGAATCTATACATCTTGGGTGGTGCCTTCCACCAAAAAAATGTGTACATCGGAAAAGAAAACATTTATGGGTAGAAAAATAGTCAAGTGTGTACACCTATATATTCTAAGTCACGTGTCTTATAAAACATGATTTTTTATAAATGTTTACACACCATGTATTATTTAATTTCATATAAAAACTCTGTTATTTGGAAGGATATGAGATATCACATGTGTTCTATAACCCCACGATGTAAGACCACATCAAATTAAAAAAAAATCTTCAATTATAAAATTAATTTTTTTACAAGAAATATTTTATCTATCTACCCCATTCGTTATTTCCCTTCACAATTTAAGAACATACAATCATCGAACCTGCCTCTAGTTGATGCATCTTCAATGTTTTATTGAAAATGTTCTTCCATCTAACCACTCCGAGCCTATCGATTGAACCCCTAGAAATATTTATGGTCTACAGTCATAGAACTACCTCAACTAACTATAAAGTCGAAACATAGAACCCCCCATCACACTAATGTTATTCCTTAAACACATGAATATCCATTTCATTGTTTGATTGTGTTTTATTGAGTCTAACTACACTTTGAACACAATATATTTTTCCATCAGAAGACCATTTAGGTGTAAACCAATCTCCTATGTGAATTATATAGAATATCTAGGTACCAAAATGTAGAATAATTTCTTCATGCACATCAGAAAATATAATCTAACACATGAAAAAGTATAAAAGTAAAGGTAAAAGAATCCCAAGAAATACAACTAGATTTATATGGTTTGAATTTTGATCATGCATCTATGGGAGAACACTATAATATTTTATTCAACATATGTAAAAAATATTACAACTCAGGTGGCTTTTTTGAAATGTGGGACAAGAAAAAATAATTATAAATTTTTTAACATAACAGTTTTTCCTAAATTTCATATATAGAGGGTCCCTTCCATTCATCTAACAACTTTTATTTCATACAAAAGTGGTAATTTATCCATTGAAAAGTGAAACTACTAATTGAATGTTGCAATACTTTTCTAAACACATGAACATAATTCAATGAATGGTGCTAATATAACGCACTTATATCTAAAATATCTTGGTTAAAAATACCCAAATTTAAACACTATTATACTACTAATAACCCCACTATTTACACATTCTATAATTTGGCTACCCAAAAATCTAGTGAAAAGACCACTTGCAGAGAATTAATTTATTGAAACATGTGATAAAACCTAAAAACAAATTACTATTGTTAATTGAATAAAAAATAGTAATATGATAATATATACGCAAAGAGACTTCACAATCCTAACATATTCTACTCCATCTCACTCATGTGGTTAGTAATAATGGTTGTGAAAGGAAATCATTGGATTGTGTCATTATGGAGACTCAATGTTTTCTTTAGGGACCCATTTAATATAAAATTATAAAATATGAGTTTTTTAATGAAAATAATGGGGGATAATATGATATTTTTGAGTAATAAACATGGTGATCATAATCAATGATAAAAAATGAAAATGGATAATAAACAACTGAACAACTGGACAATAATCAATGAGTATTCACTTATGTGTATTTTCAATATCTATAAACCATAAAAATGTAACAAAAAGAGATTTATAATGGATTTCACCTATAAATATCAGAAAATATAAGGAATGATGCCTAAATGGATGCTAAATTTTCTATTGATTTGTGATTAGGTCCCCACTAACACAAGAGCTACTCAAGATCCATGTTCTAATGCTCTTCCCATAGAACAACGTTAATCTCCTATAAAACTCCCTATATTCTTCCAATATGGATAATGGTTTTTCCAAGGTTTAATACTAAAGAATTAATATATATATATGAAAAATATGTTTACTGGGTTTATTATTTTGCTTATAAGAATGGTCCATCTTGGGGTCTAAATATTAATTAAGAAAATTATATTTTTCCTAGGTAAAACCTTTTGATCTAAGCTAAAAATGGGGTTATATTTTTCCTTTGAGGTTTTTAGATATCATAATTTACATAAGATAGATAAAAATAAATTTTTATGACAACTATTAAATATCCCTATAAACCCAAAAGGTACACAATCTCCCCAAAATTCAGACCATGGAAATAGCATCATGCTCTAAGATCAATAGAATCCTCAGACATTTTTATAGTTTGTTTCTATGATGGTATATTGATTTAACTATGTTAAATAGTTATGTGATCTAAAGATATAATAATATTGTAAATATGGCTCAAAAAATAACCCAGGTGACTATATATAGTTTCGATAAAATATATCTGTTTCTAAATATTTTTGAAATGACATATTTTATTATATTATGTTTTTTTTTCTCTTTTCAATTTTGGACATATGAATTTAAATTAACAATAAGTTCCAGGTCCTAATGCCTTTTATTATGATTATATTCATAATTATTGGTATCAATTTACTTTTGAAATTGCAATCATGTTTTAAAAACTCACAAAAAATTATGTATCTAGAAATAAAAAAATAGGAATATGATTAAATAAACTTTTCGTACTATTTTGAGTGTACTAAAATAAATTCATCATTAATTTGGATGATTTTTTATATAATTTGTGAATTGTATAAAAAAATATTAATAATATTATCCTCATTTAAAAATAATATTACCTGATGCAATATAAATTTTTTAGGATTAATAATTAATTGAAAATGATTTTTTTTAGTTTTTCTATTTATATTTGTGGTACCCTAAAATAAATAATTATGTTAAACAGGGGGTAGTAACTGAAAAAATTTAGGTTAAGGATAGAATTTCAACTATTATAAAAATATTGTTGACAATTAAAGTAAATTAGTATGCTGTTTCTTTTAATAATTACTTTTTAATTGGAAAATAATTGAGATTTTTTTTTCAAACATATTGAATGTTATATATTTAATTAAATACATTGACATATAAATAAATTACATAAAATAATTGATGACCAAATTATTTATGAGATATTTTGATGACGTTTATTAATTTCTACTCGACATGGTTTAATTAATATTTTATATAATTTTTATTTTCATTAAAATGATGTCTTTGGAATCTATTAGAGTTATGTTCTCACAGATTGAGTGGAATTGTTTTGTTTAAATCCTCATCAAAGAAAATTAAATTTATTATTATAAAATGTTATGATATATAGTTCACATCCTATTGATGATCTGATGGACTCCCAAAATCACACACTAATATTAGATCAACTTATTTAATTATCTGTAAAAGAATGTGAAAAAATAAAAAAAAATAAACCATATCAAACACACACTAATCTTACTTCACAAAAATGACTCCTTATTATAACTCACTAAGTACACCCAATCAGACACAGACACATGCACACTTCTCAAAGTGTGTCAATGGAAAATGAACCTAAAATCCTTAAGTTCACTTTCCTCCATTTTATCTAAGAAAAATGAGACGGAAAGACCTAATAAAAAGTTCTTCATCACAGATTTAATGGACCACAATCATATATATACATAACAATCATGTCAATAACTCTATCATATATCAAAAGCTCTTGACGTGGGAGATAAAATATAGAGAGAAACATGCAATAAAATGTTGGAATAACAATTGTGAATCTTTCTCTCCTTCCTCAACACATAATCCCCCTAACATTACATTATAAATAAATAGAGGAATATAATTTCCTAATTAGGAGACCCTAGAATCATTTGGTTTCATCCAGGGAGTGAACTTCAAATTAACCTCTCACCACATTGAGTATTCACTACTAGAAATTGATCTTATATTAGTGCTGAAAATGAATTTCATAAACCCTAAAAAATGGAGATATTTTATATTTATTTAAACTCTAGTAAATTTTACTTACACTAGAGAGATAATTGGTAAATACACCCATAATCAATGCTAAAAAATTGATGATAATAGGGGCCTTTATCAACACTTTTTTTTGTTCTGAAAAAAATAAAATATATTTTTTCATAATATTTGAGGTGGTGTGACACTTTCTCCCACCACCCCATTTATCAGCATTCACCCTCATAGATTTCCATTCTCAACAACCATGTATAAGCACTCCCCCATCCACCACCACTTCTCACACATGTCATGTTAGTGGTTGTAAGGATTCAAACGTGGGACCTCCATGGGAAAGGTGAACGACTTTACCACAACCACATCATGTCTTCTTATATATTTTATGATATTTATACCTATTTATATACATTTTCATATATATTTTTATCATTATATTTATATAATTATTTTTTAATAATTTTATAAAAAAAATTGTGTGTGTGTATTTATGTATGTGTGTTTATATATATATATATGTCTATTTTTCTATATAAATTTGTATTTATTTTCATATTTATTTACATAAACTATATAATAACAGTTATTTTCATATATGGGAATATATATATATATATATATATATATATCTATTTGTTAATATATAAAGATACACACACACATTTATCTAAATATTTTATATACATTTGTATAGTTATATATATATTCATCAATTTTTATAAGGTAAATAAATAAAATAACAATTTTATATTTAAATTTGGATTATATATATAAATATATATTTTATATGTAAATATATTTAAATATTTTTTAAACAATTATATTTTTATATTAAAATATATAAAAATATTTATATATTAAACTATAAATAACAATATAGTATGAAAATAGTCAAATTTGAACACGATAATACCCATATGAATGTAATCCATGGAAATTAATTCATCCTCCCACAAAATATGATTATAATAAAATTTTAATTAATTTTCAATTTTTATATAATACTCCATAATTAAGGAATCCTAACTAAAAGTAGTTTTATATCCCTTTTGGGCCTTTTGACCATGAAAAAATTGGCACCAAGGCTTACTAAGAATTAAGAATCATATATATCTTCAAGATTGTCAATATAGAATTTTTTAAAGACCAATAGAACACCTAGAACAAAAGTTCAGACCATTTGAAGTTCAAACACCCTTTTTATCTTTTCAGAATATATTATTTAATTAATTAAATTAGTTATCATACATTTTTATAAAATGTATATTACTCAATAATAATTTTAAAGTTATTAATTAATTTTAATTTTAATTAATTTGAAAACAAAATTTCACTAAATTTATTATATTGTAATTTTATATACATATTTAGTATTATATAAATCATATTCAAGAGAATATTATATATATTTATCAATATAAATATAAATTTTTATTAAAATATGATTTGATAATAATATTTTTTTTATATATGAAAACTTTTATCATCGGAAAAAAAATTAATTTAGCACTGATAAAGGGTAGCCTCTATCAGTGCAATAAAAGTGTAGATAAATTGTGGGTTTTATCAATTCTAATGAAGAACTAATAATCGTACTCTTCATCTTCACTTTTAGCTAATGCTGATAAAATCACCCCCTTTAACACCAGTTTTTAATAGTGATAAAGGTGATCTATAAATAAATATGAATTCATTGTTGTGATTTGAGATATCATAATGGGAAGGGAGATAGAGAAACACAATATATTTTAAAAGAATCAAAACAATGTGATGTAAAATAAACTATATGATATTCTCATGTATTAACATGGACTCTCTATAATGGTATATTATCTAGTATTTAAATGTATAGGTACAATATTAATTCCTATTTAGGTTCCTTTGATGATTTCATGTGCAAATTACATAATGGAGATGAGAATACAATGTCCTGTATCCTTTCTTTAAAATACTTTAGTTCCCTCCTATGGATTTGGTTCATTGAGAATATTGCTTGAGGTAAATTTTCCTATTATCTATCATGTTCGAATTTTATTTTTCTAAAGTAATAATAACATGATATCCTCATTCAACTATTACTTATTTGGAGAAAAATAATTTATAAAGGTGTAGGGGCTTCTCCCAATATAGGGAGAATGTTATGGTAAACTTCACCATTGTCAGAAACAGCCTTGTGGAGGAGTCTTCTTCCAAAAAGTGGAGTTTTTGTTGTATGGAAACTAACATAGAGATGAGTAGAAAGTGATAATTACAAATCCTTAAAAGTTGATGAAACACCCAATCAATCCTTTGACTACTATGATATTTGACCTATAAAATGGGATTATGTTTCATATAATATACAATTTGAATCCTTAGAAATTTCATATAGAGATAACTAATAACATTCAATCCCCCATTATAACATGGATGCAGTCACATCACTAATCCATGTAATGCCTCATGTTCTTTCATTTTATGACTCTATGTTCATGTTTCTTAAGGTTTGGGGCTTCTACTATACTAACTAAGTTATATCAAATCCACTTAATTTGAAATGAAAATAAAAAGAGAAGGATTTATCTTTACTAAAAATTTGAATACGTTCAAACTCATTTTTTAAACAAATATTATGAAATATATCTTTGAGAATTCAAAACATGAAAATGAAATTGAAAAATGAGAAAAAAAAATATAGGTAAAGACTGTCAAAGTTGGGTCCAAAACTGTGGTTCTCCAATACCCCTTATCAGATTTGAAAACATTAATCATGAGGGTAGTGAATTTCTAGTATCTGTTTCAGTAGCATATTTGGTGAGCCATGTTATCACCACCTCAGTGTAAATCATTAATTTATCTGCACCATTTAATTTTTTTTAATTTATCATGTCTATCTGAGTACATTTCCAATAATCTTGTAGTGAATTCCTACTATTTTAACCATTACCAAAAAAATTATATAGTTCAATTTTAAAAATTATACTATATAAATTAATTATATTACTTTAAATATTATTATGATTACATATTTTAATTATTCTATATGTAAAACATAGAATGAAAGATATATTGTATATTATTATTTATGGATTTCAATTTTTCATAACAGTCCTCTTATTATTGTGAAATTAGTGGAATCTTTGAAAGGAAACCAATTTTATGATAATAAGTTTTTGAGTACCTTGTATGTTTATGTGGAGTGGGCCATTATCAAATATAATTGTGTTACTTAAATTGTGTTTTGGATCAATAAGTGTGTCTACTGAAATATTGACAATGAATATGATCTTTCTTTTCTATTGTGAAAATTGGAAAATATTATTAGAAGGGAAACTGCAAAGAACAAATAAAACCTGATATATTTTCATGTCATTTGAAATTACTTGGATGGATGTAATGTATAAGAGGACAATAATGAGTTACAAGGGATTTATTATCAATAAAATTCCATGAAAATTATCGTTGTCGATAATTTTTAGGCACTCTTGATGTTGAGTTCTTTATCAAAGACATGGGACACAATAGTTGTGTTAGTCAAAAAAATTGAAAAGATTACCATTGAATCTGTGAAGGATATAATGATGAATGAAGAATAAAAAAAAGAAGGATGAGGTATATACTTCAAAATCAGATAACCTTGTCATTTAATGTCAATGTTATAAATTAGGCCAATGAAGAACAAGATGAAAGGAACCTTATGACTGAAATCAATAAATAATGAAATGATCAAAATCCTAATAAAGAAATGACCTGAAGTGTCACCACTATGTAAAGAATGGAAACATCATATATGAGTGTATAAATCATAAGTAGGAGTATAGGAATCAAGAAGGTAAATCCAAAAATAACAATGAAATAGTTTTCAATGATTGTATCAATATTGTTATGGAGGATCATGTCATCCATGTAATCCAAGACATGACATGGATGATGGATCTGGGTGCCTCTTACCATTTCATAACCTGAAGATATTTCTTATCGTCTTATAAAATAGAGAGTATTGGACTTATCAGGATAGGAAATGATTATTCATTGTAAATTTCTTTCATTGTCAATATTCTTTTGGGGGAAAATATTTTATGCAATACATTATTAAATGATGTGAGTCATGTTCCTCATATTTTCCTAGATCTGATATCAACTAGAATTACTGATGATGATGGATAAATTAGATTCTTCAGTGATGGGTAATATAATATTAACAATTTTAATATGATAATTATTAATGTAAATAAGTATAATTACATCTATATCATAGATTTTAGACTATGTGGAGTAGAAGTTTGTGCATCCATAAAGGAGGTTATGAAAAAGGTGTAGAAGAGAAGGATTAGTCACATTAGTAATTGAAGAATTAGACTTCCCTATGGGAAAGATTTATTTATAATAATAAAATGTTCAAATTAGGATACTTTTGTTGATTTTATCATCAAAAATCGTCATTGGGAATCATATATAGGTTATTTACCTTCTATAAAATAGAATGTTTTAGATTTTATACACATGAATTTCTATATAATGAGCATGAGGTTGATGAGATGCGCTAGAAAAACCCACACTTATCTTATATATATATATCACTTATGAATAAATGTAAATTAATTACATAACATAATGATCCATTACATAATCATATAGGTCTACTGTGTTTGGAAACATGGAAACATAAACCAATGGTTCATAGGTGAACTACATTGCCTCCCATAACTATCACCCTTATTAGACATATCATTCATAATAACTTTATTCATAACCTATATAATTGGAATATATTAATCAGTGATCTCAAATTTCCAGTGAGGGTAATTATGGGACATATCAACATAAAAAGTGAATAATGGAATGTAAACATGATAATAAAATTTGAAAACTATAACCTATATATCATACATAATAAACATGATTCATCGAATAAATATTGGATGTTCAGAATACATGAATCCTAAAAGAATAAAAAAACATGATACATTAGAATATAACATTGGTATAAGACATATATTTATGGCACACTCATAAGAATAGGAAATATTATGTCAAGGATACCCAACAATAATTTCATAACATGTTAGGATTGTTATAACCACCCACGTACCTTCCTTGAAACTAAGATAACCTATTGTTTACCCACTTTCAGTCTTGGGAAAACCTTCCATGTAACTTATTTCATTTTTTGATAACCACCCACATATCCTCTTCCGGGATTGGGATAACCTCCCGTGTATCCCCTTTTGAGATTTTGAAAAACTCCCAAGTACCATTTAATCTCATAAAACATTAATCATTACCCAATTCAGTATAGTGGGATATAAGTACTACCCATTTCATAATCCATAAATTTTTTAGAAAAAAATCATAAAATATTCATTATATCATCAACCATGAAAAGAAATGGGTTTCATAATCATTTCATCATATCATAACCCGTGGAACATAAATGGGTTTCATAAACATATTTTCATCATAAAATTAAATAATACAAAGATATATTAAGATATATCATATGATCATATACCCAAAAAATCTTAAGTAACATAAAAGGATGTCATCTTAGATGGAAGATAATTTTAAAAGACTACTTTGAGAATTTCATGAGGAAAATAATCTTTCCACTTTGAAGAAACATATTTGAGATATAAAAAATCTCCAAATATTAAAGAATATATTTTATTTTAAAAAAACTTCTAAAATTGTAATGTAATCTATAAATCATCGAGAAATCATGAAATCAAAGAAAATTGTTCATTCATTACATGTTAAAACTAAGATTCCTTAAACATTTTTAGTAAAAAGTCAAAAGGTACTTGTTTGGGAAATAAATAAACGTTTTTTTAAAACAATACTTGAAAATTAAATCAATTATAAAAATTTCTTTAAAAAATCATTGGTGGTTTTTAAAATATTTCATTAAACAATTTTTAGAAAACATGGACATGGAAGAAATTTTTTTTCGACCAATGAGAGAAATAAAGATGATTCTTCTTAAAAATAATTATTCATGTGTCTTGAGTACTTAAATGGAGGTAAAATAAAGCTGAATATTGATTATCGATAAATAACCATTGAAGAAGAAAAACATTATTTTATTGAGAGTTATATGATAACATTTCATCATCTGAATCATAATCATAAAGCGTATTAATAAATAACGATATTGTAACATAAAATTATTACCGAATAAGTAATGTTTGACTCATAATTCCCATGAAGGATAAACATATGGATATTTTAGTCAAATTAATTTTTAAAATTATCTTTATAAAATACATTCATGACTAGAATATACATCACACAAATGAAACAAGTGGAGAATAAGGATAGTGTCCCACAAAAATAAATGTGATATGAAAATCCCCATACCTCAAGTCATGAATTTCATCATACACATTAAAACCTCATATATAATAATAATAGGATTATAATAAATAAATTATAAAACCATAACCATAAATATAATACCATAAATGAATTACTTATGCCTTTTTATTACTAATTTATTTAGTATTCCTTGCTAAAATCACATTTTGGGTAATAACTGCTTCATTTTTCATGTATGTTTTGGTTTGGAATTTCCATTACTTTTAATTTGATCATGGATCCATATTATATAAAATTTAAAACATAATATAAATATCATATATAATAAATATAATTTTTTATAGTAATCCATTAATTCCGGATATAGAAAATTAACTATATTATTCACGGAGACGGTAGGTCGTACATACGCGAGAAAGTTGTTTCCATTTTCTTGATGGTTATAATGAAGGATTGATAAATATTAATCCAAATTTAAATAATATTTTTATAACAAATATATCATATATATTCCTTAAATATATCCTTTTTGCCATACATTTTAAAATAAAATGAAAAACATATCACGCCACTTCGTGCAGGCAGTTTTATAATTTAATAATTATAATTATTATATATATATCATATAAATTTGTTAAATCCGTAATTATCTCTATCCATGAAAGGCGGTGATGAAAATTTAATAACATCAGTTCATGAGGTGGTTTTCTGATATATTCATGATCAACAATTTCTCTTCCCATTTAATGGAGGGGGAGATCGATATAAGTTAGTAAATTAAAAAAATAACATCTTAGTATATTATATATATTGATTTTGTTATATAATTTGTTTTAATATGATTTTAAGGATGTGTAATATGAAATAATATAAAAACAATCTTGTAAGAATCATATCTCTTTCTTAGACAACCTTAATAGGTTAGCATGAAAAGCCTTATTAGGAATGTATCATAATACAAATAAGGCCCTATTTAAGTGGGAAGTGAATTAAATAAAATATTATGCTAGTTAAATTTCTAAACCAAAAGTTTTTTGGAGTGTGAATACAATAGGTGAGGGGGTACCCTTTAATAAGTGGGGGGGACACACTCGGAATATTTGAAATGAAAAATTTATACCCATGTGTTGCAAGTTTTAATAAGATAAACAATGGTTAATTATATAAAATTATATGATATAATATTGAAATATTTCCATAAAACATGAATTTTAAATGTTTTTATGTCATTTTAACCATGATAAATTTAGTTTAGCCACCCAGTAAACCCATTTTGACCTTAAATGCATTAAATAATTTTTAATGTTTTACTATTCATTATGAAAAAAATATTATGTTGAAATTATTATATAATTTAAATTATGTTAATTAAATATATTAAAAACATTTTTAAAATATATATTCTAATAATTGGTAGAATTTAATTTCAAATTAAACTTGTATACATGAAGAAAAGGTAGTTTTCTGATGAAAATGTTTTCATAAGTATATATTGTTTTAATGTCAACATTTAAAATGATATTGATTCCAACTAACTAAATTTGATTAATTATGATATAATAAAATTATTTTATTTTTGAAACCTTTTTAAAACTAAACGTAACTTTTAAATTATTTAATTGAAAAGTCATTTTTTAATAAAATTCATCATTTTCACTATTTGTCAAAATATTAATTTTTTTTTTAAAATTATCATAATGTTACTCTATGATAATTATAAAATGGTGATTTAAGAAATGAAATTGATTTTTTAAATTTAATTTTTTAAAATTGGAAAAAATTGTTTTATTAATATTTCATGGAGAGAAATAAATACATTTTATGAGAAATACAATTTTTGTAAAAATTTAAAGACTTTACTAAAAATTATGCACTTCTATATCAATATGTTTTATTTATATAAAAAATTACAAATAATTTTAAAAAAATTGGTTCATCCAATTCATACTGGATTGTTTGAAGACAAGGTTCTAATGGTCATGTTTAAATAATAATAATAATAATTTATTTTGGTTCATTAAATCTTAGTGTTGCATGTAACATAAGCTATCAATGAAATTAAAATTATTTGAAAAAATTATTTCTTAAAATCCCATGGCATCACATTTTAACCCACCCCATCCCCCATTTTAATGAATTTTTAAATATAAAATGAATCTCTTTGATAAAAACAAATAAGGATACTTTTTCCTCATCATGTCCTCAGGTTCCTATGTGGGCTCTTCAAGTTGGTGGTTTCAGCGCAAGATTTTTTAAAGATTAGTAGTCTTATTTCGTAGAACATTCTATATATGATACATTATCTCTATACGTTATTATTCATAGGAAAAATAATGATTTAGTTGTATGAAAATTGAGTTCATTACATGTGTATGATTATGTATTTATTTCATCGAGAGAGATACATTGAAGAAATAATAAACATCAAAGATGTTCGGTGGGAGTGACAAGCTATAAGTAGTAATCCCTACTCGATCTGGAATATTTGAACTAAAAATATAACTACAGGTAAAATATTATTTAGTTATGAATCTCATAACCTTATTCAATATAGAAATTCACAGTAATACCTTCTAACATAGTTCAAATTCCATATCATTTTGTGGATTTTCATCATAACTTTTTCGTCGACTCAGACAAGACTTGAAGTAAATTTGAATGGATATTAAATTATCTACCATTCCATTTTCTACAATCGGAATAAATATATTATTTCTCTATATATATCCCAGAACGTTGGAGTTCTACACTTCATTTAAGAGAGGGATTCAGAAGGATCCATCTGAATGCATCCTCAAAATCTATTTTGGCATGAAAACTAGATTAAAGAAAATTGTTCATCTTAACGATATTTCAAATCCATGGAATAAGATCTCTGCATATACTATATGGTTTTAATGGATTTATTAAACTAAAAATAAATATCTATATTATACGTAGTTTTGAAACTTAAATTTGTATCTGGATCCTACTTAAGGCTTCACTAAAACATCAAGGAAAACCTTATATCATGATCAGATATATTAAAATGTAGAACTCCTTGAAACCTTTCCACTTTAATAATTTATATCTTAGAAATATGATTGAGAGTGAAATATTCTATGATAGAAATGAAGGGTGGTGAATTTTTGTGATAGTTTACTATGACCCATATAACATTTTTTCTATTAAATTTTTTTGGGAGTTTGATGAAAAATTAAATGGTGATTATTTCCTTTTTACATTTTAGTATGGGAAATGGTGCTAACATCCAAATAACCTTATCCTTAACTTATAGACATACCAAACACTATTATATAAACTATAAAATATCTCTCTTCATTCCATCTGACTAGAAATACTCATTAAAATCTCTATACGTCTTTGTACTTCAAGGATGATTAGAAAATCAAGAATTATGAGCTTCCTCTAAATCTATATCATTTAAATCATGAATGGATAGAACACATATTTGGTCCCTGAACCATATAATTCAATTATATTATATGATAAATTCATGAACATTTATTAATTTCTTATATAACTCCACATCATCCTTATGCTACTATTTAATCATTACATGGATAAATGGTTGAACACTAATTTGAGAATGATAATATTTCTCCACTTCACTCAAAATTTCAAAATCCACACATTGAAAATCCATAAATATTGGATATTTTGAGATCCAAATCATTGATAATATATTATTATCCTTTCAACTCAAGCATTGGATACCATGTTCACTTTCCCAAGGAGGTAATGTATTGAGAAGTCATAAAATTTAACTAGTTGAAACCATCATATTTGGTTCTTTTTGAACTCTTTTTTCATGAATATATACTTTAAAATTTTATGGTTTGTATATATATCGCACCTTTTCTTATAAAGAAAATTCCTCTAAATCTTCCATTAAAATATTTTCACAGTTAAATCCAAATCATTAGTTGGGTATTTTTTTCTCATGATCCATTAATTCTCAAGAGGTATAAGCCATCACCATATCATTCTTCATGAGAATGAATCCGAATAACCTTTTTAAAGAAACACATTAGATTACAAATGTAACACCCGGAGATTTTATAAAAAATATTCTTTTAATTTCATTGATTTCTTGTGTTGTATGTTACACCAAAATTAGCTTCTGCTATACGCAACACCGTATTAGCTTATATTATACGCATACATTATTTTTGGCTTGCATTACACGCAATTGAGACCTTCCTCGATAGTGTGTGTAGTACGCAATACCAGGTTTCAATAAACAATGATATATTGTATAATATTATTATGGAAAAGACGTTATGAATAGTATTAACTACTTTTAAAATTTTATAACATTATTATTCATCTTACACATTTTCTAAAACATGTTATGTGAACAAAACAATTCTTTTGGGTAAAATAAGTATTTTTAAAAAATGCAGTTTTTCCACCTTTTGATGGCACACTCACTTTAAATATAGTTTTTGACATGTTTATAAGATAAATTTGACATAATAAAATTCTTCTTTATAATCAGGATTATAAAATTTACTTTTCATAAATTTTTCATATTATTCAGATAACTTTCATATTTTAATGAATAGTAAAAACACGCTATGTTTTAATTAAAAAAAATTCATCGCAATAATTTATATGTTTAAATTATAATATTTAATGGTTTTAAAGTATAAATAGAATATATTTTTACCATTTAATATAATGTATGTCATTACCATTAATTTTTCATTGAATTCATAGGTAAAAAATTTCAATCTTTGGCAATGTTTTAACTTTTAAAACCTGATTTCGTAACAACATGATTAATTTCATATTAATTGTTGCAACTTCTGTGTAACACCACAATCTTCCACAGTACGTTTCCCTTTAAAAATGAAATATCTTTCATTGTACGAATCTTTGAGATTCTAACACACCGCGACCAATCAAAGTTGCTGTTATGAATAGAAATACCCACTTTTTGAAATTTTATAAATATTATCTCTCAAAATGGGCTTCATTTTTGGATTTGGAATATCAAAATTATACTAGGGTAAAATTTTGGTACTTTTTGGATAACTTTTATATTTTGATTAATAATGAAAATTAATAGATTTTAATTAAAAAACAACATTTTTAATCAAAATAATTAATAGTGATAAATTATGAATTTCAGTGGTTTTAAAGTATATTTAGAATATATTTTTACCATTTAATACAATATTTTTCGTTGAACATAATTTCACATTTAAACCAGACACAAACAAATGTCAATCTTTTGATAATGATTATCTCTTAAAAACACGCTTTTTTATTTTAACAACAGGAATTAATTTTAAATTAATTTCTGCCACTTATGTGTTTTGCATTTAGAAAAATTGATTCCATATTTGGAATCAAGAGATCCAAATTGTGTAAATAGGAAACTTTTATTTTTATACATTTTGAATAATTACTTCGGTAAATATTTTATTTACCATGGTTAAAGGGTAAATCCGGTAAATAAGGGTAAACAAATAATATTATATAATATTAATTTAATCTAAAACATGTCATAACCCTATTTGTTGATACATGTCCGACCATGGGCATCTTTGGGTATATTTTGGGACCCCATGGAGCCACTTGTACGTGATAAGGACACTTTATATTAATTAAGTTAATGTAAATACAAAAATGACATAAGCATATATCTTTTAGGGAAAAAAAATTTACATATTGTTATATATGTTATATTTTCAACTATAAATATTAATTATAAATCTAAAATGATTTCCTACATAATGGTATTATATTTATAATTTTTATAGATTTAATAATTAAATTTATTTATGACACAATAATGATGCATTATTTTTCTTATTAATGAAAGAATCAAACAATTGGTATTATAAATGTTAAAATAAATATAATTTGAATGTTTTGTTGACATCCACTAATTTTATTGGTTAATATGAAATGTTAGGATTGATTAAATGAACTTTGTTTTAATTAATAATGTTTGAATGACTTTAACAAAAAATTAATTATTGAATGGTGTCAAAATTGACATAAATAATTTTTTAAAACAAATATTTTATTATTAATTGATATTATATTCATAAAAATCTTAGGTTCAGCCAAAAGACTTATATAATGATAGGTGTATCCTTAAAGGACCATTTTAGAGTCGCTTGGATGTATATAGTATGTTTATTAACTATATAATATAAAAATACAAAGTGACATGGTAAATGTCAAACGAATTAACAAATAATTAAAACTAAAAGATAAGGTTAATATAATGACCCAAACCAGTCTAAAATCTATTGGATGAAAGTATTTCGATCCATCCCAACCTTAGAATTTGAAAAATCCACTTTGGATCCATTAGAAACCGAATATGAATTTGTTATAAATTAATACTAAATGTTTTTCCTAAAGATCCCCTCACCCCCTTATAAAAGGACACAACATCTAACCAAGTATTCACACCATAAAAGCCTTTTGGTTCGGCCAAACCCTACTCAAATACTATCTCAACATCCCTCACTTCAACCTAGAGGCCTTATTTTGATTACAAATCCAACCTATGGATTCTTTTTGATCAAATTAAAATGAACAACCCGAAATAGAGGTATTGTTTTCACCACCCTTTTTCAAGTTCCTTTCTTCTTCAACTTATTATTTCTTTGTTATTTCCATTATAAAATAATAACTCCACTATATTCTATATACTATGATTTTATTATAAATATGGTACAACCTTATTCAGTATTCTATCCATCATTTTAATGACATGTCACCATACATGTGTACGTACGGCTTACTGTCTCCACGTCGTGGTGTAATTGTTATTCAAAAACATTATTATTTGGATAGGTATCATAATGATATGTAATTGATGTAAATAATAAATATAACATGATAATTATTCTGTATATATGATATACCATCCAATTATATTTTATTTTAAATTCAAAAGAATAATATTATCGCTCATGCGTACGTATGGACTACCGTCACCACGAACGCGATGAGATTCATTCCCCATCGTATCCATGAAATTATAATTCTCATTTTAGGATTTAAAATAATGTTTAAGGACTTTATATCATTATGGATATGAATAAGATACAAACTATCCATAAAAAACATGGCATATGTCGCAAAACATATAAAATAAAACGAGTAAGTTAACACTCGAAACGACGATAATACTAAGATATTATTTACAATGCATTTGTAAAAGATCATATATGATATCATATTAATGTATATGATTCTTTTATAATTTAATAAAATTATTTCACTATTATACAAGAGGTTAACCTACCCTCAACCAAGGAAAAGGACAAGGTAAAGGTTTATTTCACTATCTCTTCATTATCTGAGGTTGTTTATACGTAATTATCTATTATGGCCTCTTTATCATCCTCATTCATGTTTCTTAAAAATGTATTTCAAAATATTCTTACTATTTTACAGAATATGGGTTAAAGTCATTTATACCCTTTTTGACTTTTTATAAGAAGTTTATAAAGGAATCTTTCCGTCGTTTTCCAAACAAGGTCCTTTTAAACTTTTCGATAAAATTAAGGTAATAATGTTTTTTTAACATATACGGTGGGCGCAACTATTTTCCACCATTATAAATTCACCGAAGCTTCCCTTACAAGATTATAATAATATTTTCAAGAAAATGTTTTATTTTATAATCAAGTGAATTTTAAATGATTTCGAACTTAATATTTCAAGAATTTTTGAAACGTACTCTTTATCAAGATCTTAATTTTAAATGTTTTAAAGATTTATCTTTCTAAATATTTTTAATTAATGTCCATGAATTCAAAACGATTTTAAGGATTTATTTATATGGACATGAATGTTTTGAAATGATATTTATTTTCAAATGTTTTAAAGTGGTATGGGATACTTTTATTCAAAAATCCCTTTTAAATTACTTCTTTTATAAATGTGTGAATTTTCAATGATTTCAAAAAAAGAGACATTTCTCTCAAATAGTTTTGATTTCATCTATGTCAACATCCTTTGATGGATTTTAAGCTTATTTGATGTTGAATTATTATGATACAAAACTTCCATATTGTATTTAAGGTTTTGTCATATGTTTGACTATGGATGTGTTATTTTTATACCATTCATGGTTTATGGAGAAAGTATTGACATTTTGTATGCTAGTTTTAATACAAATGTTTATGTTATGTTTAAACCTGATCATATGAGGAATGCATTGGACTTAGTAAGTGACAGGTGGATCCCTCTATAGGTCCTCGATGCATCAGTAGGTCTCATGATACAAACTAGTGTCTTGGCATGAGGCCCTGAAAAAATCTAATTTGTAGTCTTGGCACGAGGCCTTGTCTACTTGGTTATGATAGTCTGGAATTATGCATTCCATCATTATGAAAGTGGTTATTGATATTTCATGTGATTATTTGACTAGTAGAATATACATGTGAATAAGTAAATGGAATTATTTAATTTTATATTTTCCATATTATGCTGATGTTCAGGTATAAAAGGCTTCTTTTTAGTTATACATTGCCTTAAATGTTTATGATTATTTATGAAAGTTTATGCTATATTGTTATCCTTACTGAGCATCTGAGATCACCCCTTTAAATGTTTTATTTTTCCCAGGATGTGAAGAAGTAATTTTTGAATGACCTGCAGGGATAGTATGAGGGGATATGAAGAGAAGATGTTGTTGTAGTAGTTTTCACATTATGATGTAATGTAAACTTTATGAATGTATCTAGTTATTCCAAGGCTGCTAAACTAATCGGTCTTTCGATACTTGAACTTTTGTGATCATGACAATGTTATGTAATAATGCACTGACTCTGGGTAACTGGGGTCGGGGAGTTACAGGTTTGTATTAGAGGTAGTTTAGTACAAACCTTGGAAGCTAGATTTAGATAAACTCTGATTAGAGCACATATCCCTATGATAGACTTTAAGGATTAATATAGAAGAACTTCATAGAATTTTGGTATTGTAGAGATATTTTGAGTTTTCTGAGCAATTCATCCATGTCTGGATACGAGCAGGTAGAGGCGGCTCTGGCACAGATGTACCTAGGGGTAAAACCCGAAAACACCGCTTTGAGCTAGACTTGAACGGGAACTGGTGCACGACAATGGGCCTTACTGCACTCTTGGTTACGAAACTCACGGGGGATATTCTTAGGATAATTATCATTTTATTTACAAACCATTATTAAGGGTTTATGAGTATATACTTCCACAAAGAAAACATTTTTATGATTATGGATTATATCCATAAATAGTTCAATTTATGTTAAGTGTTTTAGAAGTATGGAATTTTGTATTTTGATTCATAAACTGATATAGTTTATGCCATTGTTTAGAAATTGTGCCTAGTGGAAGAAATGGAAACTGTATCGATGCATGCACTACATGTAGGGATTTCTCTCCTGCTCAAGATAATTATAGTGGACCGGGTGATACAACTAGTGCTGATCAGCTAATGACCATATTGGGACAACTCACTCAGGTTATGAATAATAACCTTACCCTTATAGAGCACACTGATCCACATCCTGGAGGATCAATGTTAGATAGCTTCATAAGGAAACAACCACCAACATTAAATGGGAGTACAAATCCTTTGGTATTTAATCAATGGATAAGTTCCCTAGAGAAAATATTTCAGGCTTTGGGGAGTGGTGAAAGTGAAAAGGTTATCATGGAAGTTTACCACTTCACTAGAGATGTTGATCAATGGTGGTCATTAATTCAAAACACAAAGGACGATGAAGAAGTATAAATTATGGAATGGAGGTAGTTTAAAGAGATTTTCTTAGAAAAAATCTTTCCTAATGACCATCGAGCAGATATGGAAAGGAAAATTTTCAGTCTGAGGCAAAAGGAGGATGCGAATGTTGCAAAGTATGAAGCTAAATTTACAAGGTTAGCGAGGCATGCAACAGATTATATACATAACCTGAGGAGTACGATTGATCGTTTATTTGATGGGTTAAAACCATTTCTCTGTCGATAATTAGTCTCACAATCATTCTCTTCATATGAAGACGTTGTCTCATGTGCTATAAAGACAGAAAAGGAATTCTCTAAACTTTATGAAAATAAAGTAAATAAAGAGAAGAGGAGAATGGTGGAACAAGATACAGATAAAGGGAAAAAGGGAAAGAAGGATTTTCCATTATGTGATAATTGTGGGAAGAAACACCCAGGTACTTTCCTAAAAAGAATGGGAGTTTGTTACAAGTGTGGAGAAAAAGGTCACTACGCTCGTGATTGCAAGGGAAAGAAATATATTGTCAATGTTGAATGCTACAATTATAGAGAAATGGGGAATTATGTGAATGAATTCCCTATGCGCCAAGGAAACTTACCTATGAAAAGGCCAAGGGATCAAGGAAAATATTATGTTGTTACTACAGTTGAAGTGGAATAATTAATGTATTTGTGTTTTTGGACTCAAAGATTATATTATGGTTATAAGAATAATGTGGTATATATAAGGATTGTACTACAGTACTTGTTGTTTTCATTAAGGTTTTAATATGACCAAGGTAATCATATTTTCAGTATGTGACAATAAGATAAACATTACATTGTCTGGGGAATCTAATGTGAAAATTGATTTTGGAATCTAGATACCTTTTACGGAGAGTCTGGATAGAGGTACTTTGGAAAACTATAATGCATGGAGTGGATTAAGGTGAAATTTGGATTGTATTTTTTATGGTTAAAACAATTATTATGATCAATTTTTGGAATATTATGAAATTATAGTTTTAGGAAAAGGACAACCTACTTCTCTTTCGATAACCCGTCGCGTCGGACAAAGCTTCAGGAATCGAACCTACAACTATAGTGTGACAGGCCTTTATTACCTACCACTAGCCTGCAGGAAGTCCCTGGTCATTAAAAAGTATTTTTCTTCATTTTAATTGTATATTTTAATGTTTGGAACCTTATACGATTAGTATGAATATAATATTTTTGACTTCTATTATCTTTTGGAGTGAAAGATATGTTTGCGGTAGAAATTAGTTGAAGGATGAAACTCTTCTTGTCAAGTATATATATATATATATATATATCTCTTATTCTATGAAGAAACTAATTCATAAACATTAGATAAGGGATCTTAAAACCAAAAATGCGTTATCCTAATACCCTATATTTTGTTGAACCAATGATATTTTAAATCATCGTAGATTAATGGCATTGAGGCCCTCAATTCTACAATTGTTTGTGACTGATGACCTCAATCACTCACTATAAATATTTACATTTTTCCTACAGTTATGTGTCTCTAATTTCCACCATTGTTCTCCAAATCGAGATCATAATTTTGTGGTAACCATTTCATTTCTCTTTTCTTCTTATTAAGACAAAATTTTATTAACCCAATTTCCGATGTGGGTATTCCCATAGAGATATTTTCTGTTTTCAACCTTTTATTTTCGAAGCACAATTTCAAATTGTGAGGAAGTAATTTATTGAAGGAGGGGATAATGTAACACCCCAAGCTTCCATGGTACGTTTCCCTTTGAATAATTCAATAGCTTTCATTGTACGCAACTTCGAGATTCTAACACACCGCGACCAATCAACGTAGCTGTTATGAATATAAATACCCACTTTTTGAAATTTTATAAATTTTAACTCTCAAAATTGACTTCATTTTGGGATTTAGAATATCAAAATTATCCTAGGGTAAAATTTTGGTACTTTTCGTATAACTTTTATATTTTGATGAATAGTGAAAATTACTAAATTTTAATTAAAAAACAACTTTTTTAATCAAAATAATTAATATTGATAAATTATGAATTTTAGTGGTTTTGAAGTATATTTAGAATATATTTTTACCATTTAATACAACGTTGGTCATTGGATATAATTTCACATTTAAATTAGACATAAACAAGTGTCAATCTTTTGATTGTTATTATCTCTTAAAAACACGCTTTTTTGTTTTAACAATGGAAAATAATTTTAAATTAATTTCTGCTACTTATGAATTTTGAATTTAGAAAAATGGATTCTATATTTGGAATCAGGCGTTCCAAAATATGCAAATAGGTAACTTTTATTTTTAGACATTTTGAATAATTACTTCGGTAAATATTTTATTTGTCAGGGTTAAAGGGTAAATCTGGTAAATAAGTGTAACAAAATAACATTATAAAAATATTAATTTACCTTAAAACGTGTCCTAACCCTATTTTTTGATACATGTCCGATCATGGGCATCATTGGGTCGATTTTGGGACCCCATGGAGCCACTTGTAGGTGATAAAGACACTTTATATTAATTAAGTTAAAGTAAATACAAAAATGACATAAGCATATATCTTTTAGCGAAACAAATTTTACATAGGTTTATATATGCTATATTTTCGACAATAAATATTAATTATAAATATAATAATATTTCATACATAATGGTAATTTATTTATAATTTTAAGAAATTTAATAATTAAATTTTTTTCTGACACAATAATGATGCAGTATATTTCTTATTAATGAAAGAATCAAACAATTGGTATTATAAATGTTAAAATAAATATTATTTGAATGTTTTGATGACATAAAAGAATTTTAATGGTTAATATGAAATTTTATGATTTCTTAAATGAATTTGGATCTAATTAATAATGTTTTTATGACTTTAACAAAAATCAATTATTGAATACTGTCAAAATTGACATAAATGAGTTTTTAAAACAAATGTTTTATTATTAATTGACATTCTATTCCTAAAAATCTAATGTTCAGAAAAAAGAAATATATCATGATATGTGTATCATTAATGATCCACTTGGGGGTCTCTCGGATATATATAGTAGGTTTATTAACTATATAATATAAAAATAAAAAGTGACATGGTAAATGTCAAACTAATTAACTAGAAGTTAAAACTAAAAAATAAGGTTAATATAATGACCAAAACCTGTCTAAAATATATTGGTTGAAAGTATTTCGACCCATCCCCACCTTATACTTTGAATAATCTACTTTGGAACCATTAAAAACCGAATATGAATTTATTATAAATTAATACTTTAAGTTTTTCCTAAAGAGCCCTTCCTCCCCCTTATAAAAGGACACAACTTCTAACCAATTCTTCACACCTTCAATGCCTTTTGGTTTGGCCAAACCCTACCCCAATACAATCTCAACTTCCCTCACTTTAATCGAGAGGCATTATTTTGATTAGAAAGCCAACCTAAGGATCCCTTTTGATCAAATCAAAAGGAAGAACCCAAAGAAGAGGTAATGTTTTCACCACCCTTTTTCAAGTTCCTTTCTACTTCAACTTCTTCTTTCTTTGTTATTTCGTTTCTAAAATAATAAATATAGTATCTTATATATACTATGATTTTATTATAAATATTGTACAACCATTTTCATTATTCTATCCATCCTTTGAATGACATGTCACCATACGTGCGTACGTACGGCTTACTGTCTCCACATCGTGGTGTAATTGATATTAAAAACCTTTATTATTTGGATGGGTATGATAATGATATTTAATTGATGTAAATAATAAATATAACATGATAATTATTCTGTATATATGATATACCATCCAATTATATATTATTTTAAAATCATAAGAATGATATTATCGCTCGTGCGTACGTACGGACTACTGTCTCCACGAACACGATGAGATTCATTCCCCATCGTATCCATGCAATTATAATTCTCATTTGATAATTATAAATAATGTTTAAGGACTTGATATCATTCTGTAAATTAATAAGATACAACCTATCCATTACAAACATGACTTATGTAACAAAACAGATAAAATAAAACGAGTAAGTTAACACCAGAAATGATGATAATACTAAGATATTATTAACAAAAAAATGTTAAAAGATAATATATGATATCATATAAATGTATATGATTATTTTATAATTTAATGAAAATTATTTCACTATTATACAGGAGTTTAACCTACCCTCAACCAGGTAAAAGTACAAGGTAAGTGTTTATTTCACAATCTCTTCATTATCTGAGGTTGTTTATACGTAATTATCTACTATGACCCCTTTATCATCCACATTCATGTTTCGTAAAAATATATTTCAAAACATTATTAATATTTTACAGAATATGGGTTAAAATCATTTTTACCCTTGTTTGACTTTTTATAAGAAGTTTATAAAGGAATCTTTCAGTCATTTTCCAAACAGGGTCCTTTTAAACATTTCGATAAAATTAAGGTAAGAATGTTTTTTTAACTTATACGGTGGGTGCAACTATTTTCCTCCATTATAAAATCGTTGAAGCTTCACTTAAATGCATATAAGAATATTTTCAAATTAAATGTTTTATTTTATAATTATGTGACTTTTAAATGATTTAAAAATGAATATTTTAAGAATTTTTTAAACATACTCTTTATCAAGATCATAATTTTAAATGTTTCAAAGATTTATCTTTCTAAATATTTTTAATTAATTTCCATGTTTTCAAAATTGTTTTAAAGATTTATTTTTATGGACATGATTGTTTTGAAATGATATTTCTTTTCAAAAGTTTCAATGTGGTATGGGACACATTGATTCAAAAATATCTTTTAAATTACTTCCTTTATAAATGTGTGACTTTTCAATGATTTCAAAAAAAGAGACATTTCTCTAAAACAGTTTTGATTTCATCTATGTCAACATCCTTTGATGGATTTTAAGATTATTTGAACTTGAATTATTATGATACAAAACTTCGATATTGTATTGAAGGTTTTGTGATATGTTGGACTATGGATGTCTTATTTTTATACCATTCATAATTTATGGAGAAAGTATGGACATTTCGTATGCTAGTTTTAATACAAATGTTTATGTTATGATTAAACATATTCATATGAGGAATGCATTTGACTTAGTAAGTGACGGGTGGAGCCCGCTATAGCTCCTCGATGCATTGGTAGGTCTAATGAGACAAACTAGTGTCTTGGCACGAGGCCTTGACAAAATCTTATTTGTAGTCTTGGAACGAGTCCTTGGCTACGTGGTTATGATAGTCTGGCATTATGCATTCCATCATTATGAAAGTGGTTATTGATATTGCATGTGATTATTCGACTATTAGAATATACACATGAATAAGTAAATGGCATTATTTCATTTTATGTTTTCCATATTATGCTGAATTTCATGTTTAAAAGGCTTTTGTTTTAGTTATAAATTGCCTTAAATGTTTATTCTTATTTATGAAAGTTTTCGTTATATTGTTATCCTTACTGAGCATCTGAGCTCACCCCTTTCAATGTTTTATTTTTTCAAGGATGTGAAAAGTAATTTATTAATGGCCTGCAGGGATAGTATGAGGGGATATGAAGATAAGATGTTGTTGTAGTAGTTTTCACTTTATGATGTAATTTAAACTTTATGAATGTATATAGTTATTACAAGGCTACTAAACTAATCGGTCTTTCAAGACTTGATCTTTTGTGATCATGCCAATGTTACGTAATAATGCACCGACTAAGGGTAACTGGGGTCAGGGATTTACATTCTATGTTTTGAATTTAGAAAAACTGGATTCCATATTTGAATTCATTGGGTCCAAATTATGTTAAAAGGTTTCTTTTTTCATATTATGAATAGTTACTATGGAAATTTTTATTTATTGCAGTTAAAGGTAAATCAGGTAATTAAGAGTAAAAATAAGATTATAAAATTACCCTAAAACCTACCAAAATTCTATTGGATGACGAAAAGACGACCCATATTATCTAAGGGTCTGAATAGATTAATTTTATTGACTTTTGACCATGAAAATAATTTAATTATTATTAATACCAAAGAAAGTGACAACATGTCACTCTCTTAAATTGTTTAAGTATAATAATTTTAATTTAGTGATAAAATTCATGAATCTTCAAACATTAATAGTAACCAGAAAACTAATAAAATATCTACATCATGTAAATTTATTTAAAATTTTTAGGGATTAAATAATTATCATTAAAGGTGACACAATAGTGATGTTGAAATTCTTTTATTGATTAAAATGTCAAATAAATGGTTTTAAAAATATTAAAATAAATATTGTATGAACTATTTAATATGATCCACCAATTTTATAGGAAAATATTTCATTTTATGATTATATTAAATATTTTATTTCGAACATATCTTCTATGTGTATTTTATTTAAATTCAAATAAATGAATAGTGTGAACATTGAAACTGTTGTTATTTTATAAAAATAACATAATATAAAATTGTTTAAAAATCACAAAAATATTTAAAAATTATAAATTAAAATTTATATGGTCAAAAGATTCATAAATTATCCAATTATAGACAATTCACAACATATAAGTAATTATTTATAACAATTTAAAATTTAGAATCCTATTACCACAAATAAGATTATATAAATTAAAAAAAAAGATAAATCAAGTTGATATGGTTTAAAATAAACTAAAAACATGCATAATTTTATTATTTGATGCTATTACAACCCTATCTCATCTAATATTTTAATATGAGTCAATTTTTGTGGTTTTTAAGTGGGGTTTGCTTTATTATAAATTAATATTGTTTTACATTTCTAAAGGTGCCCCTCTCCTCCCTTATAAAAGGGAACCTCCTCACTCTCCTACTCACAACACCTTGAGCCTTCAAGCTCGGTCAAACCCCACCCATTTCTCTTCTCCACTTCCCTAGAAACATTCGGGAGGTTCTGTTATTCTCAAAATACCAACTCTAGTCCCCTAAGAGGGAGCTTAAAGGAGGTGCGTCGAAGAAGATGTAATCTCTTCTACCGATTCTTTCAAGTTTCTTTCTTCTTAAACATCTTATTATTTTGTAGTTTCATTATAAAGTAATAACATAAGTATCCATAATATACTTATATTTTATTATAAATATGAAACAACCTCATCTCACCTTCTATCCATCATATGAAAAACGAAATCACCGCGCATGCGTACGTATGGAATACCGTCTCCATGCCGTGGTGAAATCTGTTTTTCCACCACCACATTACTTGGATGGGTATAATGGTGTAAATAATAACTATATATGGTTATTATAAAATCGTATTAATTATAAGATATTTTATTATCCACTCTAATTCCATTCAATAATTCTGGTAAAGATATCATCGCTTGTGCATACGTACGGACTACCGTCTCCACGACGTGATGATATTCATTATCCATGTTAACCATTCAAGAATGATTATAAAGTATATATAATGAATAATAATGAAATATATGACATGATAAAGCTACTGGATTTATGTATATATATATATTTAATCTACTTACATCCATTCAAGTCAATAAGGAAAGGAAAACAGCGTTCATGCGTATGTACGTCCTACTGTCTCCATGAATGGTGTATTTCATTTCATTTATCAATCAATTATATATATATATATATACTGGCTATATATGATATATAAATCATGATTTATATTTTGGATGTAACTAAATCATGATATAAGAACAACAAGTCCAAACACGTATGATAAATAAAATGATTTTACCAAAAACGCTGCTTTAACATTGAATTTACAAAAGAACAGGTAATATAAAGTCATAAGTGAACCATATATGATATCATAACAATGAATATGATTCTGTAATAAGTCAATGACATTATTTGAATCATTATATAGGATTTTCAGATATGCACAAAGCATATCAGACCTAAGGTAATGGATAACAATTCCAATCTCGTTCTTAACCAAGATTGTTATTTGTAAGTATTTACTGGGGTTATTGTTATCATCCATACCATATTTTCTAAAAAAAATTCCATGTATTTTTAATGTCCTTTTTACCCATTTTTTACTTTTACCACATGTTATTGAAGGAATCTTTCTTTTGTTTACCATACGTGGTACTTTTTTGACTTTTCTGACAAAAGTACGAGGATACTGTTTTTTTAACTTATACGGCATGAACAGATTTTTACAGTTTTACAATGAATTATTTTCATGAAGATTACTCTACTAGATTTCATGCATATTTTCAACATAATCCTTTTCTTTTAAAAATTCATGGCATTTTGTGAAATGAAAATGATTTTAATGAAGAAAGGATATTTTCCTCAAGAATTCATTTCAAGTGTTTTATGAAAACCATTTTCCATCTAAGATGACATTATTTCATATGTGTATGTTTCATGTATAATGTCTCTATAATTTACATGGTTTCACTTTTCATATGATGAAATGATATCCATTTGTTTTATATGGATTATGTAATGATGGGATGATGTTTATGAAATCCATTTTATTCTTTAGGTTATGATGAATGATTTATGTTTATGTTGTGGGACACGTAAGAATGATTTCAATATGAGATGGGTGGGACCTATATCTCCCTCCAACACATTGGGTAGATAATTATATCTCATGAGATAGACATGGCTGAAACGGTAAGTTAATCTGGTTTAGTGATACAGGACTGGAACGAGGAGTGAACTCGATTCAGAAAGGGACTTTGTCCACTAATATGGTCTTGGAAATAATGCCTTAGTTACTATGGAAATCCTAACATGTGCTTAAGTGTTTCCACAATTAAATGTTTTATTCCCATTCTATGTTATCATAATTAATGTTTCTTTATGATCTATGCCTTACGTACTACCATGTTTTATGTCATTGCTCAAGATTTTGATGTTTAAACATTATGTTCATGTTTTTAAGTTCAAATGTAAATGATTTGGTTTATTTTTTCCATGCTTACCCTAACTGAGGATTTGAGCTCACCCTTTATAGGTTTTCTTTTCCCCAGGATTTAAAGAAACATTTTAGGTAAGAAAACAAATGGGGAAGATCATTATGGGAGATGTTGAAGATCTTTCACCACGATTAGAAGATTATGTTCGGAGTTTCCAAAGACACTAAACTATTACGGTCCTTGAGTGTTGGATTTTGTTATGTATTAAGTATTCTGAAAAAGTAATGTATTGTCCATGTACGTCAAGTTTGGGGTCTCTACATTTGGTATCAGATGAAAGGTTTAGTCAACCTTTGGAAGCTAGGATGAGAGAACTTTAGTGAGATCCCTAGAGATATTTCTAAGGTATGTCTAGGGATGTCCCTAAGGTTATGTATAAGTATAGGTTATAGTCTTAGAATTACGTTAAAGATCTTAGAATTAATCCTAAGATGTTAAATATTTAAGGTACTCAACCTTTATTATGTTGTTTTCCCTAGCATGATTTTTGCCTCTCACACTATTCTTTTTGGGTTTTAGACGATGGCTTGAACCCGAAGGAACCATGTTGATAAATGTAATGGAAAATGCAATGATTGTCCTCTTGAACAAACCAATGTTATGGTAGATAGAGTGAAAAATCGTATTCCTATACTTACACAAGTTATGATTCATTCTGGACTTCCAAATGATCAGAGAAGGGAACAATATTCTATTGAGTCCTTTATGAAGCAACGTCCACCTTCTTTCAGTGGGTCTTCTGATCCACTTGTTTCTGAACAATGGATTATTACCATTGAAAATATATTTTCAATACTTCGCTATTCGGAGCATGAAAAAGCCATTTTTTCTATTACCAGTTAAGAGGTGAAGTAGACCAGTGGTGGACTCTAGTTAAAAATACAATGCCCCAAGAGGAAATTGAATCCATATAATGGAATGAGTTCAAGAATTTTTTTTTCAATAAGTACTTCCCTCATATTCTTCGAGCAATGATGGAAAAGTATTTACTTATTCTTAAGAAAAATTATGATGAATCTGTTGGTATATAAAAATAAAATTTTACATGGCTTGCAAGGTATGCATCTGGATTTATCATCCAACCTGAAAGTAAAGTTGATTGATTCTTTAGTGGCATAAAACCATGTCTTCGAAGGGCATTAGCTATAATAGACTTCATTATCCATGAAGAAATTGTGCATTGTGATATCAAGGTAGAACTGGATTTTGGTGTTACATATCCATGTCCTGGTTTTGGGAAAAAATAAAAAATGGAGTTCAAGGAAAAATCTCAGAACAATGGTGTAAAGAAGGTAAATGTTTCTTTATGCTCAATGTGTGGAAATAAGCATAGTGTAGATTATCTAAAAGGTACTAAAAAATGTTTAATGTGTGGAAAAGAAGGCCATCAAGCAGCTGAGTGCCGAAGTAATGAGAAAAAGGCTTATAATGAAGTGAATAGAGAAAAGACTGCAGAGAACGCACCACCAACACTTCAATACTTCAAGTGTAAGGAAATGGGGCATTATGCTAATGAATGCCCAAACTCAAGGGTTAATGATGATCAACGAGAGCATCCTCTTAAGGAAAAGGATAAAGGGAATTCACATGAAATCACTATTTATGATGTTGAATATGACAATGATGTTGTGGAATGATTAAGTGTTTATGTAATGGGATTTCAAAATAGTATCATGAAATCTCATTTATAGTACCGTGTAATTTTGGAATATCTATGTATTACTTTTCAATAATTATATGGTACCAGTAACCATGAAAAGTGATTCAAATATTTTTGGAAATAAGATGATATGCGCATAATGAATGGATAAAGAAAAAATGAAATGATCACATGACTGATATAAGGACAAAGTTATATCATGGTTTGCATATATGGAAATATTTGGATTTTGGTATGTGGAAAGTGTTAAATTTTAATAGCATTCATGTTTTCACTAAGGTTCAATGGGTATTCATTTTTCAAGAGAATACATGATTAACGTATTCACATGTTTGGAATGTGACCAACAATAAGATATATATTACGATATATGGGTGGAAAATGAAGGAATTCACATGCTCGATAGATGAAATTTCTAGTAATCAGACAGAAGTATTTTCAATAAGCCTAAAGGTTGGAATGGACATCATATAGTATTGCTTAATGCTATAACTTTTTGTTTTGACTTCAGAAATGTTATGAAAGTATATTTTTAGAAAAAGGAAAACCGACAGGATGGGAGACAACTCATCACGTCAGACAAGGTTGCGGGAATCGAACCCACAACTGAAGTACGACATGCCTTTATCACATACCACTGGCCTACAGGAAGTCCCTGGTTTCTAGAAACTAATTTTATTTTATTATGAGGTATGATAGATGAAGTATAAGTCCACTTTTGGCATCATATACGATTAACCACACCATAGATGGACTTATGTATATTTGATAACTTTTGTTAACCTTTTGTTTGATATAAATGGAATGACCCATCATTCTATCACATGATCTGCTAACACTTCAAAAATTAAAAATTCAACTTCATTTTTTTAAGCGATGATGTGTAAATTGTTCAAGGCACAAACAACAGTGAGATTGTACCAAAATCAAGTAAGTATTTCTTTTAATTATTCTTCAACGTTAGGGGAATGATCTTAAAAACCAAAAATGTTTTCCTAATGTCTCATATCCGATGAATCAGATTGTACCTTAGATCATCACAAATTTATGGGTTTGTGATTGTTTGCTTTTTCATAGCCATGTTATCTACCACTCTCCATTAGAACTTGATGGTTAGATTTCTCTTCCATTTCCATATTTTCACTTATGTTCTCCTATGTAGAAACCCAGTGATTAATTAATTTTGGTAACCGTTACATTTCATAATTTAGTTTTTAAAGTTCATTTTTGTAGTCCTTTTTTACAATGTGTGTTTCTATTAAATAAACTTTCATGTAGAAAACCATTTATAACCCCGATTAATTTAGAGGGAGAAATTCATTTTAAGGGGGGTAGAATTTAACACCCTGAAATTTTATGAAAAACATTCTTTTAATTTCATTGATGTCTTGTGTTGTACGATAAACCAAAATTAGCTTGTGATATACACAACACTTTATTAGCTTATATTATACTCAAACACTATTCTTGGCTTGCGTTACACGCAATTGCGACCTTCCTCTATAGCGTGTGTAGTACGCAATACTGGGTTTCACTAAACAACGACATATTGTTATAATATTATTATGGACTAGCCGTTATGAATAGTATTAACTACTTTTTAAATTTTATTACATTATTATTCATATTTCACATTTTATAAAACATGTTATGTGAACAAAATATATTTTTTGGGTAAAATAAGTATTTTAAAAAAAAAATGCAGTTTTGCCGCCTTTTGATGGCACACCCACTTTAAATCTAGTTTTTTACATGTTTATAAGTTAAATTTGACAAAATAAAATTCTTATTTGGAATCAGGATATAAAAACTTACTTTGGATAAATTTTTCATATTATTCTAATAACTTTCAAATTTTAATGAATAGTAAAAAACGATATATTTTAATTAAAAAAAACTATTTATCGCAATAATTTATATGTTTAAATTATAATATTGAATGATTTTAAAGTATACATAGAATATAATTTTACCATTTAATATAATTTATATCATTACCAATAATTTTATATTGAAAAAATAGGTAAAAACATTTCAATCTTTGGAAATGTTTTAACATTTAAAACTCGATTTCTTAACAATGAGATTAATTTTAAATTAATTACTAGAACTTATGTGTTTTGAATTTTGAAAAAATGGATTCCATATTTTAATTCAGTGGGTCCAAATTATTTTAATAGGTTACTTTTATTTTTTTGATATTATGATTAGTAACTACAGTAATTTTTATTTACTACAATTAATGGTAAATCAAGTAATTAAGAGTAAAAATAAGATTATAAAATTACCCTAAAACCTCCAAAAATTCATTTTGATGACTAAAAGTCGACCCACATTACCTAAGGGTCTGAATAGATTAATGTTATGGACTTTTGACCATGAAAATAATTTAATTATTATTAAAACCAAAGAAAGTGACAACATGTCACTCTCTTAAATCGTATAAGTATAATAATTTTAATTTAGTGATAAACTTCATGAAACTTCTAACATGAATAGTCTACAGAAAACTAATAAAATTATCTACTTCATGTAAATTTATTTACAATTTTTAGGGATTAAATAATTATCATTAAAGGTGACACAATATTGATGTTGAAATTATTTTATTGATTGAAATATCAAATAAATGGTTTTAGAAATATTAAAATAAATACTGTATGAACTATTTAATTTGATCCAAGAATTTTCTAGACAAATATGTCATGTTATGAATCTATTAAATATTTTAGTTCGAACATATCTTCTGTGTGGATTTTATTTAAATTCAAATATATGAATAGTGTCAAAAGTGACACTATTGTTATTTTATAAAAATAACATAATATAAAATTATTTAAAAATTACAAATTTATTTAAAAATTATAAATTAAAATTTATATGGTCTATAATTTCAAAAATTATCCAATTATGGACAATTCACAACACATAATTAATTATTTATAACAATTTAAAATTTAGAATCTTATTTCCACAAATAATATTAAATAAATTAAATAAGGATAAATCAAGTTGATAAGGTTTAAAATAAATTTCCAACATGTCTAAATTTAATGGTCTTATAAGATTACAACCCTATTGCATCTAATATTTTAATAAGGTTCAATTTTGTAGGTTTATAAGAGTGGTTTGATTTATTACAAATTAATATTTTTTGAGGTTTCTAAAGGTGCCCCTCTCCTCCCTTATAAAAGGGCACCTCCTCCCTCTCCTCTTAGAAACACCTTGAGCATTAAATCTCAGTCAGACACTGCACATTTCTCTTCCCCACTTCCCTAAAAACATTCTGGAGGTTTTTTGCTTCTCAAAAGACCAACTCTAGTCCCCTAAGAGGAAGCTTAAAAGAAGTGCATCGAAGAAGAGGTAATTTCTTCTACCGATTCATTCAAGTTTATTTCTTCTTCAACTTCTTATTATTTAGTTGTTTCATTATAAATTAATAACATAAATATCAATAATATACTGACATGTTATTATAAATATGAAACAACCCCATTTTACCTTCTATCCATCCTACGGAAAACAAAATCACTGCGCTTGCGTACGTACGGAATACTGTCACCACGTCGTGGTGTAATCTATTTTTCCACAAACACATTAAATCGATGGGTATAATGGTGTAAATAATAAAAATATATGGTTATTATAACATCATACTGATTCTAAGTTATCATATCATCCACTCCAATTCCATTCAATAATTATGGGAAAGATATCATCGCTTGTGCGTACGTACGGACTACCGTCTCTACGACGTGATGAGATGCATTCTCCATGTTAACCATTCAAGAATTATTATAAAGTATATATAATGAATAATAATGAAATATATGACATGATAAATATAATGGATTTATGTATATATATATTTAATCTACATACATCCATTTAAGTCAATAAGGAATGGAAAACAGCGTCCATGCGTACGTACGGCCTACCATCTCCATGAACGATGTATTTCATTTCATTCATCTATCTATTATATATATATACTGAATATATATGATATATAAATCATGATTTACATTTTTTAAGTAACTAAATCATGATATAAAAACAACAAGTCCAAACACGTATGATAAATAAAATGGTTTTACCCAAAATGCTGCTTTAACATGGAATTTACAAAAGAATGGGTAATATAAAGTCATAAGTGAACCATATAGGATATAATAACAATGAATATGATTATGTAATAATTAAATGACACTATTTAAATTATTATACATGAGTTTTGTATATGTACGAAGTATATATTGGACTTAAGGTAAGGGGAAACTTTTCCAATCTCGTTCTTATCTAAGATTGTTATTCGTAAGTATTTACTGGGGTTATTGTTATCATCCATGTCCATATTTTGTAAAAATGTTTTCATGTATGTTTAATGTCCTTTTTACCCATTTTTGACTTTTAGCACATGTTCTGGAAGGAATCCTTCTTTTCTTTACCATACGTGGTACTTTTTTGACTTCTTCGACAAAAGTACGAGGAGACTGTTTTTTAAGTTATAGGACATGAACGGATTTTTACAGTTTTACAATGCCTTATTTTCATGAAGCTTACGCTACAATATTTCATGACTATTTTCAACATAATAATTTTCTTTTAAAATTTCTTGGCATTTTGTGAAAAGAAAATGATTTTGAAGAAGAGAGGATATTTTCCTCAAGAATTCAATTCAAGTGTTTTATGAAAACCATTTTCCATATAAGATGACATTATTTCATATGTTTATGTTTCAAATATAATGTATCTATAATTTACGTGGTTTCACATTTCTTGTGATGAAATGATATCCATTTGTCTTATAAGGTTTATGTTATGATGTGATGATGTTTATGAAACTCATTTTATTCTTTGTGTTATAATGAATGATTTATGTTTGTGTTGTGGCACACGTAAGAATGATTTCAATATGAGATGGGTGGGACCTATATCTACATCCAATGCATTGGGTAAAGTTTTATATCTCATGGGATAGACATGGAAATAATGGTATGTTAATCTGGTTCAGTGATACAGGACTGGAAGAAGGAGTGAACTCGATTTAGAAAGGAACTTTGTCCACTAAGATCTACTTGGAACAATGCCTTGGCTACTATGGAAATCATAACATGTTCTCAAGGGTTTCCAAAATTACATGTTTTATTCCCAGGCTATTTTATCATGATTAATGTTTCTTTATGATTTATGCCTTACGTACTACCATTTTTTATGTCATTGCTCAATATTTTGATGTTTAAATATTATGTTCATGTTTTAAAGTTCAAATGTTGATGATTTGTTTTATTTTCTCCATGCATAACCTTACTGAGAATTTGTGCTCACCCATTATATGTTTTCTTTTCCCCAGGATTTAAAGAAAGGTTTTAGGTAAGAAAACAAAAGGGGAAGATTTTTATGGGAGATGTTGAAGATCATTCACAATGATTAGAAGATTATGTTCCGAGTTTACAAAGACACTAAACTATTACAGTCCTTGAGTGTTGGATTTTGTTATGTATTAATTATTCTGAAAAAGTAATGTAATTTACATGTACGTCAAGTTTGGGGTCGCTACATTTGGTATCAGAGGAAAGGTTTCGTCATCCTATGGAAACTAGGATGCGAGAACTTTAGAAATATCTAGGGATGTCCCTAAGGTTATGTATAATTATACGTTATAGTCCAATAATTATGGTAATGATATTATAATTAATCATAATATGTTAAATATTTAAGGTACTCCCCTTTTATTATGTTGTTTTCCCTAGAATGATTTTTTCCTCTCACACTATTCTTTTTGGGTTTTAGACGATGGATGGAACCCGAAGGATTAGTGTTGATCAATGTAATGGACAATGCAATGATTGTCCTCTTGAACAAACCAATGTTATGGGAGATGGAGTGAAAAATCTTTTTTCTATACTTCCACAAGCTATGAATCATTTTGGACTTCCAAATGAGAAGAGATGGGAAAAATATTCTATTGAGTCCTTCATGAGGCAACGTCCACCTTCTTTCAGTGGGTCTTCTGATCCACTTGTTGCTGAACAATGGATTAGTACCATTGAAAAGATATTTTTAATACTTCTCTATTCAGAGCATGAAAAAGTCATTTTTTCTGTTTACCAGTTAGAAGGTGAAACAAACTAGTGATGGACTCTAGTTAAAAATACAATGCCCCAAGATCAAATTGAATCCATGTAATGGAATGAGTTCAAGAACTTCTTTTTTAATAAGTAATTGTCTCATATTCTTCGAAAAAAGATGGAAAATGATTTCCTTGAGCATAAGCAAAATGATGATGAATCTGTTGGTATATACGAAGCGAATTTCAAAAGGCTTGCAAGGTATGCATCTGGATTTATCATCCAACCTGAAAGTAAAGTTGATCGATTCTTCAATGGCTTAAAACCAAGTCTTCAAAGGGCATTAGCTATAAGAGACTTCAGTAGCTATGAAGAAATTTTGAATTGTGATATCAAGGTAGAACTGGATTTTGGTGTTACATATCCATCTCATGGTTTTGAAAAAAAATGAATGATGGAGTTCAAAGAAAAATCTCAAAACAATGGGGAAAAGAAGGTGAAGTTTCTTATGCTCAAATTGTGGAAATAAGCATGATGGAGATTGTCTAAAAGGTACTAGAAAATGTTTAAAGTGTGTAAAAGAAGGTCAACGAGCAGCTGAGCGCCGAATTAATGACAAAAAGGTTTCTAATGACATGAATAGAGACAAGAATACAGAGAATGCACCACCAACACATCAATGCTTCAAGTGTAAGGAAATGGGGAATTATGCTAATGAATTCCCTAATCCAAGGTTTAATGATTATCTACGTGAGAAACCTCTTAAGGCAAAGGATAAAGGGAAGTCACATGCGATCACTATATGTGATGTTGAATATGACAATGATGTTGTGGAATGAATAAGTGTTTATGTAATGGGATTTCAAAATAGTATCATGGAATATCATTTATAGTACCGTGGAATTTTGGAATATCTATGTACTAGTTTTCAATAATTATATTGTGCCAGTAACCATGGAAAGTTATTAAAATATTTTTGGAAAGAAGATGAAATGTGCATAATGAAGGGATAAAGAAAAAATGAAATGATCTCATGACTGATATAAGGACAAAGTTATATCATGGTTTGAGTATATAGAAATTTTTCGATTTTGGTATGTGGAAAGTGTTAAATTTTAACAGCATTCATATTTTCACTAAGGTTTAATGGGTATTCATTTTTCAAGAGAATACATGATTAAGTTATTAACAAGTTTGGAATGTGACCAACAATAAGATATATCTTATGATATATGGGGAAAATGAAGGAATTCACATGCTTGGTAGATGAAATTTCTAGTAATCGGACAAAATTATTTTCGATAAGCCTAATGGTTAGAATAGACATCATATAGTATTGCTTAAGTCTATAAATTTTTGTTTTTATTTCTGAAATGTTATGATAGTTTATTTTTAGAAAAATAAAAACCGACAGGATGGGAGACAACTCGTCACGTCGGAGAAGGTTGCGGGAATCGACCCCACAACCGAAGTACGACAAGCCTTTATCTCCTACCACTGGCCTACAGGAAGTCCATGGTTAGTAGAAACTAGTTTTATTTTATTATGCAGTATAATAGATGATGTATAAGTCCATTTTTGGAATCATATACGATTAACCTCACCATAGATAGACTTATGTATATTTGATAACTTTTGTTAACCTTTTCTTTGAGATAGATGGAATGACCCATCATTCTATCACATGATCTGCTAACACTTCCAGAATGAAAAATTCAACTTAATTCCTTTTAGAGATGATGTGGAAATTTTTCAAGGCACAAACAACAGTGAAATTGTACCAAAATCATGTAAGTATTTCTTTTAATTATTCATCAAATTTAGGGGAATGATCTTGAAAACCAAAAATTTTGTCCTAATATCCTCATATTGGATGAATCATATAGTACCTTAGATCATCACAAATTTATGGCTTTGTGATTGTTGGAGTTTTCATAGCCATGTTTTTTACCACTCTCCATCAGAACTTGATGGTTACATTTCTCTTCCATATCCATATTTTCACCTATGTTATCCTATATCGAAACCCAGTAATTAGTTAATTTGGGTAACTGTTATGTTTTATAATTTAGTTTTTAATGTTTAGTTTTGGTATTCCTTTTTTATGATGTCGGTTTCTATTAAATAAACAATGAAGTAGTAAACCATTTATAACCCCGACGAATTTCGAGGTCGAAATTCATTTTAAGGGGGGTAGAATGTAAAACCCCGATATTTTATGAAAAATATTCTTTTAATTTCATTGATATATTATGTTGTATGATAAACCAAAATTATATTGTGCTATACGCAACACCGTATTAGCTTATATTATACTCAAACACTATTCTTGGCTTGCGTTACACACAATTGTGACCTTCCTCTATAGCGTGTGTAGTACGCAATACTGGGTTTCACTAAACAACGATATATTATTAGAATATTATTATGGACTAGCCGTTATGAATAGTATTAACTACTTTTTGAATTTTATAACATTATAATTCATCTTACAGATTTTATAAAACATGTTATGTGAACAAGATAAATTTTTCAGGTAAAATAAGTATTTTTCAAAAAATGCAGTTTTCCCTCCTTTAGATGGCACACCCACTTTAAATCTAGTTTTTGACATGTTTATAAGTTAAATTTGAAAAAATAAAATTCTTCTTTGAAATCATGATATAAAAATTTACTTTTGATAAATTTTTCATATTATTCTGATATCATTCAAATTTTAATGAATAGTAAAAACACGCTATATTTTAATTAAAAAAAACTTTTTTCATCACAATAATTTATTTATTTAAATTAAAATATTGAATGTTTTTAAAGTTTAAATAGAATATATTTATACCATTTAATATAATTTATTTCATTACCATTAATTTTACATTGAATTTATAGGTAAAAAAATTTCAAACTTTGGCAATGTTTTAACTTTTAAAACCCGATTTCTTAACAACGAGATTAATTTTAAATTAATTACTCCAACTTCTGTGTTTTTAATTTTGAAAAAATTGATTCCATATTTGAATTCAGTGGGTCAAAATTATGTTAATAAGATACTTTGATTTTCTTTGATATTATGAATAGTAACTAGAATAATTTTTATTTACTGTACTTAAAGATAAATCGGGTAATTAAGAGTAAAAATAAGATTATAAAATTACCCTAAAACCTGCCAAAATTTTATTGGATGACTAAAAGTAGACCCATATTACCTAAGGTTCAGAATAGATTAATTTTATGGAATTTTGACCAGGAAAATAATTTAATTATTATTATATCCAAAGAAAGTGACAACATGTCACTCTCTTAAATCATATAAGTATAATAGTTTTAATTTATTGATAAACTTCATGAAACATTGAACATGAATAGTATCCATAAATCTAATAAAATTATCTACTTCATTTAAATTTATTTACAATTTTTAGGTATTAAATAATTATCATTAAAGGTGACACAATAGTGATGTAGAAATTATTTTATTAATTGAAATATCAAATAAATGGTTTTAAAAATGTTAAAATAAAAATTGTCTGAACTATTTAAAATGATCCAAGAATTTTCTAGATAAATATGTCATGTTATGAATCTAGTAAATATTTTAGTTCAAACATATCTTCTGTGTGGATTTTATTTAAATTCAAATAAATGAATAGTGTCCAAAGTAACACTATTGTTATTGTATAAAAATAACATAATATAAAATTGTTTTAAAATAAAAAAAATTAAGAATTATAAATTAAGATTTATATGGTCTAAAATTTCATAAATTATCCAATTATGGACAATTCACAACACATAAGTAATTATTTATAACAATTTAAAATTTAGAATCTTATTACCACAAATAAAATTAAATAAATTAAATAAGGATAAATCAAGTTGATAAGGTTTAAAATAAATTTCTAACATGTATAAATTTTTTTGTTTGATGAGATTAAACCCCTATATCATCTAATCTTTTAATATGAGAAAATTTTGGAGGTTTTTAAGTGGGTTTTGATTTATTATAAATTAATATTTTTTGAGGTTTCTAAATGTGCCCCTCTCCTCCCTTATAAAAGTGCACCTCCTCCCTCTCCTCTTCGAAACCCCTTGATCCTTCAAGCTCGGTAATCCCCTTCTGATTTATCTTCTCCACTTCCTAAGAAACATTCTGGAGGTTCTGGTATTCTCAAAAGACGAACTCCAGTCCCCTAAGAGGTTGCTTAAAGGAGGTGTGTCGAAGAAGAGGTAATCTCTTCTACCGATTCATTCAAGTTTCTTTCTTCTTCAGTTGTTTCATTATAATGTAATAACATCAGTATAAATAATATTTTGATATTTTATTATAATATGAAACAACCCCATTTCACCTTCTATTCATCCTACGGAAAACAAAATCTCCACGCGTGCGTACGTACGGAGTACCGTCTCCACACCGTGGTGTTATCTATTTTTCCACAACCACATTACTTGGATAGGAATAATGGTGTAAATAATAACTATATATGGTTATTATAACATAGTACTGATTCTAAGAAATTATATCATCCACTCCAATTCCATTCAATACTTATGGGAAAGATATCATCGCTCGTGCGTACGTACGGACTACCGTCTCCACAACGTGATGAGATTAATTCTCCATGTTAACCAATCAAGAATGATTATAAAGTTTATATAATAAATAATAATGAAATATATGACATGATAATGCTACTGGATTTATGTATATATATATTTATTTAATCTACTTACATCCATTCAAGTCAATAAAGAATGGGAAATAACGTTAATGCGTACATACGGCCTGTCGTCTCCATGAACGGTGTATTTCATTTCCTTTATATATCTATTATATATATATATACTGAATATATATGATATATAAATCATTATTTACATTATGTAAGTAACTAAATCTTTATATAATAACAACAAGTCCAAACACATATGATAAATAAAACGATTTCACCCGAAATGTTGCATTAACATGGAATTTACAAAAGAACGGGTAATATAAAGTCATAAGTGAACCATATATTATATCATAACAATGAATATGATTCTGTAATAAGTCAATGACATTATTTAATTCATTATATAAGAGGTTCAGATATGTACGAATCATATCAGACCTAAGGTAAGGGAAAACTATTCCAATATCTTTCTAATCCGAGATTGTTATTCGTGAGTATTTATTGCGGTTATTGTTATCATCCATGAACATATTTTCTAAAAATGTTTTCATGTATGTTTAATGTAATTTTTACAAATTTTTGACTTCTACCACATGTTATGGATGGAATATTTCTTTTTTTACCATACGTGGTACTTTTTTGACTTTTTCGACAAATGTACGAGGAGAAGGTTTTTTAACTTATATGGCATGAACAGATTTATATGGTTTTATAATACCTTGTTTTCATGGGGATTACTCTACAATATTTCATGACTATTTTCAACAAAATCATTTTCTTTTAAAATTTCATGGAATTTTGTGAAAATTAAATGATTTTGAAGAAGAAAGGATATTTTCCTCAAGAATTCATTTCAAGTGTTTTATAAAAACCATTTTCCATCTAAGATTACATTATTTCATATGTGAATGTTTCAAGTATAACGTCTCTATAATTTACATGTTTTCACTTTTATTATGATGAAATGATATCCATTTGTTTTATATGCATTATGTTATTATGGGATGATGTTTATTAAACACATTTTATTCTTTGGGTTATGATGAATGATTTATGTTTATATTGTGGCACACGTAATAATGATTTCAATATGAGATGGGTGGGACCTATATCTCCCTCCAATGAATTTGGCAGTGATTTATATATAATGATAAAGACATAGCTGAAATGGTAATTTAATCTGATTCAGTGGTACAGGACTAGAACAAGGAGTGAACTCGATTCCGAAAGTAACTTTGTCCACTAAGATGGCCTTGGAAACAATGCCATGGCTTCTATGGAAATCATAATATGTGCTTAAGGGTTTCCACAATTACATGTTTTATTCCAATGCTATTTTATCAGGATTAATGTTTCTTTATGATCTATGCCTTATGTAATGCCATGTTTTATGTCATTGCTCAATATTTTGATGTTTAAACATTATGTTCTTGTTTTTATGTTCAAATGTAGATGATTTGTTTTATTTTCTCCATGCATACCCTTACTGGAAATTTGAGCTCACCCTTTATATGTTTTCTTTTCCCAAGGATTTAAAGGAACGTTTTAGGTAAGAAAACAAAAGGGTAACATCTTTATGGGAGATGTTGAAGATCATTAACCACGATTATAAGATTATGTTCTGATTTTCCAAAGACACTAAACTATTACGCTCCTTTAGTGTTGGTTTCTGTTATGTATTAAGTATTCCGAAAAAGTAATGTAATGTCCATGTACATCACGTTTGGGGTCTCTAAAACAACCCTTCTTTAATATATGGTATTGTAATCATAAGTGAACTGAATTCCATTCTCTTCAGTTCCTTGAAATTTTCCACAAATTCTTCTATCCAAAGGAATGTGGATCCCTTCTAAGTAAACATGGTTACTGGAATAGATATTCTTGAAAAATTCTCCATAAAAAATTTTAATATGCAACCAAACTAAGAAAACATCAGATATCATTCATAGTGGTCATTCTAGGAAATCATTCAACAACTTCAATCGTTGATGGGCCTACCAATATACCCACTATTGAGAATATATATCCCAAAAATGAAACACTTTGTAGCTAAAATCCACACATAGTAATTTTTTTGATGCATATTCTCCTTCCATAGGGTCTTCATTATAATCCTAAAATTACCTTCATTATCTTCCTTACATGTTGAATATAAAAAATATAATCTAAAAAGACTACCAAAAACTAATCAATGTAGTATATAAAGACTCTATTAATTAAATCCATCGATATAGTGGTCGAATTTGTAAGACAAAATAAAATCACTATATATTAATAGCATACATACCTTATACAGAATTATTTCTTAAGTATATTCTCCATCATTACCAACAATTGATGTAATTCAAAACATAGGTCAATCATTGAAAATTATTGATCTCTTTGCAAGTGATCACAAATGTCATCAATACTATTTTGAAGATACTATTTCTTAACTGTGATGTTGTTCAGTTCCTAATACCTAATGAATAATTTCATAAATAGATATTTTTTCATAACCAAATGACTAGGTGCAACCCATGGCGACACACTTGGCCAAATAAATACCAAATCAAGATTCTGATGGATTTTATTATTAAATTCTTATAACTCAATTGGGTAAATTCTATATATTTTCATTAAAAATATGCATAGATGTCGGCAAGAGTTTAGTTAAGAAATCAAAATAACATTTCAGTGCAAAAATAGGAACCTATTCTAAAAATGAACTTAAAAATCCTTTACAATAGGTATGTCATTGATGTTAAGTTTCTACCCAACCATCTAAGATAAAAAATAATTTCGAATAGAAATAAAGACCCTTACAATGGATTTGATCTCAATCATATTTTCATATTTATTTTTAAAGTGATAGATGATAGTAGGTTGGTTAATAACTGGGGAATAATTATAGACATGAGTTGTGATCATCAAATCATAATGGGTTTTTACTACAAATTTAAAATATAATCATTTTTGATAATAATAAACATCTCTAGATAAATTTCATGATATACATGAAATCATATAACTATGATAAAATAAATTACTTGAATATTTTTCTATACCTATTACCACCTCAAACTGATCATTATATCTTCAATCCCATGGTAAAACATGAATTTTCATCATGACTGTTAGGAATCATTGATCCGAGTGGAAAATTATTCATTGGATGTCTATTTAATGAATTATTTATTAAAATCAATGAAACCATAGGTTTAATCAATCTTATTTTAGTCCCAACATATTCAAATCCTTCATAATGGTTCATAAAGAGTTTTTCAATATCAAAAACATATCCCATAGGATTTTCAAACTAGGTATATTTCAAGGCCTATTTTTATGAACCCGGTGGTGATAATGTCAAATAAAAATGCACCATTTTCAAATTTATTACCACTAGTTACAACTATAATAGATCCAAATACAATTATAGTATATAAATAGTGATTTGATTCCTTGAAAACCACTCAATCTATCCTTTCCCAACATTATATGGAATTTATAAATACATATACTTTTCATTATGGTTCTCACTAATTTTTCTCAATCTATTTTCAAAATGATAATTCAACCATTATATGATACAAACTATAATGGTCCATATATTCAATATATATATATATATATCACAAATAAATAGATAAAAATTCATTAGATAACATAACATTTCATTCCATAATCTTATAGTTCTAGTGACTTTGGAAACATGAGTATATATAAAGCTGGGTCATAGGTGAACTAAATCATCTCCCATAACTATCACCCTTCATTGAAATAGAAAACATAATATATTTATTCATGAATTAAAGAAATCAAACAAAATGAAGGGTGAGAATAGATTCTATGTAAGGGTAAAGATGAGAGATATCAAACTAAAAGGAGTATAATGGTATGAGAACATGAAAATAGAATTTTAATACCATTTATTTCAGATCAAAGAACATTAACATGAATCAAGGAATAAATATTGTAATATCATAAATGAGGATTAAAAGATGATTCAAATAAAGAGTTCCATGATAACATGATATTGGAATACAAAATATATTTGTTTCATACATATAAGATTATGAAATCTAATATTAGAGATACCCACTATGATTTTCATAACATGTTGGGACTAGGATATCCACACATGTACCTTCTTTCGGATTGGGAAAACCACCCTTATAACCTATTTTGGTCTTGGTATCACCTTTCATGTACCCTCTTTCTATATTGGTATAACCTCTTATTCACTATCTTTCAAGATTGGGATAACCAACTGTGTATCATATGTTGGTCTTGGAATAACCACTCATGTATACTATGAGTACATATAACATTAATAACAACCCTATTTGAGGTTGATATAGGTTCTACCATTCTCTTAATCTAAAACTTTGTGTGCCATAAGATCATAAAAAAATTCTTATCAGATCCCATGAAAATAAATGGGTTTTATAAAAATTTCATCATAGAATAACATGTGGAAAACAAGTGGGTTACATAAACATCTTCTAACCATAAAAATCATTTAGATAAAGAATACAGATTTTATTGTTGGATCATATCCCCATTAAAGCTTATTTAACATCAGATAATGCAACATTAAACAGAAAATTGTTTTAAAATATCACATCAAACATTTATTTAGGAAAATAACCTTAATATTTTTAAAACAATATATATATAATGTAATAATTTACTAAATCTTAAAGAAAAAAATTTCTTTGAAGATAACCTTGTAATATTGTAGTCTAATATTTAAATCAGTGAGTATTCATGACATATAAAATATCATTCATACTATACACATTTAAACAAATATCCCATTCATATTTTTGGTAAAAAGTCTAAAGATATATTTTTAATGAAATGAAAAAAAGATTCTCTTTAAACCATTTTTTAAAATGTCAAACATGGTAAAATATGTATTTATAAAATCATTTTATAATTATAAAATATTATATTAAATTGTTTTATAAAATATGGATATGGAAGGAAATATATTTTGACATAAGTGGGAGATAAACTCGATTTTTCATATAAATATTATTTTGGTCTCGTGAGTTTTTAAAGAGAGGAAGATGGAAGGTAAACTTTTATTCTCCAAAAATAACCAACTTAAAAGAAAATAAATGAGTTTATTGAGATATATATTATAATATTTCATCATTGGAAGAGTAATTTTAAACAATCCTAAGAAACAATAAAATTGTAACATAAAACCAATACCACTTTGGTAACATATGAATTGTAATACCCATCAGATAAATAACCTAATATGTATATTTAAATCCCTATAATTTTTATAAGAATAATTATATAATTGATTCATGGAAAAAAATTTACACCTGTCAAAAGAAACAAGTGGTTAATATGACTTGTGTCATATTTAAATAAAAGTTAAATCTTGATCCCCATGCCTTAAGGCTCAAATTTCATCATACATGTCCAAAAATATTGTTTAATTAATATAGTTTAATTAATAATATATTATAGAACCACTATAATATATATTATACCATATATTATTTAATTATGACGTTTTAATGAGAGTTTATTATCAATTCCTTTTAAAATATCATTTTATTTAATAACTCGTCATTTTTCATGTTTGTTTTTGTTTGGTATTTTCAGTCCTTTTACAATGATCATAGTTCCATCATCTAATGAATTTTAAAAATAATAAAAATATCATAGATATTTATCATACATGTATTCATTGTAATTCATTAAATAATGATATAGAAAATAAACTACACCATTTATGGAGATGGTTGGATACACGTACACATGAACGATGTTTCCATTTTCTTGATGGATAAATTGAAGGAAATGTAAATAGTAATTAAAATTTAATAATTTTTATATCATATATATTAATTAAATACATATGTATTTCTATACATGTTAAATTTAAATGAAAAGGTATTATATAGCTTCGTAGAGGCGGTAGTCCACAAGTACCGACGATCGATGTTATCATTTTCCAACATGAAAGTTATTAAGAAGGTAAATTTGATATTATAATTTCATAAGTAGCATTGAGTCATAAATATAATATAAATATGTTTAATAAATCATTTTATCTATTCTTTAGAGGTTCTGATGGAAAAAAAATACATGGGTTCATGAGGCGGTGGTTTGTGATACACACGACCAATGATTTTGTTTCTCATTTGATGGAATCCTGTATAGATATATGTTATTAAATTAAAATAATAACAACTAATTATGTGTTTGATACTTATTTTATAATATCATAATAGTTGAATAATATTTTAATAAGGTGGAAGAATAAATAAAATAAAAAATCTTGGTAAAGAATGATACCACTTCTTCAATCAACCTCCTTAGGTTAGTAAAAAATAACTCTTAAAAGGGTTTAATAATAAAAATAAATCCAATAAGATGTGGTTAAGGAATAAGGAATGTATTTTTTTATGTATTTTTAGAAAACAATTTTCTTTGGGGGTGTAAGGATTAGAGGAGATGGGGATCCTTTTTATAAGAGTGGGAGAGGACCCCCTTGGATGTTTGAAAAGAAGAAGTTATACCCAAATTTTACACAAGTAAAAAATTATCCAAAATGGATTATTCTAGAACCATATATGTTATGCGGTTAAAATATGACCATAAAATTGTAATTTGTGTTGTTTTTAGGTCATTTCAACTCATGGTGTTTTAGTTTAACCCCTATGTAAACTAGATTTAACCGTAACCATGGTAATTAATTTTTAATATTTTGATTAACCATTATGACAAAAATTAAGTTGATGATATAATATAATATTAAATATTATGATTAAAAATATTTATCACATTTTTTAATTTTCAATTCACATATGTGGAAGAATTAAATTTAAAATCAAACACACAAACATGATCAAAAGTGATTTCTAAAGAAAATAATTTCATAAGTATAGACAGTTTTATAATCGGAATTCAATATTAAATTTATTAAAATGAACTAAATTGGGTTAATTATGATATAATTGTAGTAATTTTACATTTAAAATAAAATTTAAATAAAAAGTAACTTTTAAATTCCTTAAAAATATATAGTTTTTAATAAAAATGTGCAATTTTCACTATCCATAAAAAATTTTATTTTTTAGAATACCATAAAAATCACTGTAATATAATTTTAATATTATGATATCATTTTTTGATGTTAATTTTTAAATAAATTCTATGGAATTGGAAAAATTACTTTTATTATTTATACAAAAAAAGAACTATTTTTTTAGAAAAGGCATTTTCAATGAATATAAAGACTTTACTAAAATATTATTATTTTTCATCAATTTTTTAAAATCCCACCCCTCCTAATGGGTTTTATTTTAGTAAGAATTTTTACATGGCATTATAAAAAACCTCCAAGATGGTAATGTCTTGCAATTAATTCCACAAGATTTAATACGATGAGGGATTATTTCCATTTCATAGTAAAACAATCAAACCAAGATAACCATAACCAACAACCACTATGTGATGAATGATTACAATATAATACTACTAAATTTATAAAAACCAAACCAAAACTAGATTAGAGTTCATAGAAGAAACCGACACCAATATAAAAATAAAAAGATGAAAAAAACCCAACAAAGCTTAAGGATACCAAAGAAACTAACACAACAACTCCCAACAAGATCCTAGCTCCAAATACCCAATACATTCTAAAGTATCATGAAGAATCACTAAAGAAATGTGATAATTTTCCTTTAACTATTTTTCAATAAACAATTTATTTAAATGAACTAATGTTCCCATGTAGTAGGTGATTAGTGCAACTTAGTATGTCTTCCCCAAATTAATTCCCTACTCAGGTCACTAGGATAAAACATCTGTTCACATTTATATAAAATAACTTATATAACAAATTTAAAATGGATTATATCAGAATATAAAATAAAATTTCCATACAAATAATGTTTTCCCAAACCAAATCTATTTCCTAGGAAATCAACCAAAAAAATACCTTTAAACCATTTCAAAAGATCCATTTTTGGCATAACCCATTCCATTCCACATCTCCACACATCCAAACTTTCATGAAGACATGGACCCCACTATTCTTGTGTGTAGCGATTTATCCATTAACCAAGCTATCACTTAGTAAACTAATTTTATGGGGGAAAGATCATATCATTATCCTTGCCACTTTTGGTGGGGGAATAATATACCCATATTTTTTTTGAATGCACAAGAACACACACCAACCATTTTGAAAAAACAAATTCCAAATCAAAAAATTTAATCCATTTCAATATAAAAATCTTTTCTTGATGATTTTCCATCAAACTATTTTCATGAATCAAAACATGTTCACATTTTAAAATTATCATTTTAAAATCTATAAATAAAGAACTTTACACAACAACTGATTTTCAAAATTTCACAAACCTTCACTAAAAAGAATTGCTACCATGATATTCACGTTAATTTTAAAATTAAAAAAACCTATAAATGAAATTTGAAATCAATAAATGTATCTATAATAAGAGGAGTCGAGAGTGAAGCCTCCTACCTTGGAAACTAGGATAATATGATGAATGGCACCAATTTTTCAATAAAAATAGGTTGAATCTCCAAAAACATAACTTAGATCTCATTCCCTAGAATCAACCTATCCAAATTTCATCATGATGGCCCCTATATATCATAGATATATCCTTAATGGAATAGAAATATGAATAAAAGAGTGGGAAATAAAATACATCTATGGAAATGACCAAGAGAAGTGACTTTCCATGGAATTTGGGCTTCAATGCACCAAGAATCACCAATATATCACTCCAAGATCAAAATAAATGGTCTCCTCAACATTTTGGAAGAGAAGAATTTGTGTTAGTTTTGACATATATAGAAAAATCGTCCATTAATGAGAAAAAAATTAGGTCCACAATTTTATGATCTAATATTCGATCGTGCACGGTTATGGTGCCCGCTTATGAAAAGTAAGAGATAACATGAAAATTCATATGTCCCTAAATGAAATGTTTCTATTTGGTGGACATATGGTTTGTACAAAATGTGAACCTAACTATGCACCTACCCAGAGCTCACTTCCACACATTTCATGGTTCTCTGTATGAGTTACACAGTTTTTACTAACCATAATCAAACTATGCACCTCCATTAAATCATCAAAACCATTCCAAAATTTCACAAAAAAATCACAAACATCACCCAAAAACATTACGTAAAAAAATTACATAAATAGTGTTACATACTAGAAATATATGGGTAATAAATTCTACCCACCATTAGCCTTTCTTTCCCAAGAAATTGTCATACCGCCATTTCCCAGAATGAGTTCGTTCCACTGCTCGATAGTTTCCTTTTATTTTATAATAGTTTCTTTCTAAATCTAAATAGGTTTCCACAAAAATTGAATTAGATTGATGATTTTTCTACACAATACATTCCCTTTCCTGTCTTCAATCTATAACGACATATAATTCAATGAAGCATCCGACTCTAGGTTAATGTGACCTGATCAAATAACATGGTCTGGATTTGGATGATACATTTTCAACTGAGATACATAAAATTAATTATGTACTAGAAAAATCTGTGGTGGAAAATACGAAGGATATTCCACCTCACTAACCCATTAAAGTATCTCAAAAAGGCCTTTGTATCGAGAAGGTAAATTTCTATTCTTCCCAGTCCTTAGAGATATTCTCAAGAACTTATGATGACTCACATTATACGATAATGGTCATAAAAGATGATCTTCATATGATTTTTTTTACTTTTAAACATCTCAATAGTCTTCATAAACAAATGAATCTTTTTTGTGGACTCATGGACATGTCTTGGTCAAACCAATGATGTCTCACCCATTTTCACCCAATGATATGGATAATAACAAGGACACCCATGTAATTCTTGAAAATGAGCCATATGTATCGAGGCATGATAATTTTTGTTTTACCAGAACTCTGCTAACGGTTATTGCTGCACTGATGATTCACTAAAATATATTAGAAAATTCAAAATAACGACTTCCAATGTTTCTATCATCCATTAAAATTTTCCATCCATCTATGGATGATTTGTTGTACTCATGGTCAACTATGTCACATGGGATTTCCATAAGGACTTCATAAAACAAGTTTTAATCCTTATATCTTAGGATATTAATAAAGAAACAGGCTTTCCATGCCTATTTACCACTTTTCGCATATATATTTTAGTCAATTCATCCACCATATGATATTCATGATTGAAAGTTAATTGGGCCAACATTGTTAGATGATCCACTATCACTCATATGAAATCCAATTTCTAAACCCACCATGGGAGAACTATCACAAAAATCCATGGTTATCTCTTCCCATTTCCAAGAAGAAATGGGTAATGAATAAAACATACATAAATTTCACTAGTGTGCAGCCATAACATGCTCATTGGTTAAGTATCTTATAAAAAACGTAGTCACCTTTCTTTTGCTACTAACCCTCAAAAAATTTAGATGTAGTTCCCTATACATCTTTTGTATTTACATATGAACATTCCATCTTGAATAGTTGTATGCATGAAGAATTTGTTCATGATAATCCATTTTTATGACCATATTATCTTCAAACCACAAATTTGAACTCCTATAATGTTTACATCCCTCAATGGTATCCCCACCATTGATATTTTGACCTCATATCAAAATATATTGAATCGGATGGCTATTACTCGTCAACATTTTAAACTAAATAAGGAACAAAAGAAACCAAAAATAAAAACAAAACACTACCATGTTCTTCACATTCTATTTACTTGTCGGCTATGACCACCATCAACTTCCACTGATCTAAAGCCTATTATTTCAATGGAGCATAGGAATTTCTTCTTAATTTTTATACCATGAAATTTTCATTCCTTGGTGTATACATCCAAAAAAATCCAAAAAAAATTGAGATAATCCATACATCTTATTTATTTCAGATTCAAATATATTAGTGGGAAAATATTTTTAGAATTCATATGATCAAAATACATTTTAAATCTCTCACCAAAGTGGTAATGATGTTATGTCATTAAATCAAGCTAACTCCAAATCATGGTTTGGGTAGTTCTTATCATGAAACTATAACTTAGATGAGCCATAAGAAACAACCTAAACTCCCTGCATGAGAATACATTCCAACAAAGATCCCAATACATCAAAACACACCATATACCCTTTTCATGATTGGGAAAATATCATGATCGATACTTATTTAAGAAATAATTTACATGCCCAAAAATTTTTCTAACAGTCTTCATTCCATTGTAATAGAACATTTTTCCATGTTAAAGCTCTCATCAGTGAAACTAGTTGTGAAAATTCAGAAATAAACTTCTATAATAACCAACTAAGACAATGAAATGGCGTATTTGAAAGACATTCATTTGTGGTTTAAAATAGATAATAGACTCTATCGTTTCTATATCCACATAAATAACACTTTCATAAATAACATTGCCATGTAAATATATCTCTTGTATCCAAAAATTATACTTCTATCGTTTGACATATAACAGATGATCCCACAAAATTCCTAACACCGTCACTAGGTGTTTCTCCTCAGCAAACCTTGTCCTTGAATACACCAATATGTAATCTAAAATAACCACTAAAAAGAAATCTATATACCTTTAAAATAGCTGATTCATTAATTCCGTAAATACCATTGGTATATTCATAAGACAAAAAGGCATAATCGTACACTTGTAATGGTAATATCTATTTCTTAAAGCAGTCTTTTAAATATTATACTTCTAAAATCATAGTTGGAGATATCCTGAACTTAAATAAACCCAAGATAATACGTTTTATCCACTAAATATATCAATAATATCATCAATGCATTTAATTTGATACTAAATATTATTCGTATGTTGGTTGATCTTACAAGAATATATGTAGAGATTAAGAGTTCAATCCACATTTCCCATAAACAAAATTTGTGTTTCCCTCTGAGACGTATTAGGATGAATGAACCATTTTCCTTCCAATTCATCCAAATAGACTATAAATTCAGTTAATTTTTTTGGTTCTATCCAATAAGATGAAATGGAAATAGATTTGGTCCGTGGTAAGAGATCCATCATAAAATCCAATTCTCTTGTGGGTGAAAATGGTGATAAAATATTATGAAAAACATTTAGAAATAGATCACAAACTACTAGAAATGTTATTCTCATCCTCATACATTGATTCCAAAGGAAAAAATGAAAATATTTATAATATTGATTCAACCACTTATGCCAAAACCCTATCTCACCGGCCTTTACATTCTATTCTCCTCTAAAGAGATGCCCAACACCATCACCAGTCATAAATCTAACCATTTTGGTGTTACAATCAATGTCATCTCTGAATATTTTCAACCAATCCATACCAATGATTATATCATATAAATCCATATATATAATATAGAAACACTATATCAACATAGCACCATTAATTGTTATACACCTGGATTTGTACAAAATGGCTCGAATTATCTTTGAACAAGAGGAGTTATAAAATTAAAAATAGAAGGCATCATGTCAACATGAAAATATTGAAAATAAATATCATGAGAATTAATAAATGAATGGGATACACCCGTATCAAAAAAATATTTCATAATGTTATAATTCAATAGTATCATACCTCTCACCATCGATTTTCCACATTGATCATCCATAATCACTTGCTCATCTCTATAGACCTAATTAATCTATTCACTTTGTTCATTATTACTCTATTTATATTTCACTACCTGAGTAGTCATGGTATTCCTAGAATCTCCAAAACTAGCTAGATTATTCTGATGAGAGTTATTATATTGTCCTCATCTTATCGAAGCATATGACGTCTGTGAAACATGATATGTTTCCCAAACCCCAGACCTTGATTCATTGTGACAATTTTATGGTTGATCCCCCATCTGATTACAATTGAGGAAATATCATGGCGGTTCCACACAATCTCTCTTCATGTGGTAAAAATAATGACCTTAAAAATATCAAGGATTTCTCTTGGGCCTTGGAGTAATACTTACTAATCCATCCATATGATTTCAAGTCATTACACTACCTTGAAAATAGGTTCCCCTCTTTATAATGTTTCCAACATTAGAGCTACCATCATTTCTTGTAGGTATCAACTTTATATCTCTAATAATAGTTTAGGATATGTCTATTTCTTCCACAATATCTCTATTTACTGTCTCTATATAATCTATTATAAAAATCACGCAAATCCTGGAACAAATTTCATACATGAGTCCTGATTAAAAAATTTGTGTCTTGAAGGATGCACTAGCTGTATCATCCATGAAAAATGAACTAAATTCATACATTTGGCCATGTATTCTATCACTAAGGTGTTATATTACTTCAATATGTAAAATTTTATCATTATACAAATCATGAACATCTTAAGATAGAATTGTATTTTGAAGGATTCTTCAAAATCTACCCATGAAATGTGTTGGTACGATTTGAACTGAACTAATAAATCCCACCACTGGTGTGCATGATCCCCCAACATATATGTTTCCAACTTTACTTTCTTCTCTACTAGTGTGCCTAGAAAATTGTATATTTGGTTAATCTTATTCATCCAATCCTCTGGCTTCTCTAGTTCTGAATAACCAAAAAAATATGGGTTGATTCTTCTTCTGTAATAGAAAAGAATGATTCACTTTTATTGGTTTATACTTTTTGTTCTCTCTATACAAAGCATGAGAAGTCTAGAATAAACTATAAACATGTTATTGGTTCACCTATGGCTCATGTGAAACCACATTCTCAACAAACTCTTCTGGTTGGTTTCTTCTAAGCCTAACCAGTTCCATTTCTATACCTAAAACAAAACACCATAAGTCTGAGACCATAGAAACTAAAGGCATAACTATTTAAAATTTACCACATCAAAACTATCAAAACAAGTATTTCCCAAAACATCACATATTTATATTATCAATAATTTATGAAATAACCATCATTTTTTTTGAAAATAAAACTATTTTCAAAATTCCATTACCACTCCTTTTCTAAATACCCATTTTAAAATATTTTCAATTATTTTTTAATAACATCATTATTGCACCAAATTATAAATATTTACTCAAAATAAAATGTGAAATCCTAATAAGAGGTTCTTCAAAAATTAATTTCATGCTCTTATCATTGGCTACGTCTATGAAAAAGATATTAAAACTCCTATAAGTGTCTCAAAACACTCATGAAGCAATCACCCTTGTAACTTTAAGTTAAACATAAATAGTATGGCTATGCCTTTTTATTCTCAATATTTTAGGTTCTAATAATACTACATGTTTATACCATCCCAACTCAATGACTAATCAAGAATGATTTTCATCTCCAAGTACAAATAAAAAAGAATGACATGTAAGACAAAATGAAGGATGGATCAACCAATACTGATACCATTTGTAACTTCCCACACCTCCTCATTGGAATGGACAGGTGGTGGGATATTAATTGTCCTTAGGTGATATCCCCAAGATTCCAAAGGTTTTCTATAAATTCCAAGTATTTAAAAATATTATGGGATCATTTTAACTTTGAATGTAAAAGAACCAAACCAATATAACAATAACCAACAACCATTACATTATGCTTGATAACAATTTAATACTACACAATATATAACCAAAAAAATAAAATAATATCGAAGTACCAAGAAAAAAACAAGAATAATATCAAAATTCAAAGAATAAGACAAAATAAATAAATCTCAAAGACTCTAAATATACCCACACAATGACTCCAAACATTTTCCAAGAATGAACCCCCAAATCCATATCAAATTGTCACAAACCATCGCTAAAGAAATATTATACTTTTCTTTTAAATGTTTCCTAATAAATCATATTTAAAAATTCACTAAAGATCCCAATTATGTGGTGAGTCATATAACTCAATAGGTTTTCCCCAAACGACTTCCCTAATAATGCCAACTGGATATAACATGTTAGAAAAATTATACAAAAAAATAAAAAAATTAAATTAAAATACTTTATATCAAAATATAAAATATTTTACATACCAAAATAGTTTTCCCAAACCAATTAAATTTCTAAGGAAATAAACGAAACAATAAATAATAACCAATTCAAAACAACCATTTTTTTGAATAACCCATTCCATTCCTCATCTCCACACATACAACCATGCATGAATACATGGAAATACCTATACTCATTGGTGGTGAGTCATCTATTCACTAATTCGTCACTTAGTGAACCAAGTTTTTGGGGAAAGTTAATATCCTTATCCATCCTACTTTTGATCGGGGGAACTTCATACACTTATCTTTCTCGAATGCACATAAACACACACCAACCATTATGAAAAAACCAATTCCAAAAAAAATATTCAATCTATTTCAATAAAACATTTATTTTATTAAAAAAATTACCATAATACCATTTCCATGAATCAAAAAAGTTTACATTTTTAAATAATCATTTTAAAATCTGTAAACAAAGCACTTTAAAAACATCCAATTTTTATAATTCCTCAAACCTTTACTAAAGGGGGTTTCTACCAAGACATACACATAAAATTCACAAATAAAAACAATAATTAAACCATTTTGAAATAAAATTTTATATTTCTCATAAGAGGAGTAGAGAGTGAAGCCACTTACCTTGGAAAACTATGTGAAAATGAAGAATGAAAAACTTTTTTCAATGGAACCATGTTGAATCTCCAAAAAATGCCATAGATCTCATTACATAGAATCAACACAACCAAATATCATCATTATTGGAATAAAATATCATAGATTTATCCTCAACAGATTATATAAATGAATATAATAGATTTAAGTCAAATATATCTAAGGAAAATGACAAATAATGGAGACATAATATGGAATCATAGCCTCAACACACCACGAATCACCAAAAGATCTCTCTTGGATCCAGATGAATAGTCACAACATCCATTGAGAAGATGGAAATTTATTTAGGGTAGACCTAGTAAAAAATTACATTCAGGAGAAATATTGAATTAAATAAAAAATCCTCATATAATTTTTTTTCATGCATGATTAGGGTAGACAATTAGACAAACCGTGCGCAAACCATGAAAATTCCAATTTCTGAAAATGTATGGTTTCTCTTAGGTGGTTTCATGGCTTGGAAAAATTGTGTTCCTAATAATGAACCAACCAAAATCCCATTATGATAAATTTTATGGTTTTCTATAGGTTTTTAATGGTTTTTACTAGTCATTCTCAATCAGTTCACCAAAAGTAATGCCCTAAAAAGTTTCCAAAAGTCATTCAAAATTTCTCAAAAATTACCCAAACACATTACATACAAATAATACATATATAAAGGCTTAAATTAATTAATCTAGGGGGTTTATAAAAATTTTATATTTATATCAAACCATTAAACATAATTTTCTAAATATAGTTATTATTATTTATATCTCCATGTTTGATGGATTTATAGTAATGGTTATGATTAAACAATCGTATTAATAATATAGTTTTGTTTGGTAAAAATCTATGTTGTATAGAATTAAATTTATTAAGTAAGATAAAAATATTTTCAAAAAATAATAAAATATAAGTGTGTTGTAGGTTCTATTTATATTTTAACATTAACAGATGAGCATTTGGGGGATTTTAGGGCTATTTCTTTGAAAACTAATGATCTGATGTGAGAAATTTTAAAATAGTTCCAAATAACGGTTGAAAGATAAACAATTATGTGATTTGAGTGTGTTCATAAAAATAATAATAGAGATTATTATTTTCCATTTTAGGAATATTATTGGAGTTTTGGAATCAGGCTAAAAAAATTTCACCTAAGAAACCTCTTCATAACGTTTTATTTTAGAGAAATGGAAACAAAATCTTCTAGGGAGTCAAGTGTATGAAATTAAATATAACGTTTTCAAACACAATTTTGGGGGAGAATATGTGGACCATATTTGATCTTATAAAAATTTATCTACCGGCTCCATTGAGCTAGAATATACCAGAAAGTGTGGGGAGAGGTGTAAATGATTCATAAAAACATAAAATTATTTTATTATAGGGGTTTTCATTTAAAAAATATGAGAGGGAGGATCTATATAGAAATTAAAAACCTTGTATCTCTTCAGGATACACTCATGTGGAGTTTAGATACCGAATCAGGGATCTTATCCATAGTAGATTCATCGGAAGACACGATATGTAATTTCATGAATATAAAAAAATTTATGATTTTAATAATCTCGAAAATAAAAAGAAGAACCCATATAGATAAATTAAAATTAATCTAGATACAAGTATGCAAAAATCAATTATTGTTAGTAAATGAGATATTTCATACATAGAAGGTACATCAACCTGGTAATATATTTCTATCTACAAATATGTATCTATTATATATATTCCTAAAAATATACTACCAGAATTACAATTGAGGAGATCCACCATATTTTGTAAATAGATTTATATATACTCACCACATGGGTTTGTGATGTTCACTAATAGGGGAGAGAGAAATAGTTAATATGATGCAATAAGAAGTTAGTGGAAGATGGAATAGAAAAATACTGTGTAAGAGGATATGAAATCCTTGTAAATAAACCACCCATATGATTCATAAATGTTACCACAAAAAATATGGAAATCAGGAAGAATTTGGTGAATATAATATACTAATACCATGAAATATATCTATTATGAAGACCTATGACAGTTTTGAATGGATTCAATGAAAATAGTGGGGTAGTTTATCTTGAAATTTCATCCCGTATGGTAAAAATATTTTTAAAAAATTTTATTATTAGATTAATTGAAAGTCTCAAACTGGATATTAGATAACTTGATTTAAAAACTATATTCTTACATAGTGGTATTGAAAATGTGATATATATGAAGTAGTAAGATGGATTTTAGGTTAATGTTAAGGAAAATATACCATGTAAACTTATTAAAATTTATATGGTCTAAAATAGGAATTGTGGTAATTATACCAAAAGTTAGAATCATTTATTGATAAATATATGTATAGGATAAAATATTTTTGATTAATATTTTTCCATAAAATAGTTTTTATGGATATTTCATTTTTTTCATACATTATATTAATGATATAATCAACATTTTAAGAGATATATCAAATATAGATATGTTAAAGATTGAGATAAAAAAGGGTTTTTAAATTGAGGACATTGAAGAAGTAACATTGAACCTTGCAATGAAAACTGCTCAAGAATTAAAGAATCTTATGAGTTTTCTATCTAAGGAATGGCAATTGAGATGGACCATGAAAGATTCAACATGTGTGTAACACCACGAAATTATAAAATAATGACATTATATTTGATAGTGTGTATTACATGAAACATTAAGCGTAAAAAGAATTTCAGAACCCTCAGTCCTTATAATTTATTTATATTTAATTAAAATTATTATATTCTATATCTTTAAATGCGTGAACACTAAGTTTAACTTGCATTACAAGAAAGATCGAGTTTTACCGAACAACAATATACTACTAATATTATATTATAATATTGTAGTTGTAGCTTAGTCATGGGAATTGAGTGAATGAATAGAAATAAATAAAAATTGAAAATATTATATTTTTCACATCATTATTTGTTATCTATTTAATTGTAATAAAATTAGAGTAATTTAAAATAAAAAGAAATTGTTTCTGAAAAAATGTATTTTTTTAAAGGATGGTTTGGTCAAGCATTATGAACATAAATTAAAATAAATATTAAAACATTTATAAAAATTATTAGAAACAATAAAATCCATTTGGGAAATAATAATTTTAAAATTTTCTTGCAGTGATTATTTGTGATTTTTTAAAAAGTATCATTTTTTGGATACATAGTGAAAAACAACAAAATTTTAATTGAAAACTACCCTTTTGTTTAAATAATTTCAAATGATAAAAATTATTTCCAAATAGTGTTAAAGTAAAATTAGTTCAATTATATGCATATCAATCTAATTTATTATATTGGAAGCATTTTCATATTGAATTTATATATAAAATATTTATAAATGTTTGAACATTTTCACTCTAAAAAAAGACTTTCTCATAAATCCCATGGGATAAATTTTATATAAAATTTTATCACTTATTTTAATTGAATTTATAAAAGTGGTTTCCATATTTGGAGTAATAATAATTTATATTTTCCAATAAGGTAAACTTATTTTTTATCCAAAATGAATAGAGAATGCAGTAAAAATTAATTATCAGAGTTAATGTAAAAATGATGTACCTGTGGGTTAAACTAAAATTATAAGTGTATAAATGACAAATAATTTTTTTGGAAAACCATATCATGGCCATATTTGGACCATAAAAAATAAGGTATGATTATGGTTTATGTTTTACCCATTTTACAAATGAAAATTGTGGCCGCACCCAGTTATTTCCAATAATACAATGTGTGTCCTCTCCCTCATTTATAGAAGTTCACCACCACACCACTCATATTCACACCATCAAAACTATTTGGTTTAGCCAATAGTGAAAAACTTTACTTCCCACCTTTCCTTATGTAATCCAAGAATCCTTATTTTTGGAATAAATCCATCCCAAGAATGATATTGTACAACCCTAAAGAGGATATCTGAAGAAAATGTAATGTTATTGAACGAGAAAATCCACTTTACATCTATCTCTGCCTCAATAAATTTTTATTATGGTATGGTGATATAAAAACCATAATATCATGGATATACTAGTATTACATTATCATAATAGTATGACTTAAAAAATCTCTACTTCTATAAAATTGGGTATGAAGTTTTCATTCGTTTGTATGGCGGACTACCGCTTTACGAACTGAAGTCATTCATTGTTAAATTTCCACCTCTCATGGTTTTGTATGTTGATGGATATAAATTAAACATGTTAAATTTATATAATATTTAAACCACTATATTCAATATATCATATATTTATATATTCCATTCAACAGGGGATATGATAATGTCACTCATATGTATGAGGGACTATCACATTGCGAAGCAATGTGATTCATCTTTCACTAAGGCTTGTTATGGAATGTGATAAAGATAAGGTTAATGATTATATGATATATAAATTAAATTATTATGATATTAATGACATATTTATCATTTTTTTTCTTTTCTTTTTAGTCACGTAATGATGATAACATTTTCTGTGTACATGTGGAGTGCAGCTTTCGTAAAGCGATGTCATTGTCTTTTCTTCACCACACCACATGGATAACATATATAAGCATATAATATTTTTTATATGATATTATTATTAGTATTTAATTATTATTTTTTCTTTAATTATTTCCATATGATCATTGAAATATTGAAACATAACTCATGCATACGTACAAATTACTGTCTCTATCATCATAAAACACTTATTTTTTCATTACCATATTTCATGATTGATTTTAAATTTAAAAAAGATGTAATAATATGATAATTGTTTCATGTTTATTATTATTTATTTTATGAAAATATATAATATTTTCAATAATTGGATACTTAATGGAAAGACACAAATGATAAAGTAAGGTAATTATTACCTGAAACAATGACAATAAGGAATGATTATTCATGAAAGGTAGATAAGATGTTATAAAAGGATCATATATGATATTGTAAATTTTAATACGATCCTATTATTAGTTAATAACATGTTTATAATAACTATACATGTGGTTAAATAACAAAAAATCAAAAGTAACTATGAGTTAAGGGATTTCATTTCATTGAGTCATATTATAATGTTATACAACAAATTTATATTATCTGCTGTATATACTGACCATTTTACATGTAATATCATGATCCCTTTATAATAAAAGGTATATTGACTTTAAAAATTAATTATTACATCCATTTTGAGTTTACATAAGAGTTACCAACTGGTAAATAATTTCATGACTCACTTTCGTTTCATTGGGTTATATTACTTCCCGTTGGTCGTTTGTATTTTAAGATTATGTGTAAAATGACTTTTGGTTGTCATATGATTTATTTCCACTTGTTATATGAGGAGTTATATATGATACATATAATATATTAATCATTTTATTTTCACATCAATGATATGATATTTGAAAGTCTCTTTTCACAATCACATTCTAGTCATGATTGATTACTCTTGAATTTCAAATGTATTAAATTAGTTGACCATTTCCTAATAACCCCATTTAATTTTGTTATCCTCTATTTATTCTGGATATTTTAAATTAATAGTACCATTTTCACACTCTTTGGTAATTAAAATGTTTTAGAAAATTATTTTAATAAAATTTGACATCATTTCTATCATTGGTGGAAAATTAGAATTTTTTCATAAACCATGTTTTCAAATATATTATACAAAATGTTTTTAAAATGTAAAATTTATTTATCAAAAAAAAATTTACCCAAATTTTATTTTAAATGATTTTTTTCAAGGGAATATTATTTTGTTTTTAAAATAATACAGATTTAGTTTTAACTAAAAATGTAAAAGAAATTTTCTTATCATTTTCCCAAGAATTCCCTTTCTTAAACATTTTATAGTGCCAATGGAATGTAATTATTACCATATACTAAATGTACAGAATTACGCACCATCATGGAAAAAGTTTAATTAAAGATTAATTTGAATGTTTCTAAGTATATTTTAAAATCTTTGTTTTTAAATTCCATTTTCAAATAAGTTTATTTTCCAAAAAAATAAAAAAAAATTAAATGGATATTTTCCTCAAAAATGTTTTTAAAGACCTTTTTATGGTATTTATATTCATAATTGAAAAAAAAATTTATTATTATTATTATGGATTTATGTTTACAACATCCTTATTCTTACTCTCAATGTGTTATTATTATTTTCACCATGTATTGTTTTTTTACATTGAATTCTTTATTTCATTTTGTAGTCATTTTATTCCCCTTGAAATATTAACCTTCTATTGATCGTTAGGCATTATATTTTCCCATAAATATCCATATTATTTATAATGTATATAATTAGTGGTTAAATTGAATTTCATTGATACATATGGTGTTTTACTTTGAATGTTATCTTATTTACTAGGGAAATATTAATTATTATTTATTCATTACTCAATATGGATATTTGATGATAAGGGAAAAAGTTGATGATTTAAATTGACTTTTGAAATATGTGGAATATTTTGGACCTATAGTGATTTGTGGGACCCAAAATTATATAGCACTTTAATATATTGGTTGGTGTCATGAGAAAAATAAGTTAATCTATGATTAAATAGTTTCTCACTTGTAGTTTAAACTGACTAGTGAAACGTATTGATAGTATAGATATCATGTTCTTAGGACATGAGCATATGAGCCTCAACCCAATTGGTGAGGACTCCTTAAGTGCATCCACAAGACCTGGGATCAAATCCTGACAGAGGCTAATTTCTTGGTACTATAGCAGCACTATAGCAGGGACAGTAGTGGAACTGTGCGGAACTGTAGTTAGTACTATAGTGGGAACTATAGCAGGAACTTCTTGGAACTGTAGCAGCCAGGAATATTCCACCGTTTGGGCCTTCGAGCCATCGATTTGGTCCCAGAGTCCTTTAAGGCCTTCAGACCACCCATGCCTTCAGGTCAGTAAGGCTTTCGGGATACCTCAAGGCCTTTGGGCCACATTAAGTGCAGATGCAAACTAGAAAACCTACATGGAACAAACTTCAAAGGAGGAGGAGCAAGAAGCTTTCACCATAACAGAAGTTAAATAGATTTTAAGAATGAGAGGGTATGGAACCTACCATTGGGACAATCCTGTGCATGCATGGGAAACCCTATCCAAACATCCATGCAAAGGTGGAGAGATGATTTCATCATGAAGATGCTGTGGAGGAGCAGTTCCAAGTAGTTAGTCTGGGTTGTGTGTAATTTTTGAAGTCTACGAGTATTTAATTCCTCTAAGACCTACGATTCATGTAATACATACGCCTACAGGACTTATAGGGGTTCCACCTCAACCCTTGAAAGGTGGATTATCAAAATCAGTAAAAAATGAAGGCCTTCAGGCCATTAGAAGACATGACATCCAATAATTATGAATTCGCTTCATTAAGTTTTCAGTTATTATTGCCTAGGACATTTTAAGTATGTCTTTTTTCTAGATTCATTTCATTCATAGTTTATTTATTAAATGGAGTGTGTTTTTATTTATTCACATTTTTATATTTATTATGCATTATCTTCTTATTTTAATGGATATGCATGCTCAATATTTTTACATTATCATGTTAGTTATTCTTATTTAATAATGATATATTATTTTGTACTTAACCCATTCTTTGAATTTGATCTCACCCTTATTTTTTTCCATTATCATGATTCCAAGATGTGAGATATGTTAAATAATTAAGGACATTCTAAAGGTAATAATTTTATTTAAGGAAAAAATATTATGTAGTAATTTTTGTATTAGAATGTAAATTAAGACTCAAGAATATATCTATTATACTGATAATAATAAAAATATTAGTCCTTTGGGATATGATTCCTTGAATATTATGCCAATGTAATAAAGTAGCCCTTGGCTTTGGGATGTTGGGGTCAGGGTCTTCAAAGATGGAATAAAAGTATGCTTACTAGAAACCTTGGGAACTATATTTTGTAAAACACTGATTAGGGAGAATAAATATATTATATATATTGAGGATAGTGATAACTTAACACACGATTGTTTTGGTAAGGTATAAATTATGTGGTATCACCTTGCAATACATCCCGTTGTGAACACTAAAAGTGGAAATGGTTCTGGAATAGTTCTACCTAGTCAAAGTCAATCTAAAAATGGAATGTTAGGCATGAATAAGGCATTTCAAAGTATATGACAAGGTTCCTTACTACACACCAAGTTTTGACACTCCGAAGGGATATTCATAAGATAATTCAAGTTTTATTTAAAAACCTTTATGATAGATTTTAATATATGATGAAAATAAATGAGTTAGTTTAAATATATGGTGTCTGAAAATGAGTAGGATGTTTCTTGATTAAGAAATACAATAAATTATTATATGGTTTTCCCCAATGATTCTTTTTTCTCACACTACGGGTTTTTATTTCAGTTAATTTCTTGATCCTGAAGGAATCATGATAACATTGAACATGACCGACAATGTGGTCATAATGAAAAACCAAAAGGGATATTGATTAAAAATAAATATATCATATTATTTCCTAATCAGTTTCCAATAAATACGATTAAATATATAGATATATGGTAACCAACATCCAGACTCACCAAATAAGAGAAGGATTGAGTTCTATAAGATCTCAAGTGGTGGATACCATAGATAATCGAAGGACTAGTTTTATTCAAGTAATAATTAAAGAAAGATACACCCCTGAATGTGTCTTTTTATGGAATGGGAAAATTATATATGTGTGTAAATGAAGTATATAATGCAATGAATTGATGAGGAGAAATTAATAGTACGATGGAAGCAAATAAATCTCATCCTAGTGCACATTTATAATTTATTTTCAAAAATGTGAAGAACCTAGGCATTGAAAGAATCAATTCTATCATCTAAAGTCAACCCCTAGACTATGTAATGACTTTTTTCAAAATAAAATTGTTCATGTATTTACATATTTGGATACAATTAAAAAAATTGATTTCTTTTACAAATAGAATTTTTTATATTATAATTATTGAATATATAATAATTGTGTTAAATTTTAGAATCTCATGTGTTTTAATTAACATAAGAGTTTTGGATACCATAATTATTTATGTGTTTAAGATTTAAAATAAGTTCAATGTCCTAAACACCCATTTTTTTGGTTTTATATGATGGGAGTCTACCAAGATTAAGAATATTTTTGGAAAAACTTACCGTATGAATATGTTTTAGTGGGAGATTTCTTTAAGCTATAATATATTTACCTTTTATATACATAATTTTAAAGGTATTGATATTCTTTAGGGTTAATATGATCATTAATGAAAATTTAATAATATTTAAATAGGATTATTAGATCTTATAAAAAATATATTTTAAAAGGGTTACATAGTTATTTATTTTACTTCAAGGATGTCCAACAAATTTTTAGGGAACTTTATTGAAATTATATTAATATATTTTTTTTAAAAGGGACATCTTGTATTTTGGGTGACAACCAATAATGTTTGGAAAGGTTGTGAGACTAAACTGATGACTGAATGATGGTAAGGGCATCACACCCACCACATGACTACATGATGTCCTCTTTAATATTCCATTATGTTATATTTTAATTTTTTTGAATAAATATTAAATATGAACTCTTGATATTGAATTTGTGGTTTATAGATTAATAATATTGGATTAAAAATTCTAACTATATGGGATTTTATACATATTTACTGATTTATAGGAAAACATTTCACACTATTAACGTTCTTATAATCTATTAAAAGTGATTTTTAGGGTTTTAGACATAAAAAATTCATTCATGGATATTTCATTTCTTATAGTTAGGGAAAATATTAAAATTGATAGAAAAAAATTAAAGGATTAAATTTTTTTATGAAATAGAAATTTATCAAGTAATTATATTCCTTCTATTTATATATAGTAAATGAATTACTCTACTTTATGAAAAAATTGTCAGGAAATAAAATTTTATCTTATTACCATCATTTATGATGATATCAAGGACATTTTAACAACTATTGGATTTATGGTTTTGAAGCCCATAACATTCAATTTATTATACATTTGATTTTTATAAATCAACTCAACCACTCTCTAAAAATATTTTTTCTTTTCCTAAATTTCCATATAACCACTTTTCGCTAATGTTATTCTACATAGGGGCCTAGTTATGCATTATTCCATATAACCATGGTACTTCCCTATCTCTATTATTAATTGTAGAATTTATTAAACCTTTATATGTTTTTTTAAATAATATTATTCAAAAATATCAAACTATAGATTACATATATAGTGTTTATATTGAAATCATGAAATTTATTTAAGGTTGGTGGAATGTAAAACCCTAAAATTCTAAAATAAGAAAATTTTATTTGATTTCATTTTTGACATATGGTATAAAATATAAAAGTGAATATAATACCTTGATACCTTATGATATATTTATTTTTAAATAAATTCAATATAGTATATATCTTTAAATGCACACATCAATTATTTTAGTTTATGTTTTCTACAAGACTGAGTTTTACAGAATAACAATATACTACTAATTTTATTATTTAATTTGGTAGTTAACACCAAGATATTGGAATTGGGGTAATTAATAGGAATGACTAATATAATAAAATATATTGTTTTCAAACTTTTTTTATTATTATATTAATTATAAATAAAATAATAATCATTGAAAATAAAAAAGAAATGTTAAAAAAATGATTTTCTTGTAACGGAAGGTTTTTTTTGCGCTTCGCATACATAATATTAAAATTAAATTTTTAGAAAATTAAGAAAATTAATTTCATAAAATATAATCCATTTTTGAAATTTGAATATCAAAATTTGATTTGTGTTAATTCTTGGTATTTTTAAGAGAAGTTTCATTTTTTGATTAATAGTGAAATGTACTGAATTGTTTATGAAAACTGTATTTTCATTTAAAAAAAATTTAAATGTTAAATAATATTTTTGATTTGTATTAATGTAAAATTAGTTCAATAATACATATATTAATCCAATTTATGTAACTGTATTGATTTTAATATTTAATTTAGACATAAAAACTCTTTATAAGTTTGAACATTTTTAGTTTAGAAAGCCTTCTTTCTAACCAAATCTGTGGGATTAATTTTAAATTAATTGTTTAGACTTATATAAAATTATTTTGTCAAAATATAACCCATATTTGGAATCATAATAATTTTAAATGTATAATATATTAAACATAATATATTTCCAAAATTAATAGTGAATGAAGTAAAAATTTATTAACATTGTTAAGGTAAAATTTAACTCACATAGTGCTTAACTTGAAAATATAAGGGTGAAAGTTACCTTAAAACTTTTTTAAAAAAAATGTCTCAATAATTTTAATTTTTTTTACCATATTAAATTTGAAAAAATTTCTATAACTCAATTGGTTTAAAAAATACCAAGTTTTTCCTCTCCCCCACTTATACAAGCTCACCACCCATCCATTTTATTACACACCATTACATATATTTGGATCTGTCATAATGTTCCCAAAGAACATCCCAAAATAACTCCCCTCATACTAAAATCATTATTTTGGTTATAAATATTACCTAGAAAGGATTTGGTGAAATCCAAAAGACGATACCAGAATAATATGTAATGTTCTTCAATAAGCATCTGTATTTTACTTCTTTTTACACCTCCATCAATTTTAATTATAACATTAAGATATAATAAAATCAATATATTTCATATTCTTGGATGTTTTCATAATAAGTTAATGACATAAACCCATCTCCCCATATATCAAATTGTTGACCTCACCTGTTTTGATAATCTCAATCATGTATTCATATGTGTTGAAAATCCCAATTATGTTTTCATTCTCTATGATATTTTTAAGTATCATTGATCTATACTTTAATTCTTTCAAATATGTGATCAAACCAATAATGATTTTTAAAATAGTCTTTGGAATACGTTAATCCTCATTTATCCATGTTCATACAAGTTATAAATTAATTCTAACACAATCGGATGTGTTCTGCATAAAACAGATAAGTAATCTGGCTATAGCTACTGATAAAGAGCTACCGGTAACCAGTCTACCGATAGACTTAGTCTACCGATGGACAGCTACCGATAGACTTAACACAGAGCTACCGATGTACTTATAAATATAAGCTACTTACAGACAGCTACCGATACAAACATAGAGCTACCGCTGTAAGTATAAATAGCTACCGATGGAATAAGAGTCACCGATGGACGAAGCTACCGATACAGACTCACAGCTACCGACGCATGGAGCTACCGATGCATGGAGCTACCGATAAACAAAGTCACCGATACAAGCATGTACCAACCGACACATAGAGCCACCGATAGAGTCAAAGCAACTAATGACATCAAGCTACCGATGTTCAGGCTACCGATGTTCAAGCTACCGATGTCCAAGCTACCGATGCTGATTACCTACCGATCACTCGACTCACTGTTTGAATTTCTTTATTTCCTATATTTAATCTATCTAACGGTCATATCATACATTTTGATGCTTTGTCAAATATCTGATAAAGATTGTCGGATTTCAGGAACCCGTACCTCATACCTGCTGAAAAGAAATCTTTTTTGTCCCCTGTTGGGAGATAAATACGAGAATCGAACTAGAGAAGCGTGTGCTGGTGGATGGAATATACCAAAAACACAAGAACGAAAAGAATACAGAGAATCTCATAGAAAAATCAAGCATACTCGAGAAGTGTTCAGTGCATACAAAAGAATATCGAAGAGCTTCATCGACTACATTCTCACTACCTGCGAACCTGGAGCATACGACACTCTGTTTCTCAAACAGAAACGAGAAGAGGACTCAAACTCACTTCTGATCAAATCCAAAGGAGTCCAGAGCTACACTGAGATCACCAGAACCACTTCTAAACTCTACATCTTTTGTTCTGTGATTTATTATCATTCATTTCGAGTAGTGTGTGTTATCTGCTGTATCCAACACATACACTGTCTCCTGTACTCAAACTGATGGATTCGTAAATCCTTACCAAACTCTTCCATTCTTTCTTTCCCACGAATAACAGTGGTAGAGGTCGTGTGTGACCTGGACAGCTGGCTGCTATTGTACTGTTTCCCACGAAGAACAGTGGTAGAGGTCTTGGACCTGGACAGATGTAAACTGTTGAACCCCGATCCAGGGTGTGGATCATTTTTATATATAAACTTGTGAGAGGACTAAGTCTCGGCTTGAGACTTAACCTCTTGGTTACATTTGTTGTGCCATCTCTTTCAAAGTTTTATTCCGCTGCTAATCACTTTAAAACTAATACTGTTTTTAAAAGTTACTTTGATAATTAAATTAGCAAGTGTTTATGTTAAGTGTCGACTAGTAAGTTAGTTTCAAAAGATAATCACACACTCCTGTGTTGATTAACTTGGAATTAATCAATCCCTTGAGAATCTGACAGAACCTCTACTTTAATATAAATTCACTACAGTTTAATTTATTATTTTATTTTGGGGTCTTTAAGACACTGTTTTTAAATACAGAAATTTTAATTGGTACTCAATTCACCCCCCCCCCCCCCTCTTGAGTAAACCACTCCGACCAACACTTGGTATCAGAGGATTGAAAATACTTTCTAAAGTACTCTTCTTTTGAACTGTGATTTTAGTTGTATTTTAAAATTCTTAAAATTTCTGTTATATCTAAATTTTTATCTCTTTAAAATTTTCTCATCATGGACAATAGACTTGAGAGTGCTTCTACTAATCGGCCACCTTTCTTCAATGGAACTAATTATGCTCAGTGGAAACTGAAAATGAAAATTCATCTAGAAAGCATAGGTTTTGATATTTGGACTGCTATTGAATCAGAATACAAAATTCCTACTACTGCTAGATCTACTTGGGATGAACCTATAAAGACTGCTTACAATAACAATTGTAAAGCCATGAATGCATTGTACTGTTCTCTAGGAGATGAAGAGTTTAATAGAATTTCTGCATGTAAAACTGCATATGAAATTTGGGATACCTTAGCTATTTCTCATGAAGGAACAACAAATGTTAAAGAAATGAGATTGAACACCTATACTATCAAGTATGATAATTTTAAAATGAAGCCTGACGAGCCTATTTCTGACATGTATCTCAGGTTCAATGAAATTTTCAATACAATGATCTCACTGGGAAAGGATGTCTCATCGAAGGAACAAATTATGAGAATTTTGAGATGTCTACCTGATAGATGGAGAGGCACATCTGTCTCAATCAGAGAATCATGTGACATTGCTGCTCTACCTGTCAAGGAATTAATTGGCAAGCTGATGATGTATGAAGAAGAGCTCAAAGTGAATAAAGAGGAAGAAAATGAACCTCCAAGAAAGTCTGTCACTTTCAAATCCTCAACTTCAAAGAATAAGGACAAAGAAAAGCCTCAAGCTATAGTTGAAAGTTCAAGCTGTGAAGACAGTGAAAGTGATTCTGACAGTGATGCTGAGATGGCTCACGTTGCTAGAAGATTTAAGAAATTTTATAGGAAAAATAAGTTCTTCAGAAAAACAAACTATAAGGGTAAGTATGATCACCAAGGTAAATGGAAAAAGGACTGGAAGAAGAATGACAAATCAGATGATGTTGTCTGCTATGAGTGCAAGAGAAAAGGACACATTAAAGCCGACTGTCCAAAGCTAAAGTATAAAAAGAAATATGAATATAAGGACAATATGTTTAAGAAAGCCATGAAGGCTACTTGGAGTGCTTCAGAAGATAGCACAAGTGAAGTTGAATCTTCAGACTCTGAAAGGAATCGAGCCAACATGTGTTTTATGACAAACACTTCTCAGGTAACTGCTGAAACTCCTGCTTTAAATTATTATTACTCTGGAGATAATGCAGAATCTGATTCTGATTCTGGAACAATGTCTAAAAATGAATTGTTTGAGTACTGTGATATGCTGGAAGAGACATGTAATGAACTTAAGGATAAATACAAGTCATTAAAGAAACAGCATGCTCTCACCACTACAGTTAAAACCGAACTCACTATTGAAAAAGAGAAAAATGCCCAACTGTTAAAAAAGAATACTGAACTGAAACTATCTAATGAGAAACTCAAGAAAGACTTAGAGAAGTTCACCAATGGCAAAAATACACTAACACAGATGCTAGGAAAGCAAATAGCACCTAAATATACTACTGGTATAGGATACCAACCTGGACAAAGGAAAATTGCCAAAACTAGATTCATTTCTAAATCTGGATAGAATGAAGGTAATTCTGGAACTTCTTATGCTTCAACCAGTAATATACATAGCTATGGATCTAATAAAGTTTATCTTTAAAAGCATGTCAATTCTACAAATTATATGAGAACCATTAGACAAATATGGGTACCTAAAGTATTATTGGCTAACCTGTCTGGACCCAAGAAAATCTGGGTACCAAAATCATCTCCCATCTAAATCTATTTTGTAGGGAACTTGCTTGAAGAGCTCCTGTAAAGAGACCTGGTATTTGGACAGTGGATGTTCAAGACATATGTCAGGAGACTTCTCTTGTTTCAAGAGTTTAATAAAAGTTGATGGAGGCTTTGTCACCTTTGGTGATAACTCTAAAGGAAAAATCATCGGCCTAGGCCAGATTGGCAACACTGATTCAATCCTGATTTCTAAAGTTTTATTTGTTGATGGCCTTAAATACAATTTATTAAGTATTTCTCAGTTATGTGATGATGGTTTTCATGTTAAATTTGAAAATGATTCTTGCAAAGTTTTTAATTATAAGAATGTTTTGGTATTTTCTGCCTTAAGAAATGAAAATGTTTATGCTGTTAATCTGAATTCTTTAGCTAAACAGAATATTACTTGATTGAATGCTTTTCATAAAGAATATTGTCTATGGCACAGAAGATTGGGACATTGCAAAATTCACTCACTTAGAAAACTCTCTAGAAAGAACCTAGTTAGAGACCTACCTAAATTAGAATTCCCAAATGATAAAGTGTGTAACCCCTGTCAAAAGGGAAAGCAACACAAAGTTTCTTTTAAATCAAAGAAAGAAGTTTCGACTTCTCAACCACTTGAATTGGTTCACATGGACTTGTTTGGACCATCAAGAGTTTCTAGTTTAAATGGGAAGCACTGTGTTTATGTTCTTGTAGATCATTTTTCTAGATATACTTGGGTATATTTTCTAGCTCACAAAAGTGAAGCTTGTTCTTCTTGTGTTAAATACTCTAAATCTGTAGAGAACCTTAGTGGACTTAAGATTAAAACTTTGAGAAGTGATCATGGTCGTGAGTTTGAAAATCAAGATTTTGAATCTTATTGCTCACACAATGGCTATACTCATAACTTTTCTGCCCCTAGAACACCCCAACAGAATGGTGTAGTAGAAAGAAGAAACCGAACCCTTCAAAAAATTGCTAGAACCATGCTCAATGAATATGACCTGCCTATTTATTTTTGGGCTGAAGCTGTAAATACAGCTTGTTATGTTATTAATAGAGTCTTAATTAGACCTGTTCTTAAGAAAACCCCTTATGAATTGTGGAACAATAGAAGGCCTAAGGTTAATTACTTTAAATTTTTTGGTTGCAAAGTATTTATTCTGAATACTAAAGATAATCTGGATAAGTTTGCTTCCAAAAGTGATGAAGGAATTTTTCTGGGTTACTCTATTTCAAGTAAAGCCTATAGAGTATTCAATAAGAAAACCAAATGTGTGGAGGAATCTGTTCACATCAAGTTTGATGAAACTGATCCACATGATCCTAAAACCTCTCTTGAGAATCTTGAAGAAGATTTGTCTATTCTAGACCTTAATGATAAATCTAAAGAACCTGTTATAAAAGCATCCAGTTCTGGACTTTTTCCAGAATCTGCTTCTGTTGAACCCGAACCTATAGATGAACCTGAAATTTCTAGTCCAACCTTTACCAGATCAACAAGGATTCTAAAGAATCATCCTTTAGAAGCTGTTGTTGGTAATCTTGATAGAGGAACACAAACTAGAGCTTCTCTAAGAAACCAGGTTGAACATCAAGATTTTCTTTCACAGCTAGAACCCAACAATATCAATGATGCTATCAATGATGAATTCTGGGTAATAGCTATGCAGGAAGAATTAAATCATCTTGAAAGAAACAAAGTCTGGAAATTAGTTGACAGACCTAAGGACACTTTGACAATAGGGACAAAATGGGTTTTTAGAAATAAAGTAGATGAATCTGGAAATATAGTTAGAAACAAAGCTAGATTAGTTGCACAAGGATATAGTCAAGAAGAAGGTATAGACTATGAGGAAACTTTTGCACCTGTAGATAGACTAGAATCCATTAGAATCTTACTTGCATATGCTGCACATCTGGATTTCAAGTTATATCAAATGGATGTGAAAAGTGCATTTCTAAATGGTTTTATAATTGAAGATGTTTTTGTAGAGCAACCACCTGGATTTACTAACCCCCATTTTCCAAATCAATTTTTTAAACTTTCTAAAGATTTGTATGGTTTAAAACAGGCTCCAAGAGCTTGGTATGATAGACTTAGCAATTTCCTTACTTCAAAAGGTTTTACCAAAGGGATTGCTGATCCAACTCTTTTCATTAAAAGAATTTCTAAAGATGTTTTAGTTGTACAAATATATGTTGATGATATTATTTTTGGATCTTCTAAACACTCTTTATGTACTGATTTTTCAAAAAGTATGAAAAATGAATTTGAAATGAGATTAATGGGAGAGCTTAAGTACTTTCTTGGATTTCAAGTATTTCAAAATGAAAATGGTATTATTTTGAATCAAAGTAAATATACAAAGGATCTTTTAAAACGTTTTGGTCTGGATAGTATCAAGGAAAGTGAAACTCCTATGAGTACTACCTGCAAATTGGATGCAGATGAAACTGGGAAACCAGTTGATCAAACAAATTACAGAGGTATGATTAGTAGTTTACTTTATCTTACTGCTAGTCGACCTGATATTATATTTAGTGTGTGTATGTGTGCTAGATTTCAAGCTAATCCAAAATAATCTCATTTGCTTGCTGTTAAAAGAATTTTTAAATATCTCAAACACACGGTTAACTTAGGTTTGTTTTACCCAAAAGGGAAATCCTTTGAGTTAATGAGTTATTCAGATGCTGACTTTGCTGGTTGTAAGTTAGATAGAAAAATCACATCAGGAACATGTCATTTTCTTGGAAAATCCTTAGTTTCTTGGTGTAGTAAGAAACAGAACTCAGTTGCATTATCTACTGCCGAAGCAGAATATATAGCTGCTGGTAGTTGCTGTGCACAAATTCTGTGGATGAAACACACTCTTTTGGACTATGGATATGTTTTTAAACATGTTTCAATCAACTGTGATAACACCAGTGCAATAAACATCTCTAAGAATCCTGTATCTCACTCTAGAACCAAACACATAGATGTAAGACACCATTTCCTAAGAGATCACTATCAAAAACGTGATATTTCTCTTGAATTTATTGGCACCGAACATCAATTGGCTGATATTTTCACTAAACCTTTAAGTTTGGATAGGCTACGTTACATAAGACACGAATTGGGAATGTTTAATCACAACCGGTGTGAAAATTCTAACTGATGTGAAAATTCTCACCGACGTGAAAATTCTCACCGATGTAAGTTTCTCACCGACGTGAAAATTCTCACCGATGTAAGTTTCTCACCGACGTGAAAATTCTCGCCGATGTAAGTTTCTCACCGACGTAGAAATTCTCACTGATGTACAACTCTCACCGATTTGTTTTTCTCACCGATGATTAACTCACACCGATGCAAGGTTTTAAAACTTCTGCCTGCCGCCAAGAATACGAATCGTTTTATTCTATTTTATTACTCTATTTTAGTTGTTTATTTGGAATTCCTAAATGATAAAACTCAGTCTAAGCCACTTCTTACCTCACCGAGCTCAAGATCTCTCACCTTCGAACCTTACCTCCCAAATCGGCCAAGAACCCTAAACTCGCGATGGAAAAAACCAAGCTTCCTATTGTCAGAGATGAAAGTGCAGAACCAAACGCTAAGAGGCAGAAGACACAGCATAAAGCCAGTGTTAGTGAAGTCAGAACTATATCGGGAAGGCGACCAGTGAATCCTCACTTGCAGAATAGAGACATAGTAATCGAGAAGGAACTGTGCGTGGAATGGATACTTCCTAGCAAATCCTTAGTACTCGAGATTCTAGAAGACCAAAAATGGGTGGATTGTTTCTCGAATAATAATGGCCCATACTACCCGAAGTTGGTAAAGCAGTTCTATGAGTTTGTAACCTTTGAGAAGTCTGAAAATGAGAATCGGGTAAGCTCTTTTGTAAATGGAAAAGAGATGTCTTTTTCTTCAGTAGAGTGGGCTGAGTATTTAAAAGTACCACATGAAGGTGTCTCTGGGTATGTATCAAGAGCAATGCCACCTAGCAGTGACATTTTTGATTATGAAACTGCCTTAAAAGAACTGACTGGTAATGGGAATCAAAGGCAAGTGGTTGCTGCTGAAATGGATGGAGAGAATTGACTACTCTTCAAGTTTGTTCAGCATGTGTTGATACCTAGGCGAGGAGATTTTGCAAATCTGAGATATCAAGATATCTATCTTCTTCATTTGCTACGACATGGTGTAAAAATCAATCTGTGCAGATTGTTGATGCTTCAAATGGAAGACATGATTAGACCAAAGTCAAAGACTAATGCTTTATTCTTTGCCAAGATGATTTCAGTGATGATAAAAGTGAAAGAAATAGCTGAGTCTCAGGATGAGACGGTTGTAGTCAAGAACAATTTCTGCATCACCTCGACTGTTTGCAAGTACATGAAAATTAACTGGAACCCATGGAAGGGATAATGGGTCAGTGATGATCAGAAGATCTATGATAAGTTTAACCCTGTGGATCATCCCTCAAGACCAAAGGATATGATAGATCCGAGTCTGAGACCTGATGAAGAGGAACCTGTTTATAGTAGTGAAACAGAAGAAGAAATAGAAGAAGAAGAAGAAGAAGAAACTCCTATGGATGTTGGAGGAGATCCAGACTTTCCCCCAAGTCCTGTTGCAGAATTGTTTTATTCTAGGAAAGGAAAAGTAGAGGAAATTGTGTCTACTCATGAGGAAGACCAGTCTGTACCTCACCAAGAAGAAGAGGAAAAGGAGAATGTATCCGAATTGTCTGCTTCTGGTAGTTTAAGTATGAGTCCCTTGATTGGAAGCTCAACTATGCCTGCTGCTGAAGTAGAAAGAGATAGAGAAGAAGTTGTACCTGTTTCAGAAAACCTCCTTACTGCTGCTGAGATGGAAGTTGTTGTGGAAGATTCTGATGAAGAAAGGCCAGCAGAAAAGGTTGTTGTGATACATGAGAATGCACCCATTGAGGGGGAGCATCAGTCTGTGCTTGGAAATGTTACAGTAGCTGTTGAGCTTGGAGACTGGGTAGAAGACCCAGGGTTTATAGTCTGTGGATTGGATTATCCGGATTCTGATAATGAAATGTCTGTGAATAGACCAAAGACCAATAATGATCTTGCTTCTGAGTTGTTGCCAGATGATGTGGTCAGATTTCATGATCTGAATAAGCTGAAAGAGGACCTCAAATCCAGTTTTTTTGAAGAAGTGAATTCAATGGAAACCTCCCTTGCATCCTCAATTAATTCAATAATGACTGATTCTGTAGTTGGTTTGGCCTCAGCTAGAGGATCTGCTGCAGTTGTCTCGAATGATTTTGTCTCTAAATCCGATCTTGAATCCATGAAAAATGAGCTGAAAGAGTCATTCAGTGTGTCAGTTGCTGAGATGAAGCAAAGCTTTTATGAAGAAATGAAAATGTTAGAGAGATCCTTCGAACTATCTCTGGCTTGTAATTTATCTTCCTTTGTGTCTGAGCTTATGGAAGAAGTGAAAGAGTGCCAGACTCAGTCTTCTAGAATCGAAGCAGATCTTGAAGCTCTCAAGACAACAGTTGTTGCTTTGGACTCTTATATGAGCTTCAAGTCTCAAGATGACAAGGACCTAGCTTATGTGAAAAGTGTAGTAAGCCAGTTTGTCTCAGTGTTTGAAAGTTTCAAAACCTCAGTGAAGGATCATGTTCAGTTACAAGACTCTCAAGTTCAAAGCCTAATCAGTGGTTTGTCTAAGAGTTTCAAAGAAACTGTTTCCTTCTCTCTTGGGCCTCTCACATCCAAATTATCAGTTGACCTGGATCAAGTCCGAGCAATGTTGAAGGAGGAGATTGGTTCTATTTCAACCAGTGGTTCTGTGGACTCATCGGAGTTGAGCCGAGTGGTGCTTTCTACAAGAGATTCTGCCAGAGAAATAATGAAGATTGTTCAAGATTATATGAGAGAAGCCTCTTCCTCTCAGGAAACCATAAAGAGCAAAGTGGACTACTACTTCACCAAAATTTTCACCAAGCATCAACTCGAACACCACTTCAAGCTAATGTTGGAACACGTGAAGCTCCCTCCAGTCACTCAAGCTTTCAGAGAACAAGTGAGAAAGCTAAGAGAATTGACTCCTGCCTTAGAGAAATTTATGGAGAACAAAGATGATTTCATCTCTTCTATGGAAAGAGGAGGAGGAATTATTATGGATTTTAGAAATCTGCTGCTTCCCTTCTTGCATGTTGATGCCAGACCAGTCATCATCCCTCCTGCTTTGCCTGCTTCTGCCTCAGCTGCTTCCACAGTGCAGCTGACTCCTGCTCAGGCTATTCGAAGCCTCACACCAATGATCACCCAAAAATCTCCAACCTACAGGCCTGACTCTGTGTCAGTGGCTCAGCCTCCTTTGATCTTTTCTGGCATTCCAAAACCTTCACCTGAATCCTCACCACCCGAGCCTTCTTCTGATGCCAAAGGAAAATCTCACGTGGAAGATGTGGATTGATCCAGTGGCCAGGATTTTTGATAGGAATTCCTTTGTATTCTGTTTTTTGTACTTTCTGACAGATCTAATACAGAGGAACTCTTTTTACTTCTCATGTGTTCTTTGTCTCCTATATATATATATGCTTTCCCACTTTTTGATTATCACAAAGGGGGATAACAATAAGAATAAAAAGGGGGAGAACAAAATGGGAGAATGAGAAATATTTTCAATGGAGAAATTTTTTTTGTTTACCTCTGATACCTTTTGTCTATTTAGTACCTTATGATTGTTACCTCTGATAACTTATGTCTATATCATACTATTTCTATTATCTATGATGCTGTTTTCAATGAGAAAATTGAATTCAATATTATACTCCTTACTATTATATATTCACTATGTTAAATGCCCATATCATAAATTGTGATTATCAAAAAGGGGGAGATTGTTGACCTCACCTGTTTTGATAATCTCAATCATGTATTCATATGTGTTGAAAATCCCAATTATGTTTTCATTCTCTATTATATTTTTAAGTATCATTGATCTATACTTTAATTCTTTCAAATATGTGATCAAACCAATAATGATTTTTAAAATAGTCTTTGGAATATGTTAATCCTCATTTATCCATGTTCATACAAGTTATAAATTAATTCTAACACAATCAGATGTGTTCTGCATAAAACAGATAAGTAATCTGGCTATAGCTACTGATAAAGAGCTACCGGTAACCAGTCTACCGATAGACTTAGTCTACCGATAGACAGCTACCGATAGACTTAACACAGAGCTACCTATGTACATATAAATATAAGCTACTTACAAACAGCTACCGATACAAACATAGAGCTACCAGTGTAAGTATAAATAGCTACCGATGGAATAAGAGTCACCGATGGACGAAGCTACTGATACAGACTCACAGCTACCGACGCATGGAGCTACCGATGCATGGAGCTACCGATAAACAAAGTCACCGATACAAGCATGTACCAACCGATGCATAGAGCCACCGATAGAGTCAAAGCAACTAATGACATCAAGCTACCGATGTTCAGGCTACCGATGTTCAAGCTACCGATGTCCAAGCTACCGATGCTGATTACCTACCGATCACTCGACTCACTGTTTGAATTTCTTTATTTCTTATATTTAATCTATCTAACGGTCATATCATACATTTTGATGATTTGTCAAATATCTGATAAAGATTGTCGGATGTCAGGAACCCGTACCTCGTACCTGCTGAAAAGAAATCTTTTCTGTCCCCTGTTGGGAGATAAATACGAGAAGCGAACTAGAGAAGCGTGTGGTGGTGGATGGAATATACCAAAAACACAAGAACGAAAAGAATACAGAGAAGATCATAGACAAATCAAGCATACTCGAGAAGTGTTCAGTGCATACAAAAGAATATCGAAGAGCTTCATCGACTGCATTCTCACTACCTGCGAACCTGGAGCATACGACACTCTGTTTCTCAAACAGAAACAAGAAGAGGAATCAAACTCACTTCTGATCAAATCCAAAGGAGTCCAGAGCTACACTGAGATCACCAGAACCACTTCTAAACTCTACATCTTTTGTTCTGTGATTTATTATCATTCATTTCGAGCAGTGTGTGTTATCTTCTGTATCCAACACATACACTGTCTCATGTACTCAAATTGAAAGATTCGTAAATCCTTACCAAACTCTTCCATTCTTTCTTTCCCACGAATAACAGTGGTAGAGGTCGTGTGTGACCTGGACAACTGGCTGCTGTTGTACTGTTTCCCACGAAGAACAGTGGTAGAGGTCTTGGACCTGGACAGATGTAAACTGTTGAACCCCGATCCAGGGTGTGGATCATTTTTATATATAAACTTGTGAGAGGACTAAGTCTCGGCTTGAGACTGAACCTCTTGGTTACATTTGTTGTGCCATCTCTTTCAAAGTTTTATTCCGCTGCTAATCACTTTAAAACTAATACTGTTTTTAAAAGTTACTTTGATAATTAAATTAGCTAGTGTTTATGTTAAGTGTCGACTAGTAAGTTAGTTTCAAAAGATAATCACACACTCCTGTGTTGATTAACTGGGAATTAATCAATCCCTTGAGAATCTGACAGAACCTCTACTTTAATATAAATTCACTACAGTTTAATTTATTATTTTATTTTGGGGTCTTTAAGACACTGTTTTTAAATACAGAAATTTTAATTGGTACTCAATTAACCCCCCCCCCCTTGAGTAAACCACTCCGACAAACACAAATGTATTACAAATTCATCATTCATTTTTTTTGTTGGACTACTGCATTTTGAATAGATTTAGTTCATTTTTTCATCTCCACTAATAAAGGTTGAGTATTTTTATGGATTTAAAGTTCATATATAATATTTATAACAAAATTATATCCATAGAATAACTATATCATAAATATATTATTTTTTTACTTTCCATTCTATAGTATACATGTAAATGTCACTCGTGTGTACGATCGACTACTGCCTCACAAAATGTGTGATACGTCCTTCACTAACGCATCAGATAGAAGGTGATAAAAGAAAATGATAACTATTATATGTGATATAAATTAAATAATTATGATATTAATGAAATATTTATCATTATTTAATTATAATATATATCATTTTCTTTCTTTTTATTTCAATCACGTAATGATGATAACATTTTACATATATATGTGGACTACCGCCATCCTGAAGCGGTGTGACTCTATTTTCATCACCAATCAGTATGGATGACATATATAATTATATAATATATTAAATATGATATAATTATAATTTATAGTGATTATACATTACTTACATACTTTTCATAATGATCACTAAAAAATGGGAATGTTTCCAATGCGTACATATGGCCTACTGTCTCGATGATCGTAACGTGCTTCATTTTCCATAACCATATTACATGATTAATTTTAAATGTAAAATTTCAGTAAAAATATGATAATTATTTCATTATTATTATGTTTCATCTAATTAAACTCTATAATATATGAAATAACTGAATATTTAATAACAAAACTCGCATAAGAAAAAAAGGAAATTAACCCCTGAAATATGGAAAATAACAAATGATTATTAATCAAAAGTGATAATATCATAAAATATGATCATATATGATATTATAAATATTAATATGGTAATTTTATAATTTAATAACATTTTTAAAACCACTATATATAAGTTTAAATAATTTACAATCAAAAGGACTCTTGAGTTAAGTGATTTCATCTCAATTTCATGTTATTGAGGAATATTGTAATGTTATGCACCTAATTTATCTTATATGGAGTATATAGATACAATTTGACATTAAATATGACGATTAATTAATAATTCAAGGTGTATTTAGTTTATTTGTGAATTATTACAAATAAAAAGATTTGAATTAAGAGTTACAAAGTAGTAAAGAATACCATGAATCAATTTCTTTTCATCAAGTTATATTACTTACTCGTTATCATTAATATCATAAGATTATGTATATAATTTTTTTTGATTATATTATTTTGTAATTAAAATTGTTTTTTGTGTATTTATATTTTATAAACATAATTTATTCAATGGTTGATTCTCACATCAATGTTATGTTCTTTGTATGTCTTATTTCATAATTTCATTCTAATCTATATTGTTTAATCTTGCATTTAAATGGATGTAAAAAATTTGAAAATTTCCCAATAAAACCATTTAATTTATCATCCTCTATTTATTAATGATATTTTCATCTAACAGTACTATTTTACCACTCTATGGTAATTAAATTTTTGGGAAAATGTTTTTAACAAAATTCATCATTATTTCCCGCTTAAGTCAGAAATATATTTTCTTTCCAAATTTTTTTATTATAATGTTTTCCAAAATATTTATGGAAATTAAACAGGATTAAACAAATAAATTTTTAAAGATATTTAATTTTTACTAAAAAAAATCGAATGATTCTTAAGATTAAAAAGAACAATGCATATTTGGCTTTTACTGAAAATGTGAAAGGAATCTTCTTATCATTGTCTGAAAAAGGATATTTCATAAAAAATTTACACTTAAAAAAGAATGTTCTTTTTTACCTTTTATGGAATTACCCAACATAATTACTATCATTTCATTGAATCTTCCTTTTCATTTTTATGAGGTTAATTTTAATGAAAATGATTTTAAATGTTATTTTCAAGGAAAAGTATTTTCAAAATGTCTCTCAAAATTAAAAATATATTATCATTAAGAATTTTTTTAAATAAATTTTTTTTATTTATTTTTATCCTCGATAATAACTATTTTATTCTTACCATAATGGGTATATATTGATTCCATACTTATTCTTACTATGTATTTTTTTATTATTTTAAACAACGATTGTATTTACTTTCACACCCTCGTTTTATTTTATAGTAATTAACTCCCCAACGAAATATTCCCTTTAATATTATAACTAGGCATTAAATATCCTATTAATATCTATATTATTTATCATGAATATTAATATTACATAAACCATATCTCATTTCTTCATACGGTATTCTACTTTGAATGTTATTTTGTTAGCTATTAAAATATTTATAAATCGGAATTCTTTACTCAATATGGATATTTAATTATAAGAAAAATGGTTTATGAATTAAATATATTATTTAACATGTGAGGAATTATTTGTACCTATATTGACGGATGGGACCCAACGTTATACATCCCATTGATGCATCTATAGGCTAGATTTTTTCCAATACATCGAACCATCTTTTTACAGGTATTAATGGTATAGGTATCATGTGCCTGAGACATGACATCCAATAATTAATGATCTCCTTCAGAAAAGGTTTAGTTATCATTATCCATTATATTTTCAATAGGATATTAACTCTGGATGAATTTTATTATTTGTTTATTTTTTAAATGGAATGTTTTTTTAGTTATTTTTTCCATATTTATTATTCCTTATCTAGTTATTTAAATAGAATGTGGGCTTAATTTATTAACATTCCATGTTGATTTTGATTATTGATACTTTTTATCTTCAGTTATATAAACACCTTTATAGAGTATCTGGTCTCACCCTTATTTTTTGTCCTTTATTGGGATTCGAAGAAGTTTACCATGTTTGAATAGTAGAGACAGAAAAGACAAAATACTATTATTCATGAATAAAATTTATGTTGTAATTTGTGTAATAAAATGTAATTTAAGAATCAAGTATGTTTCTAGTTTACTAAAATTTCTAAACCAATTCTTCCTTTAGGACGGGTTTCCTTGTATATTATTCTAATATAAGAAGGAAGTCACCAGATCTGGGATTCTATGGTCGGGGTCACTACAATGAGTATAGAAAAAATAGTTCATACTTCTATTACATGTCATTTCTGGAAAATGATAATCCATTATCCATCAATTGGAGAGGATAAAGTGGATATGGGAAATTCAACTTCTAAGTATGATTTTATCAATCATATTTATATTATGTTATGTATAAGACCATATATTTATCATTCTATTATAATTGTGAGCATGTTCTTATCAAATCCATGAAAGCAACATTGGAAAGTGGTGAAAGAGATATTTAGCTATCTTTTATGTACCTACAGTCATTGTTTTATGTTTTTAAGTTATTAACCTATTTTGGAAGGATACACATATTCAGATATATCATGAGATATGGACATGGGGAAATCCATATCAGGGAGCCTAATATTTTTTTAGGTGGGTGTTTCATTGAAATAATGACATCATAATTGTTTTCCCTATCTTCAATGGATGTAGAATATATCACAATCGATGTATTTTTTTAAGATATATTTTGTAAAAAGAATTTTTTACAATAGTTGGGGTATGATTTGGAGATTTACATTCTATATTATGATTGTTAGAGTTTTATTCATCACAATAAGAACCCAAAATTTCATTCCAAATACGAAGACAATATTATTGAAGATCATTGGATACATAATGTGTTAGAGGAAAAAATACTGAAAATTCAGAAAATCTACAAAAATGAAATTTGGGTAGATATGATAATTAAGGTTCATTAAAATGAGAAGATAGATTCATTTATGGAGACTATAGGTCTAGATTAAAACCCAAATTAGTATCAACTGGTGATTTTTGAAAGCCAATAAATCATTAAGTATAATATTATAGGAGTCTTTTGTTTTTTGGAAGTATTATTTTTGGGGTGTATTTTGTCAACATGATGAGTTTTTATTGGTTGAAAACCAATGCTGAGATCTATAGAATAAGATAAAGAAGAATCATTAATGGTTTATGAACCAACAAAAACAACCTTTCATAGTTATGATTTGTGATCTATATAATTGGATCATGACTCCAATAATTTATACTTGGGAACCTATAATGTTTCTTCTAGAGAGAAATAATAGATGTCCAGCCCCCATTCTCCCATAGATGGAAACACACCTATAAACCATTTAATTCATCACATTTTTACAATTTTTTAATTCTATGTTCATATTTTTTATGTTTGTGAAATTCATGGCCTATTCAAAATAATTTTTTTTTGTTTGATGGTCATTTCATGAATTCCATGTAATATTAGTGGAAATCCAATGTCCTCTATTTACCTTTAAGATTACTCTACCCTGTGTTCCCAAACCTTCAATCACTATTTCATAGATATATATATATCTATATCTATTTGTGTGTGTGTGTTTGTTTCATATTAGTGATATATGATAATGGTGGTGTTTTAGGAATTATTTAGGTGATTTATTTAAGATGATTATGTGTGACATGAGTTTTAAATATTTCTTGCATTATATTAATAACACGCATCCCACATAAAAGCATAAAATTTATGGGAATCTCTTAACATCATGCGTCCCATGTATATGCTTCCTGAAATGTTATTTATAAACATGGGAATTTTATTTTTATGTATTCATGTATCCTTAATTATATTATTTTTTGTTTATATTTCTTATTTAAAATGGAAATGTATACTAAAAATATATAAAAATATGAATGATTCAATTCCCTACACTTGAATTACTCATTGGATTAGAGACTAGTAATGTTCATTGAAAGGTGATATTTATGGAGGTTTCATTTTGTTTTATCTTCATGTATATGGGGGTCATGTTGATGATTCCACTTAGTGATGATGGTTATATGTAATAATTTCTTTGAGGTGAATGACAGTGTTCTTTGGTGATCAGAACAGATGATAGGCACTATGATGTGTTTTTCACGGATTCAGGTTTGATTTTGTGAGGATATTGTTCTTGAAGGATTATAGTGTGTGGGCTCTCATATTTTAGGGAGAACATATAGGTATTAGGATCTAGGCTATGGGATAGTGATTCTGTGCTTTTCAATGACAATTAAATGCACACCCAACAACTTTTGATGTTTGAATTAGATGGTTATATTTTTTATTTCGACTTGTTCTTCCATTTTTTTCATCTCATGAATAATCTGTTGGATTGGTTCTTGATTATTGTACTAGTTACAACTTAAAAAATTGGTTTTTTAATATAATATAAAAAATCGATTTATATTAAGTAAATATTAATACTAATATTTAATCACCTTTCTAATTACTTATTATTTGAGAATCTCACCCTATTTAACAATTTCCCAAACAAACAATCAATACTATGTAATTGATTAGATAAATTTGTTTTCTCTATTCAATCAAGTTAAATATTCAAATTCCCTTCTATCTCTTTCAATAACCAAAAAATATTTTGCAATTTTTTACTCACATCCATGTACATAAAAATTTTAAATAATTGATATTAAAAATATATAGATAAGTCACTCTAAATAATGTTCATTACCCGTAGTAATTTTTGATAACTAAGGTATAGTAGAAAAAATTGGATAGTTTTCACAATTTTTTAATTTAATATCTATTATATATTTTTATTTTATACACACACACACACGCCCAATTATTTGGATGTTTTGAGAAAATTACATTTGTATCCCAACTAGTAAAACTACTCCAATTAAATTAAATTATCTAAATTTTTTTAGTGGTGAAAAAATAAATTACTAGTTTATATATAATATTATTAATTAAATTCATGTTCATTGATTTAATCCATATATTAAATTATTAATCACTTAAATAATTGTTTAATTAAAATTCATAGCTTAATTATCAAATGATGTATTGTATGTTTTTTAAAATGAATTTTACCTCCAAGAGAACATGATCATAGGTTTACATCGTGTGGGGAAAATAATAAAACATTTCTTACATAAATAAAAATGAATAATGAATGGAAAAAAAATAAACCAAAAATAGGTTTAAGGTACCACATACATTAATTCCACTACCATATTTAAAATAACAAAAACATAAAATATTTGTAATGAAAAAATGTCGGATGAATAGATTCAAACTGTTTATCATTTTAGTGAAAAATTTGTTCTACTAATAACTAGTAGTAATAGTGTGTTAACCCCAATGAGAATATGGATGATTTTTATTTACAATTAATCTCTATATATTATTTTTTCCAATATATATTACTGGATACTAGGATTAGAGAAACCAAAAAGATATGAAAAATAGTCAATCCCCAAATGTTATTTCGAATTTGAAAGAGAAGGGGAGAGGAAATTTAATAAGTGGTTGTCCTTATAAACTACCATGTCCTATTCTAATTGATTTTTATTTTAATGGTCTATGGGTTAATTTCTTTTCAACTAAGCATGAAATCTCTTCTAAGTCCTTACCTCCTCTTTAGTGCTCTCCTCCTCCTTATCAATGAGGGTTACGAATATAAATGGGTTGGGAAAATCTAAAATAGTATAAAAAATAATGTTATAAGGAAACTAAAGAATTGTTGAATTAAAGGAAATAGAATCAAATAAATTTTATACTCAATTCTATGGTTCAGATACATGATTTTTCTTGATATAAATTTCTTATAAAATGTGTTTGGTATTTTTTGGATGTGTTAATACTTCTAGTGCCTCTTCATCTTCTATAGATTCCTTATTATTAAAGGGTGTAAATTCAGTGACTCAATTAGTTAATTTAATATTTTATTATCATTGTAAACTATTAACATACATCATTTAGTTCCTTATATAGAACATTATGATACTTACATTGTATTTATTCTTTGATGTCTTAAATGAACTCTCTGAATTCATCCTCCCCCACAACAATAATTTTGAACTTAATTTTTTATAATAAATTCAATAATTTCACTTATATTATAATGTAATCTTAAAAAATATTCTAGTTTTTAATTTCAAATTTTTAATACTTTATATATTTTTTAAAAAATTAAAAAATGTGATGTGAAAGAATTCCTATCCTCCTCAAAAATGAAAAAAAATTTGATTATGTGTTTTTTTTCATGAAATTCATATAGAATATAATTTCATTTCATATTACTAAATGTAAATCAATATATTTCACACACTAATATAAGTATCAAAGAGGCATACAATCACGTACTTATCTTAATGACACTTATTAAATTGTTTTCAATATTTTTAAATCATAAAAATGAATGAATCGTGATTTTTTTGGATTTAATCAAATAATAGTAAAACAAATTGATGCTAAATCAATATGTAAAAATAATGATATTAGAGAGAAAAATAGAATCTCTAAATTGAATCAAAGTATATAGTATTATCTTATTGAAATTTTTATCCATATTCTAACTCAATATGCTCACCCTACCGGACACACACACCCATATTTATCAAAATGTTTGAATGTAAAATACACCAAGAAACCCTAACAACATTTCCCAACACGTTTTCCATATAAAATTAGAGGGAATCATCTCTATAAATAGTTATTCGGCATTTACCTAATAGAATATACTCATATATCCACAAAAAAAACCAATATATTGATTCCATAATATATTAGGAAATTAATAAAAGGTATTTAAAATGGTTAATTTTCGGTAAAATAAAAATTTAAAAGAATATTCATTAGGATATGTCACCTACTTCAACACCTTATCCCCTCAAATTCAATAATCTTCAAAACAAATAGTAAATTATCATCATGGGGAGAATATTGATCCATTTGGATTCAACTAGGGAATAAACCTTAGGTTAACCTCTCACCATAGTGAGAGATTTGGGGAGAAAATTGAGATATATAGATAGAGAGAAACAATATTTTTTTTTACATAATGAAAATGCAGCAATAGAAAATAAAATCTATGTCTATCTCAGGTCTGAACAATGACTCTATAAAATGTAACTTCATCTGGTATTTAAAATTTTGGTTGAAATATTCATTCTTATATGGGTTAATTGGATGGTTCTATATGTAAATAAAATAATAGAGATGAGAAATTTTGTCTCACATTCTTCTTCTAGGAGATTCAATTTTTTTCTCTGATATGGTTCAACTATTTCAGGGCCTGGGTAATTTTCACTTTTATAACCCATATTCCAAAAATTATTTTTCTCATATAATCAATATCATGTATCTCAATTCATCCATTTTTTTATTTAGTGATTTTGAGACAATGAATGGTTATTTTTTGTCGAGGGGAATTTCATGTCTGTAATGCAGTAGAAATGGTAATCCAATTACCTCAAAAGAACTTCAAGAATATTTACTATAGTATTCCCAATACTCTGATGAGAATATAACATGTAGTTATATGGGTTAGATATAGTGTTTATGCATGTATGGAAATGTTTTACTTGTTTTACAGTTTATTGAGAAAATTAGATAATGTGTTATGTTAGTATTGGTGTATAAATGTGGGGAATAGGGAAAATTCCCCTAGAACAACAACAGAACATGGGTTCCCCTACCTCAGGAATAGTTCCTTAAGGAAACCTCTCATGAACAATTTTTTTATGTACTCATTCTCAAAATTGATTCAAATAACCTAGATACCTCACATCCTATTAAAAGTTACCAGAAACCTAAGATATTTACGATTTATTATTGGGGTTCTTATTTCCCATGACATATAGAAGTCCATCTAAGCCTCACATTTCCAAATATACAAGATTATATTATAATATTAGTGCATGAATCAACATTTCCAGGTGAAAAAACCTTCTTAACCTAACCATCTCATGAATTTATGACCAAAATATAGGAGAATTTAATGAAAATTATGGAAATTTGTGTTTTTCTATAGCACTACACATAAAGTTGTCATTAGAGCCCATTACTCTAAGATCGTCATATAAATTAATTTGTTGGACACCTTCAAAAGACTAGTTTTGTAAATAAAAAAGAAATTATACAGAATCTATGTCTTCATAATTAAAACTTGTTCACAGTCACTGGTGTTTCTCAAATATAGTTCCTAGGAAACCACAAAAATTTCTCTCTTACAATACCGAAGGGACTATTCAAATCAGAAACCCACCGTGTGTGAAACATAGACTTGAAATCCCTTCATCATTGGTGACTACTCTTTCTCATCCAATAAGGCCACTACCATCCTATATGATATTTCCCTATTCACCCTTTCTCCCATGTTAAGATAAATTTGATTCCTAAAAGGCAATATTTACACTCCTTTACTAGATGAAACCCCCAAGGAGATTTATTTATCCAGAACTCCTCCATGGGAACATAATATATCGGTAAACATATTTGGTACAATAGTGTTTCTCCTTTAAATTATGTATTCATTTGAGAATTTTATATGAGCATCTATTAAACGAACTCCCAAGGATTTTTCTCTATAAACAATAAAATACAAAATGTACAGACAATTACGTTTTCATTTTATAATGGGTAACTATATCATTAGGCCCCAAGTTTAATTACTCTAAGAAAATGACACTCATATTAGAAATTTCATACCCCACATATAGTCTTCAAGCATCTAATCAACCTTATTTTTTTATACATAATGATATTTTAAAATAAATGGTTGTCCAAACTACTATAAACCCCAACTCCCCTTCACCCATCTAACCAAGAAGGTTAAACCAAAATGGGTCTCTCATGCATAATCAACACCAAACTATTTATAGGATTTGTAACCTAATAATACGAATTGATTAACTTTAAAATACTCATAATAGATCCAAATAATATTTTCTAAAACAACAAGACAATATTCTCCTAGTTATATAAAATTAAAAGGAACAACGTTTTTCATAGTTTCACATCCTTAATAAGAACTACATTGTTCAATGTTTCATTACCTTAAATTACACAATAGAGGTCCTTGTTCAAGGACCTCAAAAGGTATGACATGCCTTTTTAAAAGAAACTGAACTAAATAGGTTTTAATTCACTTTACAATGATATTTTGGAACACCCTTTCATGGGTTTTATCCAAACTAAACATAATCTACCTGCCCTTCATGGTTATAAATTTAGAATTACTTGGCCATATGGATTTAAAACTACAATATAGTTTATTATTAAATGATGGGAATGATGGAGAAACTCATATACAAGTAGTTCTTTCAATGAATGTGTGTTACCAATCAATAGTGTTTATAATAGGGTATATAGAATTCATACCAGGAAGTATTTCTTAAACATGTATTAAATCTATGTGAGTGTGATGAACGAGACAAAAAGCCTATGTGTGAGATGATTCAACCACCAATCCTCTCATTTATTGATGTAAAACAAACTAACTGTAGTTAACTCTTCTCATCGGTCACCCTACATTCGAAATAATACCTATAATAGAATAGATATTGATGTTTCATAAATACTATATAGAGAACTTGACATAAAAACCATTAATTATGACCAATATCAGTTGATTATGAAAACTATACTGATGTCTTCTTTGTTTGTGTTTCTTACCACATTTTTTTCCTAAATATCCAAATAGAATTATCATTGAATACACCACAGAACATCATGTTAAAAAGAAGGACTTGGGGAAGAAATATAGAAACACTAGTGGTTTCCCATATCCCGATGATGACATCAAGTTCGTATGTTGTTTCCACATTAGTTGTTGTGACTCAAACACCTCAAAAAAAACATCCCAAACCCAATTCCTTTTGTTCCGAGTGTTGAATTCCAAGGTGATGGAATACATAAATAATGGTATTATTCTAAGGCTGAAGACATCCCACATAATACATAAAGATATAAATCCATACTGAGTGTTTTACACATAAAATTCCAACCAAGGGTTGGTGGTCCCCATCACCACTTTAATCTTCCTTGGGTGTATCTCCTCAAAATAAAGTAATTTCCATTCGCCATATCTTGAATAAGCCTAAGAGTTCATCTATTATTTGTAAATGGAAATCATAGATCCATATAGGAGGTCTCATAAAATGTTTTCTAATGTGTGAATTGTTTATTATAATAAAAGGTTATTATGTAGAATAATGGGGTCTATAGATAGTTTACAAGAAGGGGCATAAAATTATGTTTCCATAATTTGAAAAAATAGGGTTTTACTAATTCAAATTAATAGTTAATAAAATGTTCTAATTCTCTAGGAGAAAATGGTAAATTTTCATCTTGGTTTCATTGGTGCTTTCTAAGTCATTGGTCATCACCTACGATATGTAGTTCAGAGGGTCATTGCTTTGTGATCTTCAAGTTGACATATTGTTTGCAGATTTGTTTTTTTAATTGCAGTCCTGGACACTGGGGGATGTCCCATGGACATACAATGACAGTTTTGAGGAGCCTCAAGATCGGTTCTATGTGATTTGGGGCTTCTATGTTTACTCTTTAAGGGTTTGAAGTTGTGTTTTTGCTAGAACATGATGTGTTCAAAACAGTGTAGTTTTTCTGCACTGTTTGTCAGGCCTACGTCCATTGGATTTGTGTGTTTGCATTGATCTGGATCTGGAGTTTTATTGAAACTGTTCAACACACATGGTTTTCACTACAATTCTACCTCGTGGATGCACTATTTGAAAGGTTCATTGAGGCTTCATCCATGGATCAAATACTTTTTGGACTATAATTTCTAATGTTTCTATAGTGGTTTTAACAAGATATGCTTATGTAGGTTCATATCTTTTTCCTTCCATTCACTTCCCAGTTGGTGTATGTTTATTACACCTCATGTTATCACGAACTTTTCCTTTTTGTTTAATAAATGTTTGGAGGGATATGGGTTGGGTCACTAACTCAAATACCATATCTTTTGGGTAAATCCAACTTAATATATCAATAGGGAAGTTAAAATAAGTTATTTTTTCAAATAGATGATACATAATGAGTTCCAATAAAGGATTACCAATTTTTATGCAATCATTATATTTGAAATAGTTTTGTTTTTATTTATTAAGTAATGAATGAAACCCCAATTTTTTATCATTCACTTAAGGTTGAATGAAATGATGTGGTTTAACTAATACTAATCACTATTGATCAACCCTCGTTCTAGTGTATATGAAAATATATTGAATGACACTAAAATAATAAACTAACACTAAAATACTCAAATAAATTCAATTAAGTGATGTTACTACCACGAAATTATGGTACATTTCACCACCATTATGCACGTATCAAATATTTCTATATAATCAACACTAAAACATTTCAATTCCATCATATCTATATGTAACTGAGTGGAGTAATAATTAAAACCATCATCCAATGTTGAATTAAATTAACATAATTTAACAATTATACCCAATTACATTCAATGCAATATCCTTCAACTAAATTTAGAAATCAATTAAGATGAGGAATAGTTTTATTCATTTAAAAATAGACTCAATCACATAAAGATGATTATTCTTCACCTTTCCCAGTAAAAAAAAGTTTTTTATCTCCCCATTTGTGAGGTAACATACAATGGTAAAAGAAAATTTAAAATTACTGAAGTAGTAAAAACGAAATAATGAAAAATCTGAAAATTTTATTTTTCCCTTCTTGGTTTTCAAATATTTTTATAGATTATTTATCCCTTCCTTTATTCTTATAAGTCATTTAGGAGATCTAATCATATTTGAATTTTAATATACCATATAATATTTTATTCTTCTTAAAAAAATTTATCCTGAATTCATTCTTCCAGGTTTTGGTAAAATGTGACACTTCTCAATATTCACACATTCTCATTTGAATATATTCTCCAAATCACCTATAATTATATAAGAATTATGTTGTAACAAAATTAACTTTATAGTTGTGGTTGTTTCAATGTATTTTAAAATAATTTTCTACACATCTAAAAATTTTCTCTTGATTTCAAAAATGTTATGACACTTACATATAATATGATAAGTTGAAATGAATTTAATATATTCCTACTGATCCACTGGTTTTAGATTTATATACAAATAGAATTTTCCAAATTATCAACTGTATTATCAAAAGGAATCTTAAATTAACAAGGATACAATGTGGTTAGATTTATATTTCTACAAATTAATTTTAGGAATCATATGGTTATTTTTAAGCATCAAATGACTTATCTAAATTTACCCCTTCTACTATAGAATTAATTTTACATATGAACCCTAATGACCATTATGTATGTCATTCATTTTCCAATTCATCACAAAATGTACTATAAAATGAATTATATGTATTAAGTGTGGTAATTTTAGACATTGAAAAACTTTTCCAAATCATACTCAACTATTGTAGAATGGATCTTATGTATGAGTCCATTATACTATAAAGTGAATGAAAGAAAAAATAGATAGATTTATCTCTCATAGTAATAAATAAAATTTTCACCATGAATATACCAAAAAATAATAATTATTAATATATTTCTATTTATTTTATTCAAAAAATAATATAATTCAATTAAATTAAAAAATTCATCCACAAAACGAAATATTTAAAAATTATAATGAAATTACACTTTAATAACACAAAAAACATTTATTATATTATTTGATAAATATAGGGGAGTAAAATGAATTAAATATAAATAAAATATACTATATTTATTATAAATATTAAGTCCTCTACATTTAATCCATGTAATCCTAGACATGTGAACATCAACAATATTACCAAATATAAATTCAAAAAACTAACCAATGTGAGTTCCCATTTTCACAACCATGCTACTCAAAAATTTAATATATCTTAAATGTTCTTAGTTAAATTTCCTCCATGAATAATATTCAATTAATTTCCACATGTTCAAATCCCTCATGCTAATTTATGCATACCTTCAATGAATTATTTCTATCATCACATATATTATGAATTTTATGAAAATATTTTCCCATTCCATACTCATACATAGATTATTACTAGATTTCTGAGTTTTTCAATCTCCGCCCAATGGGCCAAGTATATATGAATATCATGAGACATTTACGTGTTTTTGTGATAAGGGTCAACAGGTTATGAATTTTAATTATTTTAAGAAAAAATAATGAGGTTTGGTGCTATTTGATGAAAATGAATAAAGTTATGGTTCCCCTCAATAATGGAATCCTTCCGGAATGTTGCTTGCAATGTTTTTCTCAAAAATAATTTTCTATTATAATATAATCTCCATACAATACATATTTTGGAAATTATAAAAAAATCACTCTATTTCTTTCACCTTATTTATTTATCTATATTAGTTCTACTTAAATATGAATTTTAAAGATATACATGAATCATTGATTTTTTATAAAAATATGTTAACTAACATTCCCCAATTTGTAGTACTTTTTCCTTCCATTTTTTCAGATTTAATGTTTCTCCTCATTAAAACTAATATAATAATTTTTTCATAATTATTATCATAATCACACAATCTATTTCATCATTTTCTTCACCAAAACAACTTCATTAATTTAATCAATCACAAAAAAACATCCTTCCCCACACTTGAGTTCAACTATGATCATATATATACATAAAGAAAAGGTGTTTTGCATGTTGGTTTGGTAATGTGGATAGCTAATCATATCATTCATATATAATAGGGGATAATAGGGGATAAATATCAAGGAAACCAAAATATATGTTCATAAAAATAATGAATTTTTACGAGAAATAATTATTCCATAATTTACAAAACAATGTCCTCAACTCTCTTATGATTTTAATAAATTTTTCTATAAATTATGGTTATGAAAGAATGGATCATTTCTCTAAAGAACTATGATTATTTTAAATAGGTATATAAATTAAATTATAGGCCTATCAGTTTAGAGATTTTATGTTACGTCATTATTTCATGGATTGAGATTGAAAAATTAGTTATCATTTCATGAATTTCCCACACATTAAATTTAAAAATAAATAAATTTCATTATTTTTCTATGTTTAGTTTTGATATATAATATAATTTATTCACAATAATAATATTTTCATAATTTTAGAGGTAATTAACTTTATCTTATCATGTTTCAATACACACAAAAAATAAGAAATAAAGACCATAAAAATTATAAATTAAAACATAACACTTTTAAATTACAAAAACCCTTAATGTTTCACCTCTAAATTGATGAATTATGCATAGCCATCAATGCATTCTAATAGAAATGGAATTTTTATCATATTAAAAAAATTAAAATTTTAAAAAATATTTATGGAATAATATAACCTTGGTGGTTTAATTATAGATTGGTTGGAAGAGTGCAATTTACTCAACTAATTCACATGGTAGAATTTATGAAATATTTTTTAGAATGTTTCCATTGATAGGGAATGAGTTATTCTCTTCTTCTTTAATTATCTATTTTTAGAAAAGATAAGATATATTACAATTCAAGAAAACCAGACCTACAAAGCCAATCAAGAATCAATTCCACCCAACAATTATCACCCCATGATTTCCCAAAATGAACCAAAACATGATCTTTCATATTCCCTTCTCGCTTGATAAAAGAAAATTTTCTTGCAGTAAAGCCTTCGTTTAATGACAAAATCTTCCTCAAGATGAGTCCATAAGGTTGAGATGCATCGTCCTTCGAAGCTATAGCATTCAACACTTAGAGGTAGCCATATTCCTCCAAAACCTTTGGCCAATTTTTTAAACGGGAAAAAATGATCCCATGGAGGATGGAAGAGGCCTCTGCCACCACAGGGATCCATGAGAAAGGCACAGCCCGACACTGACCCTCCACAATCTGGCCCAAACAATTATGAGCAATGAGTCCAATACCAACCCCTGAATTAGAAGAGACAACAACATGTGTATTGATCTTGAGGAAACCCTCAGGGGGGAGACCAACAAGGATCCGGTTGTTGAGTGTTTCCCAAAGGAGGTACTTAATCGTTATTCTTCCAACCATTCATCCATTCCCTGGCCATATCCACCCAAATACGATCATGGCCTTCACATAGGGAATAATGTTTACCTAGAATTAATTTCATTTTTAATTTTTGAATTAAAACATCCACTCTTGGATAGAAGTGGTTTTGTTTAATAATCTTTTTATATACCCATTATCATCTTCTTATAAACTATTGAGTTCACAGAGGATTATATTTTTATTTTTTTCTAGTTCTCAAATTTATATCCTTATTTCCTATTCAACAATTTCAAAATTTGTCTTTGTCTCCATTACTACTAAATAGCCTTATATTCTAGTTCTGTAGGTATATGATAACGTTTCCGATATATCACCTTTAATGGAATCATTTTAAATGTAATTATTAAGGTTATTTTGTACGCGTAAGAGGTTTCTTCCATACTTTTTCTCAGGTCCTTATTTTTCTTGACTTTCTTTTACAATCTTCACTTAATCTCTCTATTTTAAACATTATATTTTACATTGTTTTTTTGTTTATAAGGTGTTAATTTTCTATGATGTACTCCATGATTTTGCATCAAATATTACTTACATCAATTGAAAAATTGGGTTCCCCAGTCACTGGTGATTTAACATGGGACTCCAAATCTACTAAATATATTATCCCTAAGAAATGAGAAAAAACAAAAGAACAATCAGTCATGGTGGAATTATGTTTAACCAATTTTGAAACAAATACTATAGGAAATATGATATGTTAATTTTAAAAGGATATGGGAATGGGTGGAATTAAATCTATGCTCCATAAATTAAATATTTCATAAATGATTATTAGTATTTTATGTATTTCATGTCTCTTAGATTTGTTACCATTGAATTTATCCAAGTAAATTTTATTAAAAAATTAGTCTACATTTAAAAAAATGTGATCTAGTATGTGTCTAATTTAAGAAAATTCAATGCATATTTTTATAGTCTAAAGTAGCCTCTATAAAAAATATGGAATAATTCATTGATAGATTATATTCTTTCGAAAACAATATTAAATAGTTTGATCAATAAAAGTCTTCCAAATATATGGGTTATCTCAAATATAAAACCTTGAGTTGGATTTGATTTTCTAGGTTTATTGTTGTTTTAAGAGAGATGATACTTGAGAGATTACTAAAAAAATTCACTTGGTCAACATAACTTGGTAACTCTCCCTAAATAAAATTTAGTTGTTTTCTAATTAATGTTCTATTAAATGGATCCTTGTTTATAATTTCCACCTATTTTTCCTTAAAAACATGACATACATTCCTTCCAATAGATTATTAGAACCTCTAAAATCTTTTACCTCAGAATAATATTTTTGTAGTAGAAAAATACATCTTACAATAATTGGATTTTCTTATTCCTTCTTCATTTGGAAAATAATTGTTTCATTATCAAATAAAATAGTCACCTTAGGAGAAAAAAATTATAATCTAACATAATCTATGAAAATAACTACTAAATGTATTGTTTTAGTGGATATGTAGTTTTTAGGGACACATCTAGTGTTTATTATGTATATTAAATAAAATGATGTGTTATTTTGTGTCTCTCACACAAAATATCTCAAAATACATGATTTAAAGCATCAAAAAGTTTCTAAAATGGATGTTCTTAATTAAGAGGTTGTATTATTGGTGGTTTGGTTAATTTACAGTTCATCTTATCCTAATATATCCTATAATCAATATTAAAAGTAAATTTAATATTAAAAAATCTTTGTATAGTGACAGAGTAATATTAATAAAATATCTATTCCATCATCTTTCGAATCATGTATTTCCTAGAAGTGATCTGATGTGCTTCACACATGTTGGGAAAGGAAATCCATTGAAAAAATAAATTTTCAATTTGTCAACCCCAATCACATGTTGTGATATTATATTAACAAGATCAATTAAATTTACACTATGAAATGAAACTTTTAAAAATTTCAAAACAATATTATTTTTAATACATTTTAGAAAGATAATTCTTATATTTTCTAAAATAAGAAAAATTAATTTCCAAAAAAAGTGATTTCATGCAGAATGACTGAAAATTAACATTTTTATTGATTTTTGAAAAAAGTATAGTACACAAGATACCAAAAAATACATCACAGTGGTCTAAACTAATGGAAGCCCATAACATGATTAACAAAAACATTAATCCCCTCACTATGAAAGGAACCCAAGTTAATGATGGAGTGAAAACATTTATTTGAGGTTTCCATAGACTAGACATAATCTACCACCATGTTACCCTCATGCCATGTGTGAGATACCATAATATGATTACCCATGAGTATTTTTCATTTTTGGATGATGTTTGCTATATTTCAGGGAAATATTCCTTGGCCTAACAGTGCTGATAAAGAATCATAGAGTCTATCTCCACCGTCTTCAACACCATCAGCCATTGATTGCATATCTCCAGACCCTTAACCATGTCCTGAGACGCCACCTGTAAGACATCTTCGCATCTATAGAAGGCCACAAATGCTGCATGAACTGACGCATCCATGTTTCTAACCACACCGCACTTGTGAATCTCTCCCCTGAGTAGAGACCCATCTATATTGAGCTTGATCCCTTAGATGGGAAGCCACAAGTGGACCCAGCATCCCAACCACATATTTACTATTTTTTCTACAGAGAGGTTTGTAATAATAGATTTTATAGATGGCACATAATGGTAATCAGAAAACAATCTAACTAGATCCAAAAAATTGTTTTTCATTATGAATATTATACTTACCTAAGATCCCCTTAAGTTGTTTTTGCTGAATATAATTTCTGGCCTTCCATATGGTCCAGCATCCCGCAATGAGGATGACCTTCCTGGATTTTATCTTGGCCCCATGCATACCAAATTCTCTAAAAGAAGAGCTAAGGAAATTATCATTCACCCCACCATACACATCCTAGACAAAGAAATATCTGAAAGCCTTCCATACCCCTCTGTCTCATTCATTGTCATAGAAGAGGGGCCCCTCTGGTTCTTGGTTAAAGAGCATGTAACACTTGCACCTAGATTCCATGTTCACCGAGGTTCCCGAATGATTTATTGCAAAAAAATAAACTAGTTATCCCCGGATAATTTTAGATAAAATTATTACCAAGAATCATTGAAATGTTCATGGTTTATTAGAAATACCAATTAAATTATCCTATAATAAATTATTCCATAAGCACATGGGAAATTTATCTTTTCTTAGTGAATAGGTACATTGTGTATAAGACAGTATCCTAAAAATCTATCTAAAAAATCTTAATAATCATTATCTAATAATATTTCATGAATTTATTCAATAAAGGAAATGAGAAAATTACATTCTCAAGTGGACTAGTTAAATTTTCATTACTCTATGTATACTCTCCATTTAATTTGATCTGTCACTAGAATTAGTTCATTCTTCTCATTTTTTAGTATGGCTAATCTAGTTTTCATGGGTACTCTGTGAATGTGATTTACCCTTTGGGAGAAAACAATGGTCTTGATAATACCCACTTATAAAAAAATTCAATCCCCTAATTATCAACCTCTATCATATTTGGGTTTATTACTCCCTATAGATACCTAAATAGGTTTTCAGTATCCTTCAAAAAATATTGTTTGAAAATAGATTTTTGGTCCTATACTATGGATATCATCCAAACAATATCTAATATCTTGAAAATATTTCCCCAAAACAGTCATTTGTTTCTTCTTACATAAGAGATATATTGGTAACTATGATCATTGGAATATATTTTCCTTCAATTGGATACACATATTTAAAATAATTGGGAAAAGGTTTTATCTTTATATTAGGGGGTCAGACAAATGAAGAAATTAAATTTGGTATACTTACCACTATAACCTTGGATTATAGCATTGAAAATTAAATGGAAACTCAAATATCATTGAATAAAGAATAAAAACACTAAAAATACATAATTTACTTCATTCTGATGTTTTTTCATATTATTTTCATCTTTTAGCCATTGGGTATTAATATAATTTACAAATCATAATTTTTTTAATAAATTCATAATTTTATTTCAAAATACCAAATTTTCCACAGGGATTAGTTTCCTCATAATTTGAAATTGTAGAGAGTGAATTCTCTTCAAATTGGTACTTTATATAATAAAAAATAATAATTTAGATAGCTTTATCACTAAACTATATTTTCAATGTTCTTCATGGTCATTTAGTATTGGTTTTTATCCATTCAATAAATTTATACCCCAAATAAATGGTAACGGAGATATACTCCTACCCTATTCCATTTTCATCACATAGAGATTATCTGGGAAGACCAGATTCAATACCCTGACCAGAACATATTCATGTACAAAAGATGATAATTAAAGGGATATAATTATATATTGAACAACCACTATTGTTTGTTTGAGTTATCCAATATTATTAGATGTAAAAATTAGAATAAGTCGTGTTATTTATAGAGGATCCATGATCAAACAATAAATCTTCAAAATTCAAAGATCTAACTATTTAGTGGATAGAAAGTAGACCTAAATCTTGAAATTTTCTATTAAATTATTATGTTATCAAGGATATGTCAATTCTTCATAAGTTTAATTTACTATTCCATTAGGGTCACACATTTTTTCTAATATTTCATTGATGATTTTATCATATTTTGGAATATTTTTGAGAGACTCCACTACATATATATTTAATTCAACTTTATGAAAGGTTTCCCAAATAATTTTGTGAATTTATTCCTCCTTTATTTTATTTTATTGAATAATTATTGTGGTAAATGGAATTTTAAGACCATTATTTTCCATATCTTATTCTTATCTAATCTATTATTTCACTTTTTTGGCATCTCATCCACTTTTCTATGTTTATTTTTCTAGGAAAAATATGCATATTAATTTTCTAGTTTCATATCATTTTATTTATAATCCTTTTCTTCATCAATGTTATACTATTTATTATTTAATTCATATTTGGTAATAATGTAAATATCTTTACCACTCCTAGTTTTTATCAATATCATATTATCATTGGAGTGTTGAATTGGTCATTATAGAAATTTTCCTAGATTTTCTTTTCGGTATATATATACGAAATCCTAATGGATTCCTTATCTTCGTCACCAAATTCCTCAAATCCTTAATGTCAAAACCGTATTTGATCTAAATTGGAGGTTATGAACTAGTTAATAGATACTCAAAAAATTTATTTTGTTGAATTGGTGGTGGTTGAAAGGATTATTAGTTATAGAGTTTCTTATATGGTTGTTGATATGGTGAAGGTTATAGATATTTCTACCGAAGGGGTGGTATGTCTTGATTTTGGTGTTTCAGAAAACCATTTTTGAAATGAAAATGGTTCACCATCCTTTTTTGGGATATTGAAATTTCCATTACTGACAAGTAACTGCACAAATTTTAGTTTTTTGTAATTTAGATTATTTTAAAATTTAATGGTTTTTATAAGAACAAAAAACACATACCTTTTCTTATTTTAATACACACTTTTTTTATTAATATATATTTGGATAACTAGAGTGATTATTTCCTCAATAATATACCCTATAAGGGGTGATTCAGAAGATCTAACCTCAAGAAATCATCTTCTACAAGTACCTATTATAAAAAATTGTTATAGAATTTTGAGATATATTATATATTATTCATCTATATTTTATATTTATTTTCCAATCAATAATCCTCATTATCACCCAAACTATATTTTTCTGTCATTATCATGTAGCACATGATAGAAGAAGGTAAGAAAATGATTCCCCTCGATAGATTTGTGGGGACTATATGAAAAAAAATCTTAAATCATTCCAAGTAATCATATAGAGAATATCTTTATGCCTATAATATTAAATATTTTTTAATAATAGATACAAACCTTCATGTATGGAGGCATTCTGGAGGAAACGTTTCTCCAATTCATCCTAGTCATTGACCACTTCATGTTACAGTTTGTATAACCGTTATTTTACTACTCCTTCAAATAAAAAAGTAAAGGTTTTCCATTTCACTTACTATTTAACTACCCCTCTATGATAGACTATAGAGCATAAAAAGGTGACGTAAATAATATTATTATCATTTTATTAACCCAAAAGTCTATAAAATCTAGAAAATAATTGGATTGGACCAATTTTTATCTCAATGTTAGTTTTTCATGCATCTATAAAAATACGATTATTTTTTAATAAAATATAGCGTGCATAGATCATTGAGACTCTGGATAGGGTCCCCTACCTTGGTTATAGAGTTAAAGTGAAAATTAAATGTTTCACAAGAGTTTTTAAATATAATATCCTCAAAATAAACATGATAATTTAATTTCATATGCTTTGTTAGAAATGTTCATTCAATCATGGAGTTGAGAAGGGAAATTTTATCAGAATTAGAGAGGTTTATATAATTATACTTCTTTAATTTTAAAACCACCTCTCCAAAAAAATTCATGTTATCGACACATCATTCATGGGTGTAAAAAAAATTTATTACCTAAGTAAGGTTTTTAGAATAATGAGGACCATATAAAACCTCCAATGAGGGGTGTAAAAATCAGGTGTCCCAATTTACAAAAAACATGGTTTTATGAATCCAAATTAAGTGTAATTGAGTGTTTCCTAAATAAGTTATTTTTCATAATAAGATGAGAGGTATTGGGTTCAAGGACATGATTACCAGTTTTAATTTTATATTTTTCTTGAAAATGGTTCTCTTCATATTATTAATTGATAATTGAAATAATATAAAATTACATCATTATTCCCCCAAGGTTAAAATAAATAGTGATCTTTTGCTAATAATAATTAATTATTATCAAACCTCCTTCTTATTTATAATAAAAGATATCAAATAAAACCAAAATAGTAAAGCAAATTATAACTCCTTAGACAAAAAAACAACTAGGTAATTTTTCCCTCACGCAATTCAAGGATAGTTTGTTACCGTTATACACATCTCAATAATCACATGATACTCACCACTCATCTATAAATACTCTAACATATATAAGAAAAACTGTGTAGAGGTAAAATTAAAATTATCTACAAAATAATAAATATATTTTGGAAAAAAATAAATAAACCCAGTTATATTAAAATTTATATCCTTCCACTAAATAACAAATAAATTAACCAAAAGAAACTTTTACTATTATAAAAATAGGATATAGAATATAAAAAATGTTATCCTTACCCTAGACGAATCACCAAAAGGTTTTCACCCTATCATTTGAGAGGTAATATATAGTATTTAAAATAAAACATAAATTTACCACAGCAACAAAAATAAAAATTGAAAACTAAATAATAAGATTTTCTTCCTTCTCAGTTTTCCCAAAATTTTGTAATTAATTCATACCATCTTCTATCCTAAAAAATCTATTATATCTTATCATCATTGAATTTAAATATAATTTATTATATTTTAGTATTGCTACAAATATGCAACTTGAATTATTTTCTATCCATTTCAGTCAATAGTGGGACTTTGCAAGATTCACTATTTTCTCATTCAAAAAACATATCTCCAAATTTCTTTTGTATGTATAGTCTCTATGTGGTATCTACAGCTGAATAATCACCATGGTTTTTAATAAATATTTTCAAGTATGTTTCCCCATAAAACATGATTTTCTCTAAATTTTACAAAGTTTATGCCTCTTACATATCAGATGGCATGTCAAAATGACTACCATCAATCCAAGGTGAGACGATGGTTTTACTTTTACATTCCCCAAAAATTTAAAAATTATGATGTGTATAGTAAAACTGACTGTTATATATCCATGTTTTCCCATGGGTTACTTTTATGTATCATTCAATGAATATTATTCATCATCATATTACTTTTAAACATCCATAACATAGAAAAGTTTCTTTCTTCTAATGCTAAATAAAATTAATTCATGCACCCTGATGACCTTTACCCAACTTATTCTTTTTACAATTATTCATAAAAAATTCTTCAAATGGGTTATATATATTGTGTTCATGAATCTTATACATTGAAACACTTTTTCAAATCATTCCCTACTATTGTAGAATAACTTTTACATATGATTCTTCTATACTACAAAGTTATTACTATGTATATTTCTAGCCAGATTCTCAATCATTTCTACTACACACATAATATCAATAATAAATTAAAAAAATGAATTTTCAATTCTTATCCATTAATTTTATAAAAAAAATAAATTAATTAATTAAATTCATAATTTCATTATTTTAAAGAAATATTTACAAAATCTTTTAAAGTGAAAAATTAATCTAAATATATCCAAAAAATAAAGTAATTAACAAATATGATGGATTAAAATGAATTTAATATCAATAAAATATAATTAATTAATGGACTATTTTATCTCTCATCCACCAAGGTTTTCATCATTAGTGTAAGGACATAACCTCCTTGGAATCCAGTATGAGAGCTCTAACCCCAGTCACTCTGCTATGGGTTCCTAGAAGGAGATATTTACGTGGTATATATTCATAAAATCATTGAATAATATAAACACCCATAAAATTTATAACACCACTGATTCATATAGACATATCTTGTCTTTTGGAAGAGGCAGTTTTTGGGTCACCGTGAACCAGAAGCCTCATATTTCGATGAGGTGAGCATCAATGGTCACCCCAATTGAACCATAATTTAAAAGGGAGAATATCTATCATTATAAAAGTCATTTTTATAGTACAAAATCATATAAATCTATATTTCTTCCCTAGAATGCTTTCAAAAATGGTCTACCCTATGAAAAAATTAATGCCAACCATGGAGGTTTTACCCATTCTAACCACCCAATAATCAATATCCTTATAGTTTTGCACCATGTTCAACCATAGATTGGTGACTCTAAAATTCCTCCCTATAATACTCATTGTAGAGGAGCTTCCCCCCAAAAAATTAAATACTAGCTATATAGGTCCTCCCCATAGTGCAGCATAAACCAACAAGTACGAAGGTCCTCCTCATTTTTCAAATTTAAGACATCCTACCGAAAACAAAACAGTGATCAAATTGGGTCGTCCTTACCTACAATAAAATTAATAATCAATAGTTTTGAGGTCTTCCCCATGGTATCCTGCACAATGGTCCACCTGAAGAAGAATAAGATAAAATAAAAAATGGTCTTCACGATTTTGAAATCCAACTAATGAAAAAACTCAGAGGTCCTCCCCCAAGTGATCTATTAAATAGTAAACATAGAGGTCCCTCATGGTGATCAAGAGGATATCTAACACTAGGATCTTTCCCATGATTGTAAAATATAATTAATGAACTATAGATCTCCTCACTATGATACCTATTGTGCGGTACCTGCATGAAATAAAAAATACTATTGGAATAAATGACATCTTTGTATTACAATCATTTTAAGGAAACCATCTTATTAAGTGGTACTTGAATTGTTTAGGCCAACTAAACCAAAAATTTCACAATTAATTTGAAATAAATCATCCTATATATTATATTTTTAGATGTAATGATCATAGTATTCCCATATATTAGATTCAAAAAAACATGGATGTGGTTGAAAATGATCATAATGAGTCAGTATCACAAAATAATGTAGTAAAAAACTGACCCTTGTTGTAATAGATGGTCGAAGAACCATTTTATAATGTTGAGGAAGGTTCTAAAATGTAAAGGATCTAATGTGACTATGAAAAGATATCAATCATGTTCTAGAATATGTCCACCATTGAAAATTTTATTCCATAAATAATTCGAATGTAATACATAAAACGTTTTTGTTTCAACATTTGGGTCACATTCCACCCCCATAAATTCATACTATTTCCCTATGATAGAAATTATAATCGCCTCAACACATTAGATGAGATGTATCACCTGGTTGACCTAGCTACCATATCGGCTTCATGAAACCTCATGCTGGACATGAAACATGAGTGTCACTAATAGGATTATCTAAACATTCTCAAAAATTCTCCCCCAAATCATCCAATAAGATTTTTCATAGGTATATATCAAAGGAAATGGTTAATTAAGATAATTACATCTAAATCCACTGAATAATCAGTGAGGTAACCAAAAAAGGCAAGGTATAATAAAATTTCATAACAAAATTATTGAAGGCTATGAGTTATGGATTCTATTTGGCCGATATAGCAAAACTCTAATTGTAAAAGAGCCTACAAGAGGCATACTCCATGGGAGTGAGTGACAGATAGGCTCATAGATCAAGTCATCAGAAAAGTAAAATTAGTGATAACCTATCGTTAGAGAAAACCTAAAAAATTAGATCCATTTATGATGGTTTATTTATATCAACCAAGGTATCTATTGAATAAATTTTACTCATCTAATGAAAATATAAAAGCTCAAAAAACTATTTAAGATATAACAACAGTTATAAAAACAATACCAGGGCAAATCAATCCTGTAGGGTTGGGGGTATTTTTACCCCCCCCCCCCCCCCGTCTTCCACATTTGGAGTCATCTAACATGGAACTGAATGAATTTTTAACCACAAGAGTGAAAGATAAACCCTATCCAGTACTGGGGTTATTTTTACCCCCTTTTTAAAGGAGTTAGGAGTTCTCCATGCGTTCAGAATCCCCCACAAAGCCCCACCACTTACCCTTCCTTTTGTGATTCAAGACTTACCCCATTTTATAGAGTCTCTATTAGTTTATGTTGGAGGAGAATCTCTCTAAATCATTATACACTATTTTTCAACTAAATCACCTCAATGAGAGTATCCAAGAGAGAAGTTACTGCCCATAGAGGTCTCAAATAAAAATGATCATCTAAAAAGAAAATAGTTAAGAGGGTTATGTTACATCCTTTTATGAACATTCTAAACCCAATGAATCCTCATATTAATAAAATATAGTGGATAATATAGTTCTGAAACCACTACCGATGTTATTAAATTTTATTAAAAAAAACCACGTAGATATTATAGAGCACAATACTAATGCAAAGGGGCGTGGAAAAGATGAGACTTTCATTCAAAATTTCATCCCATCTGATGTGTGATAATTAAGGGAATGTGCCTGAAATAAAGGGTAGTCCTATGATTTGGTAGATCCTCTTGATATCCAATAACCACATTCCAAAATAAATTCTTTTAAATAAAATGGGAAACGCATAGATACTTTCACTTCCCACCCACCACCCTAAAGATTTAAAATCCACTATTTATAAGAGAAAATTTAGCATTGTAAAGTAGAAATAAAAATGGTAAAATAGATTAGTTGCAAGATAGTCATAGGGTACATACTTTCTGATAGTATCTCTCAAAATGAAGAATTCATGAGACGTCAATTTGAACATATTAAAAAAGAGGATATTTCTCAACTGATGATACTAAAATTGAAAAATATAGAAAAAATTCGACTTAGGATACCTATCTATCTCATTCACGCACCAGTTAACTATTTGGAGTTCCCCATATTATAGAATTTATATTCAACAGTTCAATAAAGGATTATTGGGCTTATTGAGGATATATTGTATCCATTGGTACATTTTTGTCAACAACATCATGGTCCAAAAAAGTCCTTAACCCAATATCATCTCTATGAGAAGTGCCTTCAGAACATATTGAGTCACTTTCACTAAAAACCATAACATTTAATTTTGCACAGAAATCAGTACAAATAGATGTGATAATTGACCTTAATTCGGTTGATGTGGCCACTCCACCCAAATTTTAAAAACATGACTTCTTAAATATTAATGGAACGAGAGACTCAAAACTACACGACATACACTTTTAATCATAGTATGATACAGTGATAAGAATTATAGAGTATTAGGAGGTATTGAATTTCATGTGATTTGGTTATAAATTGATGGGTCATATATTTGTATGATATAGAAATGATAAATTGATATTCATTTCCATATGGAAATATGTTATAAAAGCATCCTACTATAAATTTAGATTGATTCTGAAGAAGATGAGAATTTATGACCTTTAAAACTGAAAAAAAAAAATGTAAAAATGTTTGATTTTTAGACTTAATTTTAAAGTGAAAGGGTTTTACCTATTCTATAGACATGAAAATCCCATAGGAAAAAATTTTAAGGATGTTTACTCATAACCACTGAGGTTAGATGAAAAACATACTTTCATTTTAAATTCCCTAGTGGGTTTTGATATTTTTTTGTTATAAAAAATAACTTTATGATTTCATTCAACATAATAAACCTAATTAATTAACAACGCCATAAATATAGAAAATTAATTGTTGAATGGATCATACCACATATTCTACTCTCAATCACGCATCAGTTACAACTCCATCCCTTAAAGCCATCAAATATTACATGATTCCCCCTATGGTGAAAAAGTGTCATCATCCCAATGAAAATACATAGTATGATGATAAAAAATAGAACCATTAATACATTGAGAATATGAATAATATGTTCTATTTCATGTGAAACAAATATGTCCAAAGGTTCTTCATTACATCCTTAGAAAATTACATGTTAATATTTCCAGAGATAAAAAATTCTATGAGGTATGGTTAAGCTCTCATTCCAAATATTTACCATATTAATGGATGAAGTGGGAAACTATTCATGATTCAATCATCTTTAATGGAAGACTCAATATAATGATTGATAAATGTAATGTAAAAATAATAAATCCATAAACTGATATGAGTTATGTGTTTTCTACTTCACTTAATGAATCAAGAGATATAGGAATTAAAAATAATAATTAAAAAAAACACTTATGATTGGGTATTTTAAATTCAAAATCAATCACACACATGAAATAATTAGGGTGTGACTTAATGAAATACTCATGAACCAAATTCCCTCTAAATCTATTAAATTATCATCATCTTATTTTCAGTCTTCATAAATTTGGTGTAACTACAACATGTAAGATAGGGAACCAGTATGGTATATCCTAAAATAACCAAAACTATTATAAAGTATTATATTTCTCACCAGATCATTTGTAGGATGGGTCCCACTCCAGCATTAAGTAATTTCATCCGATGAAAAGTCACAATGTGATTTTTTCAACATTATACATTTTTTCAAGCTATTCATTGATAAATAAGACACTTATGATGTATGATTTTCCAATAGTACATGTGGTGTAGTTTATAGAGGTAGAGTTAATGGTGCCTGAGAGGAAACCTAGATGTCAGGTACCATCATTTACAAAATTATACATGTGGCCAAGATAAGGAGGTAGACACTCTAATGAGACCAAGAAGAATATAAATCCGATCATGAATCAACTGGGTCTTGTTCTGACCAAATCATAATAATGGATTGACTAGTAAAAAAGTTATACATAATTTATTTAATATGATTTGGAATATAAAGATCAACCTAACCCACAAAATAAATTCCCAAAAAATAACATGGCTAAAGTAATATTCCAATATCTCTAAATTATGGTGTATTGAATTATATATAGAAATTATCTTCCAAAAAAAATTCATTTATCCCCTTTACTAATACAAGGAATATAGAGAGACCCTTATTTTATATCATTCAAGACCCCATGTGTGTGAAACTAGTGTTTCCAAAACTCAAATAAATCATGAAGAAATTTATTAAATGGAATGACACATGGTCATATATTATATATAACAATATGATGAATTCACTATAAGGGGTAACATTAGGAACTTATATTTATCTATAAATATTTATTATGAAACATTCATCAATCCCAGGTACATAATGGTTCATTAATCAACCACATTCTGATTCAAACTCTCTACTATTTAGTCTATTATGATGATGAACTATCCCCTTCCAATTAAGAAACTAGGGGTACAAAAATATTGAAGAGAATACTCCTAGAATTCTAATATTGAAAACTAAATTTGAATACCTTATATCCATTTTATATTTCACATTGGTTCACCAAGACACTACCTTCAATTCCCTATTATGAAGGGAATTTCTCCATGTTCATGAAAAAGCTCGCTCATCTTATCACCAGTGTTTGAAATATATCATTGATGGGTAAGTGAGGGTACTCTACACCAATAGTTCCATCTTTGAGTTCTAAAAACATCAATACAAATACATAGGGTACTATAAGAGGGAGGGAAAGAATCTATTGGTGGATGATATAGGATAATATTATTCCACTAAAAAATTGGAATAAACTCAAATTAATCAATGGAATAGTAAAAATAAAGGCTTAATTATTTATATTTTCCAATAAAAATGAATATTATAATCTTGTTAATTCACCTGATCTGGCTATCCACTGAAGATGATCCTTATATCCCCTTTCATTCATATGATATATAAGAAAATATCTCAGTTAATCCAACTATAATAATAGATAAAGAGATTACTAGGACGTCGATACCCATTAATCAGTCCTATGAGAATCACTAGCTAACTATAAGATTGATTTATATAAAATCAATGTATCTAAATATCATTGACCATATAGATTTTTATGATAATAGAGGAACATGGGGTATAGCTTGCTTCACCTCTATTCAAATAGTATCTACTGGACTTTTCAAAACCTCATATTTTTCAAATGAGTGTTACCTAAACACAAACAATAGTTCTACTAAATTATCTTTCAAGTCATATTAGATGATTACATTATCCACCATTGATGAAATTAGGGAAGAATATATTAGAGATTTCATGCCATGTTTTGAGAAATGTGGTTCAACTTTTATTGATGAACTCAGGCAGGTGAATTTGGATTCCAAATAATAACCTTGAAAAATATTTATCAGCACCTCCATGACTGCTAAAATTTGGGAGGAATATTTCTCATCCCATAAAAAATGCTAGGATGTGTTCACATAGAAATAAAATGAAATTATATAGTTGGATAACTATGTATCCATTCATTACATATAATATCTAGAAAAATAAAATGGTTATAAGTTGATATGATAATGACACATCTAATTCATACAACCAAGGTGGAAGTAAAAATTTATAAGATAATTAATGAAAATTTTATGAGAAATTAAAAATATCATATGTTCCTTTATAGTATTTTTCTAATGAGTATTAAGAACAAAAAAATAGTTTATTTATCAATTTCATGGATTTAACCCTTCATTGTTAAAATTTGGACATCCCTTTTTTTATTGATGTAACAACTAGTTTTAATCCCCTTCATTGATGGATAGGTATTCTAAATATAATCAAATAAAAATTTCTATAGTGAATGAGTAATCCCTAACAGTCAGGGAACCCCTAGGGATATATTACGACCAAGGGATTCTATTTTGAATAAAAAATATGGGGCCACATACCAATGGTAGATGGATTGAATTTTCAATCCCCGCACCAAAAAAAACTATTGATTATTATTTGGATTATCAATTTGTACATTCAAATAAATTCTTAATTTATTTCACTACCATAGAGTTTGTTTTATCCAAGAATCAATCACAAAAACTAAAGAAAAATCCACAAAAAATGTGACTCTGAGGTGGAATCATTAAAATTTATTAAATCCAAGGACCATGATATTGAATTGAAGTTAATCCAACGATTACTAGATAAATTCATGATATAACCCACCTCAAAATCCTTGAGATATGAGAGGAAATCAACTGATACATTATAATATTATCCACTTCAATAAAAATTATTCTTGTAATTTTTTTATCTTTATTAAATTTATGAAGAACAAAGTACCCTATTGGTGGGATAATAATTTTCATAGGGGTTTTTTATGATCTCATGTAGTATTTGTTTTTACACCCTCCAGTTTTAATGCCACTAGTGGAGGGGAATCCTATTTTCATTTACATGGGAAATAGACAGTGATCCATTTATTCCCTAATTTCATAGAAAATGTTTTAAGTAAATAAATCAATTTTTATTACCTCAATAGAATATTACTCAAGGTTGAAATCTAGTACATATAATTCTAGAATAATTTCCTCACACTGATCTTCATGGTGAAATCACTACTCGGTTATCTACAACATCATGATATTGACCTGAAATCGCATATGTATTCACTTAAAGACATCCTTATTCATACAATGATTATAGGATGATTAGAAAGATGTTTTTTCATATTGTAATAATTTGAAATAAAATTTTATCCCAACACATGACCAATGGAAAATAATTGGATGATTTTTAGGTAGGGAACCTATCACTAGAGGAGTTACTTAATGACATAGAACTCCCCAATAAATTCGTTTTTCAACATATATGAATCATCCCAAGTATACAAATTGTATTTTAGTGTTACCTTATAAATAATGAAGGGAAATATGATATATAATCTAAAACATAATTGTTTTAGCTTATGTATTTTCTTCATTTATATAGGAATGAAAATTTTCCCACTCATTCTTTTTCTTGGATGTATATACCAATAATTTTATTGATAATAAATCCATTTTAATTAGTCTGGATTCAGACTTGTAGGAAACAACACCCCAGTTAGGAATTAAGTGTGAATAAATAGATGTAATTATGATAATAATTGGAGATAATGTTATCAAGAAAGTTAAATGGATACCATTACATGATTATATTTCAGAATTTATGCCACAATTTCCATCAAAATTAAGGTTTTAGAACATTATAAGTACAAACAATTATCAAGATGATGTGTTTTCTATTGAATACACCACCCTAGAATATTCAAACATAGATGATATGCTTATTTCACACATATTATTGATTATTATATATGTCATCATACATATAGAGGAAATCAATGAATATAATGTTACTTCAATTAATGGATAATACTCATATTCTTCGGAAAATAAAATATCCAACTAGATGTATCCCTATAGTGGAATATCTTTGGAATTTCTATCTTTTATATGGTCAAGCTGGTGTTGATAAAATTCATTGATAGGTATAAAATTTTATATTTCAGTACAACCTGAACTCCTCCAAAGATCTCTCTAACTGATTTTTTAGGTTTCTTGTGGTTGGTAAACAAATCCACTTTTAATATTGAAAAAAAGTTTCCCATAAAAATATTAGGGTTTAGAACTAGAAATTAAAAACAAACCCCTCTGGAACTTGAATAATATACCAAGTTAACTCATATGGTCATATTTTCATAGAAACCCTTTTTAATAAACATATAGAACTATGGAGAAATAACACTATAATCATTATGTTGGTCCACCTTTCTCTAATTCTAGTTAGGTCTCGTCTTCTAAAATTAACAATAAATAATGAACATGATATAATAAGTTAAAAAATAGAACAAGTACAACAATATAATAAAATGGAAAGATAGATAATCTTATTCCTTGAGGTAAAATTATAACGTCATAAATTAAGGATAAATCCTATGTTACAATGCGAAAAATATTATATTCCCCTACCCAAATACCATTTAAAAGGGATCAATATTCTGGACTCCCTTACTGGACACATAAGAAGATAACTCCAACGCTTCTATGATACAAACCATACCTAAATTATTCTACTATAAAAACCACTCACGGTCAATGTAATGATCATTAGTATAACCCATAAGTCCCTTATAGTATATCTCCACCTTCTACTCTAACTCAATTCATATTAACTAGCCTCCAACAAAACATCATTTAGATTCAGTTGATACCATCATAACACACATCAATCATGTGACATTAGTTCATACATATATTAACAATCTCCACAACAGTATGATGGTTCTACCAATTCAGACATCTTCTAATCTTCATGGAAATATCTCCACTCATTCAATGTAATCTTTTACATTCTACCACCTTATTTGATCATTTCAGTGAATAGTTGAAACTTTATATTTTTATTTCATTTCTAACATCACATGAATGGTTTTAGAATCGCATCCTCTATCATCCTAACTTGATCTCGTGTATGGATTTATACTTCACTCTATATTAATATCACATAGACACTTCATATTTATCTCATTCAAGTATATTTTAATCTTAGATAACCTATATCATCTCCTCGAATTAGTTCCTTCCAACATCACTGCTTCCTCTAGAACCTGCATCGTATCTGGAACTCATCATGTGACACTCCCTCTATAAGTGGGTGTCACTACATATTACACTTCTTTAGAGTCTTCCTCATCTTTCCAGAATCTCTTATGTCATTTATTCTACTTCCATCTAAATTTTCACATCCAATTTCACAAGTTATGTTATTTAATGTGCGATAGTTAATCACAAAACATTTCTCAGACAAAAAACTCATCAATATTATACTTAATACTTGTTTTCATAGGTTATGATGAGAAATATACCACTTGAATACTATTCTGAAGTCTTACACCATGTCTTTGAAGTAATTATTCTTCTCCCTTACATTTACAGTGATCGTCAAATTCCCACTTATTAGAAAATAATCCTCGGAATTTTTTATAATTTGATCACCCTTTTCCATAGCTACACCATGGTCTAAGAAACCATAAATGACTGATCTCATAAATTGGAATGTTCTACATAACTCGATATTATAAGTAAATAATATATATAACTATAAGGAATATAATTTTGTTCTTATATTATTCCAATCTCTCATTCTAGATTATAATCATGTTACGCTTATAGGAAACAACATTTATTTCTCGATGAAGTTTCCTAAAAAAATGAAGCACTCTCTAAGCTCTCAAAATGCCATCAATAAGCCTTTAACATAAACCATTTCTCTACCATTTTCTTATTAAAAATATTGGTAGATGCTTTTCCCTTAATCTCTCTTTTCAGGGACATATATTTTTCATGATACATGTGTTGAATCTAAATCTCACTACTTTTATATTTGTTGAATTCTTTTACTTTGGGTTTTTAACTTCTTTAAATCTCATAAGAAAACTTGAAATTATTTTTTCAATGATAAATGAACCATTGTATACTACATTAAACACAAGAGGGAAAAACTAAATTTAGTACTACAACTTTTAAAACTTCTTTCATACTTCCACTATCCTTCACTTCATGTAATTCTGGATTTCAAGATACCATAGAAACCGATATCCATAAAACACAGACTTTCAAAAAATTCTAGTATCTTAAACCTATTGAAATATTTTTAAAAAATTGGAGCTTCCTTCATAATTTCTTCTCAGATGAACCAAGGCCTCCATTTTTCCTTTTTCCCAACTCTACTCTTCCCCTCAATTCAAATATATCAAAATATAACCCAATCATATATGAAATTCATGAACTCATATGATCTTTGCAAGTCTCTATTTTTGAGACAAGGAAAGTAGTATCTTTCTTATCCACCGACTAATTGTAAACACTCCATGCACTTTGGGTTGTCCCTCTTCCTCTATGAATTTATATGGTTATGGATAGAATATCCCAAAGAGATTGTAGTAAGTGGTAAGAAACATTTATTCTTCTAAATATTCCACCAAAAAAACAAACTAGATTATAGAAAACATTTTATACATTACTCCATGGTTCCCTATTTGATTTTTTTTAATAAACCTCAAATATTTTTCTTAAGATGAAATGTCTGAACCTCTTTATGTCATGTTTTTAATGAAGTTACAAAAGGTACAATGGTTTTCCATGGAGATAAACAAGAAAAATTCTGATTCTTGGTTCCTCCATCTTCCATAAACATCAATTTTCACTAATATTATATAGTTTACTCCCCATATGTTTTATAATCATCGCATATGAGCTTCTATATAGATTTACAACCAATATTTTTTTCCTCATTCTCACAAAATTGATATATATTCTCATTCTATACATTTATTCATCATATAGATTTATTTCAAGCATTCCCATGTCCTTCTTTAAAATCATGTAAGAATAAATGTTTCCCCACACTTTTTAAACATCATGGAACCCCTTTTCAAGAGAATTTATAAACTCTATAATCAACAACTAGTTAAAAAACAAAAAATGTTTCATTTTTCTATATCTATCAAGTTCTTATGGAAAACCTCAAAATCCGTAACTTCCCTTGTAAACTAAGTTAGAATTTATTATATGATCCATAAAGAAATAGTAATCATCCAAAATAAAAAGTAAATAACCATCCAAATTATGTTTCCCTTCCCAAAATATTATGTTAATAAAATTTACATCTATATTTTTCCTTGAACTGATATTGAAAAACACTAGATTTTATGGCCCATGGATCAAGAAATATGATCATCACTCTACAACTAGTTTATATTAATTAAAAAATAGTATCCAAAGACGAAACCTTTTAAAAAAAATTATGAAACAACCTTTCAGTCCTTATAAAATATCCATTATTTACCCTTATTTCATTATACAATACAAATAGTGGAATATTTCCCCATTAAAACACGACATCCCATTATTATTAGAAATTTCCCAATGTTTTAATCAATATATTAATTAATTTATACTATTTGGTCATTTTGAGAATATTCCATTATAGTACCTTCTGAAACTCAACCTTATAGTTTGAGTCATTTGATTCTTCAGTGGAATTACTACTAATTTAATCTCATAAACATGGACCTATACTCATTTCCACATTATATCACCAAAAATAATGAAATCTGATTAAATTTGAAATGTTTTACTATAAGATCTAGATTTTTATGTATTCTATCGTCTAACATCATAATGGTATTCTAAATTGAACACCAAAACCCATGAAAAATGACTAACATAACAAAATTTTCATCTAGCTCTGATACAACTTGTTGTATTATTCAATATTAAAACACTAGGTCTGATAACACTTTTTGTTCTTAGAACTTCTTATGGAGAATATATTTTTTATAATATCAGATGCATAATAAGGTCATAAAAACTAGAATCGAATGATTCTATTAATTAAATGTATATGGAACTGAGATGATTCCATATATTATCCACTACATATGATCACCCCCATGTCAAAAAAGACTCTCCCATGTTCAATGAAATAAAAGAACACACTTGACAAAAACAAAACACAAGAACAAAATAGGTATAACATGGTATGAAATATAATTTTATTCCATGGGAAAAGAATAATATTTATTAAATTATTAATAGAACACTTCAGTTACAATGGAACAATATTTATATACCATGATTAGACTTTTCATTATAAGAGAACCATTTAATGTAATCCCTATACATATATAGAAAAATATACCTTCAACACTTCCCTGACAAAATCCAAATACAAGATCTCCCATTGTGATGACAACAATAGTAGACTAATAGATTTTCCTAGACTCTATCAATCCCTTCTAATAGTTTTACACATTCCACTACTACACATATTGGCTTCACCATCCATTGAAATCATAACTATTATATTTGGTTTATCCAATCACAAAACATACCAAAACAATAACCATAGAAAAAACTTTTATAGATGTTATCTTCAGTATCAAGGTGATTTTTCTAGTCACACCACCTCTTGAAATTTATGATTAATCCTCTACTCAATGAAATTAACCAAATATGTGAAAATTCCTATACTAATCCTTCTAGGGAATTTTTATAGTTCTTGATTCTCCAACCGATATCTTGTATCATGTCAAATCATCTAGAATCATATCCTCCAACTTATATACTTGATATGATGTATGGATTCATCCTCGACTCTATATTAATCATATATAGTCATTCCATATTAATCATGGTGTTTATTATTACAGAAAATCTATCATCACCCAAAATTAGTTACTGCTGACTTTACCACTTCATTAATAAACCCATACCCAATTTCAAACTCTTCCTTAGTCAATTCCTTCTAAAGTGAGTGATATTTTTACTACTACTTTAGCTTAGAATTTGGATTATAAACAATCCTTGTGTCAAGTGAGATGCTTCTATTTTGTTATATAACCCTACATCTAAAATTATGATAATAATAATTCCAATGCTTAAAAAAATATTTCTCAAACCAAAAAATCTAACACTCCTGAAATGAATGAAAGGTGGAGAAGACCATTCTATCAAGTAGGATTTCCATGATGGCTCATGTGGTGCTCATCAAGAAAGGGGAATTATCTTCTAAAGAATTTGTATAATGATGTATTTATAGTTTAAATGGTTCATTAATATACTGAGTTCTTCAAAAGCTGTCACACAAGGAAGAAACATACAAATTTCCTCCATCAACCCCTATCAATATTATATACATTCAAGTAATTGTAGCTATTTTTCATATAGGGGATATATTCTATAGGTCCCTAACCTCTATCTATTTATAGTATGTTCAAGTATATCACCATTAATAAAAACTTCCTCTCCAAATATTCCAAACGTGTCTCCTTAAATTGAGGTTGGAACAAATTTCAGGATAAGATTTGTGAAATTAAATGTCATTACTATATTTTAAGTACATCATAAAATATTCATATAAAATGTCACTAATTTTTAGGTATCTAAGATAATAAATATATATTTGGTGTATTTTATTTAGTTAAATAACTCATCTATCTACCATGAAAATATAAATATAAAAATAGTGAAATTAAATAAGATATTTTCAAATATCCTTTAGAAAATTATGGATAAGGGAAAAAAATATTCACCCAAAAAACCTCTTCATACATTATTTTATTATCACACTACAACATATATATATAAAAAATTAACCCTGTATTCACTAGTGTATGGGATATCCAAATTATTTCTAATTAAATTTAGTTTCCTTTACATCACATAGTTTTTTCTCAAAAAACTGAGATAATTTATCCCAAGTTCATCTTGATAAGTTATATTTACTTAATGTAAAAGGAAATGAATCCTGTTTAAAATTGAGTTTTACTAAAACTATGATGCATGATAATTCAATAACAAGTTTCACTTCAACATAGTTTTCAAAGAAAAATTATTATTGGCCTTGAAAATTATCATCATATTTTTTATGAAACGATCGAACATAGGTAAAAAAATTAGAAGGAACTTATGTTATGCGGTTCAACACCAATAGAGAATACTCTCTAATAAAAATATATAGAGAGTGTATCACACCTCCCACCAGTGAAAGGTTCATCAATTAATACTTTGTATACATAAAAATAGGTTACACCAGGTCATATTTATAAATACCAAAACTACATGAAACAAATGACTTTACTGTATAAATATAAGTTTCATAGTCTCATGGTCTTCTTCACAAGATGCTAAAATGCATGATATAAGGTCTTTACAACATGAATGTTAAACTTTATGGTACATCAACCATCTTGTATGAATCTTAAACTGATTGAATTATTCTATTTGATAACACCTAACATCTTTACATACAAGCCTCATCTATTTAAGGGTTTTTTGAGTATGAAATTTCCATTTATTATGAGTTTCCCTCAATAATCAAACAAAAAGATTAAAATTTTACTTTTCTAAGAACTATGTGTGTCTTTATTCTTAATATAAAATAATCTATAATGATGAATAAAAATAATTTCAAATTTATAGTTTTAATCCTATTCCTACACTATATACTTCATTTCATCCTAGTATTAAGACCTCTATCTGTTCACACGGGATTTTATCCCTTTCTCCTCTATCATGGGAACCCCTTTACGAAATACCTTTTCCCTTATTATGTATGATTAATATCTACATAGAGAACTAGTATAATGGAATTATGTATGTCTTGATTCCAATTAATTTGGTATATTTAGTCATTCCAAGATCTCATATCCTAGTCTTAGCTATAAAATTCAATCATTTTAATTCCCCATTCAATTATACTTTCCACCCCCCAGTTCACGATGTGTCTTATTTAATAAAATTTCACTAGGATAAAACCATTTCATTCCCCTCTTGTAAATAACATATATCTCATTGAAAACCTCTAAAAGAACTATATATATCCTGATTCCTATTGTTATAGGATATGTAGTGATTCTAAAATCTTCTATCCTAGTCCTAGATATAAATTTAAACTCTATATAAATCCACATAAAGTATGGTATCACTATGCACACATGGTCTTCTTATATTTGAATATATATTGGGATGACATGTCTTATTACAAAAACCAAAAATTAATTGATTCTCATTGTTGTAGTATATATAGAAACTCATTAACCACATGTTTTGGAAATAGATGAATGTCCTCATCCACTTCCATTTACTTTCAATACATTATGAAAATCTAATTTGAAATAGATGTGGGTCAGAGTGATTTTAATACATTCAAAGATTAATTTTTCAATATATGAAACTTTATACCTCGAGTATTAGATTCACCAAAATCTTACATCCTTTTAAAAATGAGTACATATAATATCAATTAACCCTCTTTTATTGATGGTGTCATATGTGTCACATATACAAGCCACCTATAACCAACTATAGGCATATTTTTTTCATGCGGAAAATATCCCCTAATCCTAAATGAATAGAATATAAATACAGTGGATCTAGTTTTTTGAATGTGGTTAGTATTCTTCCTCAGTATACCTATTTAATTTTACAATAATTTTCCCATAATTCGTTCATGGTATGAGGTTGTATAAGGCCATCATATGTGATTTTATCATTTATTGTTTCATGTAACATAGTATAAAATTTAAATAATCTTTTATATGTTATTCAACTATGTCAAAAATTATTATAATTTATTAAACCTAATGGGACTGTGATTTTTTCTCACTTTCACAAAACCATATTAGTTTTAACTTAATACAATTATGTTCAAGCATTCTTTAGGGTTTTGTATACTAAAATTGTTTCAACTAATTTTAGGATGATAATGGATTCATTGTAGTATATGAAACCCCATCCATGGTTCACTAAACTCACCCATAATCTATATGAACCTAACCTAAAAAAATTATTCTACCTATAGGCTCTCTATACATGTTGGGACAACCTTACACATATCCCTAGAAAGTCCACTTCCCTACTTTCGGTCACAATTCTATTACCATAAACATCAAGAACAATCAATCAAATATATATGACCTTACACATTATCCCTCTTTGCCTTAATTGATAATACCTTAAAATAACCAAGGAAATAGAAATGGTAGTGATCAAGTTGAAACCTCTCATAGGGAATCCTAGGAAAAAGTATAGTCTTCTCTCATTAATAATTTTCAATTCATGTCTTACAAAAAATTCAAATCAATAAAAAATAAAAATAATAAAAAGTTATAAATCCTATAGTGAGAAACACTTATCCATAATTAAATACAGGATACACTTTCTGGGTATATGAATTTAGGAAAATGTTATAGAACATATTTATGCCTGAAAATATTAGCTTAGTTGTTTTTTATTAATTTCAAAATGGTGATATTTAGGTTCACTTAGACGCTTTTCTAATAATTATCTCACCCATTTTAATGACTAATATGATTTTTATTATATCGAGTCATCTAATCTCTCATATTCAAGTTGAAAAACCTTGGATTATGGTGGTGAAACATTTTATGTGTAACTATGTTTCCTTTATCTATGATAACCATGATCTTTTATTACACAATTAATCATAATTTATTACATAAACTTCACTTGATACAATATAGAAGATCAAGAGGTCTAGTGTCTTTGGGAATTAGGATCATTACATAACATCTTAAAACATGAAATACAACATATTTATTGAAAAGTGCCTTTACATGACCACTACATTCCCTCGTACTTAGCATTGCATGGGATAACCTGAGGACATGCATAAGGAAAGTGTGAGATATAAAGCACAGTAAGGGAATAAAAATTGTGAAAATGAGGGATACAATACATTTTAGAAAATAGGCATATCATTAGAGAAAAATATAAGGATAAACATAAAGGCATTATAAATAATTATAATCATAACATGGAAATGTGGAAACAACACTTAAAATGGAATTAGCATGATCCAAGGCTCATTGCACATAGAGCATGAGTAAATCCTCATTGCACATGAAGCGCGAGTAAAACCAAATTGCACTTGAATTAGCATGAGTAAACACCCATTTCACATGACTTATCATGATTCTATTCTTAACCCAATGTATTGGAGCTCTATAAGGGCGCGCCCTTCTTAAACATTTCATTTCATGCATAAGTGTGCCACATGGATCATATAACATTGATTCATAAAACGTAATCATTTATTACACAATAATGTAATTTGGAATTCATACATGAAACTTTATAATCAATAAGTAAATGTGCATAATGTTTAATACCCTTTATAGTGAAATGGGCATTCTATTCACTACACAATGACATTGGCTTGGAAAATCTGTGCAATTTCGGCAGCGTAACGGCATGATGTAAGAATTTATAGAAATGGTTGATGAGAGAGAAAGGGGTGTCTCATCATATGTACATGAAATGGGAAGTAAGGGTTCATATAAATACATGTCCCAACAATTGTAATGTAATTTAGATTCATTATACCAAAGAATTGCTTGAAGCTAAAATATGAGAGTGAAATCCCTTTCGGAATTTCAACATAGTAATAGGTGTACATGGGAGGCATTTAATGAGAGAGAAAGGGGTTTCCCATCATTGAAACATAAATAGATCATTATGGGGGAGGTGAAAAACCATTCCCCAAAATTTATAATTGAAACTAAAAGGGCGTAACAACATTAAGAAAATTTGACAAAAATGAGAAAGGAAGAAAAATCCATACTTGGAAGTGTGCTTCTAAAGGCTTGAGAGAGGCTTGATATAGGCTTTTTTGGAGGTTGGGACACCTTGGGAGGATTCTAGAGAGAGGAGGGAAGATATAGGATAAACTCAAAAGGATTTGAGTGAGGATAAAGAGGGAGATTGGGTGGGTTTATATAAAAACGTTGAGGGAATTCTATATTATTTAGGTTTGGGACACCTCACATTAAACTAATCCAAACCACAAAACATCCCATAGATTTTTATCATGTTTTATTTTTCAAAGGGAAGTGGAAAAAAATATTTTAGAAGGCCGAAGTCCTAACTTCTTAAAATAATGGTGTTGCTTATATGGAGGTGAGTCACACTCCCAAGGACAACAATTTAAAAATACATGATGTTTAATAAGCTTTGAAGGGTCCATTAATTGATTGTAAAATAATTAAAACAAACACAAAATCACATAATTTTATTGGTAAAAAAATATTGGTCTAACATATGGCTTATAGTATTTTATTACATTACTATTGGGTCATTATGATGTCCTAAAACACATTATATATTTAAACGGTATTTAATTTTTACCCAAAAATTTGATTGTCTCTTAAAATTATGAAAAATTAACCATTGGATAATTTTGACATCTTGATTCCAGAAATAATATTTATTTTATCTAAATAATTTTCTTAAAATGTTAATTTTTTCTTTTAGAATAAAAATCGACATTTATCGAAAATTCACGGGTTTGGACAAAAATGGCTTTCAAACCTTAATAAAAATTACGATTTCATTCATAAAATTATACAATCATCTATATTTAAAAAAAATTAATTAAATTATAATAATAATAATTTATTAAAATATTATTTAATTAAAAAATCTATTAATTCATCAAAATTGATTTCTAAGTTGAATATTAACTAAAAATACTATTTGTGCTTTAAAAACCATATACAAGGTGAAAATTGTAATGTCCTGGATTTTTCCATGTATTATTTTAATATTATATGGGAATTAATTCGAGACTAGGCTCTAAGATGGCGTTTAGTTTTGAGGCCCGGTGATCATGGAACAAATGTTTGACTTTAATTTTATAATTAAATTACGAGCGCCTACGGTTTTCCTGAAAAAGTGGAATAACTCCCAAATGGGTGCTCTGATCAGAAATATGAGGGCACCGTTGCGTTCGGAACATCGTTTTTACCTTAGGCGATGCCTAACTTCGGCAGGCATAGGTCGGTAGTGAATTCTGGTTTTTGGACGTAACCATAATAAAATATTTAATTAAAATATTTCATTTAAATCCTTGTTGAAACGAAATCATTTATTCTTTCCAATCGAGATTTCATAGGGAGGGTCAGAGTTACAATCCCCCTAACTCTGATTTCCTCTAGAGAGCTCTAGAGAAGACATCCTGACACGATGACGATGTTCTTGACGATTTTCACCGGTGACGACGACGTGGCAACCAGATCATCACCAACGAACACCGCGGAATCCAGGTAGGATGTTTGTTTGTGAATTTCTTCCCCTTTTTTCATTTCCACGATGAACTTGGACTAATCCATGAACAGATTAGACCATGTATCGATCGTTCTTGTGGGATGGGCTTTTGCGGGAATCGTGGGTATTTGATTCTTGAAATTAATTTGGTTTTCTTTTAACCTTCTAACGGTGACGAACCAAGATCGACACAAACATCGATCGAGATTCGTCCCTCTTGATTGATGTTTTTTTCTCTCCCCATTTCTATGCGTTCTTCCTGTGTGTTCTACACATTTTTGGAGGAGATCGATCATTGCACACTCGTTTGTAGGCACTAAGATCTGAAATTAAGGATCCAACATCGAGGCGACCTAGCCGAGGTGCGACGACAACGATGGTAGACAAATCGATGTGGTTCGGAAATTCTTGTTCTTCGAGCGTTTTCTTGCAGACGGATTGGGACGCATTATCAAGGCTGATCAGAAGCCCGAAACCGACAGAATCATTTTCGTAGGGGCGGGACGACCACAAATCCAGAGTTTCGTGATGATCGGATGATTGTATCAAAATCCGGAAAATTGGCCGAGGTGAGAGGAGGAAGATGACGTCTCTGGAATTTTTCCGACTACACACCGTGTAGTATGGGCTACACAGCATGTGTTTGTTAGTGGGACTACCTGGCGTGTACTCCGGGAGTACACGGACATGGGTAGGGTACACGGCCAAGGACACAGTGTTTATACCCTTCCCCAGCCAGACCCAACCAGATACACGGGATACCTCGTGTACTAGTACACAGGAAGGAGACACGGACACGGACAAAGGTCGTGTACGGGCACATGGCCAGTGTACATGGAGCGATCCCCAGGTGCTCAGACACTGCGTGTGATGCTTCTACACGCCCTGTAGTTACTTTATATCCAACAATACAAATGACATGGTCCATTTACACGGGCCGTACTCGGACTCAAGAACACGACGTGTACTTTTCTACATACCATGTAGTTGAGTTTTACATAGCTTGAACGGATGAAACGGGTCGTTTACCCAAGAATCGATCCTCTGCTTATCGAATTAGCTCAGACTGAGTTGTCGGAATCACCCCATGACTTGGTTGTGATGCTCATCTGAGCATCATGTTCTCAAGGTACTTGTGGAGTGTGTTCTCCCGGAATGAGTACTTCGTATCTCTCTCTCCTCAGACCTAGGAGTGTGTTCTCCTTGTTACGTGCTTAGTGGAATCTTCAAGATGGATCTTAGTGGTGGTTTTTGCGACAGTCGATCGTGCATAAGTATATCTGGATATTCTTGTTATGTGTTCGGTAGACATATATTTTGTAGACCTGACTCTATATTTACTTTGTTTTATTTTCCCTTGTTGTATTTTCTTTGTGGTTTCAGGGTGTCCTACTAGGTATTGTTATACTCACCCCTGCACAGGATTTGGCCACACGTTTTGTGTCTTGTGCAGACGAGCGAGCCTTTGACAGGATTCTAGGCCGACCAGGACCGGATGGTACTCAGTGAGATCAGAGAGGCCGAGGTGTGTTCCTATGGCTACAGACTACAGTCCCAGCACCTTTCTTAAAGGTTGGACTTTGTTACGGACTCTCTTTTTGGTGGGCTTGTACTTTTGGCCTAGGGTTTTACCTTCTTGCACTTTACTTTCCTGTCGTACCTTGTGGTTGGGTTTTAGTGTATGCATGCATCATTTCCTTTAGTAGTGTTTACTTTTCAGCTTAGCGGGCTTGGAGATATGTGTGTGTGTGTACATGTTTATAGGCAATTCCTACAATGTTAGTATCATGGCTACTCGGTGCTAGTCACCAGCCACTGGCCTATTGGAGGCGGGCTTGGGGAGTTGCGGCTCGGGCCCCACTAGGACGGGTCATGACAGAGTGGTATCAGAGGTGGTCGGTTCTACCTTTGGACTGAGAGTCTGTGAGTTGGTTTGGGGCAGCAGTGTTATGTGTTTCGAGTTCAGATTTCAGGCTAGGGACCCCAGTGTTGGTGTGGGCGGCCGATGTATCCATACACCAGGACTCTGATAACTTTCTTTTCAACTTGGAACATGAGAACACTAGTTTCATGGGAAAATGATGGTACATGAATTATATATAAATGGTTTCTGGTTTCCATGTCCTTTTGGAGTCAGCTCTCCAGATATACTCACTAACTGAGATACATCTTGTTTCTTTAACAGGACGCCTCCGCAACGCGCACCCACTAGGATCCTGCAGCTCGATCACGAGGATGACCCCCTCAGGGATGAAGCTATGATACAGGGACCAGATCCACTAGTTTTACCATCAGGTGGTGTGCCAGTAATCCCGCCACCTGTGGAGCAGTATTTAGTTCTTGTTGTACCAGTAGAGGAGGATCGTAGGCTGAGCGCACTCCACGAGTTTCAGAGACAGAGACCCCTCAGGTTTCGAGGCGAGCCTAACCCTCAGGCAGCAGAGGACTGGCTTGAGGCAGTGACCAGAGTCTTCCGTTTGGTCAGAACACCAGCAGACCAGATGGTGATCCTGGCAGCGAGCCATCTGCAGGGCTCGGTAGGACGATGGTGGAGTTTGGTTATCCAGACTCACGACTAGGCAATGCTTGCATGGTCGGAGTTTGAGTGTCTCTTCAAATAAGAGTTTTCATCTGTTACCCTGAGATCAGTACGCATACATGATCATCTTCATATCCAACAGGGAACCATGATGGTGGTTGACTATTCATCGAGGTTTAGCGACCTCTCACGTTACTCGATGGATATGGTCAGGGATGATTACTTCAGAGCTCAGACTTTTGAGTGGGGCTTGCGCAAAGATATCGGAGCTAGCATCATCCCTATGAGAATTACTACTTATGTTGGGGTGCTTGAGCGGGCTTTGGTGGTTGAGAGATTCTTGGCAGAGCAGAGACAGGTGGCAGTTGTCAGTAGTGGGCGAGATGGAGTAGATACCTCAGCAGTAGGGAGCCGACGTCAGGGACCAAGGCATGGGAGACATTTTCAGAGGAGATCCCAGGACAAGGGATCTTCCATATAAGGTTCACAGGGCGCATACAGGCAACCTTGAGAGAGGTGATGCTACTCATGTGATGGTAGGGGACATCTCGCTCGAGATTGTCCGACCCGCCATACTACTGACACGGGAGGAGTGGATGGACCACCGAGGCAGAGGAAACGTGTGGAGCAGACAGATCCGTGGGGCAGCGGACGTGGTAGAGGAGTTAGGAGAGTAGTTGGAGGTGGACGGCATTTTGAACCTTTTCCACCACCACCCCCAGGAGGTCCACCCCAGGCCCAGGGAGCTGGTGGACAGAGGCAGGGAGAGCTGCAGGCGGTAGAGGCTTATAACCCAGGTACTCCCGGAATGATTAGAGGTACTATCTATGTCTTTTATACTTTGTCTACCATAATAATAGACATAGGTTATAGTAATTCCTTTCTGGATTCTTGTCTTTTTCGAGACCTGGAGATTCCAGTTGAGTTGTTGACTCGACCCTTACGCTTAGAAACACCGAATGGAGAATATTGAGAGATCACACACCTCTGTAGACAGTGTGACCTGACCCTTGGAGGCGAGAGTTTTGGTTAGAACCCCTTGGTGGTAGTGTTGAGGCCTTACTATGTTATTCTTGGTATGGATTGGCTATCCATAGTTCATGCCCAGATCGACTATTTTAGGCAAATGGTGCAGTGTGTCCGTAGTGATGGAAGGAGGTTCTCTTTTGTTGGTCAAAGAGAGACCCTGGCAGCGCAGGATGGACTCATGCATAAGAGGGCACAACCGATTTCACATCAGTTGGCTAGCCTAGCCCTTGGCACAACAGATGTTATGAGTTTACAGTTTCCAGCAGTAGTGGCTGAGTACGAGGATGTCTTTCTAGAGGATGTCCCCGGGATACCTACCCATCGAGAGATAGATTTATGCATTGAGTTGCAACCCGGTACAACACCAATATCGGCATCAGCATATCGGATGGCTCTTGCAGAGCTTCGTGAGATGAGGGTGTAGCTAGACGACTAGCAAAAGAAGGGCTTTGTGAGGCCCAGCGTTTCACCCTAGGCGGCCCCAGTGTTGTTTTCCAAGAAGGCGTACAGGATCTTGAGGTTATGTGTGGATTACCGGCTCTTGAATCTGGTAACCGTGAAGAACCAGTATCCACTACCGAGGATCGATGACCTCTTCGACTAGTTTAGAGGGGCACGATGGTTCTCAAAGGTCGATCTACGATCAAGGTATCACCAATTGTGAGTACAGGAGGAGGATGTACCGAAGACGGCTTTCTGATGTCTCTATGGTCACTATGAGTACTTGTTGATGCCCTTCGGCATGAGGAACTCCCCGGAAGTGTTCATGGGACTCATGAAGTGGATCTTTCATTCCTTCCTAGACTGGTTTGTAGTGGTATTAATCGACAATATCCTTGTATACTCTACGTCTAAGGAGGAGCACGCAAGACACCTAAGGATGGTTCTAAACGCGCTCTGAGAGCACCAGTTGTATGGGAAACTCTCGAAGTGCCAGTTCTGGATACAGTAGGTCCACTTTATGGGACACGTTATCTCATCAGATGGTCTAGTGGTGAGCCCAACCATAGTTGAGACAGTACTAGCATGGGATCCACCCTGGAGCGTGATGGAGGTGCGGAGCTTCCTTGGGTTGGCAAGCTACTATCGGAGATTCATTCTTGATTTCTCCAAGAATTCAGCACCCATGACAGATTTGACCTCAAAGGGGAAACCTTTCGTGTGGACTGACAGATGCCAGCAGGATTTCTAGCAGTTGAGACAGAGTTTGACAAGTGCCCCAATATTGACATTACTGGAGGAGGGTGTCAAGTACGTAGTGTTCTGCGACGCATCAGGAAACGGGCTTGGTTGTGTCCTGATGCAGAGGCAAGCGGTGATTGCCTATGGCTCACGTATGTTGAGGCCACATGAGAAGAACTATGCGACCCATGATCTTTAGTTGGCAGTGGTAGTCTTCACGTTGAAGATGTGGCGGCACTACCTATTGGGAGAGCGATTTACCGTCTACTCTGATCACAGGAGTCTCAAATATATCTTTTCTTAGAAGGATCTGGATTTGAGACAAATACGATGGCTTGAGTTCCTCCAGGACTACGACTTTGAGATCATTTATACTCCTGGGAAGGGGAACGTAGTGGTAGATGCTCTCAGCAAGAAATCTAGTATGCGGTTGCTGGATGAGGCGACGAGGCAGTTGGCCTCTTTACAGTTATCCTTCGTGGATGGAGATGAGGTAGCTTACCTTCAGTCGATGGTTGTTATCCCCCCCACTCTTATGGCGAGTCGGGGAAGCACAACACGAGGCTGCTAGCTGTGAGAATCTACGTGCTTAGATATCAACAGGTGTTGCGGTTGATGGATATTCAGAAAGTGGGGAGCATGTTATTCTTTTCAGAGGGTGCACCGTAGTACCAGTGACATTGTGGGAGGAGGTTATAAGGGATTTCCATACATCTCCTTTGGCAGTGCATCCAGGCGTAACAAAGATATATCAGGACCTCCGACGTCAGTTCTGGTGGCCAGGAATGAAGAAGTGTGTGGAAGAGTTTGTTTCTCGGTGCCTTACTTGTCAGCAAGTAAAGGCTGAGCACCAGGTGCCAACGGGGTTGACTCAGCCCCTTGAGGTGCCAAAGTGGAATTGGGATGGATCCATGGACTTCGTGATGGGTTTACCACGTACATCCAGGGGACACGATGCCATATGGGAGATCGTTGATCGACTCACCAAGTCGACCCACATCCTAGCCATACGGGAGCAGAGTTCAGTAGAGAGCTTGGGACACCTCTACGTGCAGGAGATAGTTCGACTTCATGGAGTTCTGTCCACAATCATTACAGATCGTGACACTCATTTTATATCCCGATTGTGGAAGGGATGGCGGGAAGCTTTTGGGACTCAGTTATGCTTGAGCACAGCGTTTCATCCTCAGACTGATGGTTAGATGGAGCGGACCATCCAAGTTCTGGAGGATATGCTTCGAGCTTGCATACTTGACTTCTGTCATATCTAGGAAGATCACCTACCACTAGTGTAATTTTCTTATAACAATAGTTATCATTCCACTATTGGTATGGCACCATTCGAGGCTTTTTACGGGCAACCTTGCAGGTCACCACTTTGCTGGACTAACCCGGGAGATTCAGCACTCATGGGACTATAGATAGTGAGAGCTACTAAAGAGAAGGTTCATGTCATCCAGGAGCGGATGAAGTCTACACAGAGTTAGCAGAAATCATCTGTCGATAGGAGGCAAGGCCCTTGGAGTTCGAGGAGGGAGACCATGTGTTCCTTCGAGTCTCACCTCGATGAGGATTGCGGGGATTTGGCTGAGGAGGCAAGCTATCTCAGAGGTCCGTTGGCCCTTTTCATATTCTGAGTAGAGTTGGCGAGGTGGCATATCTCTTGGCTCTACCTCCTCAGATGGACCTGGTACACAAAGCCTTCTATGTGTCGCAGCTACGGAGGTACGTGCATGATCCATCGTACATTATCGACTGGGGCGAGCTAGACATCGATGATGGAGTGACTTTTTCAGAGTACCCAGTAGAGATCGAGGATCGGTAGGAGAAGATCCTGCGTGGGAAAGCTATTCCATTGGTGCATGTCTGATGGGAGCATGGGAATCTCCAGGAGAGCACGTGGGAGCGGGAGGCTCAGATTCGCATGTAGTACCCATATCTTTTTGAGTAGCCCTTGTTTTGTCTTTTTGGGGACATAAAATCCCTAAGGTGGGTGTGATGTAATGTCCCATATTTTTTCATGTATTATTTTAATATTATATGGGAATTAATTCGAGACCAGACTCTGAGACGGAGTACAGTTCCGAGGCCCGGTGAGCCCAGAACAAATGTGAGAATTTAATTTAATAATTAAATTACGCACGCATGACATTTTCCTGAAATAGTGGAATAACTAATGAACGGGTGCTCAGATCAAAAATATGAGGGCATTGTTGCGTTTGTAACAGCGTTTTTACCTTAGGCGAGGCCTAACTTCGGTCGGTGCAGGTCGGTAGCAAATTCTGGTTTTTGGACGGAACCGTCATAAAATATTTAATTAAAATATTTTGTTTAAATCCTTGTTGATTTGAAATATTTTATTCTTTTAAATAGATAATTCACAGGGAGGGTCCGGGTTACAATCCCCCTAACTCTAATTTCCTCTAGAGAGCTTTGGAGAAGACCTCCCGACATGGCGACGACGTTCTTGACGATTTTCGCTGGTGACGACGGCGTGGCAACCGGATCATCGCCAACGAACGCCACGGAATCTAGGTAGGATGTTTGTTTGTGAATTTCTTCACCGTTATTGATATCCACGATGAATGTGGACTAATCCACAAACATATTAGCCCGCAGATCGATCGTTTTTTCAGGATGGGCTTTTACGGGAATCGTGGGGATTTCATTCGTGAAGTTAATTTTATTTTCTTTTAACCTTCTAATGGTGAAGAACCAAGATTGACACAAACATCAATCGAGGTTCGTCCCTCTCAATTGTTTTGTTTTTATCTCCCGATTTTTATACATTATTCGTGTGCGTTCTACGCGTTCCTGGAGGAGATCAATCATTGTGCTCTTGTTTTTTGGCACAATGATCTGAAATTAAAGATCCAACATCGAGGTGACCTAGCAGAGGTGCGACAGTGACAGCGGCAAACAAATCGATGTGGTTCAGATCTTCCCGTTCTTCGAGCGTTTTCATACGGACGGATCGGGATGCGTTTCAAGGCTGATCAGAAGCTTGAAACCGACGGAATCAGTTTCGTAGGGGTGGGACGACCCCAAATCCAGAGTTTCATAATGATCATACGGTTGGATCAAGATCCGAAGAATCGGTCGAGGCATGAGGAGGAATATGATGTTTCTGGAATTTTCCCAAATACAGGTCGTGTAGTATGGGCTACATGGTGTGTGTTCATCGGCGGGACTACCTAGCATGTACTCCGGGAGTACACGAACACGGGTAGGGTACACAACCAAGGACATGGCATTTATACCCTTCCTCGGCCAAACCGGGCTAGATACACGGGATACCCTGTGTAATGGTACACGGGCAGGCGACACGAACACTGTCAGAGGCCATGTACGGGCACATGGACAACGTACACGGAGCGAGCCCCAGGTGCTCGGACACAGCGTGTGATGCTTCTACATGACATGTAGTTACTTTCTTTCCAAAAATCTAAATGACACAGGCCGTTTACACAGGAAGTAACTAGAGTCAGGAACACGACGTGTACTTTTCTAAACGCCGTGTAGTTGAGTTTTACACAGCTTGAACGGATGACATGGGCCGTTTACACGGGCAATACCTAGGGTCAAGGAACGCGGTGTGTAACCATACTACAAGCCGTGTGATAAATTCTTCAAGGCATGATCCAGTTTCCTTCTGTGACTTAGACTAGTTTTCTTAGGGTTCGTACCCTTGGTCTTTTCCCTGATGGTTCTGATATCATTTCCTTTACACAGGAGTATGATCCCTTCAGTACAACTTCCTAAAGAGAGTTGTTGGAATCCCCTCTTTGAGACTTAGAGTCGGATCCTCTACTAATTCCTGGTACCCTAGGTAGAGTTCCATGTATCGACGTGACCAACTTTACCCGGGTGTCGATCTTCTGCTTAGCGAATTAGCTCAGACTGATTTGTCATAATCTCCCAATGACTTGGTTATGATCCTCATATCAGCATCATTTTCTCTAGGTACTTGTGGAGTGTGTTCTCCCAGAACGAGTACTTCGTATCTATCTCTCCACAGAGCTAGGAGTGTGTTATCCTTGTTACGTGCTTAGTGGATTCTTAGAGCTGGATCTTAGTGGTGGTTTTCGCGATTGTCGATCGTGCATGAGTATATCTGGAAATTCTTGTTATTTGTTTGGTAGACATATACTGTGTAGAACTGACTGTATCTTTCTTTTGTGGTATTTTCCCTTGTTGTGTTTCCTTTGTGGTTTCAGGGTGTCCTACTGGGTATTGTTATACTCACCCATGCACGGGCTTTTCCCGCACGTGTCGTGTCTTGTACAGATGAGCGAGCCTTTGACAGGATTCTAGGAGGACCAGGACTGGATAGTACTCAGTGAGATCAGATAGGTCGAGGTGTGTTCCTACGGCTATAGACTATAGTCCCATCACCTTTCTTGTAGGTTGGACTTTGTTAAGGACTCTCTTGTTGGTGGGCTTGTACTTTTGGCCCAGGGTTTTACTTTCTTGCACTTTACTTTCCTTTCATACTCTGTGGTTGGGTTTTAGTGTATGCATGCATCTTTTCCTTTAGTATTTTTTACTTTTCAACTTAGCGGGCTTGGAGATATGTGTGTGTGTGTACAGTTTTATAGGCAATGCCTCCCATGTTAGTAGCATGCCTACTCGGTGCAAGTCACCAGCCCCTGTCCTATTGGAGGCAGGCTTGGGTAGTTGCAGCTTGGGCCCCACTGGGACAGGTCATGACAACAATAATAAAATTAAGGTATATTCATTATTATATACAAAAATAATTTACATGACAATAGTGCTAATGTCTTGTTACATAACCCCTTATAACACCCGCGTAAGACCGAAGGGTAAGGTGTGCGATGGTGACCAACTCTTGGCGTGTCTCAGATAACGTTTCTTAGGTGGTAATCTCTATCCACTTCCACTTATCCTATAGGTGGTTCCGCTCGAGCTTAACATATTTGAGATCGGCTTGGGCTTGGTCAAGAGAAAATCCCAAAGACACAACCTCTTTTCCGAGCTCTGAAAAATGGTCTTTGTATGGGGAAGGTCTACAGGATGAGGTCATCGCTTCCTTTTTCTATGTAAATTGGATTTGTTAAAGCCCTATATTTATACTAATCATGTGATCACTGTTCAATGACTATATTAACAAAGGTCACAATTCTTAAAATTATTTTAAAATCCAAAAACATAAAACCAAAGAAGATGACATTTTATATAAAAATTTTACATAAAGAGACATTTAATTAGATCAAGAAGGATTTCCATTAATGAATGTTTGGGTCATTACAATCTTCCCACCTTATAAAATTTTTCCCTTGAAGTTTTCTTTTCCCAACCTAAAACAGATGTGGGTAACTCTTCTTCATCATCTCCTCTGATTCCAACGTTTCTTCTTCAAACTTTTGGTTTCACCACAATACCTTGATGAGGGGCATTGTCATATTTTGTAGAACTTTTTCTCTACAATCTAAGATCTTCACTTTTTGCTCCTCATAAGAAAGATCATCCTCTAACTGTACCACCTCTGAAGAGAGTACATGTGAAGGGTATAGTATGTACTTCTTTAAGAGGGATACATGAAAGACATCATGTACTTTGGCCACGGTATCCAAACACGATCTAGAATCTTGAAGGGGCCGATGTACCTTGGACAGAACTTCCCTTTCTTTCCCAACCACATGACCTTCTTCCATAGAGATATGTGTAAAAATACCATGTCCCCAACTTTAAACTCAAGGTCTCATCAATAGTTATCTGCATATCTCTTCTATCAACTTTGGGCTGCCTTGATATGCTGCTGAATGGGTTTCACCATCTCCACTATATCTTTGACCATTTCTAGTCCAAGAAGCATACACTCACCGACCTCATCCCAACACGCCGGTGTTATGCACCTTTTCCCATAAATGGCTTCATATGGTTCCATTTGGATGCTCGAGTGGAAACAGTTATTATAAGACAACTCAACCAGAGGAAGATTTTGATCCCATCCTCTTTTAAAGTCCATTGAGAACGCTCTCAAAATGTTCTCATGTTTTTTGATAGTCTGCTCGGATTGGCCATCTATTTGAGGATGATAGGTCATACTGAAGTTCAGTTCAGTATTCAAATCATGTTGAAGACTCTTCCAAAACATAAAGGTGAATCTTGGATCTCGATCAGAAACAATAGATAGCGACACTCCATGCATCCTTACCTCTTCCATGATATATATTTGTGCCAGTTGATCCAATGATAAATCCTCCCAAATAGAAATGAAGTGTGCAACCTTTGTAAGACGATCCACAAAAACCCAGATTGCATTGTTGCCTTAGGATGCCTTCAGAAGTATGGTGACAATTTCCTTGGTGACGTTCTACTATTTCTATTTTGGTATCGGCAATGGTTGCATCATCCCCTTAGAATTCTGCCTTTCTACCTTCACTTTCTGACACACCAGGCACTTTGATATATATTTAGCAATATTTTTCTTCATATTATCCCACCAATAATGTTCTCAGAGATCTCAATACATCTTTCTATTTCCTGGGTGAATAGAGAAATTTAAACTATGTGCATCATCCAAAAGTTCCTTCTTCAGCTCCAGACTTGATGGAACACATAGTATGTTCCCAAATCTCACAATTCCTTCTTCATTTACATTAAATTCCATGGATTTCTCTTTTCTGATAGCTTCCACTTTTTACTAAATTCTCATATCATCCTTTTAAGCATCCTTTAACCATTCAAAAAGTGACGGTGAGAAATCATTTGTGAAAGGATTGATGATGTTCCCTTCTTTATGATTCAGATGTTTATCTTCATTAAATTTAAGAATATTGGATCTTTTTCAATTATCATCAATGATAGAATCATTGGGTCCTTTCTACATAGGGCATCCGCCACCTTGTTCGCTTTCCCATAGTTGTAATGGATTGAGCAGTAATAGTCTTTGATCAGATCTGACCATCTTCATTTGTGCATGTTTAACTCCTTTTGTGTGAATATATACATGAGGCTTTTGTGGTCCATATATATTTCACACTTCTCCCCAAAGAGATAATGCCGTCAAATTTTCAAAGCGAATATCACCTTATCCAACTTGAGGCCATGTGTTGGATAGTTATTTTTATGAACATTCAATTCCCTTGAATCCTAGGCAATGACATTGTCATTTTTCATCAACACACATCCCATGCCCTTCTTCGAAGCATCAATGAATACCACAAAAAGATCTCCACTTGTGGGTAATGTGAGCACGAGCACAGTGATAAAACTTCTTTTCAACTCCTTGAATCATTCTTCGCATTCATCACTACAAGAAAACATTACTCCCTTCTGAGTTAGCTTGGAAAGAGGATTGGACATTCGTGAGAAATTTCTCACAAATCATTGATAATATCCAACTAACCCCAAGAATCTACGGATATTCGTTACCGATGTTGGCCTCATCCATCCCTCAATTTCTTTTGTTTTTTAGGGATCCACCGATGTCCCATTACTTGTGATGATATATCCCAATAATGAGACCTCCTTCAACCAGAACATGCACTTGATGTACTTTGCATAGAGCTTCTCCTTTGGAAAGGTCTCTAGTACAGTTCTTAGAAGCTCTTCATGATCCTCCTTAGTTTTGGATTATATCAGAATATTATCTATAAAGACTACTAAAAACATGTCGAGGTAATCTCTAAATACTCTATTCATCAATTCCATGAATATTTCTAGAGCATTAGTGATTTTTAAAGGCATTACTATGAATTCATAGCGCCCGTATATTGTACAAAAAGTAGTCTTGGGGATATCTTCATGCTTCACCGTTACTTCATAATATCCCAACCACATGTCCACCTTAGAGAAGTATTATGATCCACACAGCTGATAGAACAATTCATCTATTCGTGGGAGAGAATACTTGTTCTTTATTCTGATTTGTTTAAGCTCGTGATAGTTGATGCAAAGGTGCATTTACCCATCTTTCTTCTTAATGAAGAAGACTGGTGCACCCCATGGTGAATCACTTGGGCGTATAAACCCTTTATCCATATTCTCTTATTGTTGTTTCTTCAGCTCCTCAATCTCCACAATAGCCATTCAATATGGAGTCTTGGATATTGGAAACTCCCCACATATAAGATAAATTGATAATTCAACATCTCTTCTAGGAGGAAGACCAGAAAATTCTTTGGGAAACACTTCAGTGAATTCCCTCACAATAGGCATGTCCTCTTGGATGGTTGCCTCCTTAGACTCAATCATATGATCCAGATATGTGTTCTCATAGGGAAGTAATATTCATGCTTGAGATGATGGAGCTAAAGAAGATTCATCTTCCTCCTTGCACTTGTAAAGAATCGGGGTTCGATTCTCCACATGAAGAGTGATTTCCCTCTTATGGAAATTTATGTTGGCTCTATATCAGGAAAGCCAATCCATGAAAATAATTGCATCAAATTCCACCAAAGGGAGTATGAAGAGGTTCACTAGGATTTTAAATCTACAGATTATGATAGGGTGGAGTTATATTCTTGGGATGCAATAATTTCCCCATTTTTTGTACTCACTGACATCTTCACTTCCATGATTTGTGGTGGTGCTGGGATTGTTCTACAAAACATTCGAGATATAAATGAATGAATAGAACCTGAATCAATAAGTGTATTCTCTATTCTTAAATGAATAACTTGAGTACATGTCACCACTTCATTTTTTGGGTTCACTTTGGTAGTACTGATGGAAAAAATATTTCCCTTTCGGCCTTGGAGGTTGTTGGTTGCCTCCGAAAACCCTTGGATTGGGGCACTGATTTGCAAGGTTCCCTAGTTCGTTGTAGTTGTAGCAATGAACAACACTTTGAGAGTCAAACGGAGTTCTCCTCTACTATGTTATAGAAATGGGTTTTTCTGGCCAAAAATTAATATCCAGGTGGCCTTCTCTTCCACACCTAAAGCATTTTCTCATAACCTTTAGGCAATTTCTAGGGTGCTTCTTTCCACACTTTTGACAAGTGGGGTGCTGGATCTTCTAAGCACCGTTGGATTTATCCATATGACTGCCACAATTGAATTAAAAATTACCCTTTTATCCCCGTGATACCCCTGAGATTCTACAATCTCTATTTTGACCTTGAGGTCCCATCAGAAAATTTCCTCATAGCTGTCGAAATTGCGGATTGTCGGTGCTTTCCGCAGGCTAGGTTTCAGCCCGCCAAAGAAGAGGTCAACCCTGCATTAGGGGGTAATAACAAAGACGGAAGTGTATCATTAAAGCCTTGTGATGTTTTCCTCGTACTCTCCAACAGATTCATCACCTTTTTTCTTAAGGGCTAGGAAGTCCCTTTCCATATTAAGTTGGAGGGTGAATGGAAAATATTTATTGAAAAACATCTTCCAGAAATCCTTCCATTCCAATGCCTAGATCTCATCCTTAGGCTTCATAATTTTGATCAACATCCACCATTGATCGGCTTAAACCTCAATATGATAAGCATCCACAATAACTTTCTCTTGTTCAGAACATTGAATGATGGAAAAGATCTTTTCAATGGAGTGGATCCACTGTTCAACGATTAAGGGATCAGATGATCCATTAAAAGTAGGAGGCCTTTGTCTCATGAAGCGATCGATTGTGACTTGTTCTTTCTTAGGGGGGATGAACGATCCTCTTGACCCATGTTTTTATTCAAATCTTGAGTTAGCTAAGAGATAATTGCAACAAAGTTCGTGATTCCCGCTCCCATTGGATTGGTCATCTCATTAGTACAGTCATCACATTGATCTTCGCATCGATTGTTAGCCCGAGTCCTCCTATTACTGGCCATTGGCTAGAATAAAAGGAAAGTTAGGGGTAACACATAAAGGGTAATACAAGGAAAAAACTGATCACTTATAAATAACTCTTATTTCCATAACATATGAATCTATAGGCTTCAGTCTATGTTATCCATGATCTAGTTTCTAACAGATTTTCTTAGGGAAGTTTTTTTGTCACTTTATAATGGTTCATACTAAGCTTGTGAATTTACCAAAGCATATGTACCGAGAGTTTCCTAATCAAGAGTGTATCAAGGAACATTTTCATGCACCATCTCCCATTCGATTCATGCTCAAATCGGTGTTTTCGGGTTTTACCCCTAGGATACATCTATTCTAGAGCTTTCTCTACCTGCTCGTATCCAGACAGGGATGTATTTTCTTGTTAAACCACTTAATCAATACTCACCAAAACTTATGGATGTTTTATTATACTTAGACTTCTCTCTAAGGCTTCACTAGGTTTTTCTAATACTAATCCCAAAAAAACTAAACCTATGCCTCTAATAACAACTATGACAACCCTAATATTTTATTACACAATTGAACATAATTTATTACATAATATTCACATGATACAATATATAAGATCAAGACCTCTAGTGTTTTGTGGATTAGGATCATCAAATAAGAAAATAAAACATGAAACACAACATCTTTATTGAAAACTTCCTTTACATGAACAATACATTATTTCATACATAGCATTGCATGGGATAACCTGAGGACATGCATAAGAAAAGGGTGAGCTATAAAGCCCAGTAAGGTAATAAACATGGAGTAACATGAGTAATACAATAAATTTTATACAATAGGCATATCATTGGATAAAAGTAAAAGCATAAACATAAAGGCATGATAAATCATGATAATTATAACACGGAAATGTGAAACAACACTTAACATAGAATTAGAATGAGCCAAGGCTCATTATACATAGAGCATCAGTAAATCCTCACTACACATGAATCATGAGTAAAAACATGTTGAACATGAATTAGCATGAGTAAAAACCCATTTCACATGATGTATCATGATAATATTCTTAACCCAATGTATTGGAGTGCGATAAGGGTGCACCCTTCTTATACATTTCATTTCATGCATAAGTGTCTGGCATGTATCATAAAACATGGATTCATAAAACGTCATAATTTATTCCATGATAAATTAATGTGGTATTCATACATGAAAATTTATAATCAATAAGTAAATTTGAATAATGTTTAATACACTTGATAGAGAAATGGGCATTGGTATTCACTACACAATGGATTTGGCTTGAAAATCGGTGCAATTTTGGCAGCGTAACTGTGTGACATAAGAATTCATAAAGAGGGTTGATGAGAGAGAAAGGTGTATCTCATCATATTTACATGAAATGGACAGTAAGGTATTCATATAGATACATTTACAAACAAATTTAGTGAAATTTAGAGTCATTATACAATAGAATTTCCTGAATGTAAAAGAGGAGAGAGATATTCCTTTCAGAATTTCGGCATTGGAACGGGTGTGGATGGGAGGCATTTACTGAGATAGAAATGGGTATAACATCATTCAAATATAAATAGGTATGTATGGGGGAGGTTAGAAACCATACTCCCACATTTATAATCTAAATTAAATGGCATAACAACTTTAAGAAAATTGGACAAAAATAAGAAAGGAAGAAAAACCCTTACTTGGAAGTGTGCTTCCAAAGGCTTGAGAGAGGCTTCAGAGGGGCTTCTTGGGAGATTGGGGCACCTTGGGAGGATTATATAGAGAGGAGGGAAGAGTTTTTAATGACTAAAAAGGCTTTTATTGAGGTTAAAGTGGGATCTTCAGTGGGTTTTTATAAGAATGGTGAGGGAATTCGTTATTTTTTAGGTTTGGGACACCTCACATTAAACTAATCCAAACTACCAACCATCCAATGGTATTTTCCCTTGGTTTTTTGGAAAATGGAAGTGGAAAAAAATATTTTATAAGGCCAAATTCAAAACTTATTAAAATAATTGGGTTGCTTATGTGGAGTTGAGTCACACTCCCAAGGAAAACAATTTAACAAGTCAAGATGTTTAATATGCTTTGAAGGGTCCATTAATGCTTTGTAAAATAAGTAAAAAAACCCAAAATCAGATTATTTTAATGGTAAATCTTATATTGGCCAAACATAAGGATTATAGTATTTTATTACATAACTATTGGGTCATTATTATGTGATAAAACACATTATATATTTAAATGGTATTTAATTTTTACCAAAACATTTGACTGTCTCAGAAAATTATGAAACATTCACTATTGGATAATTTCGACATCCTGATTCCAGAAATAATATTTATTTTAACTAAATAATTTTATAAGTATTTTAATTTTTACTTTTAAAATAAAAATCAACATTTATCAAAAATTCACAGGTTTTGACAAAAATAGCTTTCCAACCTTAATAAAAATTACGATTGTATTCATAAAATTATACAATGATTTATATTTAATAAAAATTACTTTAGTAATAATAATAATATTTTATTAAAATATTATTTAATTAAAAAATACATTAATTCATCAAAATAGATTTCTTATTTGAATGCTAACTAAAAATAATATTCCAGCTTAAAACCCATCTACAAGGTAACAATAAGAAAATTAAGGTATATTCATTAATATATACAAAAATAATGTACATTACCATAGTGTTAATGTCTTGTTACATAACCCCTTATAATACCTGTATAATTCCGAAGGGTAAGGTGTGAGAAGTTTACCGACTGTTGGGGTGTCTCAGATAACATTGTACTGGTGGTAATCTCTATCAACTTCCACTCCTCTCATAGGTGGTTTCGCTCGAGATTAACATATTCAAGCTCAGATTGGGCTTGATCAAGAGAAAATCCCAAAGATGCAACCTCCTTTCTGATCTCTGAAAAATGGGCTTCGTATGGGGCATGTCTACTAGATGAGTCCATCACTTCCTTTTTCTGAGTAAATTGGATTTGTTAAAGACCTATATTTATACTAATTATGTGATCACTATTCAACGGCTATATTAACAACGGACATGATTCTTAAAAAAAATTTAAAATCCAAAAACATAAAACCAAAGAAGTTGACATTTTATATAAACATTTCACATAAATATACATTTAATTAGATCAAGAGGGATGTCCATTAATGAATGTTTGGGTCGTTACATTATCTATACAATAGAACAAGTTTATGGGTAGTTTACACCTCTAATATCTGCTATCCAACTTGTTAAACATGACTTAAGATAATGAAACTGTTGATTTTATCCATATTATAATTACCCATATTAGATTAAAAACCATAGATTATGACTAATTTATATAATCATTCCATTAAAAATCATGTATATTAGATTTGTGATTTATAAGAATCTTATTTTTATCTAATGTGTAGATAGATTTAGCTATTGTGATGTTACAATAAACCATGACTGTTGTCAAGGATTATTTTTAAATGACATGAATTTTATGTCACTATAAAATAATCAAAATGATCTCCACACAAAGGTATTCCCTTAATGATTTAACCCCATGTAGTGAGTAGAATTAATAGTTTTTAATCTATCCTTTATATTTAATTAGAAAAGAATATAGGTGATAAAAATTAAAATGCATGATTTAATTATCCTCAGATATGATCTATTAATTTCCATGATTCATTAATATCTTGTAAGAGATTAGCTAGTTATACAACTTCATCTTCATAAAGAAGGTGTAATTTCAATGTCTGCATAGAAGAATCGTGCATAGATTTTCAACTAAAAATGCCTTTAATGGTCCACCATTTTCCCCTTATTTGTGATCCAAAATTTTTCAACTTAGTTAAATATGTTTGTTTCCATATTATTTTTTTTATCATTTTTTCCCTTCAAAAATAACATAATAATATATTTCATAGAGTTTTGTTACCCAAAGTAGAAGGGTAAATGTTTAGGGGAATGAAGGAATCACTAATGGTGATTTCATGAGAAAAAATGTAGTGGGATCAATAAATATTATTTAATATATTGGATAATTTTTTTAAAATCAAATACATTATAATAAATGATAAAAATATGAATTTATAAATGACAAAAAAAATCTATAGGGAAAGGGATAATTCATTGAATCTACTCATCATATTTAGTTATGTAAAATTCATTATTCAAAATTTAATTTATAATTCCTTGAATATATCAATCATTATTAGATATATATAAAATATTTATTAACAAATATATATTTATCCCATTAATAATTTAATTTCTATTATAAGCGGCTCCCCATATTTGGGAGTGGCACCCACATCATCACAGCAGTCAGGTTGTTCTAATTCATATTTAAAGAAATGTTTTTTTTAAAATACCCCCTTAATCCTATTTTATTTTCATTCAATGAATTTGTTTCAACATAAAGATTACATCATTCTTAAAAAATTTCAGGAAGATATCTGAAATATGATAATTTTTTCAGGTGACAAGTTCGACATCATTTTTCTTCAAATTCCTTCAACTGAAATAATATGTTGATTCAATGTGTTTTCCTCTCTCATGAAAAATTATAATATTCTTCAATGCAATGAAAGAAGCATTTTCAATAAAAATATTATTATGTACTTCTTGTGTATATACTAAATATTTTTTCACATTTCTAATCCATATTACATGAAACCCATCTATGTTGAATCAACACACTCATCATCCTATGAAGATAATATCACAATGGTTATTTTTTTGGAAACCGTGTAAATTTTTCATCTCCAAAAAAGAAAGTGAATCTAGTTACACTCTTCCTTTCATCAAGGAATCATCCCAAGTCACAATCTAAATATCTAAAAATATTTAAATATTTAATGGTTTTATAGAACATTCCTTCATTGATAGTACCTTTAATTTACCTTAGAACTATTTTGAAAATATTCAAATATGTATTTCTAAAACTCTATATGTCTATAGATAAGTCATACCCTATAAAGAATATATGTTTTGGTGCATTTTAGGTCTCTTATGTTTCCAATTATAATTTTTAAATAGGTAGGATCCACATATCCAGTATCATTTATTTATAATTTTAGTCATGCATCAACTAGTGTTGTGACCGGATTTTAATTTTGAATTTTTAAATTCTTGAAAAATAATTTGGTATAATTTACTTGAGAATATACTTTTTTCAATCACTTTAAAAAAGTTATATTCTTTGTAACTGATCCTTCCCTCTGATATCATTCATTATAACTCCTTGAACATCTCTCTATAAAGAATTAGAATATACTTGGATTATTTTTATTGAAAATATAATCATAAACATATAAGAATGTCCATAATATATCTTCTATCATCCTCATACATTAAAAAGAGTGAGATTTTTATTAATTAATACAGAATCAGTTTGGATAGAAAGTAACTTTCAATTCCATTGTTCCATACATGTTGTGTTTTATTAACCTCATAATGTTCCTTCTTCAACTCGTACACATTTCCTTCCCCGTATTTATTTACATATCAAGTTAGTTGATAAATATTGATATAATCTTCAAAAAATAATTTTATAAATTCTAAATTCAAATATAGTATATGGATATTACATTTGTATTGGGTAGCTATTTATATCAATAATATTATCATCTCCATCTTTGAAATGGGTGAAAAAAACATCACCGTAGTCAATATCATCATTTTTCTTATAGCCTTTAGTTAAATGTCTTTCTCTATGTGTTTGGTCTTATCCTTGATTATTATTCTTATTTTTGAGAACCCACTTCCCACTAATAATTTTTTACCCTATAGGGAGGTTTATTGTGTCCCATGTCATGTTCTTCTCAATGTAATGAATTTCTTAATCCATCACTTTCTTCCAACATTCATTATATATTTGTTACTCAATGATAGCAGGATCAGAAGTATCCATGAGGAAATTTAAGTTAATTTAATATTCTTTTAGTTTTATGATTTCATATATTTTTTCATGAAATTAAATATTTTTGGGTTGTATATGAGAAATTTATTACTTAATACCTTCTGATGTAGAAGTATTTTGTGATGGTATCATTGGTTCATCTACCCATTGTTCCTATATTGTTATTTCTTCTATATTGTATTTTTCTTATAATGTTTTTTTTCTTATCTTCAATAATATTCATGGTCCAATTTCAATGAATACATTTCATTGCACATGACATCTATGAATAATATAATATTCTTGGTGGTAAAAATATTTAAATTCTCGATCTCCATATCTCATAAGGACCCACATCACTCCTTTTTCAATTTTCTTCTTTTTTTCCTCCAGGATATTGAAATGGGTAATAGAACAAAAAAACATGGATGAATCACACTAAAATTTTGAATACATCATTACTAATTCACCAGCATTTCTTTAATATTTTCTTTAGTAATCTATTGAGTAGATGAACCGCACCTAATGCCACTTCATCCACAAAATTCATGAAACTGATTTTTCATTAAAAAATTATTATTTCCATGTTGAGAGAAGTATTATTTTTCTTTTATATACTACTTTTAGTTGATGTGTGTAAAAGTACATCAACTAGTGTTGAACTCCATATTTCTAGAAGTACTCATGTGAACCATCAAAGGTTTAATCGCCACCATTATCAAATTAAAAATAATAATATTTTCATTAATTTTAAACGATAACCATAAAATATTGGAAGATGTAAATCACCTCCAACATCATCTTGAGAAATTATGTCCCTGTTTTCTAGCTATAATAATCCATAAAGGTTATAATGTTCATTCGTTTTTCAAAATATTTCAGATGCAATAGGCCACACACATGGATGTGCACCTACTTGAGGGGTGAAATATCTCTCTAATTTTCCTTCGTTGTGATGATTGTTTTCATTAATAAAACACAACTTTCATATATTTGATTCGGATGTATAATTATAGGTATCCTATTGACCATATTCATATTTCCTTGAAATCATAATAATTCAATGTTTAAATGTGTGAACATTAGATGCCCTAACCAGTATTTATCATCAAGTACTTACATTAAACTTCATGTTATTCTCTAGTGGATCATAAGAAAAAAGATGATATTGTGTGTCATTATCACATTGTTTGACATCATTTCTTTTCCATCAATAGTTTCTATTTATTTTATTTTTTAGTTTTTTTGTGATATATTTTTTACACCAATTTCCCATGACAGAATATGTTTGTATTCATGTAGAGTCTATAGTAAAAATTAAAGATTATTTCATGATTTCCATCTCTTGGTTTGATTTATATATCTTATCTTCATTAGATTTATATTATTAATAGATCACCCAATGAAATCAATACCTAAACACTGTTATTTATGTTCATAAGAAAGGTCTTTTGGTTTTTCATGTGGTTTCAATATCCAGATCCAATATATCACATACCTTGATTTTTTGTTAATTTTCACTTTATCAACATAATAGATTCTATAATTACATCCCCTTATCCATCAATATTGAACTCCTCAGTAACATTATCTGCGGGTTACTTACACTAATATTCACTATAGTAAGATCCATTTTTTTCAATTATATCAATGTACATTTATTTTTTCTGTTGGCTGATGATTATTGAATTATCCCCTATATCATTTTACATATCTTCATAGAGTAACATTTTGATATTCAAGCCTCCTAAATTTATAATTAATTCACCTCATCCTATACTTTTCAGGTATTTTTTGTCCAAGAAATCCTTTACCTATGCCTCATTGAAATTAGAAAATTACTTTTTTAAGTTGTTGAATGTCAACGTTGATTTAATATCATGATACACATAATTTTAATTACTTCACTGAATAACATTAAGTTAATGGAAGTGACTTTGTGATCAAATTTTGGATTTAACAATTGAAAAATTTTCTCATATACATGAATTTCATTAATATTTTATCTATTTCTTCATAATTTATTAAATAAAAAATTAAATGAGCATAATACTCAAAAATGGTTTCATAGGATTTTATTGAGAGGGACTCAAACACATCCCATCGATATTGAACTAGTATCTTATTCACTTTTTCAAAACCTTTGAATTATTTGTGAATGTTCTGTCTTATCTCCATTGATGTTTCTAAATAATAGATGAACATAAACATAAATTTATCAAGGCTTTGATATATGATATATATGGTCTTGTAGTCTCTCATATGTTCTGACCGAAGTGTTTCTTTTGAACATATAGAAGATCAACCTTGATTAAAATATATTATGGCTCAGTGTATCTATCCTCCCCAATTTCTATAAAATATTGAGTTCCATGGATTTCTTTAATTTTGATTCACAAAATATCATAATTATTATTCATCAATTTTGGACTCTAAATTTGAGTAGTCTCATTCATTATGGAGGTCATACAATATTTTTTGGTAGCGATGAGGAATGGGAAAAGGAAGAAAACAAATATATGGAATTACAACACAATAAATTATAGATATTTTTAAGATATCGTAGATGCATTTATTATGGTAAAATCACCTTAAAAACACTATGGTATGTATAATGTGTATATTTTATAGGAGGGTGTTCATATTACTAGTGGTGATTATAGGATACAAAAATGAAATGGGATGAGAAAAATTTGCTTAAACTCATAGATAAACTTTCCAAAGAAGTAATATTATAATACATAAGGGAAAAAATAAAAATTTATAGAAGATACTAAAAACTATAGGGAAGGGATTGGTTCATTGAATCTATCCTTCATTATTGGTTTCATCAAAATTCATTGTTGACAAATTATTTTCTTATTCTATGAATATATCAATTATAATTGGCTATATATAAATACTTGTTTTAAAAATTAATTTCCATAGTTAACACATTTATGTATCCATTAACTAACTCCCCATTGTTGTGAGTGGACCCAATATCAACACATCATTAATGTTGTTCCCAAACAAAATTTAAAAAAAACTAGTTTAAGTTTTATTTATGGGCTTTATAAAGTGACACACTACTCCATCCTTTGAAATATTTACCTAAAATAATCATCCCCTCTCATGTTCATAAATTATTCCCTTAATGGTAGTAGAGATAACATAGTAGTCAAACCCATTATATACTAGGGGATAAACATGTGTTTAATCATGTTTAGTTTTTTTCATTGATGATAATCTATAAGTGTTTTATAAATTATATATTAAATGTATTTATGAACCTATTATTATGAAACCCATTGGATAATAGAAAACTCGATATCTAAATTAATTTTTCTTATAGAAACCAATATATATTAAAGTATTATATCACACAAATTGACCTTGTGTTTAGTTATTTCCATGCATATCAAATATTTAACACCCCTATTCATTTCACCCAATGTTGGTTGACATGCTAAAATACAAACCTCATCACCTCATCACAACACTTATTATGGTGGAAACATTGAAATTAAAATGAAAACATATATTTTACGATATATTTGAATAATGATTTAAACACATATTGACACTTATCTTTTCCATCTAAGGGGCTAACATCCACAACCATTATTATTTCATTTGGTTTTGTAGTAGATGATTTTTATTATACCAAAATGTGAAATTAGTTTCCATATTAAATTTCCATGTCCCATATTTTCTATTTATATTTCATGAATTTCATGAATGAATAATTTTTATAGATATTTTGTTAGGATGAAATTATATATTTTGGGTTTATATTTGTTAGACTAGTGTTTCATTTACTATGATAGACTTTCATGTAAGATTTTGTCTCAAGATGGTTGTTTCATCCTTTTCATTAATCTTCTTTTCCCATTATCTATTTACTTTTTCATGTCATCAATACACCTATAGGGGTACCCTCATGGCCATCTATTGTATTTTCCACAATTTTGATGTCATATGTCAAACTATTCATCATTCGTTTCTAGGCATGTTCAGATTCTCCTGATGGATTCCACTAATTAGGTACATTTGTTTATCTTTCGACTATATATTACACTATGTATATGGAATTTATCACCCATGTTCATACCCTTTCACATCACATGATTCAATAAATGTGTTTCTCCATTTTATTTTCACTCTCATTCAATTGGTGAAGCCCTAGGTTCATCAAGAGAGTTCTAGTTCATGCATGATTAAAAATTCAAGACTATTATAATGTTTATTCTCAACTAGTTCATTGTTTATGGTGGAGCATGATGTTGATACTTCTTAGATAAAATGTGTGCATAATTCCATGATCTATAAGATATGGTGGAGATGCATACAAAAACAATCATGCTTTATATGTACATATAAAAAAAGACTTTTATAGGAGGCTCCATAGAGAGAATAATATTATTATATAGTTTAACACTATCCATCCTTGTTATTATTTTGACCCTAATTCTTTCATTTTTTATGTTGATTATTTAATTTTGAAGATGTATCTTTCATTTCATTCTTATTCAATTTTTTTCATTCCAATATGGTATCTTGTATTCTATATTTTTGATGTTAATGATACAAGTTTCTATGTGTATGGTGTACTTACTATCCATGATGGTCCAAAACTGGATAAATAACATTGAATCATTTGTTCATATTTACTAATTTCTTGTTCTTTTTTAATAATTTGGTTTTCTTTTATATACTATTTCTTAAAATTATCTTGAATCACAACATTATTTCTATATTGGTAATCAAAATAATTTTAATCGTGAAAATACATTTGGTTTTAAGTGTGTAATTGAACCCAATTTTATATACATGGATACATAGATATTTATTGCAGTTGTATTCCTCAACGGTGTCACAAAATAGTTTTCATTAGAGACACCAGATAAAAAATGGCTTCAAATAAGTATGAAGTTTAAAATTTTGATAGTGATAATAATTTTAATTTGTTGAAAATAAAAATTTGGTCCTTCCTTGTTTATCATGTATGTGTAAATGTTTTGAATAGATCATAGAAAACTAGTCTTACATATTCTGATAAATTCTTTACCTCCACTACTTATCATGATATACCTATTAATATCCTAGTTAAAGACCACCATCTGTTATTACTTTCTGTAGAATCATGGTCCTTAGAGAAGATGTATATGAGTCTAATACTTCTAGAATTTATCTTAAACTTATTAAAATATCTATGATTGATTCTTATTTGGAATATTGTATATGAAATATATAATTTTTACCTTTTAAATGACTTTTATTATTTTTATTAATGAAAATTTAGTTGAATTTAAAAAATTCATGCTTGACCAATCCAATATTAACATGACTATTCACAATGAGGATTAGGTTGTGATCCTTCTTATTTCTCCAGAAATTTAATATAGCACATTGGTGGAAACTTTGATTTATGGTTGAGACTCATTGGCTCTTGAATGATTAAAATATTCTTTTCTTTCTAAGGAATTGAATTATAAAACTAAAACTTTGTGATGGGTCATGAGTATTTTTACTAGGGTTGGATCTTATACCAAGGGTATGAAGAAAAATAATGCTATTTATAAATGAAATAACTATATACCAACCAAGCCTCAGTCTATTTTCAAAGGAATGAAGGTCACATGATATAATTATGGGAGTCTATGGAATATTAGACATAAGGGTAGGAGACCCATGCAGGATTTAATGCCTAAAGAACATACTGACCAGTCCCTTTTAATTGATGATAGTTTTGAAAGTGCATAGGTCATAAATATTACTAATCTTGTTCTCATTGATGAGTGGGTCATAGATTCAGGTTGTTCATTTTATATGTATCAAAATAGAGATTCGTACCTTAAAATGACAATGTCAGTAAAATGAGAAGTGATATTAGGAAATAATAAGACATGTAATGTTTGGGCCTGAGATTTTATTTTGATATAACTAGATAACCATTCCTTCATCACTCTTATTTATTAAAGATGGGTCCTTGACCTTCATATGAATTTGATCTCCATAGAGGTTATAGATCAAAGAGGGTTAATTTTCATGTCTCAATTAGGCTGCCTTAGAATTTCACAAGGCTCCAAGATAGTTATAAAGTGTTCTATTGTAAATGGAATATATATCTTGAATTGAAAAACACATTATTGAAAAATTAGAAGTGTATATTTTTTCAATACTAACAAAACTATGTTATTATAGAGGATACTATTGAATGTAATCTCTAATTTTCATGAGGAAGTTAGTAAATAAGAGTTGTTGAATGGTATCAGAACTTATAATATCTTAATTGTGTAATGTTCCTTATGGGTATGTCTAAAAGGGTACATTTTAGAATATCCTCATTCAAAGCTATTAAGCCTTTGAATTACACACATATTAACTTATGGGGTCCTTTAGGACCACCTCTCATGGTGGATGATTTTATATTTCTATCTTTATTGGTGAATATTCCTGAAATTTTAAGATTTTCATTCTAAAATGTAAGTCTACTATTTTTAAAACATTTAAAATGTGTAAAATCTTTATTGAAATCTGTTGGGAAAGATAGTTAAGGTTATTAGAAGAGAAAATGTGTATGAATAATTATATAATAAATTTATATAGATCAATGAATCTGAAATGCATGGCCGATTGTCGCCTATCGACCGGTCAAAGTTCCGGTGCTCTGCTAATGTGTATAGCAGCACTCGGGTCGAATCCTCGGCGATGATACTTTGTAATAGTCGTTTGTTTTTAGTTAATTGTATTATGATTGGAGTGTTTGTTTGTAGAACTTATGAAATAATTTATGGATGATGTTTGATTCAAAAAATTGATAAAGATTGGGGTGAGTTCAATATTAGGGAGTTAAGCTTGTGATATCCTTGAGCTTTGCTTTATATTGCATTTAAATTAACACCCACTTCACAAGTTGACATCGATTAGAATTCCTAAGTGTTAAATCTTTAATAAAAGCCCTAACTTAATTAGGATTTTAATCGCAATCAGTATATGTTTATGATAGTGTATTTGTAGTTCCAATAATCCATGTAAACCACATGCTAAACAAAATATGTCATTAATCCATGACAAATTAAGTCCAACATGCACAATGTTAGATTAACGAATACTCATCGAGAAAATACTCTCAATCACTTAACATACCTAATTATAATTCACCCCAATGAGATATTTACTCGGCCATTTGGGTGTTTAATATTCTTGTTATAATAATTATGATGATAAATTAAGAATATAAGAAAAAGAAAGGGATTAGAAAAGAGTGGTACGTCGACACACACACACGAACGATGATGATAATTAAAAACAGATTTTTGATTGAATGTGGAAGAAAAATAAGGGAAGGAGATTTAACTAAATTTAAAATATTTTAAGAACATTAATGTTAAAATAAAAAAGGTGGAGGAGAATAAGAGATATTGAAGAAGAAACTTGCATTAAAACAGAATTACAAAAGAAAGAGACTTACAAAATTACAAAAATGAAGAACACAAAATTAAGTGAAAACAAAGAGAGGAGGAAAGGTCTCTCAAGTGAAAACATGAGTATGGAAGATCCTCCCAAGATTTTGTAAAAGCCTTGGTCGTTCCAATATGTTCTCCTCTCTTCTGAAATGCCAAACCCTCTCAAGGAGAGAGGGAGAGAGTATTTATAGCCCAAGGAGTGGACTGTTTTCATTCCCAATATGTCCTTCCACTTGAATTTCCATGTCGGCTATTTATACAGCATAATCTCCAAATATCTCCTTCTTAAAATCTGTAGATAATAATGTTGGCAGACTACTTCCAAAATTTGGAGGCATTTGGACAAGTGGAGCCAATGTTATGGCAGTTTCATTAAACAAAGGTAAACTGCCCATTTCTATCCATGCTTTTTCGATGGCCAAAATGTGAATGGATTTTGGAATAGGAAGATTCCTTCAAATCCGAATGACTTCTTCAACAAAGTCGGCCTCCTATATCTCCTCTTTCACACTGCAAAATCGCAGCTCGATTTGATGCTTACATCATGAGATATGTCATGCATACTATAATGATTTTAATTATCATCCAGAATGGTGGGCTGGACATCAAAGCTTTATTTGGGCCCCATGTACTTGGATTTGGGCCTTGAAATGTTTATCCAAGATTACATGCAGTGTCCCCCGAAGAATGGTGGAGAGTTAATGTTTTTGGACTTCTTTATTGAGCCCAGTAATTCAATCTTCATGGCGGGTCCAGTTTGTTCACAGATTCTTTGGTCTTGTTTATGAGGACCATATGACCCTTCAAATGGAAGAATTGGCTCATGGTACCTTCTAATGAAATGTTGTATATTGAAAGTAGAATCCTACAAAACATGAAACACACAATTTGGATCAGTATAGTGACAGTTATTATTAAAACATTAAACTGACTCAATTGGACTACTTCTAAAAATGCTCAAAAATTATACTTAATATTAAAACATTAATATTTCACACAAATTATGCACATTTCATATAAAATCAGTAAAGGGGGAATATAATAAGTCATGAAAATATTAATAACATAAAATCCCCCACACTTAGCTTTGTGCATGTCCTCATGTGCAACAAATATAAAAACATGACAAAATCATTTTTACTCACCAACAGATATTAAAATTTTGTTTTCTCCAATCAGGGGAGGATTAGACTATTTCACTCATCCATTTTGAATTACACCACAAGTTGTTACAGAAAAAATGTTCCAAAACTAATTAATTTTTTCATCCTCAAATTTATAAATGGAAAATGTGGACACTCAAAACTCACACCTCTCAAGATGATAAAATTCATTTGTGGAGGTTCACTCTTTCACCAACCAAAAGTGAAAATCATAGAGTTTTAAAAGAGCTCTCAGCTTACAATCCCTATCCAAAGTGAACAAGAATAAAGAGGCCTTTTTAAGGAGTTTTCTATGGCTATGGGACGGTAGGAATATAATGTCCAAGAGAGAGAATAATAGGGTTAAAATACCAACATAGAAAAAGCAATGCACATTTTTTTTGAAATAAAAAATGGAAGGAACTGAAAACACATATTTATAAGGGAATTATTGTGTGAAGAAAGACACAACAGAGGAAGACAATATGAAGGTAATGAGAATATGTAATATTTAAAAAACAAAAAAAACATCCCCCAATAAGAATATAATGCAAGGGTTCTTTTTTTTCTTTTCTTTTTTTTCTTTGTTTTTTTGAAAGTTGACCTTGAAACAGATCTCACACTCATATCCCAACCGATGATTGATCTCCTCATGAAACTAATTATAATAGTTATAACAAGATCAATGTTTGAGGAAGAGTGATTTTTGACCTACCCAAGACACAACCCATTTTTTCATTTTTTTATTGTGATTTTTTTTGAATACTTTTTTGAAAACTTTTCAATATCATTTGTACAATACATTCACTGAATGAAACCCCCCCCCCCATACTAAAATGGATGATTGTCCTCAAGAATATGATAACACACCAGAAAGTAAGGAAATGATACCCAAAAATGAAATCCATTCCCCCCCACACTTAAATTTCAAAAACATATGCAATGAAAATACATGTTGATATTAGGTGGGATAAGGTATTGGGCTTGTAATGTGTCTATCAAAGAAAAGGTTTTCATAGGCTTGAAGGGGATTTCAAAAGGAGGATTAATGTAAGGGAAATGAGAGGCTATTTGGCTATTGTGATTCGCATGTGGTTCATAAAATGCCTCTATCATATTAATACACACTAAGGTAGGAAATTCAGCTCGAAGGTCCAAAAACTCAAGAATCACAAATGGGGGTGAAAACACACATTTTGAAAAGATGGCCATTGGTGGCCTTGGCATGAAGGCAATTGTTTGTTCTCACGGTTTGGGAAAAATAATTTTCCAAATCAAAAATTGAGCATTCAAAATGTGTTGGTTTTTGACACAAAATTATTTATCCAAAGTCATAATGAAAATACAAAATTTATGAGATGAAAACATTTCTGTTAACTCCCAAAATGGTTGTACAAAATTTCAAAACTTGATGGTGAGTAAGCATGACTTATAATTTTTTTCCTTGTATTTTTTTAAGTGATTTTTTTTGGTTTTTTTTGGTTTTTTAGGTTTTTATTTTTTTAAAGATACACCCACAAAAAAGAGAAAGTGAAAAATAAAGGTTTTGATAAAGAAAATGGTTAAAAAATGAAAGAGAAAGGAAGAAGAAGAAAGAGGTAGAGAGAGGAAAAGATAGAGAGAGAGTTAAAGGGAAAGAGGTGCCCCCTGGTTTGGATTTGGCGGGTCGCCTTCTCCATCTAGTGGTAGGTCAGCTAGAGAATTTGGGGACCCAGTGGAAGTTGATGTTGTTCCAGGATTGCATGTCCTCTCATGGTGATGCTTTAACTGATGTCCATTAATCGTGAATGTCCTTTTGGAAGAGGGGTCTTGGACATGCACTGCACCAAATGGGTAAACGTTAGTAATAACAAAAGGACCTTCCCAACGAGAATTAAGCTTACCTGGGTGAAGCCGAAATCGATAATTGAAGAGCATTACCTTTTCACCTTCATGAAATACCTTTCTCAGGATGTGTTTGTCATGGAGTACCTTAGCCTTCTCTATGTACATATTGGAATTCTCATATGATTCAAGTCAAAGCTCCTCCAGTTCATCCAATTGCAACAATCTTTCTTCACCAGATTTTTCAAGATCAAAATTACATTTTCTCACTGCCTAAAATGACTTATGTGGTATTTCAACTGGTAAGTGACATTCTTTACCAAAAACAATCCGAAAAGGAGACATCCCAATGGGTGTTTTATAGGCAGTTAGATAAGCCCAAAGTGCTTCACCAAGTCTTTCAGGACAGTCTTTTCTGGTGGGTTTTACAATTCTCTCAATCACTCTTTTCACTTATCTATTAGAAAGTTCATCCATTCCATTTGTTTGGGGGTGATATGCAGTTGAAGTTTTATGTACAACCCCATTCTTTTTCTGAAGAGATTCCATGGTTCTAATACAAAAATGGGTTCCTAAGTCACTGATCAAGGAACGTGGTCTGCCAAATCTTTGGAAGATGTGGGTCTTTAGGAACTCACTAACAGTATGAGCATCATCCTTCCTAGTGGGTTTGGCCTCAACCCACCTTGAAACATAATCTACTTCAAGAAGAATGTATGATAATCCATTGGATGGGGGAAATGGTCCCATGAAATTAATACCCCAAACATCGAAGATTTCACAAAAGATTAAGGGATTTTGGGGATTTTCATTTCTTTTGGAGATTATTCCAAACTTTTGGCATGTGGGACATGATTGACAGAACTCATGTGGGTCCTTGAAGAGGGAAGGCTAGAAGAATCCAGAGTCTAGGACCTTTCGGGAGGTCCTTTGTGGTCCAAAGTGGCCACCACTAGGCATCGAGTGACAAAATTATAAGATGGAAGAATATTCATCTTCATCAACACATCTCCTAATTTCCATGTCTACCCCAGTTTTCCAAAGTTTATTTTCCTTCCCAAAATAGTAATTTGAATCACTTTTCAACTTCATTTTTTATTCTTTTGAAAAAATTTCAGGAAAAACACCAGAAACCAAGTAATTTACAATTGGGGAATACCATGGTAGTTTTGGAGTGAGAGATGAAAGGTGCTCAATTGGAAATTCAAGATCAATGATTTCAGAATGAGGAGAATTAGGAATTATACTCAAGTGATCAGCCATGGGGTTTTCTTTTCCAGGTCTATCTTTGATTTCAAGGTCAAACTCTTAGAGTATTAGAATCCATCTTATTAGACTTGGTTTGGAATCACTTTTCTTGAGTAAGAACATAATAGTAGAATGGTCTGTGAAGATGATGATTTTGGAACCTAAGAGATAGGGCCAAAATTTATCTAAGGCATAAACCACAGCTAAAAGTTCATTTTCAGTCACAGTGTAGTGAGATTGAGTTTCATCCAATGTTTTTGAGGCATAATAGATGACATGAGGAATTTTTTCTCTTCTTTGACCAAGAACAACCCCAACAGCTCTATCAGAAGCATCACACATCAATTCAAAGGGTAATGACCAATCTGGGGGTTGGATTATCGGGGCAGATGTGAGAGCAGTTTTGAGTTCAATGAAGGCTCTCTTGCAAACCTCATCAAAATGGAAAGTGACATCATTTTGGAGAAAAAGAGTGAGTGGGAGGGAAATTTTACTAAATTTATAGATGAATCGCCGATAGAAACCAGTATGACCGAGGAATGATCGGATGTCTCGAACAGAAGTGGGTTTAGGAAGTGATTGGATCACTTCAATTTTGGCAGCATCAACTTCAATACCATATTTTGAAACTATGTGCCCTAGAACAATCCCATTAGCAACCATGAAGTGACATTTTTCAAAATTTAACACAAGGTTACACTTGACACACTTTTGAAGGACTAGAGAGAGTGAATGCAATCATGACTCAAATGACTCACCATAAATGGTAATGTCATCCATGAAGACTTCCATGCAGTGTTCTATGAATTCTGAAAAGATACTCATCATACACCTCTGGAATGTTGCAGGAGCATTAAAAATTCCAAAAGGCATTCTTCTATATGCATATGTTCCAAAGGGGCATGTGAAAGTAGTCTTTTCTTGGTCATGATGTGCGATTGGGATTTGTAAGTAGCTGGTGTATCCATCAAGAAAGCAATAGTGTGACTTTCTGGCCAATCTTTCTAGCATTTGATCATGGAATGGAAGAGGGTAGTGATATTTTCGGGTTTCAACATTCAATTTCCTATAGTCGATGCACACACGCCATTTTTTTTCACTCGAGTTGTGACTACCTCTCCATGTTCATTTGTGACAACATATATCCCACCCTTCTTAGGTACAACTTGAATTGGACTAACCCATTCACTATCAGAAATTGGGTAGATAATACCGGCTTGAAGAAGCTTGGTGATCTCTTCCATAACTACCTCATGTATGAGTGGATCTAGTCTTCTTTGTGGTTGTATAATTGGTTTGGATGACTCCTCAAGATGGATGTGATGCATGCAAAGGGCAGGGTTGATTCCTGGTATGTCATATAGGGTCCAACCTAAGGGTTTTTTGTTTTCCTCTAACACTTGAACAAGTTTGGACTCCTCAGTTTCAGCAAGGGTGGCATAGATAATGACAGGATATGAGTGATCATGGACGAGGAATGCATATTTCAGGTGTACATGAAGAGGTTTCAGATCAGTCTCATCATTAATTTTTGTGTTAGGAAACTCAGAAATGGAGGATGGGACTTCAGTTGCTTCAGATTCATTTTTCCCAATACTGTCCAAGGTGGAGCAGTTTTGATCAGAGTTGAGATGGGATTCAAGAGAGTTTTCAAGATCCTCTAAATTGATGGAGTCTATGAAAGAAAGGTCCACATCAACTTCACCATTTATGACTTGGTTAATCCTAGTGCAGATTTCACAAGATCATTTATCATTACATGAATAACATGGTGGATTGGGGTTCAATTGACTCTTAGAAGTGTCCTCAGAAGCATGGATTGAGAATGCAGAGTGATCCTCAGATGTGTATCGCATGGATTGGAAAATGTTGAACTTGACCAGTTGCTCACCGAATTCCATGGATAAGATGCCTAAATGGACATCAATCTTGGTTCCCGCAGTCATGAGGAATGGTCTTCCTAGAATTAGGGGAGATCGAGAAGAGTTCATCTCACATTCCATGTCAAGGACATAGAAATCAGCAGGGAAGATAAGATCATTGACTCGGACAAGGACATCCTCAATTATTCCCTCCAGACTGGTTGTGCTTCGATTGGCTAACGGAATGACAACACCCGTTGGGTGCAAGGGACCTAGACCAAGGTTGGAGAATATGGATTTGGGCATGAAATTAATTGAGCCTCCTAGGTCTATGAGTGCATCATCAAAGTTGGAACTTCCAATTTGGCATGGAACCGTAATGGTCCCTCGATCTTTGCACTTTATGGGATTAGACTGCTGGGTGGAAACATTTTCGAAGGTCCTAAGTTGCCTCTTATGGGTACACAACTCCTTGAGAAACATGGAATACTTAGGAATTTGTTTTATGGCATCTAAGAGGGGAATGTTGACTTCAACATGTCTAAACATGTCGATCATTTTAGGAGCAGGTTTAAAGGACTTTCTTGGTTTAGAAACAGCTTGTGGAAAAGGAATTGGGTTCCTAAGTGGAATGGAAGGAGGTGATGGAATGGATTCAGATTCCTTTTCAATTTTCTTTTTCTTTTCATTTTCTAGGTCAACATTTAAAGGAGGGTTTGAGGATTTATCTTGAGGCATAGAAAGTTGATTTCCTGATCTAAGTGAAATTGCACTTACATTACCCTTGGGGTTGGGTAATGGTTGAGCTGGGAGTTGGGAAGAATTTGATTGTTGTTTCTGGCTCAGGTGGGATGCAAGTTGACCTATTTGAGTTTCAATGTTTTTAAGGCTAGAATGCGTGAAGGAGGCAAGATCTTCCACTATAATTTCCCATGGTTGCTTGGAAGAAGAGGCTTGTCCCGGATTGGGATTGCCTTGATTTTAGTTCTTGGGAAATCGATTGTATTGGTTTTGGAATTGGGAGGGCTCACTAGGATGATGGAATCCAAGAGGAGGATTGTTCCTTTGACGTTGAGGAACAAAAGGATAATGTTGATGGAAGTTACCACCACCTTGACCATATTAGAAATGGTTTGGGTTTTGAGGAGGGAATTGAGGGGGATGAGATATGAGATTACCATACCTAAGGCCTTGGTTATAGGAAGAAGATAAGGGCTCGGAGTGAGGTTGGTTGAAGTTTCTAACAAACTTACCTGATTGTTGAGGATTGGTGTTCCGCTGAGCATATGCTGCATTGAACTCCATTGGTCCAGATGAATAAGATTGATCCTCTGGAAGTTGTGGACATGTGTCAGTTGGATGAGATGAAGAGTTGCAGATTCCACAGTTCTTGATAGGTCTAGGGAATAGTGACTGTGGAGAAGATGAGGTTGGGGCTTTGGTAGCCACCGCTAGTTGACGCACAAGACCTGTAAGTTCACTCATCCACTCAGTAATCTTGTTAGGCTCTTGGATTGATTATCTTGGGCTTTTTTGACTTGATAATGTGCTCAAGTATGGAATTTTTATGTGTTTGCAGCCATGTTACTTATGATATCTCTTGCAGCTGCAGGAGTTTTGTCAACAAGAGCACCGCCACTTGCGGCATCAATGAGGGTTCTCTTCATAGACAATAACCCCTCCTAGAAGTATTAGATCAAGAGTTGGTCAAGGATTTGATGATGTGGGAAGGTTTCAACATGATTTTTGAACCTCTCCCAGTACTCATGGAGTGATTCATTTGGGAATTGACGGATACCACTTATTTCCTTTCGGATGGAAGCGGTACGAGAAGCAGGAAAGAATTTTTCTAGAAAAAGACCCTTCATGTCATTCCATGTAGTTATGGACCCAGGAGGGAGGTAGTAGAGCCATGACTTGGAAGAGTCAGCTAGGGAGAAAGGGAATGCTCAGAGTTTGATTTGTTCTTCAGAAACCCCTTGAGGCTTCATGGTAGAGCATACTACTTGGAACTCTTTAAGGTGAAGATGTGGATCCTCACCGGCTGGCCCGTGAAAATGAGGGAGAAGATGAATCAAAGATGATTTGATTTTGAAGTCAGATTCAATGTTTGGATATTGAATACCAAGAGGTCAGTAATTCATATCAGGGGTAGCAAGTTCTTTCAATGTTTGTTCCCTAGGATTGGCCATATCAAATTCAATTGGTTGGACGGGGACTGGTTCTTGAATTATTTGAGTGTCTCTTATGTTCCTCCTATGTTGGTGAAGTGTTCGCTCAATTTCAGGGTCAAACAAATCCAAGGGATTGTTTGGAAGGCTACGGGGAATTCAGAGAGATTTTGGAAGAAAGAGGAAGACGGGTTTTTCTTTGTATTTTTTTCAGTTTATGATTTTTAAGAGGAAGAAGGGTTTTTCTCTGTGTTTTTTTTTTCATTTTTTTTTAAATTTTGTTTTTTTTTTGGTTTTTATGACAATAACCAGAAACTAATGACTACTTGAAGAACCATCCCCAGCAACGACGCCATTTGAAATGCACGGCCAATTATCGCCTATCGACCGGTCAAAGTTCCGGTGCTCTGCTAATGTGTATAGCAGCACTCGGGTCGAATCCTCGGTGATGATACTTTCTAATAGTCGTTTGATTTTAGTTAATTATATTCTGATTGGGGGGTTTGTTTGCAGAGCTTATGAAATAATTTATGGATGATGGTTGATTCAACAAATTGATAAAGATTGGGGTGAGTTCATTATTAGGGAGTTAAGCTTGTGATATCCTTGAGCTTTGCTTTATATTGCATTTAAATTAACACCCACTTCACAAGTTGACATCGATTATAATTCCTAAGTGTTAAAGCTTTAATCCAATCCTTAACTTAATTAGGATTTTAATCTCAATCAGTACATGTTTATGGTAGTGTATTTTTAGTTCCAATAATCCATGTAAACCACATGCTAAACAAAATATGTCATCAATCCATGACAAATTAAGTCCGACATGCACAATGCTAGATTAACGAATACTCATCGAGCAAATACTATCAATCACTTAACATCCCTAATTATAATTCACCCCAATGAGATATTTACTCGGCCATTTGGGTGTTTAATAATCTGGTTATAATAATTATGATGATAAATTAAGAATATAAGAAAAGGAAAGTGATTAGAAAAGAGTGGTACGTCGACACACACACACGAACGATGATGATAATTAAAAATAGATTTTTGATTGAATGTGGAAGAAAAATAAGGGAAGGAGATTTAACTAAATTTAAACTATTTTAAGAACATTAATGTCAAAATAAAAAAGGTGGAGGAGAATAATAGATATTGAAGAAGAAACTTGCATTAAAACAGAATTACAAAAGAAATAGACTTACAAAATTACAAAAATGAAGAACACGAAATTAAGTGAAAACAAAGAGAGGAGGAAAGGTCTCTCAAGTGAAAACTTGAGTATGGAAGATCCTCCCAATCTTTTTTAAAGGCCTTGGTCGTGCCAATATGTTCTCCTCTCTTCTGAAATGCCAAACCCTCTCAAGGAGATAAGGAGAGAGTATTTAGAGCCCAAGGAGTGGACTGTTTGCATTCCCAATATGTCCGTCCACTTTCATCGCCAATTTGGCTATTCAGACAGACGAATCTCAAAATATATCCTTCTTCAAAGTTGTATATAATAAAGGTTTCCGACTACTACAAAAATTTGGAGGAAATTTGACAAGTGGATCCAATGTTATGTCGGTTTTATTAAAAAAAGGTAAACTGTCCATTTCTATCCATGCCTTTTCGATGGCCAAAATGTGAATGGATTTTGGAATAGGAATATGCCTTCAAATCCGAATGACTTCTTCAACAACGTCGGCCACCTATATCTCCTATTTCACACTGAAAAAGTTCAGCTCGATTTGATGCTTAAATCATGAGATATGTCATGCATACTATACTGATTTTAATTCTCGGCCAGAATGGTGGGCTGGACTTCAACGCTTTATTTGGTCTTCTTGTACTTGGATTTGAGCCTTTAAATTTTTATCCAAGATGACATGTAGTGTCCCCCGAATTATGGTGGAGAGTTAATGTTTTTGGACTTTTGTATTGAGCCCAGTAAATCAATCTTCAAGGATGGTCTAGTTTGTTCACAGATTCTTTGGTCTTGTTTGTGAGGACCATATGACCATTCAAATGGCAGAATTGGCTCATGGTAACTTCTAATGAAATGTTTTATATGGAAAGGATAATCCTAAAAAACAAGAACCACACAATTTGGATCTGTATAGTGATTGTTATTATTAAAACATTAAACTGACTCAATTGGACTACTTCTAAAAATGATCAAATATTATACTTCATATTAATACATTAATATTTCACACAAATTATTCACATTTCATATAAAATCAGTAAAGGGGGAATATAATAAGTCATCAAAATATTAATAACATCAGAATCCCAAAAAATAGATAGGCATTGGTATGTTAGTGATGCTCCACAAGATAATCAGCTGACCAAATGTATAAACCACATAATTATTTAGCAGGGCTAAAGCCTAATTTTTTTACTCTGGCTTACCCAACTATTTTTAATCCAAGGATTCAACTACGTCAGTAAATTTAATTATCAGTTTACCCATTAATCCCAATCAATTTAATACCCTATAATAAATATGGAACAATACACCTCATTCATACAAAAACCTTATATTTTTTTAGGTGTACTTATTATGCATATTTCCAAACTATAAAATTGGAACCATGAGCTCGTTAGTGTGTTTATGTGATATCCTAAGGGGGTTAAAGTATAAAAATTATGGTCTGATAATCCTGGGTATCATATATTCATAATTAATATATTTTTTGTATTCCATGATTCATGTTCTCCCAAGTTTAAAATTGTCACTAATGAACATGATGTTCATCCTCACACAGAGGTTATTCAACCGAGACAAATAAGCTAATTTTTGACTCTTATTGAGAGATAATTACTTTAACCTTAAAATATTACATGGGTTAAATCCATTTCTAATTCAAAATATTATTCAAATGATTATAATGATAAAAATTATTTTCAACTAAATTGAGATAGATCTAGAATGATCATAAGACCCCTGCTCAATTTAGAAAATATAATATGGATTCATTTTCCTTCCTTGAATCCCAATATCTTATTGATGATGATCCTCTATAATATAATCATTTTTTCAATGAAATAGATTCAAAACAAATGACCTTTTCCTTGAATAATGAAATGAAATCCTTAAAGAATAATCGTAGTTATTCTATTATTTGATAGACATAATAATGCTAATATCATTACCCAGATATAGAAGGAAGATAAAATAAAATAAACTAAAATTAAGAGTAAGACCAGATTGATGTTCTGGGGATTCCTTTAAAAATATTTAATTGATTATATTAAGATATTTTAACCTATTTTTAAATATTTTCCTATTCAGTTATTTCTTTATTTTGTTTCATACCTTGATTTTCACATTATTAAACATTATGTGACAACTTCTATTCATCATGGTGACATAAATGGGAATCTATACATGGAAACTTTTATTGGTTACCTAAAATACATCAAACATAACCAGGTATTCCTTTTAAATAATAAGACTTATGGTTTAAATAAATCACCATGGAAAAGGTACTAGAAGATGGATTCAATCATAATTAATAACTAGATTAATATGAGTACACAAAATGATTATGTGTTCCTTAAAATTGTTACAAATGGAATGGTTTACATTATCTTATATGTGCATGACATGTTAATAATATTCAATAAAATATTTTTCCATCTTTAAATTCACAATTAATTATGGAAATACAAATGAATGACATAGGTGTGGCTATACAGATATTGAGTACAGAAATAATAATGGATTTTAATCCAAAACCATTCCACCTACCCCATTATTATAAAATTCCTTATGTGCATAAATGGTATTCACATAAATCAATTAAGACGGTGAATATTTATGCTATACAATATTCCATGCTTTCAATAACTCAAGCCTGTAATATTTCTATTGATATTGAGTATTAGTCCAAAATTCCTTATTTTATCATAGTTGGTAGTATAATGTACTCTAGGATATGTATAATTATTTATTTAGGATTTTCCATTTTTACTCTTAGTAAATTTGTGGAAAATATTCTCAAGTAAAATTAGACTTCTCTATAATGTTTTCTTGGGTACATTCCACACAAAACTTATCTAACTTTTGGTTATGTTTTAAATATGAATACTAATTACATGATTTATAGCTACATATAATTTTACTATACATAAAATTATGATACTAGAAATCCTTACTAGATACTTTTTCACTTCTTTTATAAGAACCATATCTTCGAAATTTAATATGTAATATGTTCTATCTCTTTCAACCAATTCATTTATAAGATGAACTGGGTTTTAGTTCCATAAACATCAGTGTAATAAAATAAACAATTTAAATATAAATTGTGTAGATTTTTTATTTTTGTTTCCATGTTTAAATTACTTTCCCATAAATTCCCTTTATATTTTATGAATTACATGAATGAATAATTGTTAGAATTATTTTATTATACTCACATTATATATATATGGTTTATATTTGCTATGTTTTTTAGGAATTTACATGGTTTGACTTCCATGTGGGATTTTATCTTGGATTAGTTGTTTTATCCAACTCCTTTTGTTTTTCTTCCCATGCTATGATTTCATTTTGATGACATCAATCCCTAATGGTTAAGAGGGATCCTCCAAGTAATTGACTATCATTTCCACACTTTTTTATCTCAGCTATCCAGCTATTTGAATTGCAACAATCAATCTATTTGAATGCTCCTCTAGGAATATGCTAATTAGGGTGGGTTGTTTCAACTACACACTACACACTGCACTATTTCAAGGGAATTCATCCCCACTATGACCATTGGTTCACCTCTATTGATTCATTCGACGTGTTTCACCTTCCAAATTTTAATCTCATTCGGCTGGTGAATCCCTAGGTTATATTAATGAGTTATTCTTCATGAATGTTAAAAACAATAGGGCTTCCCATGCCCTCATATACCACTGGTGTGGTGGTTGTGGTGGACCTTGATATTGATCCTTCAGTGTGATAATGTGTAGTTATTTCCTTGATCTAAGATCCCCTTTATAAATCTTGATTAGGTACATCATGTGGTGTATTTATATGTCCATAAATGATCTTCTTGGTGGTTGTATAGAGAGAATATGAATACTAAACAATTAAAAACTATTCATCCTTGAAATTATTCTCATCCTCATTCATTCATTTAGAACATAATTATTTTATTTCAAATATCATGATTTTTGTGGTTCTATATTCTTTTGTTGTTATTACTATATTGTATCTTGTATTCTAATTTTTATTTAAATAAAATGTTTGTAAATTAGATATATTACTTGTGTGTAGGTCCCAAATAGTCAGAGGAATTATAGATTAAATTTTCAAATTTACCACTTTTTGGTTAATTCTTTTGAATTTTGGTTCCTTTCGTATACTAATGCTTCAACTCATCTTGAATCCCTACATTAATTATGTGTTTGTGACTTTTATTATTGTAATCATGATAATACATTCAATTTCAATGACATAATTTAACCCAACTTCATATATATGGATCCATGGATATTTCATCAGGCCATATTTCTCAATGTTATCCCCAACACAACATTATTTGTCAATTTAGTATGGTAGTATTTTCTTCATCCATTAATTTCCACTACATCATTGGATTCTTGTATAATTGGGGTGTTCTGCACAAACTATATAGATTTTATAGTGGAAATATCCTCTCTTTATCCCTTTATGATAACTTTAGTAATTGGCATGACTAATACATACCCCCGGAGTTAAATTTTTCTCAAAACCTCTAATTATTTTATTGTGAAATTCATGAATATCCTTCATCTCCATCTCCCAAGACATCATGTAATCCTCCCAAAGATGATCGATAGTTTAAATTTATCTCCAAAAAACTATCCTATGGTTATTTTCAATGGAAAAATCAAAATAATATTTGGACCCAAAATAGTAAGTGATATTAAAAAGAAAGAATGTGGGAATAATCAAAGAAAACTTACATCCATCCAATTATTTATTGAAATATTTTAATTCAAAATGGGGTGAAAGGGTGTCTATGAGAATTATTGATATAATTTTATTCACCATTATCACAACCACATAAAGTTTCATAATATCAATCATAAGGAAGGAAATGATAAAAATGTTCATAAGAATATAGATAATAATTGTTAACACACCCAAAATATATCCCCTTCCATCAAAAGTAATTTAATTAACCGTCGATGATATTCCAGATTATGCTATTAAGGAACTTGAATTAGATTTTTGTAATTCCTCTCACACACTTGAGGATACCACATGAAATACCAGAGACACCCTTTAGTAACTAGAACAACATTTTCAAATGTCGATATCCCTGAATCGGCACCTGACAGGGTCACAACCTGAAACTCCTCTACCACATTATCATAGTTTTGTTCACAAATCACCTTCTTGGAGATGTGATATTTTTAATTAATAAATATGTATTATATTAAAATTTTCAAAAGAATGAAATGATTTAGTTTAAATCCTATCCCTATTATATGATTATGTGTGTATCCATACTTGTATCACATCATCATCATCTTCTAAATTTATTATTCATGTGAAGATACATTTTTTAATTTTTACAATGGGGTGATTGGAATTTGCATCATAGGGGGTTTTGAAGTGATTTTTATTTTTATATATCTATAAGATGGGTATTAAATGATGGAAAAGAAGTGGGATGAATATGAATGTGATAAAAAATAGCGTGGTTGTAAAAACCTTGAGAAGAGACATGGGTGATAGTTTTTGGGTTTGTAAAACATTGAGAAACAGACAATCGGGTTTTGTAACGGCTTATTGGAGGTTACATAGTGACTGTACATGTTATTTTTTATCTATGAAGGGTTATTTTTTAAAAATATGATTATCAAAGAAAATTTATAGATGTATCGATGTGTGGTTTTATATACAAGATATATATTCTCTCATTATAATTGATGTGTTAGGATTTTAAATAAAATTTTATAGACTCTATAAATATTGTTTAATTTTTTATAGTTTCCCCAAGGTATTTAATCAACTATATAGGAGGGGTTTTCCACATTAAAAATTATCATCACAATTTATTTCATGAAAATATTTCAATGTTTTTTAATTATAGATTCTCACAATATTTCTATCACAATTGAGTTTTTATCTGGGGACTAATATGTTTCCTCCCCAAAAACTAGAATCATAAGATTTTATCCATTTTTCTTATTTATTGGATAATTGTTTCATAACAAAAGATTTTTTACCCATAAACATATTTCATATGAGGAATTATATTACTCCATGGAAATAATGGGAACAAAATATTTCGACTAATGAGAAGATATGGAAGGTGATGAACAAAAAAACATAGAATCTAGAGAAGATGAACAATGGTGATTGATGGGATATGATAGATTTTGTGACAAAAATAATCTTGATGTATTTATATCATAGTATACTATGGGAGGTGATGAATCTAGTATATTTAGAGGATATCTGGGAGAATATTAATAGTATATAAAAACCCAAATTTTTAAAAAAAAAATTATTAAAAAATGGTTGTATCATTTTTGAATTACATAGAATAGGGATTTAGATAACTATTTAGATGAGTTCACCAAAATTTTATCCAATATATCTTTAGTGGTAGTCATGATCAATGGTAAAGTTATTGTGGTAATTTTTTAAATAATAGAAGAATTTAATTATTTACTCACATTGAGTTCTTTTAATGGTTTATATTACAATCTCAACACAACATTTTTCGTAGGGGATGGAAATATAAAGTTAATTGTCATGATTTCATAATTTTTTATAAATTATACTCATAGAGATACAAATTATGATGAATCCTTAGGTAATAGTGGTATTCGAGCTGTGATTAGTGGATGCGATAGTCAGAGAATTTGATTACACGTAAAGAAAAATTCAAGTGATTCTATTGATACTAGTACAATCATGTGAAAAGAATCTACAATTCTAAGAAGAAAGAGATTAAAGATCAAAATAAAATGCATGAAATAATTTCTAAGGACAAAAAATTGAGTCTTATATAGGGTGAGGGTTATTTAGATTTATTTGGAATTTATTATCATAGGTCATATATGTACAGTGAATAGGTGATTGATTCAGTAGCTTTGTACAATATTAAAACAAAGAAAGAATAATTTTCTTCATATTAAAAAGGAAAATTTTTTATATTGAGAATGGTAAATTTTTATTCTAATTCTATCATTAGTGTTTTTGATATTTGATTCACTATGAATTCATTTTGAATGCTGATGTTGAGGGGTGTGTGACATATAAAAAGTATATGCTATAAATTTTAAATGATTGTGCTCTTGGTAATTATAGATTCAAAAGTTCATTTGGATATGGAAGATATAAATTTTCCTTATGTTCAATGATATATGAATATGGTTTAATTGTGGAAACACATTACATGATTGAGGTAAATGTTTCGGTTGAATTGAATATTGCAGTTGGAAATAATACTTAATCAAATTTGTGACAAAGGAGATCATCATGAATGACCCAAAGACCATTTATAATGATGACTAATTTTTAGAAGATGAAGATTTTTAGGATATGTGTTTTATGTCCTATAATTAATTCATATTCTTCTGAGATTGACAGTAGTGAAGAAGGTATTAAAATCAAAGATTTTGGTGATGTGATAAGAATTACAAACTGGTCATAGGTTGTTGAGGAGAGGGATAAATTAGTATTTGTAGGTACTTCTGATTATGTGACGATCACTGTTATGGAGGATCCATGAGTTTTTTGTCCCAATATTGTTCATTAGGGTAGTAAAGACACATTTATTATGAAGAATTTGATATTTTTATTTATTTTATAATGGAATCTTCTTGGATTCTATCAGAGCATCAAAGGGGTTACAACATATTTTTTGGAAAGATTGATGGTTAGTGTGATGCTAACTAGTTTTATTTCCAACTGCATTTTTCAGAATTAATATCCCTATTTAATGGCCATAAGTGGGGTATTATAAGGTTTCAACAAAGGTTGTTTTAAAATATGATATTCTTTATTTAAAATTCAATAAATGTCCTGATTGTTTTCTCATGTGGAGATATTTTTTTTAAAGCATTCCAAAAGGGTGTGTCTGTATGAATCCCCAAATGGGATTTTTGAATAATATATATATATTTATATCTATATGGAATTCTTATAAAATTATTTAAAAGATGTATTAATGTAACATCCTGACTCGGGTTCTACTTTAACCATTCCCTGGGTTGGTGGGCCACATGGTGACAAGCGCGCCTCCTTATAAAACATTGGTAGTTGACTAGAAGTGAGTGTGTATATGTGGTATAGGGGGAGACCATATCCTCATATCATAGTAGAAAATAGATATAATAGATAAAAATAAACAAATAAATCATAATTTAAATAGACATAATAGTTAAATTATAGAAGCATAAATAACTACGTAACTAAGTAAATATAAAAAAATTACTTTGCAACTGTCTAACACATGGATTCATGAATTGTTGTAACACATAAAGAATATAAGATTATAGAATAATTTCACACATTGGTTCATAAGGGAAAAAATAAATAAAACACTCCTAGAAACTCGAGACTATGCCCAATCCTTTAATACTAAGCTCCAATTAATGGAAAAGCATGTCAAAGACCAGCAACAGGGATCATTCCCTTATCAGTAAGTACTGAAAAATAATTTTCTCAAGTACCAATGGAAGCTCGAGTATGGTGTGACAAAAAATCTCTATCAGCCACCAACAATGGTGTCTACATGTAATCCAAGCAGTGATCATAACCCAATAGTGCGTAGGTATAACATAATAAGTAAAGAAATACTAAAATAAATAACAAGACTACCTAGGTTCCTAATGGAAACCTAATAGGTCTACATGATTCGTCTCATTACTAGAAGGAATTTATAAACCGTCAGTACATATAAATATATATATATATCTATGTGTGTGTGTGTGTGTATTAGTAATATATATATATATATATAATATATTGAATCTTCCTATATGAACCATGTACGTGTGGATGTATGTGGCCATATACCTAGTTTACTAGTGATGGTAGGACTGAGGCAAAACGCATACATCCATGACTAGTCTAACAATCTAATAAGATCATGCAATAGGGTACATTCCCTACATTCTAATAGAGTGAGACACATTTTGGTAAAAACATGGGATGATGAGTGAGCCATTGTGTCATCATTAAAGTCATGAAACATCGCGTGTAAGGTTTGAAACCCACATAGTATCACTGGTGTAAAATTTCATACTCAACACCCGATGTTAGGGAGTGTGAATATCCATCAAAATCAACCCCCCTTACTACCATACACAGACTCTATGAATGTGTATTCATTTATAGTATAATTCATGAGGAAACCCCATTAATCCATCATGTCCAATCAACCCATGTATATATAATATAGAAATAGTCATATTTATAATTTAATTCATGAATAATTACCTCACATGTGCCATGTTATCCAAATTCAATTTAATACATGGAATTCCAATTCATAAGAATCATATAAATAATCCTAAAAAAATCCATATATATACCTCCTTTGAATTCATTCCATTGAAATCAATTGATTCATTTTATTTAAGGAGGATCAAACCATCTTGCCTAATCCAACCCATGTAATCAATTCCATTTAACTAATTCAATTTACTAAAACATGGAAAACACATTTATAAGCTCAAAGGGGCACTTAATATGCAACTTGGGTAACATTATAATTACCTACTTGGGAAATTCCAATTCTAAGAGGCTCACACACCTAAGAGGCGCTTGGGTTCCATTTGATTCCTATGAATTAAGGGAAATTTCATTTAAAAGCTATGTCAAAATATATAACGGATTTCTTACACAATAAGTCAATTAGCTATACTGGATAATTGTAATGCCCCGACCCTAGTTACCTAGAGTCGGTGCATTATTACATAACATTGGCATGATCAAAAAGAAATCATGTCTTGAAAGACCGATCAATTTAGTATTATTGTAAACAAGATTCATACATAAGTTCAACTTTATATCTTGAAGATAAATACAAGACAAATATATTTCATTATAATCATCTAGGCCTCCTATATTATGCATTCAGGTAAATCATAACTAACTTCTTCATATCATGGGAAATTGAAACATAATAAAGGGATGAGCTCAAATGCTCAGTAAGGGTATGTAATACAGCAGAAAATGACATAAATATTAAGCATGGTGAATAATTGAAACCACATGCCTTTACCAATAATAAACATGAATACTTTTATGGAAATAATTTTAGCTGAGTACATAATTCCATAAGAAAACATAATCAATTTGTATTCTACTAGTCTAATGACCACATGAACCATCAATACTATTTCCACAATAAGGGAATGTATAATGTCAAACATTCTGAATCATTTTGTGAAGGCCTTGGCCAAGACGTCTAAAAATGATTAAGGCCTCGGCCAAAACCATATATCAAATTGGGAAAGGGCCTCAGCCAATTCCATGTCTATTTGTCTCATGAGACCTACCGATTCATCAAAGAGCTATAGTAGGCTCCACCCATCACTTACTAAGTCCAATACATTCCTCATATGAAAAGGTTTAAACATATCATAAACATTCGTATTAAAACTAGCATATGAAATTTCAGTACTTTAAGCATAAACAATGAATGGTATAAAAATTTCACATCCACAATCAAAAATATCAAAAACCGTTCAATGCAATATGGAATTTTTGTATCTGAATAAATCAACTTCGAATAAACTTAAAATCCATCAATGGATGTTGACATAGATGAAATAAAAACAATTTTTAGGGAAATATCTCTTTCTATTTTGAAATAATTTAAGAGTCACATAATTATAATGAAAACATTAATTTTAAAAATATTCTTATAAGCTTGTATGTGAATCTTTGATGATGTTATAACGGTGGAAAATAGCTTCACCCACTGTATAAGTTAAAAAAACATTCTTACCTTAAATTTGTCGAAAAGGTCAAAAGTACCTTGTTTGGAAAATGATGGATAGATTCCTTTCAAAACACATAAGGGTATAAATGACATTAAAAAATTGTCTAGTAAATAGTAAAAAAAGTTTATAAATATATTTTTAAGAAACATGTATGTGGATTATAAAGGGGATCCAAGTAAATACTTATATAAAAACAACCTCGGATAATAAAGAGATTGTGAAATTAACCCTTACCTTGTACTTTTCCTTGGTCTAGGGTAGGTTAAACTCCTTCATAATGATGAAATAATTGATATTAAAATATACATGAGTCAAATACATTAATATGATATCATATATTATCTTTTAACATTGCTTTGTTTACAATATCTTAGTATTATTGTCATTCCAGGTGTTAACTTACTCATTTTCTTTTATATGTTTTGTTCCATAAGACATGTTTGTTATGGAAAGGTTGTATCTTATTCATATCCAGAATGATATCTAGTCCTTAAAAATTATTTTTAATCATCAAATAATTATTATTATTTAATGGATATGATGGGGAATGAATCTCATCGCGTTCGTGGAGACGGTAGTCTGTACGTACACATGAGGGACAAGATCATTATTTTGATATTAAAATAATGTATAATTGTATGGTATATCATATATATATAGAATCATTATAATGTTATATTTATTATTTACTTCAATTACACATCATTATCATACCCATCCAAATAATAATGTTTTGAATAACAATTACCCCACGACGTGGAGACGGTAAGTCGTACGTACGCACGTATTGTGACACGTCAATCAAAGGATGGATTGAATAATGAATATTTTTGTACCATATTTATAATAACATAATACTATATATAAGATACTTGAGGTATTATTTTATAATGTAAATAAAAAAGAAAGAAAAAGTGGAAGAAGACAGAAACGTGAAATAGCGTGGTGAAATCATTACCTTTTCTTCGAGTTCTTCCTTTTGATTTGATCTAAAGGGCTACATAGGCTAGCTTTATGGTAAAACTAAGGCCTCTAGGTTGTATTTAGGGAAGTTGGGAGGATATTTTGATAGAGTTTGGCCGAGCCAAAAGGCTTTGAAGGTGTGAATTAGAGAGAAGGAGGAGTGCCCTTTTATAAGAGGGGTGAGGGGTACCTTAGGAAAAGCTAGAAATATTATTTTATAATAAATTCATATTCGGTTTCTAATGGTTCCAAAGTGACTTATGTTATTTCTAAGGTGGGGATAGGTCTAAAACCACTCAACCAATAGGTTTTAGAAAGGTTTGTGTCACTTTATTAACCTTATCTTTTAGTTTTTATTCTTAGTTAATTACTTTGACATTTACCATGTCTCTTAGTATTTTTATATTATATATTTAATAAATTTACTATATACTTCCAATAGACCACCAAGTGGTCCATTAAGGATTCACCTATCATCATATATGTCCTTTGGCCAATCATTAGATTTTAAAGAAAAGAATAGCAATTGACAATATAATATGTGTTTTAAAAACTCTTTTATGTCAATTTTGACACCATTTAATAATTTAATTTTGTTAAAGTCTTAACAACATTATTAATTCGAACCAAATTAATTTAAGAAATAATAAAATTTAATATTGTCCAATTAAATTTGTGTATTTTATCAAAAATTTTAAATTATATTTTTTTTAACTTTTATATTACCAATTATTTGATTCCTTTACTGATATAGAAAATACAGCATCATTATTGTATCATAAATAAATTTAATTATTCAATGTCTAAAAATTATAAATAACATACCATTAAGTAGGAAATAGTTTTATCTTCATAATGAATATTTATAGTTGAAAATATAACATATATAACCCTATGTAAAAAAATTTTTTCTAAAAGATATATGCTTTTGTCATTTTTTTAATTACTTTAACTTAATTAATATAAAGTGTCATTATCACTTACAAGTGGCTCCATGGGGACCCAAAATCTACCCAAATATGCCCATGGTCGTAAATGTATCATCCAACAGGGTTATGACACGTTTTAGGGTAATTTATTATTATTATAATATTAATTTTTACCATTATTTACCAGATTTACCCTTTAACCATGGTAAATATAATATTTACCAAAGTAATTATTCAAAATGTCTAAAAATAAAAGTTACCTATTTACACAATTTGGACCTCCTGATTTTAAATATTTAATCCATTTTTCTAAATTAAAAACATAGAAGTGGCAGAAATTAATTTAAAATTAATTCTTGTTGTCAAAACAAAAAGCGTGTTTTTAAGAAATAATAACTACCAAAAGAATGACACTTGCTTATGTCCAGTTTAAATGTGAAATTATGTCCAATGACCAAAATTGGATTAAATATTAAAAATATAATATAATTATACATTAAAATCAATTAAATTCCTAATTTATCACTATTAATTATTTTGATTAAAAATGTTTTTTTAATTAAAATTTAGTAATTTTCACTATTCATGAAAATATGAAAGTTATCAAAAAAGTACCAAAACATCACCCTAAGCTAATTTTGATATTCCAAATCCAAAAATGAAGCCCATTTTGAATGATAAAATGTATAAAATTTCAAAAAGTGGGTATTACTATTCATAACGGCTAGTCTGATTGGTTGTGGTGTGTTAGAACTCGAAGTTGCGTACAACAAACGCTACTGTATTATTTAAAGAGAAGCGTACCGTGGAAGCTTGGCATGTTACATTCTCCCCTCCTTCAAACAATTTTGTCCTAGAAATTTTGAGAATACTACTGCATGAAAAGACTCGGGTGATCCTTCATCATAATTTCCTCGGGTTCCCACGTTGCCTCTTCCATTTTATTGTTTCTCCATAGAACTTTTACCCGACGAGTCATCCGGTTTCTCAGCACTTGTTCTATTGTATCAAGAACCTTGAAAAGATCTTCTCAATAAGAAATATCGGGTTCCAGTTCTAATTCCTCATAGGTGAGCACATGCGTTGGTTCAGGCATGTATTTTCTCAACAGTGATACGTGGAACACAACATGAACTTTGGAGAGACTTGGAATCATTTCCAAATGGTAAGCTACAACCCCAATTAGTTCTAGAATTATGAAAGGTCCTATGTATCTAGGACTCAGTTTACCTTTCTTACCAAAATTTATAACTCCCTTTCATATATATACCTTCAAGAAAACATGATCTCCTACCTGAATTTCCAAATCCTTCCTTCGGTTGTCTGTATAGCTCTTCTACCTACTTTGAGCTTCATTCATGTGGTTTTAGATTACCTTCACCTTTTCCATCCTTTCCTCCACCAGTTCTGGGCCTAAAAGTTTTCTTTCACCAATATCATCCCAAAAGGTTGGTGTGTGACATCTCTTTCCATATAACGCTTTATATGGTGTCATCCGAATACTTGAATAGAAGCTATTGTTAAAAGAAAAATTATACCATAGGTAAATATTGATCCCACATACCATGAAAGTCAAGTTAGCATGACCCCAACATTTCTTCTAATGATTGAATAGTCCATTATGATTGTCCATCAGTTTGGGGGTGGTAGGCAGTGCTCAAATAAAGTTCAGTATCCAGGGCTTTCTGAATACTTTTCTAGAATATTAATGTAAAATGTGGATCACGATCAGAAACAATCGATATGGGTACTCCATGAAGTCTCAAAAATTCATAAATATATAGTCTTTCTAGATTTCCTAGTGGTAAATCCTCCCTTATAGAAAGAAAATGTGTTGACTTGGTAAGAAGATCAATAATGATCCATATTGCATCTTTCCTTCTAGGAGTCTTTGGTAGTCCCATAACAAACTCCATCGTGATATTATCCCTTTTACACTCAGGTATGGGAAGAGGTTGCATTACTCCTCCAGTCTGTTTCCTTCCAGCTTTCACTTTTTGACAAACCATACATCTTAACACAAAAATCAGCCATATCCCTCTTCATGTTGTCCCACCAAAAATGTTCCTTAAAATCTCTATACATTTTTGTGCTCCTAGGATGCGTAGAGAAATTGGAACTATGAGCGTCATCAAACAATTCCCTTTTTAGATCAGGTATATCGGGAACACAAAGTCACTTCACAAAATTCAAAATTCCATCTTCATACACAAATTCACTAAATCTCCCATCATTCACATCTTTAATCTTCTTTTGAAACTCTTCATCACCGGTCTGAGAACTCTTTATCCTTTCTAGTAAAGATGGTTTGGAAACCATTTGAAAAATAATTGATCATTCACCTTCCATGGTTATTCCTATATCCATATTTACTAGATCCATATATATATGATACTTTTCAACTCTCATATTATTCAAAACTCCATTATCCTTTCTACTCAAAGCATCTTCCACCTTATTTGCCTTCCCCGGGTGGTAGTGTATAGTGCAATCAAAATCCTTGAGTAGTTCAAGCCATATCCTTTTCCTCAAGTTGTGTTCTTTTTGGGAGAAAATATACTTCAAACTTTTGTTGTCAGTATATATCTCACATTTTTCACCATAGAGATAGTGTCTCCAAATCTTCAAAAATATTATAGCTGGTAACTCAAGATCATGAGTAGGATAGTTTTTCTCATGAATTTTCTACAATCGTGATGCATAGGTAATAACTCTATCATTCTGCATAAGGACACAACCAATTCCTTTCATTGAGGCATCACTATAAATAAAAAACCCATCATTCTCAGATGGTAGAGTCAAAATAGGATAATTTGACTAATCTTATCTTCAGTTCATCAAAACATTCTTTACACACTTTTTTTCAAACAAATTTAACCCCTTTACGTGTGAGCTTTGTTAATGGGTAAGCCAATCGGGCAAAATTCTGGATGAAACGTCGATAATAACCTGCTAAACAAATAAAACTATGTACCTCAGTTATACTCATCGGTGATGGACAGTCTTGGATTGCATTAGTCTTAGAAGGATCAACAGAAATTCCATCCTTAGAGACAATATAGCTAAGAAAACATATCTTCTGAAGCCCGAATTCACACTTGCTAAACATCCCATATAATTCATGTCTTCTAAGAGTCTTCAAAATAATGAGGAAGTGATTTTCATGATCTTATTAGCTTTTGAAATATACCAATATATCATCAATAAATACCACTAAAAATCGTTGAGATATTCCTTGAAAACTCTGTTAAATAGATTCATGAAAATAAAGGGTGCATTAGTCAGCCCAAAAGGAAATATTGTAAATTCGTAATGCCCGTACCTAGTTCAAAATGTTGTCTTTGGAATGTCTTCCTTCTTCACACACAACTGATGGTATCCAGATCTAAGGTAAATCTTTGAAAGGTATCGATCTCTATATAGTTTGTCAAATAAATCATCAATGTGAGGTAGGGGATACTTATTCTTTATTATTATAGAATTAATTTCCCTATAGTCAATACATAACCTTATAGATCCATCTTTCTTCATAACAAAAAGGACAGGGGCTCCCCATGGAGAAACACTAGGGTGAATAAATCCCTTATTACTCAATTCCCCTAGTTTTTTCTTTAGTTCAAATAATTCCACAGTATCTATTCTATAAGGGGTATTCAATATGGGCATTGAACTAGGAATTAAATCAATGGATAACTCATTTTCACATTCTGGAGGATGTCTAGGTAAATCTTTATGAAACACATCAACATATTCTTTCACAATATGCACATCCTCTATTTGAACATTCCTTTCCTCACCCATAATTATTTCTTTCTCTTCCTCCCCAATAATTGAATTTAGTTGAGATACTGGCTGTGGATCTTGATAAGAATCAGGTGGTGATGATTCTGCTCTAAAGATTAGGTGTTCTTTATCATCATCATCAAAAATCATAACCTCCTTCTTCTTAAAATAAATATTCACATCATGGTTCGAAATACAATCCATACCGAGGATTATATCAAATGCAATCATGGGTATGATGATAAGATCAGCAGATAAAAAACATTTATATGCCCTAATGGGAACAGATTTGCAAAACATTGTTGCAATGATACTTCCCTTAAGAGTTTTAACTGATAACTCCCTTGTTAAATCAGATTGGAAATATCAAATTTTCATAGAATATTGGGAAGATATGAAATAATGGGATGATCCAAAATTAAATAATGCATTTTCTCTACTTGTGGAAACAATTAAATTACCTCCCACCACGTCTCTAGGAGCTTCTACCTCAGCAGTAGTGATAGCATAATCTTGGCCTTGATCCCTTGGAATTTTCTGAGATAAGTTCCCCTAATGCTTAGGACATTCATTTGCGTAATGTTCTATCTCCCTACAGTTGTAGCATTGGACATTGGTAGTGTCTTACTTTCCCTTACAATCACCAGCAATATGGCCTTTCTGCCCACATTTGTAGCATACTCATTTTCCTTTTAGACAGGCACCAAGGTGCTTCCTTCTGCAATTATCATAGGTTGTAAATTCAATTCCTCCCTTCTTCCATGTTTCCTTATTTCCTTTCCCATAGTGTTTAGCAGATCTCTTCTTCTCTTGCTATGATTTAAAGTCATAAGACTTAGAGAATTACTTTTTTGTCTTGATAGCACATGAGACAATATCTTTGTATGATGAGATGGATTGTGATACTAATTCTCGATGGAGAAATGGTTTTAACCCATCCAAAAAATGATCAATCTTACTTCTTGGGTTATGTATATAATCTGCAGCATGCCTTGCTAACCTTGTAAATTTATCCTCATGCATTGCGACATTCTCATCCTCCTTTTTCCTAAGACTCAAAAATTGTCTTTCAATATCTGCTCGATTGTCACGAGAAAAGTATTTTTCTAAGAAAATATATTTAAACTCTCTCCATTCCATATTTGATACTTTATCAACTTCCATTGCATTTTGAATCAATGACCACCGTTTATCAGCATCTCCAGTGAGGCGGTAAACTACCATGATAACTTTTTCCCTTTCACTATTCCCCAAGGAATGGAATATTTTCTCTAAGGAATTTATCCATTTCTCAGCTACTAATGGATTTTTACTCCCCCTGAATATTGGTGGTTATTGCCTCATGAAGCGATCTAACATTGATCCTCCATGTTGTGGATCTGGGTGCTCCATACGGGTAATGTTATTACTCATAACCTGAGTGAGTTGTCCCAGTATGGTGATAAACTGATCAGTACCAGCTGTATCACCAGCTCCACTATAATTATCAAGAGTAGGAGTGAAATCCCTACATGGAGTGTGTGAATTGATACAGTTTCCATTCCTTCCACTAGGTGCCATTTCTAAACAATAGCATAAATTGGATTAGTTTATGAATCGAAATATATAATTCTAAACATCTAAAACACTTAACATAAATTGAATAGTTTATAGATATAATCCACAATCATAAAAAAGTTTTCTTTGAGGAATTATATACTCATAAATCCTTCAAAATGGTTTGTAAAGAAAATAAGATTTACCCTAAGAATATCCCCAGTGAGTGTCGTAACCAATAGTGTAGCAAGGCTCGTTGTCATTCACTAGTTCCCGTTCAAGTGTAGCTCAAAGCGGTGTTTTCGGTTTTTACCCCTAGGTACATCTGTGCCACAACCGCCTCTACTTTCTCATATCCAGACAGGGATGTATTGCTTGAGAAACTCAAAAAATCTTTACAATACCAAAATTCTAGGATGTTCTTCTATACTAATCCTAAAAGTCTATCTTAGAAATATGTGCTCTAATTAGAGTTTATCTAAATCTATCTTCCAGGGTTTGTACAAAACTTTCTTTGATACCAACTATAACGCCCCAACCCTAGTTACCTAGAGTTGGTGCATTATTACATAACATTGTCATGATCACAAGGAAATCATGTCTCGAAAGACCGATCAGTTTAGTATTATTGGAAAAAAGATTCATACATAAGTTCAACTTTACAGCATGAAGATAAATACAACACAAATATATTTCATTAGAAACATCCAAGACTCCTAGATTATACCTGCTGGTCACTCACAACTAACTTCTTTATATCTTGGGAAAATGAAACATAACAAAGGGGTGAGCTATAATGCTCAGTAAGGTTAAGTAATACAGCGGAAAATGACATAAATATTAATCATGGTGAATAATTGAAACCACATGCCTTTAACAATAATAAACATAAATACTTTTACATCACGAATTAGAGCTAAGTAAACTATTCCATAATAAAACATAATCATGGGTATTCTAGTAGTCGAATGACCACTTAAACAATCAATATTATGTCCATAATGAGGGAATGTGTAATGACGGACATTCTGAAACATTTTTTCAAGGCCTCGTCTAAGACGTATTAATATGATTAAGGCCTCGACCAAAACCATATATCAAATTAGGAAAGGGCCTCGGCCAATTCCATGTCTAGTTGTCTCATTAGACCTACCGATGCATCGAGGAGCTATAGTGGGCTCCACTCGTCACTTGCTAAGTCTAATACATTCCTCATATGAAAAGGTTTAAACATATCATAAACATTCGTATTAAAACTAGAATACGAAATTTAAATAATTTAACCATAAAACATGGATGTAATAAAAATAGAACATCCATAGTCAAACATATAATAAAACCTTCAGTACAATATGGAATTTTTATATCATAATAAATAAACTTCAAATAAACATAAAATCCATCAAAGGATGTTGACATAGATGAAATCAAACCCCTTTTAGAGAAATATATCTTTCTATTTTGAAATAATTTAAGAGTCACATAATTATAATGGAAATATATATTTTTAAAATATTCTTATAAGCTTGTAAGAGAAGCTTTTATGATGTTATAATGGAAGAAAATAGCCTCACCCGCCGTATAAGTTAAAAAAACATTCTTACCTTAAATTTGTCGAAAAGGTCAAAAGTACCTTGTTTGGAAAATGATGAAATTATTCTTTTAAAACAATAAGGGTATTAATGACATTAACCCATTTTCATGTAAATAGTAAAAATGTTTAGAAATATATTTTTAAGAAACACGGATGTGGATGGTAAAGGGTGTCCCAGTAGATACTTATGTAAAAACAACCTCGGATAATAAAGAGATTTTGAAATTAACCATTACATTGTACTTTTCCTTGGTCGAGGGTAGCGTAACCTCCTGTATAATGGTGAGATAATTTTTATTAAATTATACAATAATTATATACATTAATATGATATCATATATGATCTTTTAACATTTCTTTTTTAATAATATCTTAGTATTATCGTCGTTTCGGGTGTTAACCTACTCGTTTTCTTTTCTATGTATTGTTACATAAGTCGCATTAGTTATTGATAGGCTGTATCTTATTCATATATAAAATGATATCAAGTCCTTAAGCATTATTTTTAATCATAAAATGATTATTATTCTTTAATGGATACAATGGGGAATGAATCTCATCACGTTCGTGGAGACGGTAGTCCGTACATACACACGAGCGACAATATCATTCTTCTGATATTAAAATCATATATAATTGTATGGTATATCATATATAAAGAATCATTATAATTTTATATTTATTATTTACTTCAATTACACATCATTATCATACCCAATGAAATAATAATGTTTTGAATTACAATTACACCACGACGTGGATACGGTAAGTCGTACGTACACACGTATGGAGACATGTCATTCAAAGGATGGATAGAATACTGAATATTGTGGTACCATATTTATAATAACATCATAATATATATAGAAGATACTTGATTTATTATTTTAGAATGGAAATAACAAATAAAGAAGAAGTGGAAGATGAAAGGAACTTGAAAGAGGGTGGTGAAATCATTACCTTTTCTTCGGGTTCTTCCTTTTGATTCGATCAAAAGGGATCCTTAGGATGGATTTATGATAAATCTAAGGAATCTAGGTTGTATTGAGGGAAGTTGGGAGGATATTTGGGCAGATTTTGGCCAAGCAAAAGGGCTTTTAAGTTGTAAAATAGAGATAAGGGGGGGTGGCCATTTATAAGAGGGGTGAGGGGTACCTTAGAAAAAGATAGAAATATTATTTTATAATAAATTCATATTCGGTTTCTAATGGATCCAAAGTGACTTATTTAATTGATAAAATGGGTATAGGTCAAAACCCACTCATCCAATAGGTTTTAGATATGTTTGGGTCACTTTATTAACCTTATAATTTAGTTTTAACTCTTAGTTAATTAGTTTGACATTTACCATGTCTATTTGTATTTTTATATTATATAGTTAATAAACATACTATATACTTCCAAGAGACCCCCAAGTGGTCCATTAATGATACACCTATCATCATATAAGTCCTTTGGCTGAAACTTATATTTTTATGAATATAATATCAATTGATAATATAATATTTGTTTTAAAAACTCTTTTATGTCAATTTTGACACTATTTAATAATTGATTTTTTTAACATCTTAACAACTTTATTAATTCAAAAAAAAGTCATTCGAGCAATAATAAAAGGTCATATAAACCAATAAAATTCTTGGATGTCATCCTAAATTTCAAATTATATTTATTTTAACATTTATATTACCAATTAATTAATTCTTTCATTAATAAGGAAAATATTGCATCATTATTGTGTCATAAATACATTTAATTATTCATTGTATAAAAGTTATAAATAAAATACCATTATATAGGAAATATTTTTATATTTTTAATGAATATTTTTATTCTAAAATATAACATATATAACCCTATGTAAAATTTGTTTTTTTAAAAGATATATGCTTATGTCATTTTTCTATTTACTTCAACTTAATTAATATAAAGTGTCATTATCACTTACAAGTGGATCCATGGGGTCCCAAAATCGATCCAAATATTTCCATGGTTGGACATGTGTCATAAAATAGGGTTAGGTCACGTTTTACGGTAATTTTATATTATTATAATATTATTTGTTTACCCTTATTTACTAGATTTACCCTTTAACCATGGTAAATAAAATATTTATCGCTGTAATTATTCATAATGTCTAAAAATAAAATTTACCTATTTACACAATTTGGACCTCCTGATTCTAAATATGGTATCAATTTTTCTATATTCAAAAAACAGAAGTGGCAGAAAATAATTTAAAATTAATTCTTGTTGTCAAAAGAAAAAGCATGTTTTTAAGAAATAATAACTATCAAAAGATTGGCACTTGATTATGTTCAGTTTAAATGTGAAATTATGTCCAATGACCAAAATTGGATTAAATGGTAAAAATATAATCTCATTATACATTAAAATCACTCAAAATCATAATTTATCACTTTTAATTATTTCGATTAAAAAATTTGTTTTTAATTAAAATTTAGTAATTTTCACTATTCATGAAAATATGAAAGTTATCAGAAAAGTTCCAAAAATTTACCCTATGATAATTTCGATATTCGGAATCCAAAAATGAAGTCCATTTTAAAATATAAAATGTATAAAATTCTAAAAAGTGGGTATTACTATTCATAACGGCTAGTCTAATTGGTTGTGGTGTGTTAGAACTCGAAGATGCGTAGAACACATGATACTGTATTATTCAAAGAGAAGCGTACCGTGGAAGCATGTGGTATTAAAATAATTTCACATGGCTCACCAGAGGGGTGACCATATAATATTCTTATAGGATATCACTACTAAATGAATAAGGCTATATCCATGGTTTGTAACTATGGTTATAGACCCCAAAACCATTGTTATAGGTAATATCCATAGTTTAACGAACTATGGATCATATTGGTGTGGCTATTAGAAAAATCCTATAGCCATGGTTCCAAACCATGGGTATAGTCCTATTTCCACAGTTTCATCCATGGTAATACGACTATTGCCACGGTTTCGAACTGTGGTAGTAGCTTCAACCTCATAGACTTGTAGCCACGATTGGAAACCGTGGATATAGTTTTATATCCACAATTTAAAACTGTAGAAATAGACTTTGGATTCCATAAGAAACTCCACACTACATCCTACATTGAATCCTCATAACTAACAATAACCATAAAATTCATCCTATGTTGTAGCCTCAAACCTGGCAGATCCTTAAACGCTACAGCTGCACTATAATACAGACTACAATACTGCCTCATACCCAGCTGCTTCTATAAAATGCATTATTGTACCCTTTTCGTAATTTAATATAGAAAAAATAATTCATTAAATAAATCTATTTTTTATGGAATGAACATATTGTTTAATTTTTATCCTTTAAAATTTCATGACATCAATTTCTTTTATATGTCACAAACCTCAACAAATATTCCAATCCCAAAATATTTTGAGGCCTAATTCGCACCATGATCTGCTCCTGTGATTGGCCATATTGTGAATCATAATTTATGAACATTTTAATAAAGTATTTTTGTTTCTATGATGTCCAAACTATTCATAGAAAGAAAACCCATTTAGCTCCAAACATCCTATAAATTAACATTTATGGGATCACCTCTATGGCATAATTTACTCAGCACAATGTCAATCATTATCTTGGGAAAGCCTCCTCATGGTGGGGCATTATCTTTCATGGAACAATATATGTTTATATTCCAAAAAGGTATTAAAATTATATATTAATGAAGAAACATAACTAATTTATAGAGGAATCTAATTCATATAAGGTTCTCCATGACTTTTTTATTTCCTCAAAAAACACTTTCACAATTCCACCATGGTAGTCACGGTGTGCCTTCTATCTTATGTAAATAACTCCTACATCTTCTCCTAATGTGGTTACAAAATGATGTTATACTCGCAAAACAAGATCACTCACCTGATAATGTTAGTGAACCTACCAAAAAACCAACCCCTTAGCTACTTATCTTCGAGTATCCTTGACATCAACCTTCCACTACTCAACAGGTATATCATATTAACTTCCAGAATAAATTGTTCTTGGACTACTTTGTGTACCATCAAATTCATATCTATAATATCAAATATTATATCATAGTTTATTCCTAAAACATAATTATATTTGTTACTTCAAATATATGAGAAGAGATTTCATGTTTGTTTCTTCATAATTCTACTTTGGAACAACCATAAAAATACATAAAATAGAAAACCCTCATGTAAATGTTTGGTTATAGTATTTATACATTGATATCTTCTTAATGTCTTACATATCTAAACTTTTATAAACTATTATATCTTTAAATTATATCACAATAGAGACTTTAATTCTTATTTTACGCCTACAAGACAATCTGGGATATCTTAAACAATATTATAGCTAATCTACCAAATCATCAACATAAAATCTGAAATACAGATAGAAGTATCTTATAATTATCTTCGATATCATACTCTAGACTTTTTATATTTAAATAATTTTTCAATCTCAATATTACATACGTTTAGCTTCCATTGTATAATAATTCAACACTTTAAATCTCTATGTATTTATAACTTTATTCCCAACTTCATTTTGAGTAACTCTTACATTGATCTTTAGAATCCTTGTCCCTTATTCATCATCCAAAATTTTATCTTTTATCTTATTCTAATGAATCTACTTCAATATAGAAATATATTTTATTTCAGAATGTATATTCAATTTCCTTTTCAAACACATGTTCTAAAACTAGAGTGGATAATCCTTCTAGAAAAAATTTCTTTAACTTCAACACCATTCATTCCCAAAATAAACTTCAATAAAATATCAGTCGATATATAAGATACTAATGGATTCAAATATTGTTAGTTCATCAAGAATAAAAATTTCATCAAGTGATATAATATATTGTCTGAAACATGAACTTTTCATTTTTCATGATTGAATGATTCTAAACATTAGCCATTTAAACCATACCAACTGATTATTTAAATTCAATATACCCCATTCCTTACATATTGAATTTATTAACTGTTGTAAAAAATGAAACACTCATTGTATCAATCAATTTACATCTTCCAATCATAAAAATTGATACAAAAGTGGTAATATTATTTAGAGTGTATAGAGTTTCCATAGAATAAGCAATAAAAAGAGAAAATATTATTGAAATACATTGCATATATTGGTGTAAATATGTTATGAATAGTTTTTTAAGTAAATGAATTAACTATCAATACTAGGTTTATACCATAGGGGTTCCATCCAGTCTAGATTATAGAACCTGTGAATTATACAACTCCACTGTTATAACATGATGTTCCAATACTGACATACACATTAAAATAATTAAAATATACCATAAAATTAATTGTTATGGCTAGATATATGAAAATATATAATAAAAAACATGAAAAAATAGGACACATCATAGATGATTAAAGATGCAGTACTATAAGGATTATTTGGTTGAATAAATTGTTATAATGCTCCTATAATCTATTTATCACCACAACTAGAGAAAATAATTATCCAATTATAAAATTCATGAACTCTTAGATTCAATGCTACTCATATATAAGAATAAAATATTGATATTTCCCACATATATTCCATTAGTGTGATTACATAAAATATAAAAATAACCCTCAAAGATATAGAATTCAACTCTAAATGAACCATACAATCAATATAACCCCACTAATGCCCCATCACATTCCAATATAATCATAGCATCAATAATGGAGAGAATAAATTTCTTCCATTTCTGTTTATATTCTATAAGGGATAAAGGGTGAACTTCCAAAGAAATATTTATATGTATCTACTGTGTCTGGGAGTTCAATGTATTGAAAAAAAATATAATGAGTGGAATGAAGTTCACTTTGGTTTGTGATTGTATTTTTTTAATGAGAATACAATATATTTATTGGAGGACATGGGTGATGGAGTGTAACACCCGAGATTTTTATGAGAAATATTTAGTTATTATGTTATCTAAATCATCAAAGGAATCATTAACTACACACAACACTAGCTTGGTTTTCTTTACACGCAATCGTGACCTTCCTCGATAGCTTGCGGTGTACACAATACCGAGTTTCACTAAACAACGATATGCTATTAGAATATTATTAAAACTAGCCGTTATGAATATTAATACCCACTTTTTGAAATTTTATAAATTTTATATTTCAAAATGGACTTAATTTTTGGATTCAGAATATCAAAATTAACTTACGGTGATTTTTTGGTATTTTTCATTATTTTTCTGAAAACTTTCAATTTTTGATAAATAGTGAAAACACTGGGTCACTATTTAAAAACCCACTTTTTATTTAAATAATCATTAATTGTATTTAAATTTATTTTAGGTAAAAATTGAAACATAATACATATATATGTTCAAATGAATTCAATGGAGTCATTTTATAATAATTTTATATATGAAAAAATTTTATTGAACTTTTCACCGTCTTTTACGCACGTCCTAGGAAAGTTTGAAAATTTACATAAAACATAATTTACCACTTAAATGAGTGGAATTTTGAAAATACTAGTGACACGGTTAATATCAAGGAATAAAAATGTGGTTCAATAAGATAAAAATAATTTTTGGTGAATAGTATCTTTTTACTTTTATTTACCACGGTTAAAAGTAAATAGGGTAATTAAGGGTAAAAATGGTATTATTATTACCCTAACACATGTAATAATTCTATTGGATAAGTTTAATTCGACAACAAACACCCTTAGGAATAAATTATGATCATTTAGGTCCACTTATATTAGATTAGGACATTTAATATTATTTTATTTAAAGAAGAGTTAAAATAGTTAAAATCAAAGTTTAATAACTAAAACATTTTTAATATAGGGTAATAATTAAGATAAATTCAACTATAAATATTAATTAGAAATATAAAAAGATTTCATACATAATGGTATTTTTTCTGTAATTTTTAGAAATTAAATAAGTTAATTTATTTTTGACACAATGATGAGGCAGTAATTACCTTATTAATGAAATATTAACATAATTGATATTATAAATACCCAAATAAATGTAATTTGAGAATTTTTATGAATTAAAATAATTTTATAGGTTAATATGACATTTTTTTATTGATTTAATTAACTTTTTCTAACTAATCTTGCTTTTATGATTTTCACAAAAATCAAGTACCAAATAGTGTCAAAATTGACATAAAATAGTTTTTAAAACAAATATTATATTATTAATTGTAATTTTATTCCTAAAAATATAAGTCTCGGAAAAATGACTTAGATAATGTTGTATATATTAATAATGAACCACTTTGGGTTCGGTTTTCATATTATAGTATGTTTATTAACCATATACTGTAAGAAAACAAGAAGACATGGTAAAAGTAAAATTATTTAAATTAAAGTTAAATCTAAATGATAAGGATAAAATAGTAACCTAAAATTGTATAAAATATTTTCGTTGAGAGGATTTCGACCCATCCCCACCTTAGATTCAATATAAATCAATTTGGAGCTATTAAAAACTGAATATGACTTTATTATAAAATAATATTTTAAGTTTTTCCTTAGGTGCCCCTCTCCTCCTTTATAAAAGGGAACCTCCTCCATCTCCTCCTCACACCACATTGAGCCTTCATGCACGGCCAAACCCTGCCAATTTCTCTTCTCCACTTCCCTAGAAACATCCTAAAGGTCCTGGTATTCTTCAAAGACAATCTTTAGTTCCCTATGAGAAGATTAAGAAGAGGCGCTTCAAAGAAGAGGTAATGTCCATTACCTATTCTTTCAACTTTATTTCTTCTTCTACTTCTTATTCATTAGTTGTTTCCTTATGAAGTAATAAAATCAGTATCACTCATATACATATATGTCATTATAAATATTAAAAAAACATATTTCACCTTTTATCCATCCTACGGAAAATGAAATCACCGCGTGTGCGTATGTACAGAATACCGTCTCCACGTCGTGGTGTAATCTGTTTTCCACCACCGCCTTACTTGGATGGCTATAATGGTGTAAAGAATAACTATATATGATTATTTTAAATTCATATTGATTCTGAAATAGTATACATACACTTCAATACAATTCCACGATCATGGGAACGATATCATCGCTCGTGCGTACGTACGGCATACCGTCTCCACGATGTGATGCGACTCGTTCTATGTGATCTTCAATGCTTAATGACTATATAAATTAATTGAATGAATAAATATGATATATATTACAATAATACCATTCTGTAAATGAGGTATCTATAACCTAAAAATAAGAATAAGAATTTATTCGACAAAACACGCATAAGAACAAAAAGCAATAAACAGCTGAATAACAAGTAGCAATGAAATATTACAAATAAGAAGATAAGAATATGACCATATATAATAATAACAATGATTAAGATTCTGGAATAAGTCAATAACATTATTTAAATCATTATACAGGAGGTTCGGACATGTACGAAGTAAATCAGGCCTAAGGTAAGGGAAAATATCATAATCTCATTATTATCCGAGATTGTTTATACTTTGGTATTACTGGGGTGTATTTATCTTCCACGTCCATGTTTCCTAAATATGTAATAATATTTCTATCCTCCTAAAAGTTTTTTAATACAATTTTACCCTTCAGTGAGTTTTTAGTAAAAGATATTAAAGGAATCTTTTGTCCTTTTTAGTACGAGGTACTTTTGGAATTTTTTGGCCAAAGTACAAGAAAAATGTTTTTTTAACTTATACGGCCTGAATAAACTTTTAGAACATTATTTACATGAATCATACTTTACAAGTTTTCAAGTTTATTTTTAATCAAATTCTTTTAGTTTAAATTTTTTTGAAATGTTAAGAAAGGAAAAATGTTTTTGAAGTATAAAGGATATTTTCCTCAAGAATGGAGTTCAAGCATTTCATCAAAATTATTTTCCATCTAAGATAATATAGGGTTCGGTTTCTATCCATATTATTATATTGATTTGATTATGTTATGATCGAATTAGTTTTATGATGTCCTTTTATCTTATATAGATTATTTTATGATGGCATGATGTTTAAGAATCCCATTTTTATTACATGGGTTATGCTATGATATATTATTTATGATTTCATGTCACACATAATAATGGTATCATTATGAGATGGGTGGGACCTATATCTCTCTCCAATGAATTGGGTAAATATTTATATCTCATGAGATAGACATGGATGGAATGGAAGGTTAATCTGGTTCAATGAAACAAGACTGAAACGAGGAGTGAACTCGGTTCAGAAATGGACTTTGTCCGCAAAGATAGTCTTGTCAATGAGCCTTGACTACTAAGAAATGATTCTCTATTATTATGTGTGTATGCCACAAAGTTTCATGTTATGATTATTGGGATTACATTTCACTACTATAATTTATCCCATGTTATGAAATTATGATCTCTTTTGCAGGTTAATATTTCCAAAATGTTATGTTCTTATGAATATGATGTGATTGATATTTCTTTTGTTTACCCTTACTGAGCATTTGAGCTCACCCTTTTGTATGTTTTCTTTTCCCCAGGTCAGGAAGAAGGGTATTAAGTAAGATATTCCAAAAGGGACTATAGATATTATAAAATAAAAGGGAGACAATATAGAAGATTTATGAACCAGTTGTTTATGTTTCCCAGTTTCTAAAGACACTATACCTATACGGTCTTTTCATGGTTTTGTTATATGTTGTAATAATTGTGCTTAAATTTTGAAGTAATAACAATGTATGTAAAGTATGGTTCGTTATATGGATTGAGTTCCAAAAAAATAAAAAAGTGATGGTATATCCCATATCCAAATGTGTCTTGGAAATTAAAGCTACTAATGTACATAAATATGTGCTTAACATATTATGTTGGAAATGGTTTTTCGAAAAGCTGGATACTATGTGAGAAATATTTACATCTGATGATTATTTAATTGGTATATATAGATATGACATGTTCTACTAGATTAAAAAGAAAACGGCCTATAACATCTTATAAGAAGTTGATAGTTTTTTTAAAGGTTTTGGATATTAACATGTACTGGACATCTTATAGAGTTGTACCTAAAATATTTAAAAAAAGAACATAAATTAATGAAGCTAGTTGAAAGTGTGGTTAATCCATTGCTAAGTTTTCTATATTTAAAGATAATGAAAATTATGTCTAAAATATATTGGATGATGTTTTAAGAAGGATAAAGGTTATTTAAAGAAAACTATGAGTTAATTTTAAGAGTTCTAGAAATTTATAAAGTTAAGCCTAAAATTTTTATAACTGATAACATTATCATAAGGGTGGTGTAACACCCCAGGTAAATAAAGAATATGACATTTTCATATTTATCCATATTTGTGAATAAAATATTAATATGACTTTAAAGGGGACGCTATGCTCGATGGCGTACCCAATACACAACAACGAGTTTCTTGGGAATCTTACGTTGCACTCTAATAATAAAATAATATTATTTTAAATGGCAGTTAACATGTAGCCGTTGTATTGGTGGTAATGGATATAAATAACTAAAATATGATTATATATGTTTTTTAAATGTTTTTACATTTATCCAAAGGCTTAAAATATGGAAAGAATTCAATTTTAGGCTTTTATACCCTAATATTCACTAAAGGTTCACTTATCGCCTTCTGATGGCGAACTGTCATTAAATAAATTTTTGATCACTCTTATACATTCTTTTGGACCAAATAAAACTCTTCTTTAGAATCGGGACATCAAATTTTACTTTGTGTAAATTTTTGGTATTTTTCGGATAAAGTTCTTTTTTTAATGAATAGTGTAAAATGTTGTATTTTAATTCAAAACCTCTTTTTAATCTAATTTATTTATATGATTAGATTATCATTTGAATTGTTTTTAAAGTGAAATTAGAAAATATTTTTACCATTAAATCCAATAGTGGTCGTTGGAATTAATTTCACTTTGAAATCGGACTTAAACTAGTGTCAATATTTTGATACTTATTATTTCATAAAAACACGCTATTTGCTCTGACAGCGGGAATTAATTAATAAATTAATTAATGTGACATATATGTTTTTAATTTTGTAAAATATACTTCATTTTTGAATTCGTAATATCGAATATAGATTAGGGTGAATTTTTGGTAATTTTCTGAAAAACTTCAATTTTTGATGAATAGTGAAACCACTAAGTGGTAATTATAAAAATTGATTTTCCTTTTAAATGAAATTTTGCCATCATTGTGTTTTGATTTTCAAAAATCCTACATGCATGGTTTTCATTAAGAAGTAAAATGTGGTTCAATGGGATAAAAATAATTTTTTGGTGAATAGTAACTTATTAAGTTTTTAATCGCGGTTAGTGGTAATTAGTGTAGTTTAAGGTAAAAATAATGATTTAATAAAATGAGATGAGCTTGACACATGTCTTAACCCTATTATTTGTGTCATGGCCGACCAAGACAACCCATGGGTTGATTTAGGGTACCCCATGGAGCCACTTGGGTGAGATAATGACTTTAATGCCTTTTTTTAAATAAAGGTGAAAATGACACTAACATAAATTGTTTTACAAAAACAATTTTTAGAAGGGGTTATACTAATCATATTTTTGATTATAAATATTCATTAGAAAGCTAAAAAGAGTTCCTACATCATAGTAGTTTTTTATAATTTTTAGACATTAAATAAATTAAATTATTTATGACATCATGATGATGCAGCGATGACCTCATTATTTAATGATTTAAATAAAATGGAAAGATAATGTAATATCTAAAACCTACACATGTCCAAAACCTATTGGATGGAAATATTTCTAAGCCTTATCATCTTATCTTCGAATTATATCAATGTGGGACCTTAGAAATTCGAAACACTTTTGAAAATAAAATAATAGTTTCATGATTTCCAAAAGTGCCCCTCCTCTCCTCTTATAAAAGGCCCCCACCTCTACCTCATTTCACACACTCCTCAAGACTTTGTCTCGGCCATCCCCTGCCCATTTACTCTCTCCACATCCCTCTTCTCATCCTAGAGGATTTCCGTTTGGCATAATCCTTTCAAAGGAATCCTTTAGGCTCAAATCAAAAGGCGTTACACTTTTAAAGGTAATTCATTCTCTCATGTTCATTTGTTTTATTTTGCTTCTCCAACCCCCTAAACTCTTTTTATTTACTTATTTTGTAACAACACCAGTATCTTAAATATACTAGAATGTTGTTATAAGATTTATTTGAGCTACACTCTCACACAACTACATCAAATGGTTAAAGAACATACGGTTTCCGTGGATGGCGAAATTCTGCCTCCCGAAACGATGATTGTTCAATACTCATTTAACACCTTCAAAGGTGGCCATTATGATGTCACTATTTTTATATATGATATATAATATTTTTATTATTTCTTTAAGCTTCTGTATTTTTTCATTTATGGAATACCATTATTGTTTCCATTATGGGTAAACACGATATCTTCATTTTAGGAAATGCGGACTACCGCCCCCTGAAAGTGATTTGATTCGTTAATACCATATGTGGGATGTGTAAAGGATAATGTTAATGATATTATATATGTTAATATACTGGAATTATAATATACTCTTATATCAATATGATTCCATTCTAGAAAATACAAAATAGAAATGGAAGTAGCGTTCATGCGTACGTACGGCTTACCGTCTCCATGAACGGTGCATTTCATTTCTTACCTCTAAATGTGATGTAATAATATAAATACATATATTTGATGAATATATATGATATATATTTTTATCCAAATCATTAATATCATTCTGGATATAACGAACCTTTGACCAAATTAACAACATGTAAGTGTGAGAAGTCTATTTTTGACTTAAGAACCAAATATCGACAAAATGAACATTATTAACTTAAATGATTACATGATGTTCATAACATGGTATAAAAGGAATAATGAACTTGAAAAATGTTATTAAGCAAGTAGAGATTAACTCAAGTTTATTATTCAGGACGTTAAAGAACGATCGAGTCAAGTCGGACCCGAGGTAAGGGATCTTACTCCTCTCTTTCTTTTTAAGTACACTCTCTTATGTCATTCTTTCTAAAGATCATCTTTCTTGTTATTGGGATGTTATTATATATTACGCTAACTGTAATTTTTATGTTCATGTGATGAGAGACCCTATTCTCTCTCATCAATCCATTTTGGGAGTTTTGAGTGGCGCCGTTAGGCTGCCGATTTTTCGTAAGAGATCTAACCTCTCTCTTTCTTTTTAAGTAATCCCCTTTATGTCACTTCTTTTAAGCTCCTATTTGTTATGATGAGGGATGTTATTTCATATTCCTCTTTCTGTAAATTTTGTTGTAATGTGATGAGATACCCTATTTTATCTCATCAATCCATTTTTGGAAGTTTTAAGTGGCGTCGTTAGGCTGCCGAGTTTTCGTAAGTGATTTTTCATCCCACTTTTATTCCCGTGAGATTTATGCTACATTTGCCACAATTTCCTTTGATTGGTTTATGTACTGCCCACTATTACACTCATTTTGTAATATAATTCCATTTATGGGTATTTACATATTCATTGTATGACACTTCTTCAATGGGGTGTACTTTTCGAAAGTTACCCAAGTCGGTAAAGGAACCTTTCACCCTCCTCTTTTTAAAAAACTTTGTTTGTTATGTCTTTTAATTCACATACTATTATGTTGGGATATGTTCTTATATATCCTGATTAATGTAAATTTTATGTCCAAGTGATGAGATCCCCTTTTTATCTCTCATCAACTCATTTTCTGAATTTTTGAAGTGACGCCGTTAGGCTGTCAAATTTTTGCAAGGGAACTTCTTAGCCCAAATTTGATTCTTTGGGATAAACTTGTACTCCTTGAATATGTTGTTCTATGAATATGTGTGAATAACCTCTGATTGTTTTAAACTTAATATCCACTTATATTTGGTGTATTCGTTTGTCACACATAATTATGTAATTGATTTATCCTTAAACCAAGGATACCGTCTTTGTAAGGGACTTTGTCTCAATCTCCTTTCATTGAGGCATATTTCGTTTTATACACAACTTTCTTTTATACGGTGTATAAACCCCTTTTACTTTTACTTTTATACAAAAGGAATCTTTTTCTACAAAGTATTTTACAAAACGACAAAAAGGAATGTTTCTTTTTAACGTACGCGGTGACAACGACCTTTTCTGCCGCCGTGAGTATTATTTGACTTTAGCTTCCTCAACAAGCCATAATGTTTTTAAAATAAAATAAATACCACATACTTTATTTGTATTTCGGTATTGAAAATGTTTTTTATAAAGGATTATATTATGTCAATATATTTAAATGATATATTCTGATTGAAATGTGGAAATGTTATCATTCCTTTATGTTGGTTTTATGTGTTATGAATTTTATAATGGTACTTGGACATTATGACGGGTGGTGCCGTGAATACCAGGACGGGTGGTTACGTTATAACCTCCAATGCATTGGGTATGGAAGTCGGCCGTATGGCTATTCCATTAATTATGTATGGAAATTGGCCGTATGGCTATTCCATTAAGTGATATGTGTGGAAGTCGACCGTATGGTTATTCCACTTAAGTATGTTTATGTCCCAAGTTACCTTTATATATGTTATGTGTTCTTTATGTGGGTTTTATGGTAATCCTTTGGTTACAAAAAGGTAAGTAATGATACTTTATTCCGTGAAGAGTTTTTACTACTTCATGAAGGTGAAGGTATTACTTTGATAGAGTATACATGGTTTACTTGATGTTTGAAAAACTAACAGTTTTCATTCTTATGTATACATGTACTCATGTTTCCTTTCCATATTTTTATATCCCTTACTGAGCTTTTTATGCTCATCCCATGTTTTTGAAATGTCTTTCACAGGTTAAGGGAAGGGTACATGATGTGATGATAGTGTCAAGGATGTGTCAAGAAAGAATCCATGTTTTATTTTAAATATGTTTCCGTTGATGGGAAGAATGAATACTGTCTTTTATGTAACCACTTTGTTTAAATGTGGAATGTAATGCAAGTTTCATGATCTAATTCTCTAAAACTCTAAACCTGAAAAGACCCTCAATGTGTAATCTTGTAATAACTCAAGATTAAGTAAGGTTTAAGGTCGGGGCCTTATAATTGTTATCAAAGGTCGGTTTAGATAACTTTAGAGGTTAGGGTATTCTCTAAGCATAAGTGACATTACCATAATGGTTAGGATTTCAAAAAGAGTCCTAGTTTTAGATAAAGTGAATGAGTAAGTATATCTTAGTGTTTACCTTCCTCATTTGTACATGATGGTTTTGTTGATATACTCACACTGACATTTCTGTTTTTAGTGAATGGATGGATGTAGCAGGCACCAAAGAGACAACAGGTTTGAAGGAAACTGTGGTGGTTCTCTGATTAAGATACTAGATAAAATGGGGGATTCAATGAGGAAAATCATGGTTGTTCTAAACCAACTATCAAGGATTCATTATCAACCACTTGAACCTTGGTATGTTCTGTAATGCATCATGTACAAGATGACCAATCGATATGGAAGTTCAGGTAATAGAGTTTATATGATCCATAATTTTTAGGTAATTATGGGTTACTCTATGATATGATGGAAAATGAAAGGAATGAGATAAACTTGAGGTTAAAATATGTTATGATTATTCTTGAAGATTTTATCTCATTTTGGGGAATGCTTTAAGAATTATATAGTTTTGGAAAAAGGACAACACGCAGACCGTGTGACAACCCGTCGCGTCGGAAAAAGCCGCGGGAATCGAACCAACAACCAAAGTGCGACTGGTATTTATCGCCTACCACTGGACTACGTGAAGTCCCTGGTTAGTTTTACTGATTCTTTTTAGTTATATGATTTTATGAATTAAGAGTAAGTTGATTTTGGGATATTTATGAAAATGATTAACCTATCATGGAGGATATGTGATTAGGTTAATTACTTTTCAATACGAGACTTTAGGAGCAACTAATGTTGTTTGGAGATAAATCTTACGATTTAACTTGGAAGACTATGTGACTAAATCCTTCAAATATTTGGGTTTCAATCTTATATTGGTTTACTTTGAATAATTTTATGGACAAATTGTTTATCGGATGGTCCTCGTTGAATTTTGGGTTTTGTTGGACAAATTTTGGAGATTAAGCATAGATTTTCTTTTTAAAGGGTTATCTTTTTTTGGATTATCTGACCTTGTACAAACCTTTTTGGTTTTAGTTTTGGTTAAAGCCTAATGAAATGGGAAGTATATAGTTCTATTTGGTGGATTAGTTGATTATCTATAAGTTTATTATAGTACTCTTAATGCGAACAAGTCTCCCTAAAAACTCGTCTTTTGCAAAAAAAAATTAGTTTGATTAAGGAATCTAGTAAAAGTTCAAAGTCAACATGATATGTGATTATGTTTGCTTATGAATAAATTCCCCAATAAAAAGTATCTTAAAACAAAAATGTTTTCTATTATCTTTTCCTACTGGGGAATCGAATACCGTTTAACCCATCACAAGTTTGTGATTTTCTCATGGTTAACTTTCTCCTAAACATGTTTTCTATCACTCTTCATCAGAACCTGACCCTTTGTTTTTTCCTCCATGTCCATATTTTCATACATGGAATCCTAGTATGGGTTAACTCGGGTGACCTTTGTACTTATCTTACTTTATTTTAAAGTGTTTGTTTTACCGACTCTTGTTCCGATGTGGGACTTTCAAGGATGTTACCAAACTCAATTTTAAAATTGCGAGGACGCAATTCCCAAAAGGGGGGAAGGATGTAACACCCCAGGTAAATAAAGAATATGACATTTTCATATTTATCCATATTTGTGAATAAAATATTAATATGACTTTAAAGGGGACGCTATGCTCGATGGCGTACCCAATACGCAACAACGAGTTTCTTGGAAATCTTACGTTGCACTCTAATAATAAAATAATATTATTTTAAATGGCAGTTAACATGTAGCCGTTTTATTGGCAGGAATGGATAGAAATAACTAAAATATGATTATATATGTTTTTTAAATGTTTTTACATTTATCCAAAGGCTTAAAATACGAAAAGAATTCAATTTTAGGCTTTTATACCCTAATTTTCACTAAAGGTTCACTTATCGCCTTCTGATGGCGAACTGTCATTAAATATAGTTTTGATCACTCTTATACATTCTTTTGGACCAAATAAAACTCTTCTTTATAATCGGGACATCAAATTTTACTTTGTGAATATTTTTGGTTTTTTTCCGATAAAGTTCATTTTTTAATGAATAGTGTAAAATGTTGTATTTTAATTCATAACCTCTTTTTAATCTAATTTATTTATATGATTATATTATCATTTTAATTGTTTTTAATGTGAAATTAGAAAATATTTTTACCATTAAATCCAATAGTGGTCGTTGGAATTAATTTCACTTTGAAATCAGACTTAAATTAGTGTCAATCTTTTGATACTTATTGTTTCATAAAAACACGCTATTTGCTCTGACAGCGGGAATTAATTATTAAATTAATTAATGTGACTTATATGTTTTTAATTTTTTAAAATATACTTCATTTTTGAATTCTTAATATCGAATATATCTTAGGGTGAATTTTTGGTAATTTTCTGAAAAACTTCAATTTTTGATGAATAGTGAAACCACTAAGTGGTACTTATAAAAACTGATTTCCGTTTAAATGAAATTTTTCCATCATTGTGTTTTGATTTTAAAAAATCTGATATACATGGTTGTCATTAAGAAGTAAAATGTGGTTCAATGGGATAAAAATAATTTTTTGGTGAATAGTAACTTATTAAGTTTTTAATCACGATTAGTGGTAATTAGTGTAGTTTAAGGTAAAAATAATGCTTTAATAAAATGAGATGAGCTTGAAACATGTCCTAACCCTATTGTTTGTGTCATGGCCGACCAAGAAAACCCATGGGTCGATTTAGGGGACCCCATGGAGCCACTTGGGTGAGATAATGACTTTAATGTCGTTTTTTTAAATAAAGGTGAAAATGATAGTAACATAAATTGTTTTACTAAAAAAAAATTAGAAGGGGTTATACTAATCATATTTTTTATTATAAATATTAATTAGAAAGCTAAAATTATTTCCTACATCATAGTAATTTTTTTATAATTTTTAGACTTTAAATAAATTAAATTATTTATGACATCGTGATGATGCAGCGATGACCTCATTATTTAACGATTTAAATAAAATGGAAAGATAATGTAATATCTAAAACCTACACATGTCCAAAACCTATTGGATGGAAATATTTAGAAGCCTTATCATCTTATCTTCTAATTATATCAATTTGGGACCTTAAAAATTTGAAACACTTTTGAAAATAAAATAATAGTTTCATGATTTCCAAAAGTGCCCCTCCTCTCCTCTTATAAAAGGCCTCCACCTCTACCTCATTTCACACACTCCTCAAGCCTTTGGCTCGGCCATCCCCTGCCCATTTACTCTATCCACATCCCTCTCCTCATCCTAGAGGATTCCCTTTGGGTAGAATCCTTTCAAAGGAAGCCTTTAGGCTCAAATCAAAAGGAGTTACACTTTTAAAGGTAATTCATTCTCTCATTTTCATTTGTTTTATTTTGCTTCTCCAACCCCCTAAACTCTTTTTATTTACTTCTTTTGTAACAACACCAGTATCTTCAATATACTAGGATGTTGTTATAGGATTTATTCGAGCTACACTCTCACACAACTACATCAAATGGTTAAAGAACATACGGTTTCCGTGGATGGCGAAATTCTGCCTCCCGAAACGATGATTGTTCAATACTCATTTTACAACTTCAAAGGTGTCCATTATGATGTCACTATTTTTATATATGATATATAATATGTTTATTCCTTCCTTAAGCTTTTTTATTTTTTCATTTATGGCATACCATTATTGTTTCCATTATGGGTAAACACGATATCTTCATTTTAGGAAGTGCGGACTACCGCCCCCTGAAAGTGATTTGATTCGTTAATACCATATGTGGGATATGTAAAGGATAAAGTTAATGATATTATATATGTTAATATACTGGAATTATAATATACTATTATATCATTATTATTCCATTCCAGAAAATAATAAATAGAAATGGAAGTAGCGTTCATGCGTACGTACGGCTTACCGTCTCCATGAACGGTGCATTTCATTTCTTACCTCTAAATGTGATGTAATATTATAAATACATGTATATGATGAATATATATGATATAAATTTTATCCAAATCATTAATATCATTCTGGATATAACGAACCTTTGACCAAATTAACAACATGTAAGTGTGAGAAGTCTATTTTTGACTTAAGAACCAAATACCGACAAAATGAACATTATTAACTTAAATGATTACATGATGTTCATAACATGGTATAAAAGGAATAATGAACTTGAAAAAGGTTCTTAATAAAGTAGATATTAACTCAAGTTTATTATTCAGGGCGTTAAATAATGATCGAGTCAAGTCGGACCCGAGGTAAGGGATCTTACTCCTCTCTTTCTTTTTAAGTACACTCTCTTATGTCATTCCCTCTAAAGATCATATTTATTGTTATTGGGATGTTATTATATATTAAACTTACTGTAATTTTTATGTTCATGTGATGAGAGACCCTATTCTCTCTCATCAATCCATTTTGGGAGTTTTGAGTGGCGCCGTTAGGCTGCCGAATTTTCGTAAGAGATCTAACCTCTCTCTTTCTTTTTAAGTACTCCCCTTTATGTCACTTCTTTTAAGCTCCTATTTGTTATGATTGGGGATGTTATTTCCTATTCCTCTTTCTGTAAGTTTTTTTGTAATGTGATGAGATACCCTATTTGATCTCATCAATCCATTTTTGGAAGTTTTAAGTGGCGCCGTTAGGCTGCCGAGTTTTCGTAAGTGATTTTTCATCCCACTTTTATTCCCGTGAGATTTATGCTACATTTGCCACAATTTCCTTTGAGTGGTTTATGTACTGACCACTATTACACTCCTTTTGTAATATAATTTCATTTATGGGTATTTACATATTCATTGTATGACACTTCTTCAATGGGGTGTACTTTTCGAATGTTACCCAAGTCGGTAAGGGAACCTTTCACCCTCCTCTTTTGAAAAGACATCGTTTGTTATGTCTTTTAATTCACATACTATTATGTTGGGATATGTTCTTCTATATCCTGATTAATGTAAATTTTATGTCCAAGTTATGAGATCCCCTTTTTATCTCTCATCAACTCATTTTCTGAATTTTTGAAGTGACGCCGTTAGGCTGTCAAATTTTTGCAAGGGAACTTCTTAGCCCAAATTTGATTCTTTGGGATAAACTTGTACTCCTTGAATATGTTGTTCTATGAATATGTGTGAATAACCTCTGACTGTTTTACACTTAATATCCACTTATGTTTGGTGTATTCATTTTTCACACATAATTATGTAATTGATTTATCCTTAAACCAAGGATACCGTCTTTGTAAGGGACTTCGTCTCAATCTCCTTTCATTGAGCCATATTTAGTTTTATACACAACTTTCTTTTATACGGTGTATAAACCCCTTTTACTTTTACTTTTATACAAAAGGAATCTTTTTCTACGAATCGTTTTACAAAATGACAAAATGGAATGTTTCTTTTTAACATACGCGGCGACAACGACCTTTTCTGCCGCCGCGAGTATTATTTGACTCTGGCTTCCTCAACAAGCCATAATGTTTTTAAAATAAAATAAATACCATATACTTTTTTTTTGTATTTCGGTATTGAAAGTGTTTTTTAAAAAAGATTATATTATGTCAATATATTTAAATGATATATTGTGATTGAAATGTGGAAATGTTATCATTCTTTTATGTTGGTTTTATGTGTTATGAATTATATAATGGTACTTGGACATTATGACGGGTGGTGCCGTGAATACCAGGACGGGTGGTTACGTTATAACCTCCAATGCATTGGGTATGGAAGTCAGCCATATGGCTATTCCGTTAAGTATGTATGGAAATTGGCCGTATGGCTATTCCATTAAGTGATATGTGTGGAAGTCGACCGTATGGTTATTCCACTTAAGTATGTTTATGCCCCAAGTTACCTTTATATATGTTATGTGTTCTTTATGTGGGTTTTATGGTAATCCTTTGGTTACAAAAAGGTAAGTAATGATACTTTATTCCGTGAAGAGTTTTTACTACATCATGAAGGTGAAGGTATTACTTTGATAGAGTATACATGGTTTACTTGATGTTTGAAAAACTAACAGTTTTCATTCTTATGTATACATGTACTCATGTTTCCTTTCCATATTTTTATATCCCTTACTGAGCTTTTTATACTCATCCCAAGTTTTTGAAATGACTTTCACAGGTTAAGGGGAGGGTACATGATGTGATGATAGTGTCAAGGATGTGTCAAGAAAGAATCCATGTTTTATTTTAAATATGTTTCCGTTGATGGGAAGAATGAATATTGTCTTTTATGTAACCACTTTGTTTAAATGTGGAATGTAATGCAAGTTTCATGATCTAATTCTCTAAAACTCTAAACCTGAAGAGATCCTCAATGTGTAATCTTGTAATAACTCAAGATTAAGTAAGGTTTAAGGCCGGGGCCTTATAGGTGGTCTACATTTCATATGGTTATGACAATAATCTTGAGACATTCCAATCATATAGTTTAGAAAATAATTCATATGGTTGAGACAAACAGAGGCTGTAAGGTCTAGACTAACATCATATAGTTGGGAAAACTAGAGTTCATAAGCTGTTATCTTGAGTGTATGGACTTAATCTTGAGTCTATGATGGTTTTCCTAGAAACTCTCATTCTATAATTGGAAGATCCATTCTTTAAGTACAGTTACGGTACATTTTATACAATTGTAATGATATTCTAAAATGTGGCTACTAGAATGTTATATTTTTGATAAAATAATGTCTACCCTTTTATAGAATTTGTTTGGTCGATCTATTCAGACAAAACAAAGAAAAAATACTATGAATAAAATGAGAAAAATTTAAAAAAATTAGTGACATTTATATTACCCATTAATACAATCCTTTGAGAAAAATAAGCACGTTGAGACCATGAGGGTGTTTATTGTGAATGAAATGCACTTCCAAATTCATCAGATAAACTTCATTTCCATCCTTATTCTTAAAACCTCTTAAAGTTTGATTTTATGACCATATTCCTTTCAAAGTATAGATTTATCCTCTTCGTAATCATTATGAATTGTCCTATTTCTTCTCTAGTGTTTTAAACATCTCTATTTAAGTTTACCTATATTACCTTAAGGGTCATGGAAAAATTGAACTTTAGTTTTCCCTGGATATATTTTCTATCGTACACTGAATAATAGGACCTTATATCCTTTCGTGAATTCTTTATATTTAATCAATTTTTTATGAAACAATACGGGTTTTTTTCCTTCGTAATTCTTTTATATTCATTTGGATTCCTTATGAATTCCACTAAATCACTCCAATAAAATCTATTCTTCTCGGATTCACTCATGTAATAAATTTTTAATAGATTCATGAACCAAAAATATTAATGATTAATCCTAGAAGCCTACTAAAATTATGTTTCTAAATACAAATATAAATGGCGATATACTAATTGGTAACTTATATATTTTTTATATACATAAATTGTATCCACTAGTTTATATACTCAAGAATTCCTTTATTTTAATATTTTTTTGTCTAGAATCCCCTTAAATCCACTTTTTTACCATTAGATTTCCAATAAAGGTACTGTGTTTTCATCCTCGTTTTTTTTATTTCTCTAAAATTACTATTTTGAAATCAGAAACCATTATTAAATATTGTTATAGGAACTTCATTTCTATAAAATATATATTTTCTAAAACAATCACTATATATAAACCATACAATCTAGTAATGGAATAGATTTATTCCAAATTCAAACATAATCTATTGAGAAAATTATGCACTCATTCCCTTGAGATTTTGTAAATTGGCTAAGGAATTGAAAGACTGATACATCCAAGATATCAACTTCTAGTATCCCTGACTATGGAATATTTTATCAACTCCCTATATTTATTGTTCTCAAGTTGTTTTAATAGTTCTTAACGAACTCCCATGAATCTTTGAATACAGTAGCATATCATTGAAGGTTTCGGGCATAGTAGAAGCATGATTGGGATGGCACCCAACATAAATTTTTACCATGTTCCAAGATTATTCCAGGATCAATACGATGATGAACACCAGTCTCCAATGAATAGAATCAGAGATTTAGGTACGAAGGGGACCGAAACCTTTAGAGAGGATATTTTACATCATGTTTATAAATAATTTAATTAATTTCATAAAGAAAAGGATACATGATTCTTTGTTACATTCTAAGTTGATGATGTTGATTGTTCGTAATGACCCTTAAGAATTATCCCATTATGATTGTGAGGATTAAAACAAGAATCTATCTAGTGGTGATCCACACCTACATCAATGGCCTCTGATTGACACCACTAGTTCTCTAAGTGATAGCACGGTGAAGTGAGTGTATTGTGTCGGTCGATCTTGATCGTTTGTTCTTCGGTCTTAAAGAACATCTCTCGTTCTTGATAGGGGGAAGAAGAGGATTCAAGAGAGAAATGGTTTGGCTAAACAATTCTCAATTCACCAAGAAAGCGGTGTGTTCTCAATGGAATAATAAACGTACTTGTCTATTTATATGCATGGATCTTCAGTTAAAATATTTAATTTCATAACGGAAATTACATACATTCATGAACTTAGATAAAACTCATGCACATAATAATAATACCGCATCATTATTTATGGTGTTCCAACTTGATCAAAGTGGAATTATAAATAAAGTTTCACGTCAAAGAATAATAGTGGTATCATTATTATTTTAACTTGTACCGACTAGTTAAATAATTATTTAACATCTTGAAAATAATTATTTTACTTCCAGACCGGCCTTGGTCCACTCAAACTATGCTTCTATTTATTGAAAACCTGAATAAATAAATAAATATTTTTTACAAACTATTAAATACATTTTTATTAAATGTTCAATAAAATAAATAAATATATTTAATTTAATTTATGTGATCATTTTAACATGAATAAAATTATTCCACAGTCTTGGGAATAATATTTATTTCATTAATTAAATTCAAATAGAATTCAACTGAGACCACCAAAAACACATAGTGTGTGACTATCTAAGATTCTTTCTCATTGGCATTAGATGAGCTTTCATAAATTCCAAGAGTACTGTCTAGAAATGGGTCAAGGTACCCATGATAAGGAAAGTAAAGTCACAAAAATGACATCCACATACAAACACTCACTGTGTAATATACACCCTTTTTCTCAATATCTCACCAAGTAGGCTTCATGATAGTTTCATCAACCTTTATTCTTGATACGTTATTCTTGGAATATCCGAAATAAACTCGTCATTATACTATGGCCATGGAATTTTGCGTGATGGTTCTATTTCAATCAAAGGTACAAGATACCATCTTCTATAAATGGTAGGGAAAAATCATTCCTCGATTTATCCATTAATAACAAGCCACTCATGATACTCCCAACGTATCCTACTTTTCGCCATCATATGGTGTAATGGTTTTTGTTAGTAAATAAATGTGTGCAATTTGTGACACATATTAATGATAATTTTAAAATCTAAGGACTATTACACATGTTTTTAGATAGGAATATCTGATGACACCAAACATGCGGAATTCCTACCAGTGGGTCTGTTCTCATAATATATCGTCTTGAAGATTACCAAGTGCGAACTTCATGAGAGGAAGTATCATCTGCTTACGAGTACTCACAGATGAAGGTCTGTATAATATGTGTACCATAAAAGTATGTAATCCAATTATTGAACTATGTTTAACAATATTGTTATAGCATTTCAAGGTCCTAATCATAGAGGGGAACTTCCATGACCTTATCAATATATAAAATACTCTAGGGAATTATTATATCGTAGTCATGAAGAACAAAAATAAATATGTAATGTGATGTCTAATATTTAAATACATTAAATATCCATGTAATCAAAGTACCAACAGTTGGTTTTATGAAACAAAATCTTAAAAACTCCCACTTGGACTAGATCCAGCTACCTACGACTTCTAGTCCGCTATACCTCACATGATGATCATGTTTCTTCTATGTCAAGTCTTTAGTCAAGGGGTCTTCCATGTTCTCTTCCATAGAAATACTACTCACTAAAAATTCACCTCCCTGTGAAAATCCCTCAAGAGATTATACTTCTTAATTATGTTCTTTGTCCACTGAGGTAACATTGGATCTTTTACAAGAGCCACCACTGCATTATTTATCACAATAGAATGTGACAACATCATTACTTATAGGTACAAAATCTATCTCGTGGAAGAATATTCACATCCAAAATGATTCTTTAGCTACCTCAAAAGATGCAAAATAGTCAAACTCCGCTATAGAATCTGTGACCACACTCTGGTTTGAGCTCTTCCGACTCACAGCACCACCATTCAATGTGAAGATGTATCCCGTTTGTGACTTCATGTCATCATGATCAGTCTATAAACTAGCATATGAATATCCTCTTATTAATAGTTCTTCATCTCCTCCATAAACAAGGAAAATATCCTTATTATGCCTCAGATAGTTAATGATAGACTTGACTTTCATCCAATTATGATCACCTAGCTCAGCTTGATATCTTCATATCGCACTTAATGCGTAGGCAACATCAAGCCCAGTACATAGCATGGCATACATGACCGAACCAATTGTTAAAGCGTACAGAGTCCTTACTATTATCTCTATTTCTTCATGTGTTTGAGGACACATATTATTGGAACGATGAATGCCATGTGATGTCGTCAACAATCCCCTCTTGGATTGTTCTATACTGAATCTCTTCAGTGTCTTATCAATGTATGTACTTTGACTTAGGCCCAAAAATACCTTAGATCTATCATGATGGATCTTGATCCAAAAAATATATATTATCTCACCAAAGTCCTTCATAGAGAAGCATTGATTCAGCCATGTCTTAATAGATTGTAATAATGGTATCTTGTTTCAAATAAGTAATATGTCCTCAACATATACTATTAGGAAAATGACTACACTCCCACTAAACCGTTGGTAAATGTAAGGATCACATTCGATCTTGATAAAACCAAATTTTATTATGGCTTCATCAAAATGATTGTTCTATGACCTGGATCATTTCTTTAATCCATAAATGGATTTTGGAAACTCTCATACCTTATTGGCATCCATTGTAGTCATAAATACTCAGGTTGTGTCATGTATACATATTCATGATGGTTCACAATAAGGATGGTTATTTTGGATTCCATATTCCATATCTCAGAGTCATTGTAATCAGAAATGGGAAAATTAATTATGATGGATTTCAACAATGAAAATGGTGAAAAGGTTTCTTCATAGCCAATGTATTGACACTACTTGAACCATTTTACAACTAGTCATGCCTTATAGCACTACCACAAAACTTGGTTTCTGCAGTGCCACCCATTAACAATGCAAAAAAGAGCTGATAAGGGGGGGGGCTTTATCAACACTAATAAAAGCACTAACAAGGGTCACTTTTAATTGTGCTAAAAAACACTGTTAAAAGTGACCCTTTATCAGATCTTTCTTTAGCACTATTAAAGCCCCCCCCCCTTATCAGAGCTTTTTTTAGCACTATTAAAGGGGAAACCTTTATCAATGATTTTTTTAGAAGCACTGATAAAGGTGTAATTTATCTGCACTTTTTCCTAGTGCTGATAAAGTTTATATTTCATAAAAAATCATGAAAAATAATATATTGTCATATAAGTATATTTATATTGATATAAATATAATATATTTTTTAAAATATGTTTTAGATAATTATAAATAGACTATTACATTTAATATATAATAAATAGGGAAAATTTCTTTCAATGGTTTTAAAAAAATATTATTAATTAATAATTTTTAATTTTAATCTATTAATAATCATTTATTAACAATATGAAGACATAAAAAATCAAAACAAATCAATAAAAGATCTAAAATAAGTTGAAAATTTAAATTAAACTTCAAAAGTCCATAACTATTGATCTGGTTGTCTGTTTGAGCTCTACAACATTTCAAATAAAATAATATGAAGTTCTCTATGTGCTTGAGAAAAAATAGAACCATTTGTCACATTTTTAAGGCCCAAAAAGGCCCATAAGTCCTCTAAAACTGAGTTTTTAGTCAGGATACCATGATTTTTTAACATTCAAACTGGTATAAATTCTGATCTGGAAGTCTACTAGGCCTGTACCACATATCATATTGAATATTGTTTCATTTTCTTCGATTTTACAGGTTGTGGAGTTGAAACAGGCTTCTGGATTAGAAGTTATGGCTGTTTTAACATTCTATGGCTTTTCAAATAAATAAATATATATATTTATTCATAAATATATATATCTGTGTGTGTGTGTGTGTTATATATGTATGTATGTATTTATTTATTTATTTATAAACGCACATAAAAAACACATTTTATAAATGTATTTAAATCTAATCTTATAAATATATATTAATATACAAATAAATATATGGATAAAAAATTATAACTAATAATATATATATATAAATTAATATAAATATAAATTAATAAATTAATAATATATATATATGAATATATGAATAAATATATATGTATTAATATAACTAAATACATTTATATTAATATGAATCTATATTACTATACGAATAAATATAACTATATATACATATCTAAATAAATATAAATATATATTAATATACGAATAAATATACATATATATATATATGAATAAATATACATATATATATATATATGAATAAATATATATGTATTAATATATATAAATATATTTATATTAATATGAATCTACATTAATATACGAATAAATATATCTATATATATAAATAAATATAAATATATATTAATATACTAATATATATATATATATATTAATATAGGAATAAATATATATGTATTAATATAACTAAATTTATTTTATTTAATATGAATCTTTATTAATATACGAATTAATATAACCATATATATAAATAGATATATCATTAAATAGAGAAAAAATGAAATGGCTTAGTGGTAAAGGTGATGGCGCACAAGGGGCGAGGTCGTGGGTTCGAGTTTGGGTGGAAGCATGGAGGGGTGTGTCAGCATGTGGGGGATGACGCAGGCAAGGGCAGTGTGTGGGAGAGTGGGAGGGGGTCCACCTAGCCCTCATAGGTGGGGGGTGTCAAGCGCTATTAAAAGATCCCCCCCCCCCGGCATTATATATTCTTTTGAATTTTTTTAAAACATTGACTTTTATCAGTGCTAAAAAAGAACTAATAAAAGGCATTGTTATTTGGCCTTTTTTATTACAGATAAAAGACCATTTTATCAGTGCTTTTTGAGTGTTGATAAAAGGGGTCTTTATCCGTGCTTTTTTAAGCATTGATAAAAGTGACCCCTCCTATCTTCACTTCGATTAAAAACTCTTTTTTAGTGTTGTTAATACCCTTTTCAAGTGATTATAAAGGCTATATTTGTAGTAGTGTAGGTACTGACTTGTCCTTCAATGTCCAGTTTCTTCTTGAACACCCACTTTCAACCGACAGGGTTTACATCGTATGGAGGATCTACCAAAATCCTGACATTGTTTTGGTACATGGAATCCATTTCAGAATTCATGAATTATTTCCACATGGAATCATCTATGCCACTTAATACTTCTTTGTAGGTTAGAGGATCATTATTATCAATTAATAACGAGTCACCTTCTTCGGTAACTAGAAAACTGTACCATTCCAATTTTCAAAATTCTCATGTACTCTTATGAATTTCTTCTCTCTTTGGAATAGAAATTTCTTCCCTGGGGCTTTGTGGAATATGTTCCTGTACCAACTATTGTGTACCTTGAGCCTTGACTTCATTGGAGTCTATCTCACTCCCACTATATGTTTTGGATATGTTCTCCCTCTCAAGGAATATGGCATGTCTTTCCACTGTAACCTTTTTTTATGAGGGGTTGTATCGGTAATATCCCCTTGTTTCCTTAGGGTATTCTATAAAGCTACACTTTGTTCCTCAGGGTGAAAGATTGTTACCTGAAGATGCTATAACGAATTCATTTCTTCCCCACAAATGTAAATTAGATAACATGGATTTCTTTCCACTCCACAACTTTTATAGAGTACCATTTATCAATTTATTTCGTACTTGGTTTAGTATGTGCATCTTTATTTTCCACACATATCCCCAAATGGATAATGGAAAACTCACATGAATTATCATTGATCTCTGCATGTCCAACAAGATTTTGTTCCTCCTTTTACTCACACCATTCCACTGGGGCGTGTAAGGTTCAGTTAGTTGGGATAAAATCCAAAACTCCTATAAGTAATCAATTAAGTCTTGATTAAGATATTATCCACCTCAGACAGAGTGGAGTTTCTTAATATTATTACCAAGATTGTTCTCAACCTAATTCTTGTATTCCTTGAACATATCAATAGAATATGACTTATACCTCATTAAGTAGATATATCCATATCTACTAAAATCCCTAGTAAAAGTTATGAAGTATGAGTACCCTCTCCTTGCTTCAACTAAAAATGGTCCCCAGACATCAGTATGAACCAATTCAAGAATCTCTTTAGACTTTTCACCATTCACACTAAATAGGGATTTGGTCATTTTACCTTGTAAACATGTATGACATACGCCAAGTGGTTTTAGTTCCAAAGAATCTAAATATCCATCTTGATGTAACTTTGTCAGGTGTTTCTCATTTACATGACCTAGCTAGTGATGCCAAAGGTGGGTGTGGTATGATCTATGTGAATTATCTTTGTTATTGATTTCCATTACTTGGTTTGTATAATCCAACACGTAAAGACCATTATTTAAATGTTCCCTCCCAAAACAATTTTTTTTCTTTGTAAAAGAAGAAACATTCAATTCCAAACATGAAAACAAATCCATATGTATCTAATCCGGACACAGAAATAATGTATTTAGTAAAATATGGAACATAATAAACAACCATTAACACTAAGATCATCCCGTTTGGCAACGTGAGGAGGTAGTCCCCAACAGTTACAGTAGAAATTCTAGCTCTGTTAGCTGCTTGTAGATATACCTCTCCTTGGAAAATCTTCTTAAATCTATTTGCTTCCTATATTTGGATACATATGTGTGCACCACGAGATGTATCTAATACCCAATTTTTAGAAACAGATAAATTTCATTCGATAAAAAATGCACATAAGGCTTTCCTATGATTCTTAGGCAGGGTACAGTTTTTCTTCCAGTGGCTCTTCTTGCCACATGTGAAACAAACAACCTCTTAATCCCTTGCCACCCCTTTAATTTTTTTTTCATGAAAGGATGTGAAGAAGCTTCAAGCTTAAATATCTTCACCTTCCCCTTCCTCTTATTCCCAATAAATATTGAAGTTTTATCGTACTTCATATCATTTTCCACTTGGTGAATGATGACAAGAAGACCAGATATAGACTTCTCAATGTGGTTCAAATTGAAATTAAAAACAAAGCTAAAGATGATCCGAGGGAGTGATGCTAGAATGAGATAGGTGCCAATTTCTTTGGGGAGTTTAAACACTAGAACCTCCAGGAGCTCAATGTATCCAATGATCATGACTACATGATACCCAGCTGGGGAACCCTCTCTAAGCTTACTCTGAAAGAGTGCCTTATAGATCTCAAACATTTCTTGTCTTACTCTCTCCCAGTAAAGACCACAGAGTTTCTCGAGCATGCTATAGGCATCCATATTTTCATGATACTTCGTGAGATCACTAGACATAGATCATAGCATCAAACATTGAACATTGAAAATGTTTTTCATATGATGATCATAGACATGGAAATCTTGATCACTCGCCTCTTTGGCAGGTTTATCAGGTAATGTTGGCTATATCACGTAAGACTTCCATTCATGGCGTAGAATAAACTAAAGGCGTCTAAACCATTCCGATAAGTTACTGTCGATGAAGATGTTGTCTTTATCCAAAATTGATTGCAAGGATAGTGTGGTTGATGATCTTTTCATTTTATTCTAAAATTAAAAGATTAAATCATTAGTACTTTCTTGATTACATATTATGATAAATAATAAATTAATTTTTTTAAGTCCCCCACTATTTTATCAAGTCCCAATGGCCCTCACCATTGAACTCGGAATGTCAAGTTTACAGTACATTCTTGTCAGAAAGATCCATATTCCCCTTTGCATAACCCAAACAATGGTTGGTCAAGCTATTTTAAGGTATTTATGTAGCTAGGTATTTTCTAACTGTGGGCTAGAAGCTCATTAATTTTTTAATGGGACTCCCCAATCCTAAAATCCTAACTTGGATTTCCTTAACTCTTGCCTCCAATATTACAACAAGTCTAGCAAGGGATACTCCTCTTGATGCAATATGGTTAAGTCAACCTGAAACCTTTCATAAAGGATTACTATATAAAATTATGTTTCCCAACAAGGGTTGGTCAAACAAATAGTTTTATTTAGTATTTCCCTTAATCAAGTAACATATTTCTTGGTCTGAATAAATATATCATTTGAGGGATTTTTATCTCTTATGCGTATATTGATTTTTATCTTTATCACATGATTATTAATATTAAGTGTAACTTAATTAAATAATTAACCATGTCTTGATAATATTTATGCATAAACCTATTTTATTTTAGTTTAATCTTGTATTCTTGATTAATTCATTAATTATGTGTTCATGACAACACACCCCTAATGATAAACCATGTAACTGAGAGAAATAAAATAAATTAAAGGGAATATTCATGTGATTTTCTGATTGTTATTTTATCTAATAGTTGATAAAATAACCATGAAATAGGGGAGAAACACCTTGATCCTTTTGGGTTCGTGTTTACATCTTTCCACATGTCCACCTCTATATCTCCTAGAATTGGTCTCATCTTGGCTTTAGCTTGAACGGCCTATAATAGCTTGGGATCTCCATCAATTTCATATGCTTTCAACTCACACATAGCTAAGGGGTAAAAGGTGGTTTAAATAAAATAAACCATGGTCATGAAGGCCCTATATATTAATGAGGAGAGATGGACCACAGGACAAAAATTAATTTAACAAATAAATTAAAAGGGAAACAAATCTCATACATGGTATGGTCTAGCTCATGATCATCCACACACATACAATGAGTTATGCATTTAATAAAACAAGAATTAAATTCTATAATCATTCTTATTAAGCTAAATTGCACTCGAATCAATTAATTATTATCTTTAATTTATCGATCATTTTATCTTAATACTTTTCTGAATTCCCTTGAGATTCTCATACTTGTACATAAATCCACCATAGAGGTAACCTCGTGAATAGCCATTCAAATCTATCCAACATGTATTATATTCTCATATTGTGTTACACTTATGTCACATGGAATACAAGATGCTTCAATGCATAGAGTTACAACTTGTATAATGATTTATACATGACATGTCGATCAAACATTATGCATAAATTAATGTTTTAATTCTGAATAGAATGGTAAATTAAACGGAGTGTAATTTTGAATACATGGTATGTACTACCTTCACCATCTTTCCTAAAGTACATTCCTAGGGACTTGTTGTGTGAGGTGTAAATCAGAAACATCGGAGTACACTGTGGGTACAATGGGCTATACACTGTTTTGTTGTCATGTTACACGGTTACCTATCAGATCAATATGTGTATGGGATACAGAGCATTTCCCCTGACCCGAAGGGACTACAAACCTGGTCCAGTGGGCCACGCAACATGTAATCCTATATGTGTGTGACAGTTTTTCCTGATCAACACACAGTGTAAAAATCGTTACAATGCGTTTAATAAATGCACACTGCTTGGGTAATTGTTGAATTACTCATGATGTGTTGTACATGGCTACACATCATGTAGTCTGGATTACACGACATGTATGGTAGAGAACATGATATGTAAGTACGAACACATGATGTGTATGTTTGTGTTACCTGGATAGAATCGTCAAGGCCCCTGATGAGTTCCTCATTTAATTTTTAATCCAAAAAATATTTTTTTCTATGAAATTTGTGAGAAACAAAAAAAATGAATAATATATCTCAAAATCATAGATTACAAGAATGATTAAATAATGAATTGAGATATGAATTATTAACTACATTATTTTTTAAGGGGATTTATAAGAAAGTAATATCACGCTTTTCTAGTGGATGTATAACAATTACACCTGACTTTTTAAGTAATGTTAGAACCACTAACAATTATTGACTCAAGAAACTATGAGTAATTACCGAGATGGCCTTGAATTGATAATTTTGGAGTCACGACAAGAATGGAGATAATTATTATCATGATAAACTAATGAAATTGAGGTTTAAGAATTTATGAGAAGATAGAAAGAACAAATATAAACTGAGACAAAAAAGGAATAATACTTCAAGGAAGATATATTAAATTATAACCTCTATTTCATGAGTAGTGGATAAATATACCTCATCAATGATGTAATAAATTATAAGCAGTATTGGTTCTCCTGAGAGAATGTCTAGAAGGTGAAACTATTTTTTCATAATATCACATGGAAATTTTAAGCCTCATAGAATCAAACACTTGAGTGTTCGAATTTTCACAATGAAAGTGTGTCGTATCAAAATATTCCATGTAATCCACGATTCCTATTTTAATAATAACTATAAAACACAAAAAAGAAATCTTTAATATGGTAATGCATTTATAACAATCATAATAAAAACACTAATTATCCAAAATTATCACAGAGATAAATAAATCATCATTAAAAAATAATCATTGAAAATCTATACTAAATACTAGTAAAAACTAATTTTAATTAATCATTTCGATAGTTTAAAATATTTTCATATGAATTGTTAAAAATAAATCCTAGAAAATTCACACCGTAGAATTAAAATTAAAGAATTTCCTACTAAATAAATTTATGTGATTATGCTAATCCAAAAATATAACATTGATAATAATAATAAAACGTTAAATTTTGTTTTCCTAGTTTTAAACAATAATTTAGAAAATAATCAAAATAAGGAATAAAACATAAAATATAAATTGAAAATTTTAGAAATATCTACTATATGTTTAGCCTTGAATGAAGTGAACCTTATTATTATTTTATATATAATTAAATATTTATAAAAAAAAGTCATATAGTTTCCATATAATTTATATGTATTAATGTCATAAAATGAATCAATAAAAATAACTACTATAATCATAAATTAAATCAAAATACAATGAAAAATATTAGATAATGTTTGAAATTTTGGATTAATGTTGAGGTAAAACGCATATTTTCCAAACATAAACTGAGAGTCTTAAAACATTTGTAAATGTAATAGGTAAATTCTCTGTTTTGTGTATTGTTTTTATTATATTTCAATATGTAATTTATAAATTAAACAAAAAAAATACTCACATAATTGAAAAGGGAAATTAATAAAGGATTCGTATGGGTTAGATATATCAACGAAAAAGAATAATATTGAGTACAATTAATGTTTAAAGGTAACATGAAAATTTTAAATTGGTTTTGTAAAGGTAGAATAAATCTTATATAAGGGTAGAAATTATTTTCCCCAGATTATATTTGGTTAAAAATAAAACATAAAATTAGTTATTCGTAAAAAATAACCAAAATAATTATAAATTAAAATTTTAATTTAGATTTAATTAGGAACTATAGAATACTTTTTCAAAAAAAAATATTGAACCCACACCAATGGTAAATAAAAATGTACGTATATGATGTAGTGAGTAATTATAATTATCTATTTTGAAAATAAAAAACATTTTGAGATATTTTTAAAATTAATGTTTATATGAAATCATCCCAAAAATCCATCACTAAGAAATTCTCACGTTTTGAAAATTAAAAAATTGAAACATGATTTTAAAAAAAATCTCCCCCTCTCAAATTTTCCAGAACGTACATAATTAAAATACAAGAAAATTTAACACAAATCATTTTAAAACTTATAAATATTCCCCATTAATAACTATACAATGATTAAATTGTATAAATAAAAGAAAAAAATATTAAATCTACATCATATCAAGCTCTAATTATACTTTCTCACTTCCCAAAAAATACAATGGTTAGGTAAAAATATAATCAAAATGATTTTCAATTTGAACATATTTAAAAATAATATCTTTCTGTTAGCATAATCTCTAAAAATGAATGTTCATGTCAATACACTTTGTTCTAGAGTACTATAAGGGGTTTTCATTAAATTTAAAAAAATAAGAATTGTCCTAATAAGTAGGAATCTCCTCAAAATTAAAATCTTAGCTATAAAATGTTTCTTTAAATTTATAATGATTAATAATAACATGATGAAGTAAAAATATATTTACTATCATTAGTAGATAATGAAACAAAAAAAATTATTTAACTCAAAGAACTAATATTTTATTAATACAATGACACAAAAATTAAGTTCTTTTTAATCATGTATACATCCACCAATATTAGAATTAGAATAACTATCCAAATCAATATAGTTTGGTCTAAAATAAAACATTCATAAATTATTAGTTCCATTAAATTTTCATATAAATGGTCTAAAATCATTTAATTCAAATTATTAGGATCATATTGAAATCTTACACATAAATAAACACTAAACATAATATCAGTTATAAAATATGTCAAATATAACAAACTACCAATAATTCCAAATTTTTTTAAATATATAGATTTAGTAGTTTTATTTATATCAAACTATTGAATATTTATCATATAAGTTCTATAAGGTTTAAATTAATCTTCATCAATCCACATTAATAAATAATTATCATATTTACTTTGATTTAAAAATATTCCCTCATTTCAATAATTAATTTGAAGAATCACAAAAAATTATATGCTTCAATTAAACTCTAATCAAATTCACATTACATTAAATTAGAAAATTCATTACCAATTAATTCACTTTATAATAAAAAAACAATATTATCAATACAAATTTTCAAAATTAAAATATTAGTTGAAATCCTTAAAATAAATAAAGTATAATTCAATTTACATTTATCAAAATCATTTTTAAATAAGAAAAATATCTATCATACTAGGAATGTGGTTCCTATATAAAGACAAATAATTATTTTGATAAATTAAAACAACAATTATGACACTTATCGTGTTCAAAACCAATAAATCTTGTAACGTAAAAATCTTTTGTAAGAAAAAAATTTTTGAAATATATTTTAACAACATTTTGAAATAATTTATAATCTTGAAAAGCTATAAATCCTTTGAAATTATAATAGATTAAATTCCATGATCAACCAAAAAACATCAAAATTTATACCTTCTTCTTTACAATAACTTTGAGTTACATGTCTAACATTATTTTTAACAATTTTATGGAATCATTAATTTTATTTATAAAAATATATTTATGTCCAATAACATTATTATATTTAGGGGGTTTAACTAATACCCAAGCATTATTTCATAAAATTTTATTATGTCCATTTTCTTTGAAAAAACCCAATTAGCATCATTTAATTTATAATAAACATCATTTGGAATAAAATTAGAATCAAAAGAATTTTTTTTTGAAAAACATAAAAAAAATTGTTGCAATTCTAAAATAAAAAATACTAATTATATTATAAGTATTATGATATTTATGAAATTAGAATGTTTTAGGATAAGAATGGGAATTAGTTATCTCGAACTCAATAATGGCATTATTATTGTGACTTTTTTTCGCCAAGGTTATTTCATTACATTATTCATGAAAGTGATCAATATCTTAGCTCACTTTTAAAAAATAATCCACAAATTTAACCTGAATGTATTATTCAAAAAATCATAATTATTTTATTATAAACACTATAAACAATAATTTAATAATAAACCCATAAACAATTCTTCCACTAGTATTATAATAATATTTATCCATGTTATCCTTAGTATTTAGAAAATATATATGCTAAAAACTTTTAAATTACAAAAAAAATTGGATTTTTACCTTTAAACAATTCATAATTTATTTTATTTAAAAAAAATAAACGAAAAATATATTTTAAATTTAAAAATATGTGGTCCTTGATTATTCTAAAAAGTATTTAGGCATACTTTTAATTTAACATAGTTTTATAAATTTCAGTAATAGTTATTCTTTTATGTTCAATAACACCATTTTTTATGTTCTAGAAAAATAAAAGTAAAATTATTATATCCATTTTCATAAAAAATATCTAAATAAAAAATAATACCTTAAATTTTTTTTATCAATTATAATAAAGATAATTAAATGAACTTTTTCTTCTCAAACTATTTTTGAAAAAAAAATAATTTTAAACCTAGTTTCAGTTTTATGAGATAATAAATTTGTCCATATAAATCTACTGAAATTATCAAAAATCACGAAAATATATTTATTACCTTGTAAAAAAGAAACATGAAAGAAACTAAATAAATTTAAATGAAAAATATTTAAAATTATAACAGTTTAGCTACATTGATATATTTGAATCTAGTTAAATATTTTTTCTAGTTAAACAGAAATATCATGTTTTTTCTGATTTTATAATATGGTAAATGTTGTAGATGTCCTTATTTAAAAATTTGTGTAAAAACCAAAACTTACCATGTCCAAATCCCTTTTTTATACGAAATAATATATCCCAATATTATTAATACACTTAACTTTCATATTAGTTTACATAAAAAATTAAATATAATAGTTATTATCTTTCGTAATAACATAAAATAAAACATATTAATTTTTGAAAACTAATGATTTATTATCTCCAAGATTAACACTAATTATATCATCAAATAATTTTTAAATTCTAATTAATATATTTTTTAAAACTAAAATATATAAAAAATTAGAAATTAAAACAATATTAGATATACCTACTTCACCAAATCCCTTAACCATTCCATTAATGTCACAGGGATGACATCACATTGGTTATATGATGAATAATTAAATGAATCACCTGTCACATGTCAAAAAAAACTAATGTTCACTTACCATGAATCTTTTAAGCTCTTAAGGAACATTATCTGGAAATAATATTTATATAGAAAAGAATTTTTAACTCATGATATCTTAGGTCCAATCAGTTTTGTAAAAGAAATATATGGTACCAAAACACAATATAATAAAATATTAATGGTTAATATAGAAGATAAATTATTTGAAAAATATTTTTTAGTACGGAATAATGAATAAGGAAATATTAATGATCATTTTATAGCATAGTTCCATTTCTTACCATGTCTAAAGTATATGACATAAAATACGCTTCCATTACAACTTTTATCAAAAAACTTTTCCTATAACATAGGTATTTATTTTTATTGTATAAAAACATTGTCCATTCACTATTTGGTTTCATCATGTACATTATTTTTTCAACCCTCTGTTGACCTTGAACAAATGTAGATAAATTTTATTTCAAAAATAATATTTATTTGTTCATATTATCATTCTATTTTAGTGAAAAATCTTATTAAATGATTTTTCTCATTAGAATAATAGGTTTTATTTTTAAACAATTTATTTTATTGAATCAATTATTATTTTTATTTTATATCTTTATTTTATCCTTGTAATTTTTTTTATAAATTTGAAATTCCTAGAACATATTTTTATAATGATTCATTTTTTAGTTTGTTAATAAATATTTGGTTGTTTATATATAGAGTAATATAAACTATTATTAAAGTAAATTATAACATTATTTTTTTCTATGACCCATCAATAAATGGTTAACTATTTATTTTTTTACTTTTATATTCCTCACATAAATCAGATTCTTACATGAAAATTCATCCAGCTATCAATGGTTTATTCTCCATTTTCTTATAATTATTATACATGACTGAATTCCTTATCTTTGGATTGTTATGATTTATGTGTCCCTAGTTTTTTGATCTCATTATATGTTATTTTGAAAACATAATTATAATCATGTTTACACTTCTTCTTTCAATCAAACATGTTATTATCCTTCAAAAATTTATTCAGTAACCATCCAATTCTTTTCATAATTTTTAAAATACCATTATTTAAAAATTATTTTTTTCTCACTTTGTCGAGATTTGAAAAAATAAGAGATATAAGAAAAAGGTCTATTTGATCTAAATTAACAACCATTATTCTATTAAGTCACTTCCTCATATATTTTATTTAAGCTAGTTCATAGTGACATAATGATCTAATGAGTTCATCCAATAAGTATTCATTAATGTTATTTTATAAAGAAAAATTATTTTCAAACATAAAAATCACATAATTTAAATTAATATTCAATACATTTCATAAACACATGACTAATGACTGTAAAATTTTAATTTCATTTTATTCTTGAATAATAATCTTCTTATTTCATGAATGGTATTCAAAATCACCCACAGATATCGTGTCACAAAATTATCTTTTGAGGCATAACCTACCTAATCCTTTCTTTATAACCTTGGGAAGGAAACATAAGAATGGGTGATATCACATTCTTAGTAAGGTCAAATATAGGATGTATCAATATATGATCACATAAGGGAATAAGATATATATACGGGTGTGTGATCAAGAACATGACTTACGAAGTTTATACTCAAACCTTCATATATCATAAACAAGATTCATGTCATAAAACATTATCATTTCATAAACCATGGCCTATAGGAATGAGATAACATCATTTATGAATCATTAACAGTGAGATCTTTTCATATAATTCTTGCACCATCATAAATATATATAACCATTTCACATTTATATTATAACCAGTAAGACCATCAATATAGTGGATACAAAATTATCACATGATTACTATTTTGGATCAAGATGAACCTATTTCTTAGAGTGGATCAGGACTCACCTATTTACCCTAGTTGATCAATCCCATCAAATGGATTCATATTATTATCCCATGAGATATAAATCATTACCTAAATCATTTCAAGGGGAAATAGGTCCCACCCTTCTCCTAGTGAAAACTATACTTATGTGTTCCCCAAATTTATAAAACATTTTCATATCATTACATAATAACCCAGGTAACAAAAATGGTTTCCATAAAAATTTCATCAATTAACTCTAGAACAACCCATGAAAAAAATCAGTTTCATAAAAATTTCATCATCCTAAACATTAACAACCCATATATATAATAAGAATGGTGTCATTCCATCTTATCCCTATTAAATAATATGTAACATCAAACTATGTCCTTGGTGATGTAAAATGATTTTTAAAGATCACATGGAACAGTTCGTCAGGAAAATAACCTTTCCTATTTCAAAAATAATTTTAAAATAATAAAACTATGATACATTATTTTTATTAAAAAATAACCTTTGAAACTTAAAAAGGATTATTTAAAATTAATTTAAAACAATTCTTGAGTAAATTATATATTTCACTTTAGAAATACTAGTTTAAACAACAAAAAATAACGAAATCCATTTATTAGAAATTAACCCTTGAAAATTATAAGTATCCTTAAAAAAATTAGTAGTCATGAAATTTGGAAATATTTTACATTTTAAAACAAATATTCCATTCACATTTACATTAAATTTGAAACATGACTTGTTTTGAAAACAATATTAATATTCCTTTTATTTTTTATAAAAATTCAAAAAATTATAAAATTGAATTTAAAAAAATCAAGGAACAATAAAACACTTTGTGTATTTTTTTATAAAACATGGACATGGGAGAAGAAAAGGATTTTGACCAAAGTGAGAAATAAAGTTGGTTTTCTATAAAATCATAATATTGTAATCATGTGTACATAAAGAGATGGAAATGATGTAAAAAAATATTTTCAATAATTAAACTGGGGATAATAAATTTCCTGAGATTAATGAGATATAGACCATAATATTTCATCATTAGAAGCGTAAATAGAATCAATCCTAATAAGTGTTGAGATTATATCATAAAACCCATTCCACTTTAGTAAATATGCATTGTAAAACCCATGAAATAATAACATTACATGAATAAAAAAATATCATGATAAAAAATAAATTCATGATATTAAATTTCCAAATGGTCCATATATACAAATTACAAAATAATATTAGTTCATATCAAAACATATATCCTAAATAAGATAAATTGAGAAAACAAATATCTTACTACTTTGGTAATATTTGAACTTTAAACCCAATGAAAATGAGATCCAATATTGGATATTTAAAAGATAATAATTTACAGAATAATAATCATAAAATACATTTATGGGTAGTATATAAATCACATAAAATAAATAGGTGGTAAATATGGATTGTGTCTTAGAAATGTAAAAAAGTGAGATAGAAAGCTCCTACCTTAATTATAGACTTCTTTCGTACATGTTATAACCTCGATTATAATGTGTGTGTGGGTGTGTGTGTTTAATATAAATCAATTACATAACCACAATAATATTTATTATACCGTATATTATATACTTAGGACCATTTATTACATATTTAATACTAATTCCTTGTTAAAATTATGTTTCGGGTATGAATTACAGTATTTTTCTTGAATGTTTTTATTTGGTATTTTTAATCCAATTATGTTGATCATTGTTCCATCATCTAAATAATTTTTATGAAGATATAAATATCATATATATTCAGCATATAAGTATTTATATTAATTCATAAATGTTAGATATTAAAAATGAAATAAATTATTCATGTAGATAGTAGGATGTATATAAGCATGAACACTATTTCAATTTTCTCAATTGATGAAATGAAAGAAATCTATATAATAATAAAATTTCCGTAATCATTATTATGTATTATTTATCACATATAGTCATTAAATGTATCCTTTTTTACCCTCCTTATAAAACACAAATTAACAATGAATCACTTCGCTTCATGAGAAAATTATTTGTCATACACACGATCAACGTTATCATATCCCCATACTCTATATGTGGATTTACATGTGTATGTGTATGCATATTTTTATGTGTATGTGTATGGTTATGTGTATGTGTATTTTTATGGGTATATGTGTATGTGTATATGTATATGTATGGTTATGAGTATGTTTAAGCATATATGTGAATGTGTATGTGCATGTATGTGTACATGTATGTCTATGCATGTGTGTGTGTGTGTGTGTGTTTATTTGTATGTGTATTTATATAATATGTGTTTGTATGCATATTCATGTGTATATGTATGTATATATGTATGTATGTGTAAATGTATCTCTATTTTTAGGTATGTGTATGCTTGTGGATGTATGGAGATGTATATATCTATATGTGCATATATGTACGTGTTTTTTGTGTGTGTATATGTTTTCTATTATGTGTATGTGTGCAGTTGTTTTTTGTGTATGTGTATGTTAATTTGTATGAACATGTATTTATGTGTGTGTATTCATATGAATATGTATGTGCATATTCACATGTATATATGTAAGTGAATGTGTATGCTCATGTGTATTTTTATACACATGGATGTACATACATGTATGTGTGATTGTATGTCTATATCTCTGTGTGTATGTGTATGTGTATGTATGATTATATATGTTTATGGCATGTGTATATGTGCATGTATGTATATGTTTAGGTGGTATGCGTATGTTTTTGTAGTATATGTATGTATGAATAAGTATGTGTATGTACGTGTATTCATGTTGTTGTACATGTATATAATTTTATGTATGTGTATGGGTATACATTTGTTTATGTACATGTGTATGTATATTCTTGTACGTGTATGTGTATGTGTTTGTGCATGCGTATGTGTATGTGGATGTGGTTCTATATGTGTATTCATATTGTTATGTGTATGTGTATGGTTATTGGTATGTGTATCTGTATGGGTATATGTGTATGTGTGTGTGTATATGTATGGGTATGAGTATGTGTATGCATATATGTGTATGTGTGTGAGAATTTATGTGTACATATATGTCTATGTGTGTGTGTGTGTGTGTTTATTTGTATGTGTATTTATGTAATATGTGTTTGTATGCATATTCATGGGTATATGTATGTATATATGTATGTGAATGTGTAAATGTATCTCTATATGTATGTATGTGTGTATGTGAATGTATGTAAATTTATATAGTTTGTGTATGTTTGTGCATAAATATGTATGCAATTTTATGAATGTTTATATTTATACATGTGTGTAAATGTATGTGCATGTATTTGTATGGGTTTGTGTATGCGTATGTGTATGCATATATGTGTGTGTTTGTGTGTGTGTGTGTCTGTATGTCTGTGCATATGCATCTCTATGTGTATGTATGTGTGTATGTGTATGTTTATGTATGTAAATTTATATAGTATGTGTATGTATACAAATGTATGTGCATGTATGTACATGAATACGTGTGCAATTCCATGTATGTGTATGTATATGCCAGTATGCATATGTACGTGTATGTGTATGTGTATGTGTATGTGTATGTTCATGTGCATGTATATATGTGTACATGTATGTGTATGTATGTGTACATGTATGTCTATGGGTATTTATATTTGTATGTGTATGTACGTAATGTTTATGTCTCTTTATTCATTTAATATATATATATATATATAATGTTTCACCATTTTTAGTATATTCTGTAATTTAATCATTTTTAATATCTTGTTATTTAATGTTTTCATAATATATTCAATTTTGGCATTAATTTATACATTTTCAAATGTTTATAATATTAGTTAAATAATAATATTTTTAATTTTTATTACAAATTATAATGGTTATTAATAAATTATTATTTTTATATACATTCTATATAATACACACATCAATAGTTAACTGTAATATTATTATTTTATTAATCATTTTTTTCCTTTTTATGTGTTTTTAATTTATGTAACCAGTGTTATAAATTCACTCCTCTTTATTTATTTTTTTGTAATTTATTCATTTCTATTTATTAATTTGTATTATTTTTTCAATTAATGTTAAAGTTTTTAAATTTTTTACATTTCTTTAGTTTTTTTTATATTTTTCATTTTAAAAAAGTTATACATATTTATTTACCAAGTTTTAATATTATCAATATGTTTTTAATTTATATAATTAATATTAAAACATTTCTATTTATTACATTTAGTTATTTTTATTTGTTGTAAATTTGAATAAAAGATTTATTTAAATATATTTTGATATTAATATTTTCTTAAAGTCATTATAAATCATTTTAATCATTTTATAATTTTTATAATTAATATTATTAAATTTTTTGTTTTCTGTATGTTTTTACTTCATCAAATTAATGTTATGAATTCACTTTTTAAAATATTTTTATAATTAATTTATTTCAATTTATTTATTTTTATGATTCTTTTATTTAATACTATTTATTCATTTTGAATATTTATTATTTTTAAATATGTTTTTGATTTACTGATTTTTAATATTTATTTATACGTATTTATTTACTAATTTTTAATATGTTCTTAATTTAGATGAATAATATAAATTATGTTTTAATATTTTTAAATTGTTTGAGTTTTATATAATTAATTTATTTAAAATAAATTTTTTAATATTTTTGAAATTAAAATAGTTAATATAATTTATTGTTAATTATTCATTTTATTTAAATAGCCTATTTTTGCATTTTTCCTTATTTTTGTACGTGTTTACAATTCATGTAATTAATCATATGAATTAATTTTTAAAATAATATAGTAATCTATTATTATTTTTTAATATTCTTTCGTTAAAAATAATTTCTTCATTTTTAATATTTATTTAATTTTATATATTTTTGGAATTTAATCATTTTAATAGTTATTTATACATATTTATTTACTATGTTTTTATATTTTCAATATATTTTGGATTTATATGAGTAATATTTTTTCATTTTAGCTTATTATGTTTGGATATTTTCAATAAGTTTGAAATTTATATAATTTATTTATTTAGATTCATTATTTTTATATGTTTTATATTTAAATAGTTTATAATATTTATTTTTCATAATTTGTATTTTATATTATTCATATTATTTTTTATACTTTTATATTTATTTTTTATGTGTTTTTAATTTATGAGAATGATGTTATGAATTCTTTTTTTAATATTCTGTGATTTATCATAATTAATTTAATCATTTATAACATTCATTCAATTAGTACTATTTATTAATTAATTATACTTATTTTCAAAATTTATTTATTTTTTAATATTTTTTAGATATTTATTTTAAAAGTTTTAATATTTTTAATACGTTTGTAAATTATATAATTAATTATTTTAAATGCATGTTTTCATATTTTTTTAATTGAAATAGATAGTATAATTCATTTTTAAAAATTTTATTATTTTTACAATTAAAATTCATTATTTATTTGTTTTTATTCATATTTTTTTTATATTTTTGACATTTCTAGTTTAAGTGTTGATAAAAGTGTTTGTTATCATTGCTAATTAAGTGGTGTTTCTCAGCACTTATAAGTTACACATTTAGCCGCACTTTCTCAGTTAGTGGTTATAAAAACCTTCACACTCTTTATAAAAGAACCCAACAAGATTGCTTCTTCCCCATGTCGGATTCATGTTTTCATGAAACTAACACTCTACTCTAACCGTAGTCAATTTTTTGGACAAATCAAACCTCAAAACCAAAGGTAAGAAATTGTGAACTTATTTTATGAAATGTCAGTTGATCTTTTAGGTGCTTTATATGATTTTTTTGACTATATCTTCCATTTATCCTCTATAGTATCTAAGCTCATTTTTTATAAATATCATGTGAGTGTAAAATTTAGTTCATTATTGATGTTCTTTCCCATATCACTTATGTTTAAGTAGAATTTTTAAATGCATGAAGTGACTAATTTTTTTTAGTCAAGTAACTTCTATTGAGAATATTCAACATCTTCATATTTTTAAATAGTTGTGAGTTAATATTACTAGTTATTTTTTCACTCATAACAAACATGATATTTACCTTATTAATTTCCTCTATAAGCACATTTTCCAAATATAAAATTGAAAGTCATTTAATCTTTCATGGATTGATATTCATTTGAAAACTAGGCCCTGAGTTCTAAAATATTTTGTACCACTGCATTATGTGATTTCTTATCAAAATAATATTTTTGTAAATATCCTAAAATAATTTAATCGATCCACTTACATTTAAATTAATATATGAATTATATGAAATACGTAATAATTGAATTCAAATTGATACACAATAAATTTAATTAATCAATTCTCATCTCACTAGAAAAATTATAATCATTTTTTCCCATTATAATTTATATAATTCACCAAATATTTTTAAACATCTTTTTAAATGTATATACTACAATTAATGGTATATGAAACAAAATCTGAAATTCCAAAAAAAATTGGAATTTAAAATATTCAAAACATTGTTTTTTTAGTTTTAATAACAATGTTTTTTATTTTCTAAATCCTATTACTCACTAAAAATATTTTTTTGATTCAATACATCGTCATCATGGTTTTATAATTTGAAAATTTTGGTTATTTGGGTTAAATAATTTAATTATCTCATTCTACTAGTAATCTCAACTATTTTCAAAATATCATGGAATTTTTAAAAAATTATTTTTATTATTACGAAATGAATAATTTGATTATGAAATATTTCATAAATTTAAAAATGTATTAACCATAATTGATGTGCTTACACTGTTTCAAAAATTGTGGAATAATTATGGAAAAAAGAAAAAAAATCATATTTTTTTCGATAATGAAATCATATCATACCTACATTAATACTTTCCTGGTCGTAGAAATACGAAGTTTTCTTGTGGACATTTATAGTGAAAGGGAGGGAATTATCTCCCCAGATAAATGCATTTAAAAAATAATTATGGATGATATGTAACTTCTTCAAATGAAAAATAGGTGTTATAATTATTTAAATTCATATAATTCTTGGTCCTTATATGTTCTATCGTGTTATTGAGGCAATGAAAATTTATATTGAATATAGTGAAAATATGTGTGTGTATATGAATAATTGCCTTTTAAGGTTCTAAGATAATATGTACCGTATATTTATTTTATTTTTTTAAATATAAATTTCTATGAATCAAATAGGTTGTATATGAATAAAAAATGAATGGATGTGAGTCATAAAATAAAAGGGTACAAGGATGTGGTGAAAACGTTTATCATGTTTTTAAAATATAATGCATATGACCCATCACAAATTCTTTTTCAATGTTTATATTTTTTTATTCATGAAAAAATAGTCTATAATTGTTGTAAGAATGCATTATCTATCATGTAACAAATATAAGTTCTAAATAATAGATTAAACATAAGAAAAAACTTATTTTTTTTAGAAATTAGATAACACTACATTTTATGGATCATCTGATATGATTAAAAGTGTGAAAAATGATGAAGGCCATATAAAGGATATTATTACAACTGTAAACAATGATTTAGATCATACTCATCGAATGATATTGAAATTTTCATACTATCTTCTTGATTTCACAAAATTTATTTCAGAAGATAAAGAGTTTTTCAAATATTTCATTATTTGTTAATTTTACTAAATTTAAAACATTTTCATCCATAAAAAAACTATATATTGGAAAATTTCATAATGGGTGGAGTGAATCCAACATTACCATACTACATATCTATTTAAATACATTATTCTAGGAGATAATGGGTTTCCTTTTCAAAAATATAGCATTAAATGAATACTATATTAAATATGTATAATCTCTAAAAGAATAAATTCATGTCTTAATTACTTTATTCAGTTTTTTAAGGACCATAAATCACATAAAAATTCTCCATGTGTGGTGCGTATCGATAAAATAAATACATATCATTTTCTTTAGATGTTTTATTATAATTTTAATCCAATCAAATGATTATGGAACTATATAGAAATTAATATACTATAAGGAAATTGACATGGAAAACATATATAAGAAATCATGATGGGAAACATAATTACTCAGAAGATTCTCCATAGAAGAATAAAATTGATAATTAGTATCCCAGATTTTGAGATGAACCAAGAAAACTTTATATTAAACTATTTATATATGGATTTAATCCTTTTGTTTTACAAAGTATCACTCATACTTTATGGAAAATTATTTAGGTAAAATAGATCCTTCACTATGGTAATGCATGAAGTTAAAATACATTATTTTGTATATTCTTATATATATATCAGAGACACTGAGTAACTATGTCGTTTTTTATTTGGATCCATTGATAAAAGATCATAAATTTATATGGGATTTAGGTTTTATGTAGTATAATAATTAAAAAATGTAGATTTTCAGTTGATATCCATATTTTATGGGATTGTAAATGAATTTCCTAGATATAGAAATTTATTATGCAATAACATTAAAGGAACTCAAGGGTGTCTCATTTATGGACAAAGTACACACTCAGTTATGTTCAATATTTCCATGTAGAGTGTGTTTCTAGGACATAACATATTTCTACCATGATGAAAAAAATGATCCTAGAAGACATAACATGGTGAGAATTTAGATGAAGATTCAACACTTTATCCACTAAAATGTAATCAAATATTTGATAATGTAAAGGATGTGGCCATTGATTTTTGAATAAATTCTTTGAGAAACCATACAAAAATAATTTAGAAAAAGTGGTCCACTTATTTTTGAATTATCAGACTAGAATGTTTTGTACTTCAAAATTTTTCTTGATGTCATGAATTTGGGGAAAGTATATGTGATAGTGTCATTAGAGTATTAATAAATACACCCAAAAAAACATATATTCCAATTAATTCTTGTTTGGAAATTATTGACATGGTCATATAGGAAGAGTTGGTTCTAGTGTATGGTGAAAGGGAAATTTTCATTCGCTTACTATAACTCTTTCAAATTAAGAGAGATATTATCCTTTTAACTTATTTAATGATGTAATTTATTTATAGTTACATTCATAAAATATCAAGAATATCATTTCAGTTATTAATTTAAAAATAAAGGTACTAAAATCACATATCTATCATATTTTTATGAAATATCTAATGCCTATATATTTAAGATGAATTTTCAACAAATTTCATGTCACACGTTAACCTAACATTGATTCATTTTCAATGTGATATTTCATAAAAATGTAGAAGAGGTGAAATTTTAAACTATGTAAAAGGATATTGATGTCATATTATTTGAATTATAGATATTCTTCCTAAAATAATTCTTTGATATAATGGTTCACATAGATAGAGAGATCTCCATATGTGGTTTTATACATTATAGATGAATGTACCCCGTTTAATGGTATATTATGATTTTTATTGGGTATGAATAATATTGAAGTTGGATAGAATATTGAGTTGGAGAGTGATATATTATTGGGGAATCAACTAAACTATATAGAAAATACTTGTTCGTTGTGGAAATCATTTCTGTACCAAAATATCATCACAGCAGATGACTTATGGATGAAGAAATTTACAGAATATATTTTGACACAAATACCTTATAATGGTGGATGTAGGATGAATATTTCATTTATAAAATATTTTATAGGTTTTACTATATATTAAAACCCAATAATTAATTCTTAGTCATTTGAATCCATCAAGGTTTGACGGTTGGATATCAATTACCCATAATCACCAATTTATATTTTGGTTTCAAGAACACATTTTTATTGAGTCAATAAAAATATGAATTCACTTTTTGATGGAATTTGATTTATATAAAAAGGATCAAGTGTGCATGTATTATCATATAATTGTCACATAAATAATGGTTATAGGTTCTATAAAAAGTATCATGATGAATTAAGTATTATACAAAATAATTGAGTTACTATTGTGGATGAATTAATGCATGTATCTATTAACAAGCACATAAAACAAATTAATTTTAATACTTCTTACATTTTCATCATAAAAAATATGGGACTTTTATTATAAAATATTCCATGTGAAATTTTTTCAATACATGGGATTTGATAACATGATTGTTGTTAAAATAAATGTACTGGAAATTGAGAAAGGTGGTTTATGTAAGGAAGGGTGAACTGAAAGAATATTTATAATGGAGTCCCATGAAGTACATCTATTTTATAGCATGGATCCAATAAAAATATAGAGGTTAATTTTTTTGTTATTGATCAAAATCACTACAGGGTCATATTTGTGTTCAATTAGGGATAACCCTTTCTTTGGGAAAATCACACTCATTTCCCAGTATTTCCAATATAGATGTTGTATTTTATATTATATGATACTGTAAAAATGGGATTAGGTACCCTATAGAGGGTTCAAATTCCTTTAAACTTTATAGAAAAATGATAGTTTAATAATCGTGTTATATTTTTTGTAATATACACTGTGTTACCTGATAGTATTATTTTTTCAACATTTCATTTATGTAATCAAAATTAAATTTTAAACCACTTATAAAAATAATGGTTTCCTCAAATTCTAGTGCATCCAATCCTAGGAAACAACATGTTTCTCTACATACCGATTCTCCCAATACATAGAAACTATAGGTTTATCCATATATGGATACTACCAATCCTCAGGAAAAACATATGTGTGATGTTGAAACTAAGGAAATTGAATAATGAGAAGAACCAATATACTAGAAAAAATGGGATTTTTGTAGAGAGGTGTTGTTATCAAAAATTATTAAGGGGATAATTGGGGGCTTCAAATTTGAGGATGGATAGAATAAACACGGGCATTATGATAACCCCCAAAAGAACATTTTTAATTATTTACATTGGGTTCACTACTCAAAATAACATGATTATATGTGTAGATATGTGGAACATTGTTGTTCCTATGATGAAGGCACTAATTTGGGAACATAATCCTTCACCCACCATAGACATATTCAGACATGATAAACCAATAAAACTATAATGTTATTATTGTATGTCATGAGGAATCTTCATTTCATTTACATTTTGATTGGTAATAAATTACTTGAATAAAAATATACTGATAAATTTGATTAAGAATTTTTAAATAATTAATTAACAACTAATTTATGGAAATAAGTAGGATGTCTGAAAAGCATTGTACCCTTACTTAATTAAATGATATTGTATGATTATCTTGAAAAAATGGTATGCATTTTAAATCCACAACAATATTGTTGTGTGTCATGAAGAAAAAACTTAATTATAATTATTTTCTATTTTTCCAATTGATGAATATAAATCTAAATCCACATCGATTCGAAGTCATATTCTAAGGAAATAGGATTTTTTTAATTAAAAAAGAAATACTAGTAGATAAAAACATATAGAGTATGGGAATAATGTTTAAGTGTGACATAATAAAAATTTGTTCTTGTTTAAATCATTATTATAGAATAATGACCTCATATTTTCCATTTTTTATCTTGTTTAGACATACTAATCACCAAAAAATATTCTTAATGAAAGACTAAATCAAGTTTCCTTACTTCTACAATAACAATAAGTCCATGTAGGAGGTGTCAGTTTTAGAGTGTTCCCAAAAACATATTTTGAGAAACTAAATTCATAAGGGGATATATATAAGAAAATCGACGAGATACATGAATAAATAAATTATATATAATAAAACATTAATTTTCCATAGGAGTTGTTATACAGTGTTATTATATGGATCCATATAGATGAAACAACATAATAACTACCCTACAATAATATCCAGCTCCCCCAGCTTTGAGGTGAGTTATTCCTCTAAGAGATATTATATACCATAGGTATTGATTTTTTCATTAATTTTTCAATAAAATTTGAATTAGGAATATTCTGATACATTTCAAATACTACTAATCGAGAGAGTGAAAATGATTGTGATTTATATATTCCAACACCCACCCCTCACCTTGTTTTGAGGTATACATTGTAAAATATCTATGGAGATATCATCTACAATTAAAAATATACACAAGTTCATGTGAGTGTGTTAATTCATGTATCTCACAAGCTATGCATTTAGATACATGTTCACCTTAATGATGTGGATGTTAACATGGAAAAAAATTATATTTTAGCATTCATTGCATGGATGTTTGATCTTGTAAAAATACATGTCAATAATACGATATGTCAGTTTAAATTTATTTTCCTTGAAAAATCATTAAAAATTAATGAAAAATTTCCTAAATCAAGGAATGTTGTTTTGGAAAAATAAAAGTATGAGGAAATTAAATGTTGAATCAAAAAAATATAAAGGGTCAACCAATCAATTCAAAAGATCATCCAAGCGTACCATTACACTTTTAGTTCAACGACCACATTTACTAATATCATAATTTCACGTAGACTCAATGTTGAAAGATGATCATATGAACATAATTTGTTATGAAGAAAAAATATTATGGAGGGGATATAATAATATTTTTTTCCCTGGGAATGATGGGGAAATCCTTATGTATGGATGGCTGGGATTATCATTTTTAAAATTTTACATGAGGTTTTTTTCATCATCTATTTTTATAACGGATGATCAACTATGTTAATTATAGTTGGATACTATTTTTATTTTTAGGTATATATATCAATACTATTCTAAGGGAAATCCCATTGAGAATAAATTTCAACTCATTAGTCCTCACTTTACATATACATAAGTAATTTAATTTGAAGAAGATGAATATTTAAAAATAGTAGTCCAACTAGCTATACTGTTTGAAGATAAACATGAAAATGACTGAATCTTCTTAATGACTATGATGCCAGGGTAAAAATCAGCAACTTAATCATATCAAATTTATTTTAATTTCAAAGGATAACTATTCCTTTTTAGGGGGTTTTTAATTATCATTGAAATCAATTTGTACAATTAGAAGATAAATCTTTTTGGATTCAATGCATGGTTTCCCAATAAATAAACAAAAAACGATGACATTTATCAATTTTTAATACACTATATCAAAAAAAATTCAAATTAACTTCATGTTATACATCCTCTATTATTGTTTAATGATTTTTTATTATAGTATGTGTTTAAATATAATCAAAATCATGGTATGAGGATGGCCCATGAGTACAAGAAGCCTGTATAATTCTATATCTCAATATGTATTAGGTTATATATAATATAATTTTAATTTAAAAACATATACCAAGGAAAATTACAAATTCTTATAAAGATTTCAATATTTTCCAAGAGAACTATTGTAAAATATTATAGTTATTACATTTTAAAATTTATGAAAGATACAACATTCCATTAAATATCTAGAATATTGAAAGAGGTATTTCTGATTATAATTACAATTTCATTTAAAATAATTATTATTCATTTAATTATTAATATTTTTTCAGTACTACCAGTCTTGTCGTTAGTCTATGTATTCATAATAGGAAGTATATTTTTTTAAATGAATGGGATGAATACATGGTGTTATAATGTACAATGAAATCATGAAGAGATGATATCTTACTAATTATTATGTTAATTTTATCATCATTTTATCGATTTTTTATTTAATTTATTTATTAATTTTATAGAGTAATTATTTATTTAATTTTCCTAGAGATACTAAAAAATTAATTCATCAATAATTGGCCTTTATTTAACAAATTATTACTCTATATACGAAAAAAATGATCGGAGAAAATTCTATTCTAAATAATGTCTTTGTCAAGGATAACACACTTAGGTACTATTTGTTCCCTCTATAGAGATATTTGTTCTTTATTTAATTTTTATGTTCATTATATTTTTAGTTTAAAAATGAATTAATGTGAGTGTTATATGTTTACATTGATATATTAGTTAAGAGTGTGTTTCACTCACTGTAATCCATGAAATCATGCTCATATTATCTTTAATCATTAAGAAAATGATGCATACGTATTTTTTATGTATAGGAATTAGCTTCATGTCAATCTGACACACTGTGTGGATACTATGAATCAAGTAACATGTTTTATTTATAAATATATATTCTATTTCAAAACACACATAACATAATAAAATCTCATTAAATGACATCATATTTCAGGATACATTAGTAAAATGGTCCATAAGAGATTATTGATTTGTTGGAATTAATAACATATTAATCAAAAATAATGTAGTACCATTATGACTGAAAGTGTTTGTATTTTATTTGAAGTTGTATTTTTTGTATAAAATAATTTTGATATAATCAGAACTGAGAAAACATATTCATATTTTTCGGATAGGTTATGAAACAAATCATTATTTAATTTTTGATATATTGTAATTATCAACACTTCAATCCAATACACGTTGGAATCGATATGTATAAATGATTGGTTATGGATTAAAAATGAAAATACAGTAAAAAAAATCACCACTCACTAAAATACTAGAAAACACATTCAGATTATGTTGATACATTAAATAAATAATCTTTATATTATTTTCTATGGTATGAATCAATAGAACACCAATTTAACAAATAGTTTGGCTTGTTATGACCCATATTGTGTTTTTTAGTTTAAAATGACATTTTAATTAAAAACATGTGCCACTAACTAATAACTAATAAAAAATTGTCAAATTTTATTTATTATTTTTTAAAATACAGAATAATTAATTTTTTATTTTTAGGAATTATTCTCAGGTCAATATGACACACGATGTGAGTAGTATGACTCAAAGTGGGTGTTTTCAATTTAAAAATGATATTTTAGTTAAAAATGTGTACCAATCACTAAGGCATAATAAATTTCAGTGAGATTATATTTCCAATTTCTTATAATGATCCTTAAGAAATTTTTTATATGTAATAACCAACTGAACATCAATCCAACACACAATGTGGTTGATATGACTCAAAGGGAATGTTTTTATATAAAATTGAAATTTTATTTCAAAACAAGCATCACATTATAAAAACCAAGAAAATTTGATCATATTTTATTGATAATTTATTAAAATTATCTTTAAGTCATTTTTACATGTCAGAATCAACTACACATTAACCTGACACACAGTATAACTTGTATGACTCAAAGCGTGTGTTTTTATTTTAAATTTGCATTTTAGTTTAGATGAATTATGACATAATCAAAACCAAGAAATAGTTTTATTAATGGTCTTATGATTTATTAAAATTATCTATATGTCATTTGTGACATTTAAGAATAATTCATATCTCAATCAGATATACGGTGTTACCAGTATGACTTGAAATGTGTCTTATAGTTCAAAAATGACATTTTTGTTAAAAACATATTTCACCCACTGAAAAATGAGAAAACACACTTTAGTTTTTTTATATTTCATTAAATAATACATAAGTAATTTTTCATTGGTATGATTTATCCAAATATTAATTCGACATAGGATTTGATTGGTACAACTCAAAGTGTGTGTTTTTTGTTTAAAAATGGAATTTTATAACAAAAATTTTGTTCTGTCATTGAAAATATAGAAAAAATACATATATATCCTTTAAATTATTAAAAATATCTTTAATCCATGTTAGATATAAATGAATCAACAACATGTCAATATGACACGCGGTGTGGACGATATGACTCAAAGGGTCTATTTGTTATTTAGAATTTACATTTTAGTTCAAAACATGTATCACATTCTCAAAACTAATTAAATTCACTCATATTTTCTAGATACATTAGAAAATGATAAATAATTTATTTTTGATGTATAATAATCAACCACTTGTAAATCTAAAACACAGTGTTACTAGTATTTCTATAATTGTTTTTTTATTTAAAATTAACATTTTAGACCAATTTAAGTGTGATATACTCAAAAATAATAAAATACATTCCTATTAATTTGATACTCTAGGGTAAAATCTATAAGTCATTTATTACATGTAGTAATCTGTCGTACCTCAATATGATACACTGTGTGATCAAAATGACCTGAAATGTGGGTATTTAGTTTAAAACTGGAATTTTAGTTAAAAGTGTGTGGCACTCACTAAAAGTTGATAAAAACACTCATATTGTATTTATAATTTAGGAAAATTATCCATAAGTAATTATTTATATGTAGTAACAATCTACACATCAATATGAAAAACAGTGTGACAAGTATGACTCAAAGTGAAAGTTTTCATTTATAAAAATACATTTTAGTTAAAAAAATGGCTGCCACTCACTAAAAAACTAGAGAACCCACTCATATTATGTAGATATTTTATAAAAATGATCCATTAATAATATATGATGTGTATGAATCCTCCTAACATCAATCTAACATATGGTCTGTCCATTATTAATCAAAATACTTATTTTAATTTAATACTGACATTTTAATTAAAAACATAGCAGAAAAAAATAAAATCAAGATAATGTACACTTATTATAATCATACATTATGAAAATGTTCTATAAATCATTCATGATGTGTATGAATCAAACACACATTAATTAAACATATGATGTTCCCAACATAACTTGAAGTGTATGTTTTATATTTAAACATGAAATTTTAATAATGCATTGTCTCATACATATGTTTAACATTCTTATTTGTAGTATTAATATCATAATAATAATTTTTATATAGGTAAACTATTTTGATTTATTTGTGGTGGTTTTTTCAGTAATTAATATAATGATCATGCATTTTTGAGATGGAGAAGAGTTACAAAGACAACAAAACATTATTGTTATTAAATTTTATGATGTTTGTGATAAATTGTACATGAAAATGTAATTGTACATATCAATTTTATAAATGATTAAAATCATTTTATAATGTTTTTCTTGTTTTATTTTCATGTATATTTAATGGAAATAAAGTTTTCATTCCGCTGTTGTAGTGTATTTTAATTTAAAAAGCACATTATTTTAGTTGGAATTTACCATCACTAAAAAGGAACTAATAAAGGATCCCATTTTTAGTGATAAAAAACATTGATAAATGGACCCCTTTATTAGTATTTTTTAGCACCAATAAAGGGTCCTTTTTCAGTGCTATTTTTAATGGTGAAATAAGACATAGTTTTTTAATGGTTCTTTCAATGTCAATGCATTTTTAGTGTTGATGAAGCCAATTTATAGCATTTTTAAAGGGCACATATACAATACTGATATAGTGAGGCTATGTACGAGGTAATATTTTAAATATGGGATATATTTTTCTTTATTCATATTCCTATATATATTCTTAATTCATAGCCTCTTATATAATTTGATCAATCTCACATGACTGGTCATATTTCTCGTTAGATATCATTATAACTCTTTCTCTTCTTTTTACTCTTACATAGCATATTCCCATCTTGAAATTCTCTTAAATAGGTTATGTGTATAATGGATTGCTTCAATTTCAAATATTACATGCACCTTAAATAAAAACCATGTTATTGTGATTTTAAAATAATTAATATAACTGATTTATAATATGCGTAACAAATTAGAATAAAATTTACACCCCATTAGAAAACTATAAATATTATTATTTAACTAATTCATTGGAATTAATAATTCATATAAATATATATAATTAATTATTAAAAAAATTATATATAAATAAAATTTTATTAATAAATAATATTCAAATAAAAAATAATTAATATAAGATGTATATTTTATATTACATTAGTTAGTTTAATAAATGAATACTCCGATAAATTTTATTAAGTATAAATTATATTAAATATTATAAAATATATATTTATAAAAAATTAAGTAATTATTGTAATAGGAATTACAAAAAAATAAATAACTTTTTAAAATAAAAAATTCTTTTTCGTTACTAATATGTATAGTGTTCTGAGTTCTATACAATAAAAAAATTATTTTTTAATAATTATTAAAATATAAATTAAATGATAGACCAAAAATTAGAAACAATTTTCACCACAAAATTGAAAATATTAGTGTTCAAGGGTAAACTACATGTTTAAAATAAATGTTATAAATATGCACAAAATATTTCCAAACTAAGAACTCAAACAGACTATATAAAAAATGTGAATATAAATCCTTAAAAGTTTGTGACGCAATGAACTATAGGAATATGTGGAATGAAATTTTAGAAAATCTATAAAAAAATCCTAGATTTTTTTGGAAAGTTGTTGACTAAACAACTGGATTGTTAGAATTCATTCCTAAGTTCTACTAATTGCTCACATGCCATTCCTAGTAGAAGTATATTCCTAGTACTATGCATTCATTATAATTTTCCATGTCTCCTCACCATGGTGTTAGAATCAGAAAAATGAATAGTCCATTTTGAGAAATTTTTCATGTGGAACATCACAGTGTGATCATATTCTCTAATATATTCCTATTATGGTATATTTTTGTAATATCGAGTATTTAATATCTAGTGAGACATTAACATAGTTTGGATGAGACATTTGATGAAGACATAGGGTTCAATACTCCACTGATGATGTGTGATTGATGGGGAAGAAGATTAATACATATTTTATAGAGAACTATATTCTTTTGGAGTGTGTTTGATGTTATAGACTTAGTGATAGTTATTGGGGGAGTCTGGGTTGTGGATATATGTGAAAATGTATTCTGGGACACCCACATTACACCAGGGATGATTTAGGTGGCATGTGGAATGATATTTGGGATGATATTAATGTGTGAATACTAGGGATAGGGGATCTAGAGACTGATCTTTAACTCTCCATATGTATTGGTTTTTAATACCGATTCATAATATAGAAGGTGAATATGTCTCACACTATGTTGTGGTTTGACACAGATTTTAGAACTGTATATTGAGTATCTATTTAAGAGCCCACCTGATTTTATCCGAAGAAAAAATAATGATTTATAGTGACCGTGATTTTTGAAACATGAGTATGAGGTAGGATACTCCCTCCATTGGGTGGACTCAATGTGGGTTATGTTACACATACAAGGGTGAAAGTAATACTCACCCAAATGATAGGGTAATAGTTCTTCAAATTAGGCATTAGTTCATAGAATTAATAGTAATTTTTGTATCAGTTTTTTTTATTTTTTTTATCATGATGAGGTATAGAACTCCATCATATAATGGGGTGTGGGTCCCCCATATGTAAATTTGACACTTCCTCAACTGTTTTTCATTTCCTTGGTGAGGTTTGCATCCTCCATTATTACTAGAACATTAGTGTAAAATTCCTAAGGAAGGATCTTCTAATAAATTTTTTGTGACATAGTTTTAATGTTAATGAGGTGCTGGATTGTTTTTTATCTATGGTAAAGTAACAATATAGGTTTATTTTTATATAAGCACAATTAGAGACCTAATATTCATACATTATTTTACGAATAATACCAAATAGGGCGCTTCTTAATTTAGTTCATAGTATAAACATTATTTTCTTTTCTCACTAAAATAGAGTGGTATAGTGGATCATGTATGTGTACAATTCAATTTTCGGGGTTTCATATAGGTGGGAATATTAGGTTATTAGATTTAATAATTTATATTTTTCTAAGTTAGTTGTAATTTATTTTGGAGATAGAGTCATAGTACAATCTTATAAGTAATTATTCAATTGTCTCACCTGTTATATGGATGGGGACATGTGGTTATCTAGTTATGGCTTGGTTATGAGCGGTCTTACTATTTTTTTCAATAATTTTTTTCATAACATCATACTATGCATTTATATACTCACCTATGAACCAAACCTGTATCCCACACGTGTTCTATCTATATACATGATTCATAGATTAGATGTGGCCTTGGTGGATGTTTAGACAATGTTCATTGAACATGGTGATGCTTTATGAATTTGTACAATGATAGTTTCTTATGGATATCGCATCTTAGCATTCCTTATGCAATGAGTTTTCTTACCATTCCATATAACAATCATACTCGGAGACATATTCAGATGTATTTGATTCACTTGTGTGGATACTTATGTATAATTTTTTGGTTGTTTGATATGTCATACTTTCCTTATTTGTGCAGTTAAATTATATATATATAATGATTTTAATAGTGATTCATGTTTGTTTTAGGTAATTATAGGATATGTCTTTCCATGTATCTTATTACTTCTTGGTGCTCACCAAAACCCCCAGTTGGTTGGGTAAAATCATTATATGGAACAGTTTTCTTATCATAATCCCATGAGATGTACTGGATAGACAATAAAATTAAAATGGTATCATATTTGATGAGTCGTAGGGATAGATTTTGGAGTTTCTAGAGTTGTAAGTATGTTTTAGAAATTTTGGGAAAAGGTTTTATGGGGTATTATGTTCTATTTTATAAATAAGGAACCTAGTTATTGGGGTTGGTGATAGACACAATAGTTCATCAGGATTCTGATAATAAATTTATCGTCATAGAACTAAATGGAACTAGTTTTGAGAAATAGTTATGTGGGTTCATACATCATATAATAGTTAGTGCAGTGTTTATTTCATAACGTAACATCCCATATTTAGAGATTACTTGACTTGATGAGGGAGTTTTATTCATTGTGGTAATGTTTCCACAAAAGTTATGGAATGACTCCTTTATGTATTACAAGATCATGGAATATTACTCTTGGTGTGATGAGATTATTGTTTTTTTCACTTATGGTATTGTATAAGCTTTCACCTATATAATTCCCCCATCAAATCCCTAGCATTGGAATTAGGATCCTGATGGTTATTCATTCTTTGAATAATCATGGTTTGTGTACTTAATTATTGATTTATCATTGATGAGGCATGGTTCCTCATATATATAATTTAAAGGTAATGTTACTCCCTTTGTGGAAGTGTTTTCAACAATTTTTGGTCCCCCTGTACATATAAATTGGTTGGTTAAAGCCTTTAATATATTTCTTATGACATATCATGGGTCCCCCCATAAGATTGATTGAGTTGGGTACTCCCACAAGATATGTGGTATACGTCCTCTATCCATGGAGTTGTTACCCCCCCCCCCTTGTTTATTAGATATGCATCCTCTAATATTACTGTTTTTACTTCCTCGATGATAGGTGCATAATTATTCTATATGTAGAGTTGGAACACTACTAATGACTAGGGTACAAATCCTTTATCAACAAAGAGAGTACTGCCCATTTACCAAGATTTAGGTTCTCTAATATTGGCACTGTTTACTCCCTCAATGGATACATTTTCCTTTAGGGGGTGTTGGTCCTCCTACATACCTCATTTCATAGGGAGAACAATATTAGTGTGTGGTTATTTTTATAACTCATGGACTAGGGTTATATATTATGATTTCTTTTTTTAGAAATGATGTAGCCTATAAATATCTAACCACAATGGTGGAGTTATTATGACAGTGATATTGATTCTATGATAGAGGGACATAGTTAATTGTATGGATTGGTTTTTTCCCTCTAGTCGTAAGTGAGACATCACATCAATGTGTATTATTTGTGGTTATCAGGTGGATAATGGATTTTGATCATTATGGAAATCATTTTTCCATTTATTAGGATATACTTGTTTCTAATCATGATTTTCATTGATTGATCACAATTATATAATATATTTTATATTGAATTATTTAACTGTCAAGTATTTGGAAATAATCATTTTTCTTTGGGGTAGTTTAGAGAATGAATGTAAAATAACCCCATAATATTTTCAAGAACCCTATTATTCCCCTTATCATTCCATTTTTTTGCATTGTTATCTTGTTTTTCATTGAATACCAACCATTGATTCATTGAAATTATGTGACTCACATGATCTATTAAGAGGCGATCATCTATGTTCTTATTGATATGTGTTCAGTTGATGTAGGAGAGGTAGGGTTGTCACATTTCACTGTGAGTCTATTATGGTATCACAATGGATGGTTTTTAAAGTTTTTTTATTAGTGGAGCTTGGGTTTTTGATAGTGTGTGACTCACCGATTATACATCCATCCCCATTATGTGGAATCTCTAGCTACATAGTATGAGGATACATCGAAAATATTTTTAGTGATATTATAGATATTGAATGAAGAGTTTTGTTCTATCATTTATAAGTGTCATCACTCAAATTTTTTAGGTTTTATCCAGGGTTATGGACTAGATAGTGAATTATTTTATATACAGTCAGGGTTTTCCACATCATATTGTGTAATAATAGGCTTCTAATGAGTTGATTTTTTCTACATGATAGTTTTAGGATGATAGTAAACAACTCATTATGCTTGTTTATTTCATTAGTAGAAGAGAAACTACTAAAAAACTAGATCATATCCTTCATTGGAAAGATACCTAGTTGTAATAAAGAGTTTGGGTGATTCCCCCTTACATTGATTAATGTAAATAATGGGATGATGGGTTTTTTGTTATCCTCGCGCTTTTGGGGGTTATGCTGATACGCACACCTTACCGAAAATGATGACATGTAATGTTAATATTTATGGGATTATATTACCTTCAGTTCATATAAGGATGGAGTAGTGTTATTGATGATTCACTTTATACACAAGGTTGATGTGGATAGGTTAGCTTTTTGAGACAGTATATTGGGGTAATCATTAAAAAGAAAGGGTTCCAGATTCTCACATAGGAGGCACGCTTATTGAGGAACCTCTATATGTTTTATATTGTTGGTATCTGGTCCCACCAACCATTGGGGAGAGGAGAGACTGATGAATTGAAAATTAGTTTGGTTAAAGACCCTTGATGAGAATCATGATATTTTAATTTCAATATAAATCAAGTTATTACTTAAGGACAAGATTTATGTGGTTATCAAATGTTGAATAATATGAACCGTGGGTAGAAAAAAACCTGTGTGAAGGATATTTTCCTTCCACAAGAGGTAAAGTTTATGGAATCTGGGATTATAGAACCAATTTACATTTCAATGATGAATATTTTAATGTTGGTGATAATTTGGTTTCCCATGTTTTTATTCGATCTATAAATAGCTAAATTTTTGGCATCAAATCCCCAAAGACTTAAAAGGTATAAGATTATAATTTTATACTTGAAATTACCTTATATTTTTTTGTTATTTCATTAATATCATATGATAATGTATATACTTTTGTATAAATTTTGGGAGATTTTTTAGATGTCATGATTTTGTTGATATTTAATATTTATTAAACAAATATATTTTTATCCATCCTATAAAAGCAATGAAATGTTGTTATCAAAGACGCCTATGAAAAATATAACACTAAGATTGTGAAAGAAAGAAGGGGTTTTACTTTAGATAAGTATAATTTTAATCCATGGGTGTTGGGCCCCAGGATGAACTATTTTAGGTCTAAAAATAACAAACTCGATTAACCTAGTTTTAACCAATAAATTCCTCTTTAACCTATCCAACTAAGAGAGTCTTCATCAACATTGAACAAGAAAATGGTATATTACAGGAGATCAAACCCATTCTGATGCAGGAGGTATCAAATCATGGATCTCGATTGGATCCTACTTTAATGGAGATCAAATCATGATGTGATGATGAATATATCATTAAGGTAGATCTAATTTTGTAATGTCCTAACATGGTATCCACTTAACCCATGCACCAACCTAGTGGGCCACATGGTCCCAAGTATGCATCCTCATAAATTAATGTATTGTGATTACCCATGAGGGTGTAGTTGTGGTACAATTAGGAGAAAACCCCCTCATATAGGAACGGAAAAGGGGATAAAAATAATAACAATACAGTAGTTGATGAATGATATAAATAGACACTAAGGACTAGACCAGGAACCCTCTATAGTGGAAGCACATAAAACAAATATAAGAGACATGTGTGGAAGTGTAAATAACTAAGAAAATTAATAACAATATCAAAAGCTACCAGGAAGTGTCATATATATATATTCATGGAATTATAATATACAAAAGAAGGGGAATAAGTTGTAGGCATATACAACATGATATACTAAAATTTAAAAAGAACAAAAAGTTACCCCACAAGTATCTCAATAATATTCTTGGTCCTCTTCTTGTATAATCCATCGATAGGTTAAGAATATCAACTATATATAGAAGGTCTCTTGGCCATATCAATATTTGAAGACAAGTAATCTTTTTAGGATCCAATGACGGCCCAAGTACGGTGTAAGATAAAATCCTTTTAGGTCACAAACAATTAAGTCTATGTGTAATCAAAAGACTATACATAGAAATATTAGTGTATATGTATAAATAGAACAAAAAACAAATGTTGAATAAATAAATACAATTCTACTCAGGTTCCTCAATGACATCTGGCAGATCTGCCTACTTCAGCTCATGGCCAGAATGAATTTCTAATAAGGAACTATATATATAGTAATAATATATATAGTATAGTTACATATTTCATAATCCTAAATGTACTAAGTACATGTAGACATATGTATGCATATACCTAGAATACTAAGTGTGGGATGAATTGAGGAATAACCCAGTCATCCATAACTAGTCTAAATGAGTCTATAATATCAAATAGCGGGTACAATCCCTAAATATCAAAATGAGTGGGTGACGTGATGCTCATCACTCGATATGGTGTGTAATGACCAGGAAATTTAAAGGGAATTTTTTTCTTAAATACTTTGGAATTTTACGAGTCGGTGGCTTCTAATGGCACTTGATTCTTAGGCCCGGTGTGCCCGGAATCTATTTCTGAAGTTTAGCTCGGGTACGTTCAGTAAACGATTGAGCGGGTTTTCTATCTTTTTAACCGGTGTTCGGAATTGAAATCTGAGGGCACTCATAAACTCACAACACCGATAATTACATTAGGGGACCTTTACCGCAGTTGCGTTTTATGCAGGTTGAAATCTAATTTTTGGGGTTGAATCATAAACTAAATAAAATTGTGTGGAACAAAATTTTATTTTGTGAGTTGGTTATTTCCTCCCAAGTGTGGATATTTGTGAGTTGGGGCCCACACGAGCCCCAACCTTTATCTCCCCATAACTCCCCTAAACTCCCCATTAAAACCCCCTTATTTATTACTTTGACAACTCCACATATTCATTATGATGGAGCATTCCTACCTCCCTCATCCCATTAAATGTGCCAACCTATCAATTTAATATCAGGGTTAAATTAATTGGCACCACTTTGGAATTAATATGAATTTCATGGAAATTATATTAATTGAGAGCCCCTTATTTCTTTTTTTTTGGAAAATCACTTTTAGGAAAAGACTAAGGGGAATTAAAGGAGAGGTTATCCTTCATCGATGAAGAACATCGTTCTTCAACGAAGAACACCCCCGGTGAAGAACGTGAAGAACTTCTTACAACAACGCATCTTCCTTAGACACACCTCACCGTCAAGGAGCCTACTTCACCAACGACAACGACCCTTCCTCCATCGTTGACGGAACGTCACCATTCTTCCACAACACTCGTCTACCGCGACGCTCGTCTTCCACGGATCGACGAAGTACGACAACAACTTCGAGGTAGGGGGAATTTTTTTTGTAATATCCATATATGTTTTTTATACTCTCGAGCATGGCGTTTAATTGTTGGGTGCTGATTTGAACCACTAACGCGGTGGGTACGGACTAACGAACAAGTCTGGACCCACCTCTATTTTGTTCTTGATTCGTGGGGTGTTTGGTGACGATGAAACGAGACCGCAATGGTGATTTGGGGCCTTTTCAGTGGATTTCAGATCCTGAGACGATCGCAGGTGCAGATGGAAGCAAAAACCGACCACCGGAATGACTTCGATGGCCCGGGGAAAACCGAGGTGCCCCAGCGCCCCGCCGGCAGGAACCCACCATGGCACCGGCCGTGGTGGCGAGCAGCGGATCCCACGGCCGTGCGGGATCCAGGGATACTACAGGCACCATCCTGGCGCCGCGTTCGCGGAACTGGGGGTCACGTCCCCAGCTCGGCCAGCTGGCCGAGCCAGCACACCCCCCCCCCCCCGGCCGGACCGAGGCGGGTAACGCGGATCGGGTCGCGCCGGTCGGGCTGAGCCACACCCCGCCGGGCCGGGCCACGCCCTCCCAGGATGGACGCAGACCCGGGTCGGGTTGACCCAATTTAGGCCGACCCAGTGTGGGTTGTGCCGGGTCAGACCGGGCCCAGACCCCCCCACTTCGAACCGTTTTTTGTTCTTTTCCCATAATTAGAGATAAGGACCTCCGATCGACGCAACGCTAGTTGCATATGAATCCTTGGATCAAGGTGGTCATTTAAATATAATACACTTGAGGTTTCAGTGAAGTTTGGGTACGGCCTAGTTGGTTCGAACCCAAAACCAACCGGGCCCTTGAAGCGGAAACAATTAAAACATAAGGACCGGACGTCTGATTGACGTGCCATCAACTACATTGAATTAATTTTGATGGGACAGTTCTTTTGACATACGCTAATTGAGGTTTGGATGCAGCTAGTGTACTTTCAAGTTTCTTTTAGTTTAACAACCAACTGGGCCCCTGGAATGGAAAAACCAATAACTCTCAGATCGGGCGTCTGATTGACACACCGTCTGTTGTGTTGGGTTTCTATTGACGAGACGGAACATCGAGATACATCAACTCTAGACTTCATGACATTTGATGTATCGACCCCCTTGGCTCGGGGAGTGGACCCTCCCATAATCAAACATGTTATGTGCCGGAACCCTAGAGCTGGCTGCGACTGCGGCGACTACCGTGCGAGGATCCTCCGTGGGTTCGACGACGATGACGACTGTACATGGATACTCCATGGGTTCGGAATCAAGGACGAATGTACTTGGATCCTTCATGGGTTCGGCAGTGAGGACGACTGTACTTGGATCCTCCGTGGGTTTGGCAGCCAGTATGGCTGTACTTGGATCCAACGTGGGTTCGGCAGCGATGGTTACTGTACTTAGATCCTCTGTGGGTTCAGTAGCGGCGACTTATGTACTTGGATCCTATGTGGGTTCGGCAGAGGAGATGATTCAGAGGCTATCTCTAATCATCTACACCCCTCTTCATGAGTAGTAAACATGTGTGAGCTGAGTCTTTAATTTCAATCATTATCTTTGATGTGATTGACTATCTTTCCTATGTGGACTGGGTTGTGCTTGGGATCGAGAGTTGGAGCCGAACTGAGATTGATAACATAGGTATATGTATGGGCATATACCTAAGTAGGGTTGGTTTATTTTTTGGGATTGTTCCTTTCCTTTGCAGTTTATCCTTTGTAGATTCTGAGTGAACTTTGTGGGTCCCGGGGTCCCTACTGAGCATCATATACTCACCCCTTCATGGGTTATTCCCGCACTACATTGTGTTGGATGCAGACGACGGATAGCACTGATCGTGGAGGAGTCTTGTGGAGCTGGACGGTACCTGGAGGTGGACCACCTAGCGAGGTGTGCATGGAGCGGACAGACGGACCCAAGGTGCCGAGGAGACCATCATTACCCACCCTTTAGGTGGGATTCCCGGAGGAAGACTTAGTGGTTGCTACTTTAATTTATTGCTGTTGTACATTCCTTTTCAGTTGTACTGTACTTTTAGTTGGGTTTTTATACTGGCCCATTTACTTTTGTACTCAACTTTACTTAGTGCTTACTTCACTTGCATACTCTGTTTTGTGGTTCAATTATATGAAAGGAAACTTCTTCCCTTTTTATCGGGATTTAAGCCTTTGGTGCTAGTCACCAGCCCCTGGCCTATGGAAGGTGGGCTTGGGGTAGTCACGGCACGAGCCCTGTGTATGGGTCGTGACAATTGGTATCAGAGGAGTCAGTTCTACTACAGAACTCGGGACTCTGATAATTTCTTTTCTTTGAAGAAATAGTGTTTAGAGTATTGAGTGTGGTTATTTGTCTAGGGAATCCAGTGTTGGTGCGGCGGCCAACGTACTCATACACCAGGACCCTCACTTCTGATTTCCGACTCAATGCACGAAAACATTGATTGCATGTGTGTTTCAGAAGATTTCTTGTGATTACTTTGTGTCAACTCACCAGGTATATTGTATTAACTGTGGTGCACCTTTTGCGTTTTAGGATGGGCCCACTAAGGTAGCTAGCCAGGGTTCCTAGTTACATGCGATATGGCAACCCACTGAGCGAGGAGGCTCGTTGCAGGGCCCCATTACAGCAGAGGCACCAGCAATACCGCTACCCACTAAGCCACCGATGCTACCGGCTCCAGCAATAGAGAGTGCACGCCACCCTAGTGCGTTGCACGAGTTTCAACGACAGAGGCCGCCCAGGTTCCGTGGAGAGATGGACCCTCAGGCATCTAAGGACTGGATGGAGGCTATTATCAGAGTCTTCAGATTGGTAGGGACACCAGCTGACCTCCTGGTGATCCTTTCCACGAGTCTACTGCACCCATCAGCAGGTAGATGGTGGAGCTTGATGCTCCAGGTGCATGACGATGCATCTCTACTTTGGACAGACTTCAAGAGTCTCTTTTGCTCGGAGTTTGTTCCAGCCACCCTTTGTGCGGTGCGCATCCAGGAGTTACTTCATCTGCGGCAGGGCAATATGACAGAAACTCAGTATTCAGTGTGGTTTACTGACCTATCGTGCTGCTCCACAAACATGGTACGAGACCCATTCTTCCGGGCATGGACCATTGAGCTGTGACTGAGGCATGAGATTAGGGATTCGATGGTCTCCCTCACCATTCCGACGTAGGCATTAGTACTGCAGCGAGCCCTTCTTGTGGAGAGCTTTCTTGCTGAGCTGACGCCAGCAACAAGACCCACAACATGGGCGACTTGTAGAAGAGTCTTCTGCAGCCGACTGTAGACAGATATCGTAGAGGTCCAAACGGACAAGGCCATCGGGTGGGCGACCCAAGGATTCTGGTTCGGATGTGCGGGGCACATGAAGCAAAGCCATCCATACGAGGGGAAGGCAGTGCTATGCATGCGGCGGACCGGGCCACATGGCTCGGGACTGCCCGACCCGACATTCAGACGAGCAGCTCATAGTGAAGGGACCTCCCATGCATAGACAGAGGTTCGACCGTGGCAGTCCGTAGGGAGCAGGAAGATGAGGTAGATGAGCTGGCCGAGCAACGGGTGGTGGACGACGTTTTGGGGCTCTACCACCACCACCCCCAGGAGGTCCACCCCGACCACAGGGAGCTGGAGGACAGAGGCAGGCTCAGCTCCAGGCAGTGGAGGCTTACGACCACGGTGCACCTGAGATAATTTGAGGTATTATCTGTGTCTAATCCACCCTTGCTTCAGTTCTTATAGACACAGGTGAAAGTCATTCTTTTATTGTAACTGCCCTTATGCAGATCTCGGAGATTTTGATGGAGCCGTTGGATCGATCCTTACGGATAGAGGATCCTACGGGAGCATACTCGACGATTACGCACTGGTGTTGGCTGTGTGAGATTACCCTAGGAGGTAAGATCTTTGGCTAGGATCTTCTTGTAGCGGTGTCAAGGACTTACGACATCATCTTGGTTATGGACTGGTTATCTACATTCCATTCCCAGATCGACTGTATTAGGCACAAAGTGCGGTGTGTCTGCATGGATGGGACTAGGTTCACATTCACTGGCGAGAAGGGAGCCTTTGCAGTGCAGGATTGGCTTACGTAGAGGAGAGGGCAGTCGATCACACACCAGTTGTCTCATCCTAGGAGCGGTTGATGTGTAGAGTCTGATTTTTCGTGTTGTGGTGGATCAGTATGCAGACGTCTTTCCTGACGATATTCTGGGACTACCTCCTCGAGGAGAGGTAGACTTCTACATAGACCTATACCCTGGGAAAGAACCTATATCTACTCTAGCATATCGGATGGATCCTTCCGAGCTTCGCGAGCTGCGGGTAAAGATGGAGGACTTGCAAGGGAAAGGATTTATCCAACCCAGTGTTTCACCCTAGGCTTCTCCGATTTTGTTCACCAAGAAGGTGGATGGGAGCTTGCGACTATGTGTCGACTACAGTCACCTGAACCAGGTGACCGTAAGGAACAAGTACCCACATCCAAGGATTGACGACCTCTTCGATCAACTCAAGGGAGCACGATGGTTCTCGAAGATAGATCTCAGGTCATGCTATCACCAGCTCAGAGTTCGAGACGAGGATGTGCAGAAGACAGCCTTCAGGTGTCGGTATGGCCACTATGAGTTCTTGATTATGCCATTCGGCGTGACCAATGCTCTGGAAGTGTTCATGAGTCTCATGAAAAAGATCTTCCAGCCTTACATAGATCGGTTTTTCATAGTCTTCATTGATGACATACTGATTTACTCAGCTTCTGAGGAGGAGCATGCCTGCCACTTGCACGTTGTGCTGGACACACTCCGAGAGCACCAGCTTTATGGTAAGCTCTCAAAGTTCCAGTTCTATATTCGAGAGGTTCAATTATTGGGACACGTCATCCTGGAGGTGGGAGTTGTAGTGGATCTAGCGAAGATCGAGGTGGTACTTGCTTGGGATCCACCCAGGAGCGTGACGGAGGTGCGGATATTCCTAGGTCTGGCTGGGTACTATTAGAGATTTGTGCCAGAATTTTCTAGAGTTGCAGCACCAATTATAGCTTTGATGAAGAAGGGGAAACCCTTCATCTGGTCAGATAGATGCCATCAGATCTTCCAGGAGTTGAGACAGATATTGCCCAGTGTTCCCATCTTGAGGCTCCCGAAGGAGGGCATAGGGTACGTAGTTTACTGCGATGCAACAGGGACTGAATTCGGGTGTGTTTTGATTCAGGATCAAGTAGTGATCGCTTACGGTTCACGAAAGTTAAGGCAGCATGAGCAGAACTACACTACCCATGACCTAGAGTTAGCAGTATTGGTCTTCTCCCTGAAGATGTGGTGACACTATCTAATGGGCGAGTGCTTTACAGTCTACTCTGACCACTAGAGTCTCAGTTATATTCTCGCAGAAGGACTAGAACCTGAGACAACGGTGATGGATCGAGTTCCTCCTGTACTATGACTTTGAGATAGTCTATACTCCTAGGAAGGGGAATGTAGTAGCTGATTCTCTCAGCATGAGATCGAGCATATGGCTACTAGGGGAGGCGACAGAGAAGCTAGCCACGTTGCAGATATCCTTCGTGGATAGAGATGGTGCAGCCTTTCTACAGTCTCTCACAGTCAATCCTCCACTACTTCTGCGGGTCAGAAAGGCACAAAATGGTGATGTTGACTGTGAGACATGATGTGCTCAGATTTCTATAGGGTAGGCATCTTATGGATTTTCTGAATGAGGAGAGCATGTCACCCTCTTCATGGGACATACCATGGTACCATTTGCAATGTAGGAGGAAGTGCTGAGGTAGTTCCACACTTCCCCTCTAGCGGTACATCCTGGAGTGGCGAAGATGTACCAGGACCTTAGATGACAGCAATGGTGGTCGGGTATGAAGAAGGTTGTAGAAGAGTTCATTTCATGATGCCTCACTTCTCATCAAGTGAAGCCAGAGCACCAGGTACCAGCAGGCTTGGTACAACCCTTAGAGGTTCCGGAGTTGAAGTGGGATGGGATATCCACAGATTTTTTGATGGGGATTCCATGTACTTCTAGAGGACACGACTCCATCTGGGTGATCGTAGACCGACTCACCAATTCATCACACTTCCTTCCGATTAGAGAGTAGGGATCCGTGGAGAGATTGGGACGCGTCTACGTTCAGAAGATCATACAGTTTCATGGTGTGTCATCGGCTATCATCTCTGATCGAGATGCTCGCTTTACTTCCCAACTTTGGAAGGGGTTTCAAGAGGCATTTGGGACGCAGCTACGCCAGAGCACCACTTTTCATCCTCAGATGGATGGTCAGACAGAGAAGACCATTTAGACTCTTGAGGACATGCTCCATGCATGTGTACTTGACTTTGGTCATAGCTGGGAGGATCACCTACCCTTGGTGGAGTTTGCGTACAACAATAGCTACCACTCCACCATTGAGATGGAATCTTACGAGGCACCGTAAGACCAACCATGCAGATCAACTCTGTGCTGGACTGACCCTGGGTAGTCAGCACTTGTAGGACCAGAGATGGTTCAGTCTACGACGGAGATGGTGCAGATCATCCAGGAGAGGATGAGGACTGCACAGAGCAGACAGAAGTCCAATACTGATAGGAGACATAGACCACTAGAGTTTGAGGATGGCGACCACGTTTCCTTAAGAGTCTCACCTTGACATGGATTATGGAGATTTGGTCATGGCATCAAGTTATCTCCACGCTTCATTGGGCATTTCCAGGTCCTCAGTAGAGTAGGTGAGGTGGCTCACTTCCTGGCCCTTCCACCTCAGTTGCACTGGGTGCATGACATCTTCCATGTATCTTAGCTGAGGAGATACGTGGACGAACTGACCCACATCATTGATCATGGGGAGCTGGACATCGATGATGGGGCTACCTTCACGGAGGTCCCAGTGGAGATCGAGGATCGACAGGAGAGGGTCCTATGTGGACGGTCGATTCCTCTGGTGCACATTCGTTGGCAGCACGGGATCCTCCCGAAGAGCACATGGGAGAGGGAGGCTCATATTCATGCTCAGTACCCTCATTTGTTTCCCTAGTTTATGTTATAGCTTTATGGGGATGTAAAACCCTGAGGTGGGAGTAATGTAAAGACCTGGAAATTTCAATGAATTTTTTTTCTTAAATACGTTGGAATGTTACAAGTCTGTGGATTCTGAAGACACTTGATTCCGAGGCCTGGTGTGACCGGAATCAATTTCTGAATTTTATCTCAGGTACGTTCAGTAAATAAACGAGCGAGTTTTTCTATCTTTTGAACCGTTGCTCGGAATTGTAATCTGAGAGGACCGATGAACTCATAGAACTGGTAATTACTTCAGTGGACCTTTAACGCAGTTGTGTATTATACAGGTTGAAAGTTAATTTTTGGGGTTGAATCATAAACTAAATAAAATTGTGTGGTACACAATTTTATTTTGTGAGTTGGTAATTTCCTCCCAAGTGTGGATATTTGTGATGTGGGGCCCACACGAGCCCCAACCTTCATCTCCCCATAACTCCCCTCAACTACCCATTAATACCCCCTTATTTATTACTTTGAAAACTCCACATACCCATTATGTTGGAGACTTCCAACCTCCCCCATCCCATTAAATGTGCCAACCTATCAATTTAATATCTGCGTTAAATTAATTGGCACCGCTTTGGATTTAATATGAATTGCATGACAATTCTATTAATTGGGAGCCTCTTATTTCTTTTTTTTGGCAATTATGTTTTGAAAAAAGACTCTGGAAATTAAAGGAGAGGTTATCCTTCATCGATGAAGAACATTGTTCTTCAACGAAGAACACCCCCAGCGAAGAACGCGAAGAACTTCTTCCAAAGACACATCTTCCTCAGATGCACCTTGACGTCAAGGAGCCTACATTGCCTACAGAAACTACCCTTCATCCATCGTTGATGGAATGACACCGTTCTTCTGCGACGCCCATCTACCGTGACGCTCTTCTTCCGCGGATCGACGATGTACGCCAACAACTTATAGGTAGGGGGATTTTTTTTGTAATCTCCATATATGTGGTTTATACTCTCGAGCATGGAGTTTAATTGTAGGGTGATGATTTGAACCACTAACATGGTGGGTACGGAGTAACGAACAAGTCTGGACCTACCACTTTTTTTTCTTGATGCGCGAGGTGTTTGGCGATGACGAAATGGGACAGAAATGGCGATTTCAGGCCTTCGCAGTGGAGTTCGTATCCCAAGACGATGATAGGCGCAGACGAAAGAAAAAATGGACCACTGAAATGACTCCGGCGGCCCTCAGAAGACTGTGGCAGCAAGGAGCGGATCACACAGCCGCGCGAGATCTGGGGAGACCAGCGGCACCATCCTGGCGCCGCGTTCGTGGAACTGGGGGCCCTGTCCCCTGCTTGGCCAGCTGGCCAAGCCAGCACACCCCCCCCCCCCCCCGGCGGGGCCGGGGAGGGTCAAGCGGACCGGGTCGTGCCGGTCAGTTCGGGTCGCGCCCCACCGGGCCAGGTCGTGCCCTACCGGGCTGACCCAGGGTGGGTTGGGCCGAGTCGGACTAGGCCCAGACCCCCCCACATCAGACCGTTTTTCGGTCTTTTCCCATAACTTGAGATACGGACCTCCTGATCGACGCACTGTCAGTTGATTAGGAATCCTTGGATCGAGACGGTCCTTTCGATATATTACACTCTACGTTTCAGTGAAGTTTGGATATGTCCGGGTTGGTTTGAACCTGAAACCAACCGGGCCCTTGGAGCAGAAACGCTTATAACTTGAGGACTGGACGTCTGATTAACGTGTTGTCAACTACGTTGAATTCCATTTGATGGGATGGTTCTTTTGGAATACTCCACTTGAGTTGTGGACGCAACTGGAGTATGGTCAGGTTGCTTTTAGCTTAAAAACCAATCGAGCCCCTGGAACGGAAAAGCTAATAACTCTCAGACCGGGCGTCCGATTGACGCACCGTCTGTCGCGTAGGGTTTCTTTTGATGAGATGGAGCATCAGGATACATCAACTCTAGACTTCTTGATAGTTGATGTATTGACCCCCTTGGCTCGAGGATCGGACCCTCCTAGAATCAAGCGTGTTGTGTGCGGGAACTCGAGAGCTAGCTACGACTGTGACGACTACCGTGCTGGGATCCTCTGTGGGTTCGATGACGATGATGACTTTACTTGGATCCTCCGTGGGTTCAGCAGAGAGGACGACCGTACTTGGATCCTCCGTGGGTTCGGTAGGGAGGACGACTATACTTGGATCCTCCATGGGTTCGGCAGCGAGGACGACTGTACTTGGATCCTACGTGGGTTCGACAGCGATGGTTATGGTACATGGATCCTCTGTGGGTTCCGCAACGACGAATTCTGTACTTGGATCCTACGTGGGTTCGGCAGAGGAGATGATTCAGAGGCTAAATCTAATCATCTCCACCCCTCTTCATGAGTAGTATAAATGTGTGAGCTGAGTCTTGACTTTCAATCATTTTCTTTGTTGTGATTGACTATCTTTCCTGTGTGTACTGGGTTGTTCTTAGGCTTGAGAGTTGGATTCGAACTGAGATTGATAACTTAGGTATATGTATGGGCATAAACCTAAGTAGGGTTGGTTGATTTTTTGGGATTGTTCCTTTCCTTTTTGGTTAATCCTTTGTAGATTTAGAGAGACCTTCGTGGGTCCCGGGGTCCCTACCCCTGCACAGGCTATGTCTGCACTACATTGTGTTGGATGCAGATGATGGACATCACTGATCGTGGAGGAGTCTTGTGGAGATGGACGATACCCAGAGGTGGACCACCTAGTGAGGTGTGCACAGAACGGACAGACAGACCTGAGGTGCCGAGGAGACCATATGTACCCACCCTTCAGGTGGGATTCCTGTAGGACGACTCGGTGGTTACTACTTTAATTTACTATTTTTGTACTTTCTTTTTCAGTTGTACTATACTTTCAGTTGGGTTTTTATACTGGCCCATTTACTTTTGTACTCAGCTTTACTTATTTCTTACTTCACTTGCATACTCTGTTGTGTTGTTTACTTATATAAAAGGCAAGTCCTTCCATTTTTATCGTGATTTACACCTTTGGTACTAATCTCTAGCCCTTGGTCTATGGAAGGCAGGCTTGGGGTAATCACGACCTGGGCCCCGAGGACTGGTTGTGACATGGTTGGTGTGACGCCATGGAAACACACAAAACAAGGGATGTAGTGCATCATGACAATCATCCAAATAGAGTCAATTTTGTGAGACATCATGTTCAACACCCGATGTAAGGGATCATAAATCATTATTCCCAACTAATCCCTTACCATCATTCCATAAAATATATCAAAGGTGTAATCATAATTATAATAATACCCATGAGGAATTATCTCTCATTAATCTTATTAATCAAGACCAAATAAAACATGGAATTATAATCCAAAATAAGCATTTGATAAAGCATGCGATGATCAGTGTGGTATTACAAAACATTATTAGTATTTTCAAATAAACCTTTTAATTCATTTAAGGGAGGAAAACCATCATGAACAAGGAATTTAATTGAATACATTTCAATTAATCTATGAAAACATGGAAATTGATTTTACAAGGCTCAATGAGGCACTTATAAGGTTCTGTTATCAATTACAAAACTACCTATAAGGGAAATTGCCCTAATAAGGCAGGACAAGAATATAGAAGCTTCCTTAGGATCAATTATCATTAATATAAAAGAGGTAAATTCCAATTACAACCCAATCTGAACACTTATGAGGGCTTCTAGGCATTTAATTAATTAATTTTCAATGGTAAATTCAAGATGGAACATCTAAGGAGCTTCCTTGATCAATTTCAACATCATCCAACGATTAAAAAATAATCCACAAAAGTATAAAAATGTTTATATAAGAATTTATAATGAAAAAAATAAATTTTAAAGAAACGAACGATGATGGTAAGTGTGTGGCACACCAACTTGACTATCAAGAAGACACTCCTTTCAAGGAAAACACATGGACACCTACCTTAAGGTCATAGATGACTCCTCACTTAATATCGGCCTTAGAATCAAAGAATATTGGGATAAAACAAATAAATAGCCCAATGCCTTGAATATAGGGATAAAGAGCATGTAGCTAAATAGAAAAATGGATATAAAGATAAGATTAGCTATGAAGGAATAGGACTTGAGAGAATACCTATATGTATATAATGATCCCTTTAGATCTTGATTTTGGGACCAAGTTAGATAGATAAGGATGTAAGAAGAGTTTTTTGTTACAGAGTGTTGTTTTTTTGTTATCAAAGAAGATAAATCAATTCACTTTGTAAAGGACATGTAAACTAGATGATGCGTTGCTAATAGGTATTTCAAAAATATCATAAATTAGAAGAACTTGTGATAAATTCCTTATGAAGGAAAAGGGGAGAAATGATGAGGCCAGTCATATATTGTTTTGATTGGAAGGAAAGATGATGCTGGAAGATAAGGACGTTTTAGTACTTTCCATTGTAATTCTAACGATGCTACATCTGGTCTAACAAAGGATATATATCATGATAGTGAAGTTCTTGATGAAAGCTAAAGAATGGTTATGGGAAGTAGTAAAGAGAGATATGACAATGGAATGGAAAATCTGTAGGTGGCAGAAAAGAACAGTTTAAGGTGGCACAGTTTTCCAGTGTTTGCCAAATTTTAGGGCCTAAAAATAGGGAGATGAAGAAATGTGTTTTTGGCAATGGATGTTGAGCGAAAGATTAAAGGTGGTTTAGATTTTTGAGCATAAGGCATGATTCAAGGTCAGAGCATCAAAAAATGGAAAAGGCATGCAGTGTGTGAAAAATTAGGCAGAGTGCGCAAAAACAATAAAGTGTGCACAGAATATTAGCGGGATGCGCGAAAAATAATTTGGTGCATGAAATAGTAGTAGGATGTGTGAAATATCAACGGGGTGCACAAAAAATAACGGTTTCATGAAATATTAGTGGGTTGCGTGAAAATTAAAGCGGTGTACGAAATATTGGTGTGGTGTGAAAAATAGAGGAATTAAGTTTTTCGTGCAAGAGGTGTTTCGAGATGAGAAGATCGAACATTGGAAAAGGCATGAGGTGCATGAAAAATTGGAGCATTGCGCAAAATATGATGTTGTAAAAAAAATTATACGCCTGATGAGGATTTTACACACGGATTAGTGTTTTTCGTGCAGAGTAAAAAAGTCTTATAAATATGAGGTGACCCCCTCTCATGTTGTGTGGATCGACACTCAGAGAATCCCGATCTCTGAAGTGTGTAAAATTATATTCTAAGTCAGTTACACGAAAAGAAATAGGTTTGAGTGAAAGAGAAAAAGTGTGCAAAAAAGTGGGAAGTTTTGTGAAAAGTGGAAAGTTGCACGAAAAATAATGTTGCACAAAAAAGGTTTTTCACGCCAAAAAAAAATTCTGCCTGCAAACCATTTGAATTGCATGAAAGTTACCCAAAATTCTGTGTGAAAAAAAATTGTGGTCTTTTCACGTATTCAGTTTTCCGTAAGATAGTTCTTATCAGCTTCTGGGTAAGAAAGTGAAGATTTTTAGTTCAGAGAATACATCTGTTCAATTGTAAAGAAGCACTAAAATACTGTAATACCCTATTTGTGCTAAGAGGGTGCACACACACTTGTAGATTTTTTACATGTGTTTCACGAGTGTAAAGAGATATCCTACTCATTGTATTCCACATCAAAGGATTTCCTTCTAGTGTATTGTGTGGTACTGGATTACTTTCATACCATACAGAGGACTAAAGTACTCTTGTTGAGTGGTGAACCTTGTAAATCTTGTGTTCTTGTGGTTCTGTGTGTTCAGTAGAAAAGAAACTCATTAATAGGAGGTAATGTTTTTTTCAAAAAGAATGAAACATAAAATGAAAAACACATCATTGATTCAACCCCTCCCCCACTTAGTGATACTTATATCCTGATTGGGAACATCCCTTGATTTGGACTTCATATCGGAGAGATATCAGGATTCATAGGTTAGGAAAAGGGAGAGCCTCAGGAGTGGATAATATAATACATCCGCTAGAGAAAAGAAGAAGAAATAAGAAATTAGATTTAAAGTTTTATTAAGGCTTTGTTGGAAACATTACCCTTAAAATAGGACCGCATAATTTGGCTACATGGTTTGGCCAAACCTTTTTAAAACCATGCTCAACACAATGAAAAGGGTGATACCCCTCACAGTTAAAGTTCATGGCTTTTTTAAACCCATATAAACCATGTGAAATTCTTATATTCAACCACTATAGTTTTTTTCACATGATTCTTCCTCAGGTAACATGGTTGTAGACAAATTGTGTGGCTCGTACTTGTCACAAGGATCCTCACATGGTTAGTACTAATCATGGGATAAATGTGAGGCCTAACATGTTTTCACATTTCTCTATGCTCTAGGTTCTATACAAGCCACATATGTTCCTAAAAAATTCTGTAGTCCATAACACACATTTATGAAGATCAAACAAATAATTTAAAGTAAACAATGTGTTTTTCCTTCAAGAAAATATGGGTTGTCAAAACTTTCCCTATGTAAAGTAACTCATCAACGAGTTTCCCTTATGAGGGTAATGAGGTATCATCTTAGAATAGAACTATATATTGAGCACATATATTATCTTCATGTTCCATGGTGTCGTCTTGTACTTGGTCACACTACCATAGCACAAGTAGAAAAGAAACCGACCTTCCTCAGAGTGTATGCACACTTCAATAAACAATACGAATGGGACACTCCTTGATGCATGAATCCATATCCAACTCAACCTCATTAGGAATAAATACTTGTGATTGGTTTGGGTGATATTGGGAAAGTTGTGACACATGAAAGAAATCATGCATGTACCATTATCAATGATGAATTTCAAACTAGTCTTCCACAGGTCAGATCCGTTAGAAAGCCTCTAGGTGTCCAACAAACCTAGGTGAGAGATTACCTTACCTCCAAATGTGCCTAAATCCCAACCTGGGAGAGACTCTCAATAAAATATGATCTCAAACCTCAAACTCAAGAGGTTATCAATGTCTATTTTAATTTGAATTTTTCCTATATTGAACAATTATGATGCACTTAAGATCAACTAGATCTACACTACAGTGTTCTGAATGAGACGTGGTCTAAGAAATGTTGCCTCCGATAACTCTAGCATGTACCGAGGTGAACAAAAAGGTCTACCATATAAAGTTTCACAAGGATCCATCTCGATGGTATCAATAAATTTTTATTATAAGAATACTCAAAAATGGAATGTGTTTCTCTTTAGAACCCCTAAATTCAATGGAACCTGAATAGATAATTTCCTCTAGCACTAGATTCTTATGTTGCTTATTTCAATAGGTCTAAGGGTGATAGTTCATGCTCAAAATAACCCGCGTACCTTATCCCTTCTTCATCCCCTTACAAAACCATGATATAAAATGGGAGTCTATTTTTGAAATTATAGAATGATGAGATACATTAAGATTTATGACCTCCCTAATGTATAGCCTCCCTAGATCTTCTACCATGACGATCTCTCACATAGGTAAGAAATGAGTGCCCATTTTCAAACAATAACTGACTACCCATACTATATCATTACCATGAGGTGATGTAGTTAAAACTGTCATGAAGTCCATCAATACATCAACACATTTCCACTCTGGAATGGACTGTGGATGTAAAATCTGTACTGGTCACTGATGTTTCTCCCTCACCCATTGACAACTGGAATGCTGAATGATAATTATGATAATCAATATTTCAATACTATTCCCCAAACACTAGTGTCATAAGTCTAGATACATATTGGTGATAGCAGGATTAACTTGACATACTAAAGAATGAAATTACAATATAATCTATTATATGAGTTCTATTGGGATCAATACACTTATGTGGAACAGTATATTATCATCCCCATACGCGGTCCTCCCTGAAGATGTATCACTATGCAATATTCATTCCAATTGGAGATGTCCCTTGGGATCATATTGTTTCCTCATTCATACCTATTATAGAAGATTATAGTTCGCTTCTAATTTTGTGAGGACATTCTAACCTTGATCATCCTAAAAATCAATGTGCATCTCTAAGAATATGGCCCTGAGCTTCCATTCACCACTTGACTCCTGAACAACCTGTGTCTGATTCTTTCAGCATAGAGCATGGGATACTATATTTCCCTACCTGGCATAAAAGAAAGATCAAAATCAATGGATTTCAGATACTCAAACCATATAAACTACCAAATATTGTTATTATGTTGTGTAAATATGTACTTTAGACATTTGTGATTAGATAATTCCACAAAAAAATCTCTAATTATATAGTTTCTCCAGTAGTGTAATGTGTGAACTACAATAGCTAGCTCAAGGTCTTGCATCAGGTAATTAGACTAATGAGACCTCAACTGATGGGACTGATACATAATGACTCGCTCAAATTTCATCAAAACAACTCCATGACTGTTACTTGATTTGTCATTGTAGACTGTATAGATCATGCCTGGCTCTAGAAGAATCCGTATTTGTGATGAATGAAAATAATCTTTCAACTTCTGAAAGTGGTCTTCATAACATGTTTCACATATGAATTTAAATTCCTTATTTTTTGAGACTGTATGGGGTGTTGTAAGATGCGATAAATCATGGATGAAGAGTCTATAACATCCTTATATCAACAAGATTCTCTGTACGTCAAACAATTTTTTGGGATTCTACCCTAAAAATAAATATCTTACATTTTATAGGTCTACTGAAACTCTTGAATCCTAGATGATAGGACCAATTAAGTGGAATTTGTCTATCAAAAACTAGAATTTACAAAGTTTAACATATAGTTGATTCTCATCAGTATACTCGACATGATCTCAAGATGATATGCATGGTCGTGTTGAGAATGAGAATAGCATATGATATAATCAAAAAAGACTTCCATCAATGAATCCAGATATTCTTGGAAAACTGGATTCATTAGATCTATAAAAACTATAGGTACGTTTGTGATACCTAAGGGCATGATCAAGTACTCATATAGAACATACCTTCTAATGAAATCTGTGTGAGGTATGTATGACGACCTAAAAAACAACTGATGATCTCCCAACCACAAATCTATCTTTTAGAAAACTCTATCTCCTTGGAGTTGTTCAAAGGGTTCATCAATTCTAGATGGTGGATAATGGTTCTTGACTATAAAAATGTTTAACCATTTTAATACACACAATCCATGAGAGTACCATCTCCCTTATTTTCAAAAAAACACATGAAACCCAAGGGGAAGTGTTGGGGCATATAAATTCTTTAGCCTTCATGCCTACAACTATTTCATAAGATTTAGAAGTTCTATATGTACCATACTATAAGGGGGGATGGTCACTAGTGCTACTCCTAGAATAAGCTCAATGGAAAATCTGACCTCTCACACTAGTGGTATCCCAAATAATCCATCATGGAATACATCCCTAAAATGCTTCACTATAGGGGGGAAAACAGTGGTTCGTAACCCCTAACCATCAAAGAGAATACTACCAATATGACATTTCATACTTCGTAGGTTCTTCTTCTCAGTTTATAACTGTGTAGAATTCACATAACATTATCCCTTATGCTTGTTCCCACCACCCTGTGGTGATATAAACATCACCCTCCAATGATATCAATATATATGGGCTTGATAGGAAACTAACTAGTTCATTTTGATGATTAGATTAAATCCTGTCATTTAAAGTATGAAAATATTCCATATTAAGTGGTATCCACCAATCTAAAGGGGAAAATAATTACACCAGTGTACACTATCTGATCGGATACCTAACAATGTATAGAGAATAATCACACCACAAAATTGATCTTTTACGAGGCCCATAATCTCTATAATATTCTCTGATATAAAAGATTGACACACACATGTGTCAAATAAAGAATATATTAATTTGGTTAATACTAGAATAGTACCTAGAATTATGGTTGGTATGATTCTCCTCTCCGCTAGAATAGGTTATACAACATGTAAATGACCTATACCATGACCCCGAGTCACTTCCTAACTACGCTGAGTAGTCTTGCTCTATTGGCACGAATGATTATGAGTCTAACTACCTCTTCCTCGATCACCACCTCGATCTAAGAAACCATTGGTATTATAGCTACCTTCGTGGAATGATGCTACTGGACTTGATCCAGAGTGTGGGGTAATCATAGATTCATGCTCTCTGGGAATTGATGGAAAGGTGCAGAAAAATCACTAGATATGACCCATTCTACCACAACATCTACATTCCACTTGGTCAAATAAGCACAAAGGTTTCATATGTATTGACATCCTATACTTATTTCATATCATGAAGATATCATCCTAAGGATCTTGACTGTTTCTACCCCCACTATTAGCCACAAAACATATCTTTCACCCATAAAAATAAACATTGAGAGATCTATGTATTGAATCACCCTGAATCGCACTATCAACTTCCTTTATGTTATTCTTTGTAACAGGGTATCAGTTGAATATCATTGAAATGGTGGTAAACCAAAATTTATTGACCTATGATCAGATGTCATAGACTATCACATCCTTGAATCGCTGGGATTTCATATGGTCATCACCCACTTGAGTAGGAGAGAACTACTATAGGTCAGTAAAATGAGAAGATTATTTCATAACAGACATGAATCCCTATTGATGGTTCATGAATTCTCTCTCTCTTTCATCCTACAGAGTCTAGGTAAATAAATATTCATTGAAGATAGTCTAAAAATTTTCCCGAACTATATCTCTATTTCAATCTTCTTGGGTAATAATATCCCACCATCTCTGGTAAGAATCACACATCATATAAGTGTAATGTTTAACCCTCCACTCTAGAGAAATCTTTAGATGATCAAACATAGAAATAATAACTTAGAGACATGACTCATAATTTTTTGGTCTGACATCCCCCCCAAAAGGTGGGAGGATGTTGTTTCTATAACTTCTGAGTCATCTCATTTATACTAAGGTATTATCGAACAACACATTTTATATTCTGCAATATACATAGAAATCCCTCTCATAATAGGGAATTAGTGACTATATCAAGAATAATTAGAGGTTCTATAGTTGGAATTGCATGAAGGATAACTGGTGGCATAAGTCCTACCACATATAGTGCATGGTCTTAACATCCTTCCAAAAACTATGATTGGAGTACGTTGTGGAGGCATGATTCTACAATTCCAAACATACACCTCAAAATAATTCTTATCAATTGAAAAATATTTTATATAGAAATCTAGGACATGTGTAAAGACTTCCTGTAGAAATATCATACCCCTCTTACTTCTCCTAAAGTAAGGACTAGGTAATAGAGAAAACCCATAGAAAATTCTATGAAAAAGAGACAGAATAATTACCCAATAAAAAGGACGGGTTTTGGATAAGGTCTCTGTTTTACATGTATAATATTACCATTTTCACATAGAAATCCATATTCATTTCAATTTTTTCTTATTTTAATATCTAAATGGATTTAAATGATGAAATATGATCACCATTTCCCATCCATAAGGTCTTATACTCTTCATAACCGAAAATGTGGCATCCACTTAACCCAAACCATAACACATTCCATCCCATGCGACCAATGGTCCATGTCTCAATGTGCCATTACTTCCTTCTTAAGGTGTCTTCATTAGCCTATTTATGAAAACACATTTAGGTTAAGGTAGGCTATTATACTCTTAAATATATTTTCTCAGTTCTAAAATGAAAGTTAGCACAATTTCTTATAATAATCTTGGAAACAATAATTTACAACAGGAAAATGCATGCTAAAATTAGAGGTGACTTACAAAAATGAATGGAATATTTGTCCTATTATTCCTATAATGATGAATGTAATGCAACACCCTCAATTCATTAGGATAAGGTAATATAAATATAATTTCAATAATTCAAATATCAATAACATCATAAGAGGTGTGAATCACCCAATAGTGATTTCATATCAACTATAAATGGTATAATAAATATATTCAATATACCATCCTAGGTAATTTTGGTTTACCTATACATTGGTTATCTATATCTAGAAATATGGTCATTTCCATATTCCATTGACCCATAGTCTCTTGTATAAAACTAGGATGGTAATAAAAATGAAAACAATTCCTCTGATACCACATTTTAATATCATTACTTGGGATCCACTTAGCTCATGCCTTGATTCGGTGGGTCATGTAGTCTGATGTACACCTCTCTGTATGCTAGAGGTTGACGATTAGTAGCGAGAGTGTAAATGTTTTATAGTTGGGAAACTATAACCTAATATAATAAAGAAACAACAAACAACAATAATAATAATACAATTTATGAATCATGATATAAAAATACACTAAATACTAGACCAATAACCCGCTTTAGCGGAAGCACATAAAATAGATATAAGAGGCAAGTGTAGAAGTGTAAATAATTGAGTAACTTAATAATCATTAGCCACTAGGATGTTTCATATGCATGGATACATGACATGCTGATATAATGGGGAACATTTAGTGGGCATATACAACATTCTATTCAAAAATAGAAAAGTATGAAAAGAATCTCAACTATAATATCATCTATATTCTCAGTCTTCTGCACCTACAATCCATCTATATGTAAAGCATATCCATTATCTAGAGTTGGATTCCTGAACATATCAATTTGAAAGGCAAGTGATATACTATAGTACCAAAGGTGACACATATAGGGTGAGGGATAAATTCCCAGTAGTCCACCACCATTGGAATCTATAAATAATCCATGTAGTGCACATAGAAACAACAATGTGCATGTATAAAGGATATAAGAGAAACTGTTGAATAAACAAATACGAACCTGATTTGGTTAGTCAAGGACACCTAGTGGCTCTACATTCAGCATCTCATGGTCATGATGAATTTTTATTCATGGAATATATATATATAGTAATAATATATATATTGTATTGTTATATATTGGAACCACCTATATGCTCTAAGAACATTCAGACGTAAGTATCCAAATACATGGAATACTAGGTGCTAGTTGGGTAGAGGTATAATTCAGTCATCCATAACAAGTCTAAACAAGCATATAATCTCTAATAGAGGTTAGGATATCTATATATAATAATGAGTAGGATAATTCATGACTGTCACTCAAGATGGTGGGTGTGTCTTCATGAAAAACCCGAAAAAAGGGAAATTGTGCATCATTCCAATCATCTAAATAGATTTAATTGTGAGAGAATTCATGCTCAACACCCAATGTAAGGGAGCATTAATCAATATTCCAATCAGAAACCTAACCATCATCCGATCGCCTATATTAAAGGAACATTCATATTTATAAAAATATCCTTGTCGGATTACCTTAAATGCATCATATTAGTCAAGATAAAATAAAGACAAGGAATTACAATCTAAAATAAGCATTTGATAAAGCATTCAATGATCATTGTGGTCTTGAAACCATTTTTAAGTCGCTCTAGTTAATCCTTTTATTTATTTAAGGGATAAAACCCATAATGGAAAATCCATTCAATTTAGTACATATCATTTAATATATCAAAACATGAGAATATATTCCTAGAGAACCTCATCACACTCCCTCTGGAGAAATTTGATGTAATTCATAGCACGAATTGACTTTCCCGATATAGAGCAAACATAAATTTCCATGTTAGTGAAATCACTCTCCATATAATGAATCGACCATCAATTCTGTACAATTGAAAGAAGGATGATGAATATTTTTTAGAACTATAATCTCAGGTGTGGATATTACTACCCTATGAGAACACATATGTTTCTCAAATGATTGAGTCTAAGAAAGAAACCATCCATGTAGACATGCCTATTGTGAGGGAATTCGCTGAAGTGTTTCCTGAGGAATTTTCTGATCTTCCTACTAGAAGAGATGTTGAATTCTTGATTGATCTTATACCTAGGTCTATCCCAATATCCAAGAATCCATATAGAATGGTAGTTGTGGAGATTGAGGAGATAAAGTAACAAGTACATAAGAATCTAGATAAAGGGTTTATACACCCATGTGCTTCACCATGGGGTCCACCAGTCCTGTTCGTCAAGGGGAAGGACGGTTCAATGCGACTTTGCATTAATTATAATGAGCTCAACAAGATCAAGATAAAGAACAAGTATCCTCTCCCATGAATTTATGACTTCTTCAGTCATCAGTGTCGATCACAATACATCTCTAATGTGGATTTGCTGTCGGGATATTACCAAGTAACGATGAAGATGGAGGATATCACCAACACTACTTTTCGTAGAAGGTACAGGCACTATGAATTTATATTAATGCCTTTAAAAATCACTAATGCTCTAAAAATATTCATTGACTTGATGAATAGAGTCTTTAGAGACTATCTCAACAAATTTATGAAAGTCTTTACAGACAATATTCTAATATACTCAAAAACCGAGGAGCATAAAAAGCATCTAAGACCTATACTAGAGACCTTGAAAAAGGAGAAACTATATGAAAAGTATAGAAAGTGTGATTTATGGTTGACGGAAGTATCATTCTTGGGTCATATCATCACAATCAATGGGTTATCTATTGATCCCTCCAAGAAAACATCAATTAAGGGATAGTTAAGGACAACATCAATGATGGATATCCATAGATTCCTAGGGTTAGATGGATATTATCATCGATTTGTGAGAAATTTATCACCATTGTAAAACCCTTTTACCAAGCTAACCCAGAAGGGAGTCTAATTTTTTCAGAGTGATGAATGTGATGATAACGTCAATGAGTTGAAAAGGAGGCTTATCACTACACCTGCACTCACACGACACACAAATGGAGATCTTTTTGTGGTTTTCATCGATGTTTCAAATAATTGAATGGGCATTGTGTTTATGGAAAATGAAAAATTCATTAATTATGCATCAAGAAAATTGATAGTTAATGAGGAAAAATATCCAATACATGATCTCGAGATGGATGTAGTAATCATAGTCTTAAAATTCTTGTGACATTACCTCTTGGAGAGAAGTGTGAAATATATACAGACCAAAAAATATTTAAGTATATATTCACATAAAAAGAGTTAAGTATGATACAATGAAGATGGTTAGAGCTGATCAATGACTATGGTTGCTAGGTCCATTAACACCCTAGTAAATAGAACAAGGTGGTGGATGATCTGAGTAGAAAGGACCCAGCAATTATATCATTGATGATAATTGAAAAGGATCCAGTAATATTATATTTGATGAAGATGGACATGGGAATCCTAAATAAGGGAACATCATAAATCCTTTAACAAATGATTGCTCAACCATCTCTTTTGGAAAGGTTAAAGTATGCTCAAAAGGATGATGTGGGAATTCAGAAGAAAATGGAAACTATCAAAAAAGGAAAATCCCATAAGATCAATGATAATGAAGAAGGTATTGTGATATTTGGGTCAAGTATGTGTGTTTCATCAAATTCAGAGGTAAAGAATGATCTTTTGGATGATTCACATAGTTCTAATTTCTCTATTCACCTCGGAAACACAAAGATTTATTGAGATATCTGAGATCATTACAGGTGGGATAACATGAAGAAGGAGATCACTGAGTATACATCAATGTGCATGGTATATTAGGAAGTGAATGATGAGAGTCATAAGACTAGGGGTTTGATGAAACAATTACCAATACCAATATGCAAATGGGATAACATCACCATGTCCTCTTTCACTGGACTTCCAAAGACATCCAAAGAAAACAATTCTATCTGAGTTGTTCTAGATCGTCTTACAGAGACTACACATTTCATTGCAATTTGTGAGGATTTATCATTGGATCAACTAGCACAGATATACATCAACGATTTGTTAAGGTTGTATGGAGTTCCATTATATAATGTATCTGATCATGATCCAATATCCACCTCTAATTTCAGGAAGAATCTCAAACAGGCTCTAAAGATAGAGCTGAACTTCAGTACAACTTATCATTTGAAAATCGATGTCTAATCTAAGAAAACAATACAATCACTTGAGGAAATGTTGTGAGAATTATCAATGGACTTCAAAGTAGTATGGGATCAACATCTTACTCTGGTCAAGTTCTCTTACAATTATAGTTTCTGCTCAAGCATCCATGTCGCTCCTTATGAATCCCTTTATGGGAAGAGGTTCATAACACTAGAATGTTGGGATGAAGTCAAGGAGAAAAAACTCCTAGGTCCACAAATGGTCTATGAAATGAAGGGGGAAGGTTTAGTACATCCAGTAGCACATTAAAGCTGCTTAGAGTCTACAAAAGAGCTATGAAGATAATCTTAGATGAGACCTAGACTTTGATGTTGGAGACATGGTATTCCTTCACATATCACCATGGAAGAGAGTTATGAGATATGGGAATAATATAAATCTTAGTCCACGGTACATCATTCCTTTTGAGATCCTTCATCGCATTGGATCAGGGGCATATCGACTAGAACTCCCACCATACCTATCTCAAGTACATTATGTATTCTATGTATCACCCTTGAGAAAGTACATACCATGTCTATCATATGAACTAAATCCAGAGGTTGTACCATTGGAGAATGACTTCTCCTATGAAAAGAAGATGGTTAAGATCTTAGATCATAGGGTAAAAGTTCTACGAAGTAAGGCAATTCCCCTCATCAAGGTATTGTGAAAACACCACGAGATTGGTGAAAAAATGTGGGAATCAGATGAAGTCATGAAAAAGAGTTACCCTCATATGTTTTAGTATGGGGAAATGAAATTTTGAGGGAAAAATTTATTCAGGGGGGATGATTGTAATGACCCAAACTTTTATTAATAAAAATTCCTATTAATCTAATTAATTGTATAATTGTGTAAAATGGTCATAAAAAACATATGAAATTCCTTGGAATTATGCATTTACATTTTAAAATACCATTAAGAATTGTTACCACTACCAATATAGCCATTGAATAATGATCACATGATTAGTATAAATATAGGTCTTTAACAATTCCAATTTACTCAAACCAAGTAAGTGATGGACTCATCGAGTAGAAGTTCTTCATACAAAGCCCATTTTTCAAATCCTAGAAAGGAGGTAGCATTAGTGGGATTTTCTATTGACCATTCCCAGTCTGAGCTTCAATGCATTATGGTTGAATGGAATCTCTTACGGGAGAAGGGGATGTTAATAGAGATTAACACCCGAGTGATGTTATCTAAGTATCCCTAAGAGTCGGTCACCATCGCACAACATACCCTTAGGTCTTATGAGGGTGATATAAGGGCTTATGTAACAAGACCCTAGCACAAAGATTATGTGCATTACTTTTATATAGACAAATTATATACAATAATTTTATTATTGTTACTTTGTAAATGGTTTGTAAAGCACAACTTGTATTTTTAGTTAATATTAAATTAAAAAATCTATTTTGATGAATTAATGGATTTTTTAATTAAATAAAATTTTAATAAAATATTACTAATAAATACATTTTTATTAAATATAATTGATCATATTATTTTTATGAATAAAATTTTAATTTTTATTAAGGGTTGAAAGCCGCTTTTATCAAAAACCCATGAATTTTTAATAAATGGCAGTTTTTATTTTAAAAGTAAAAATACACATATTTAGAAAATTATTTAGATAAAATGAATATTAATTTTGGATTCAGGAGGTCAGAATTATCTAACAGTTAATTTTTCAAAATTTTATGAGAGCCGATTTTGTAGGTAAAAATTAAATACCATTTAAATATATAATGTGTTTTATTACATCATAATGACCCAATAATAAATGTAATAAAATACAATAAAAGTTATATTAGTCTAATATATGTTTTTAATTTAAAATAATGTGATTTAATACTTTTTTGATTAATTTTACAATTCCTTAGTGGACCCATGAAAACTTATAAACTATTTTAACATTTTAAAATGATTTCCTAGATAGTGTAACTCACATCCACATAAGAAATACTAATTTTTTTTATGTTCGGCCATTAGAAATATGAAATATTTTTTTCCATTCCAATTTGGAAAATCCATGATAAAAAATCATGGGATGTTTTTTGGTTTTGATTAGTTTAATGTCTAGTGTTCAAAACCTCAATAATAAAGAATTTCCTCTCCTTTCCTATATAAACCTACTCAATATCCCATTTCTATTCACTAAAAACCTTGGGAGCTTGATAAATCTCTTCCATCCTCTATCTAGAATCCTTCCAAGGTTCCCCAAGCTCTGTAGTATCCTCTCTCATGCCTCTCCCAATCCTTTGGGATCACACTTCCAAGTAATGGATCTCTTCCATTCTCATTTTTGTCCAAATTTCTTTTTGTTGTTATACCCTTTTATTTTAAATTAAAAATGTTGGGGTATGATTTTCCACCTCCCACATAATTCTCTCATTATTTTTGAATGATGATAGGTCTTTTTCTCTCTCATTAATGATTCCCATGAACACCCATTACCATGTTGAAATTCCGTAAGGAATTTATTTCCTTTCATTTACATTCTAGAAATTATTTTATATTATGCATCTAAATTCCATTAAATATGTTGGGATATTATGTTCCATTACCCCATTATTGTCCATTTCATGTATAAATGAGGAGATACCCCTTTCTCTCTCATCAAACCATTTTACAATTTCTATTTGACGTCGTTATGCTGCCGAAGGTACACTAAAATTTCCATATGAAAATCCTTATGTAAGTGAATAGCATACACATTTCTCTATCAAGGTTATTAACCTTTATGCACATGTAGTTGTTTAATGAGGGGATACATTTATGTATTCCACATATCTTATTTTTGAAATAAATTATGATGTTTGATGAATCCAAGTTGTATTATCCATGTGGCACACTTATGCATGAAATGAAAAGTTTATAAAGGGTACACTCTGATAGCACTCTAATGAATTGGGTAATGATTTGTATCATGATACATAAAATTCAATAAGGGTATACTCGTGATAATTCAAGATTAATGAAGGTTTTAATCATTATAATTAAAGTGTAATGAGGGTATACTCATGGGCCATGTGCACTGATCCTTGGATCATGCTAATATCATGATAAATTTTGTGGCCACATTTCCATGTTATGATAATGATGATATATTATGACTTTATGTTCATGTTTCTATTATGCTCCACTGATAATCCTAATTCCTATCTGGAATTTTTTTCTTCATTTTATTTCTTATTTAATTTGTTACTGGGCTTTATATCTCACACTTTTCTTATGTATGTCATCAGGTATCCCATGCAATGCTAAGTAAAATCGAATGAAGTTGTCATGTAAAAGATTTTTTCTATAAATATATTTTATTCTAGGTTCTATGTTTTTATGTTATTTTCCTAATTTCTTAAGACACTACACCTATAGATCCTTAGAGTTTTATTAAGTTCATGTTTATGTAATAAATCATGTTTAAATATGTAATCAAGATCATGGTTGTCATATAGTTTTAGGGATTAGTCATCATGAAACTAAAGATAATATCTATTGTATGAACGTACTATTAGTGAGTTCAGTGTTAATGAATGTAAGTATTATACCAATGGAAATAAGGAACTCCTCTCACCTTAACATTTGAGTTCACTTGGAAACACTTGTGGAGTAACCTAGAGTTCTTATCCCAAATGAGGGTTTATTGATATCATTAAGAGGGTTCCTCTTGAGGACTGCCTTCTTTTTAGTGGGAGGTTATATTGGAACCCATGTTTTGTGGGTTAAATTGGAACCCAAAGTGTTGGGATGTTGATGGATGTTGAGTACCATTGTATTCTTAGTGTGTACTAAGAGGGAGGTTTGGTTCCAGATGGTATGGGTTTGGTGATCATTGGATTCAATTCATACTATAGACTAGGAAAGTCCATTAGGGTAGAGATAAGGGGAATGTGAATTGCACTATCATTATGTCAGATTTATAACATTTTCATATTTGTAATGGAATATAACTAAAAATTTAAAGTTGTATTACTTTGAGAAAATTTCATCTCCCTATGAGACATGTCTTTCTACTTTAGGGAGTGGAGGATGGTCATTGAATATGGAATATAATTCAGTCATACTTAGAAAAAAGGGAACTTCACAGCTAAAGTAATTTCTATCAAAGGGAGATATAGTGATATTCTAATTTTCTATAAATGTTTAAGGTCCCTAATATATGATTTTAATCTCATTATAATATGTGACACCTTTATACTACACCACATCCCCTTGTCTATTAGGTCCTATTTAGATAAAAAACATTTGTGTGAGTGATGGACCTATCAATCAATAAAAGGAGATATGTAATTCTCAAACACACCCAAAACATAATATGCACAATTAATTCATCATATGAATGAAAAATACAACTTAATCAACTTGGATTAATAAATAATAAATATATGTACTATAATAATTAGAATACATTGTGTTAATACATTCCCAAGTTGAAATTATAATAAATTATCTAGAGAAATATGGTTGATGGTATAATTAGAATATATCCCCATTAAGTTGTAATATTCATCAAAGTATTTTGACATAGATAAAAAATCATTTTAAAGATCACTATAACATTTTATGAGAAATTGTATATTTTATACTGAAATAATTTATTTTAAATATAAAAATTTCCAAAACATCTGTAAAATCTTTTCTTTTAAAGAAACATTGAATATTATTATGAAATCGTTAAATAAAAGATTATTTATGATGACGGTAAAAGTCTTTCATGGGGTGTATGCTAAAACAATGATTCTATTCAAAGCATTGGTAAAAAATGCCCCCTAAAAAATGAGGAAATTCATTTAAATATGTTATATAAAAAAACATGTATAAAAATGATATTAACTGATCAATTGAGAATATTAAAAACATTAATGAATATATTTTATATTAAATATTGACATGGAAGAAAAATATTCCCAACCAAATGGACATAGAAAGTCTGTTTCCCTTAAATATTTATATAGAATTTATAGTAAAAAGAGAGTGTAAATTTAAAGGACAAATAGTAATATTCAAAAGTTACAATATTAGATTAATATCTATTGGTTTTAAGATATAAATAAAAGTTAATTCAAAAAATAGGATCTTATACATAAAAATCATGAATAAGGATGGGATTGTGAAATAATCCACCACCTTTGATCTGAATTCCTTAAAAATCCCTATTAACTTCCTATATAATAAAATAAAATATTTTTAAATTATTCAAAGAAAACCATATATATACTTATAATGTCATATATTATCAACCTATAACATTTCAACACAGTTTAATTAATAATTCATTATTAAAATCATCATTTCTGAGTGTTAACTGTTTGTATTTTCAAGTATGTTTTGGTTCGGTAGTCTAGGGCATTATATATTTCTAAAGATTTCATTATATCCATAACATTTATAATTATAAAAATATTTTATATATTAATTCTATACATAATTATAAATATTCTTGAATGGTGTTCATGATAAATTGACCACATCGATTCGTAGAGGTGCTAGTCTACACTTATGTGTGATCAATGTTATCGTTTTTTAATGGGTGGAAGTGTAATAAAGTAAATAAAATATTATTTTTAAAGAATCATAATTATTTCATAATTATCATATATATTAATTATTTCCATATTCATAACCATACAAGTAATTCGGTGACGAAAAAAAACTACACCGCTACATGGAGATTGAAGGTCGTACATACATATGAGTGATGGATTAGTTTTCCATGTGATATAAAGTAGAAGAACATCAGTTTGACCAAAAAATTAATAAAATTTGATTATATTTAATTTTATTATGTTTTCATATGGTCATTATTATATAACATTTGAATAAGGTAGAATAGAAATGAAAAATAAAATGTTAGGTTAAGAGTTATACATCTTCTTTGTAAAACCACCTTTAGCATACATTGTAAGCCTTCTAGGTTGGTTCTTTGGTGAAGCCAGAGCCTATAATAATGGGGAGGAAAGTCATGAATGTATTTTGGTAGTTCCTATTTTATATAATTTAATAATTGGGTTTTAATAATATAGGATAATTGGTACCCTGTTATAATTGAGGGGAAGAAGACATTTTCAATTACTTAAAATATTTAAACCACATGAAGTATTATAATTGATAAAGTAGATAAAAATTATCATTTCACTGAATTTGATAAAATTAGTTTCTAAATAAATCTAAAAAAATGTTTTTATACAAGTTTAATTTCGTTTTTAATCCTTTCTTTTAGTTTACATCTTGATAAAACCATTTTAATCCTAACCGTGGTAATAAATTTTTACTGATTTTACTATTCAATATGAAAAAAGTATGATAAACTTTTTACATAATATTAATTATTATAATTTCAAATATGGAGTTTATTTTTCAAGAGTTAATTTTTAATATTTGTAGAAATTAATTTTAATATAAGCTCCACAAATGAAACAAAAAACATTTTTGAAAAAATGTATATTTTAAGCTTAAAAATGATTTTATAGAAAAATAATATATAATTCTAATCCTAAATGAACTAATCATATTATTTTAAATAAAAGGAGAATTATTTTTCTATAAAACTAAACCAAAAATAAATGTAATCATTTAAATACTTTATTTAGAAAAAATAATTAAAAACATATTTGGAAAAAAACTTTACTTAAATTTGTAAAATGATAAGCATATATATCTATATTTTCAATTTAATTTTATATGAATTATATTAATTATTAAAATTTATAATTTATTAAAAAGGTTTAATTTTCTTTGAATTTAATCTTATAACATTATAATGTCATTAATGTGATAGTTTTTTATCAATATTTTTCGCTATTAATCCAAAAATCAATTATTTCTGAAAAATCTCAAACATCTCCCCCTAAGATAAATTTGACATGATGAATTATAAAATTAAATTAATTTTAAAAAATTCAATTTTAAAAAATTTAAAATTTATGTTTTAATCTCATTATTGATTAAACCAATTTGGATTGTGTTGTTGTTTCTATAGAATGAATAGATTGCTATAATTGAATCATGGATCTTTAATTATTCCATAAATTAATAATTGACTCCTAAAATTCTCAATAATTTCACCTAAAAAATGTATTTTAGTTGTTATTCATCATTAATTCATTAGGTTTCTACACTTCCTCTTCTATATTATGATTTTCCCAAAGTACATTACTAGCTATGCCATCCAATTCTTCAACACTTTTTATTTAATGCCCATAAAACTGATTCACTATTCAAAATAATATAAATATTGTCCCAATTATATCTAATTATTGGTGAGAACATGTGGTGGATATGGTTTGTACATCCTCTATAAAGTTATATGAAACTTGTTACAAACTTTAGATATGCTAGGTATAATTTCCAAAATGTAAAACACTTCCCCAATTATTTATAGAATTTAAAATGGCCTAATAAACATGGAAATAGTTTCCATTTAATTAAAAATCATATAACACATTTACATGGGGTTAAAATCCAGAAAAAATGATCTCCCACTTAAAATTCTAAATCATTCCTTTAGTTATCAATGCAACAATTTTTTCTATTTTTAACAACCATAATATGATTCCCAATAATATTCACTTTCAGTATTATATCCTCAAAAAAATTGGGAATACATGATTCCTTTAAAAAAATTACCAAAAATATAGAGTAAGAAACAACTTTTACAATGATCCATATGCTTAAATTTAAAAGACTTATTAGAATCTATTATTATATGAAATTTCATCAATGTTAAATAATTATACCATATACCTTGAATGTAAATCTAGCATGACCTCAACCTATACTCTAATGTATGAATAGTCCTTTTAGAAATCCCATCAATTTTAGGATGATAAGTTGTGCTCAAAAAAATCAATTTCAAAAACATTCAGAAGACACTGCACTAATTACAATGTATACTAGGGAATACAATCAAATACAATTTATAGAGTTTTACCATGAAGTCTCAAAAACTCATTAATATAGATCTTAGTAGATAAAAAAGAGGAATATATTCTATTATAAAGAGGAAATTTATGGGATTGGTAAGACGATCAGTAATATCCCATATGGAATTATTCATTATATGAGTCTTTTAAAATCTAGTTACAAGGTCCATTATAAAGGCATCCCATTTCAACACAATAATAGGATGAGGTTTAATGAATCCATTAGTATATTTTGTCTCAACCTTTACCTATTAAAAAATAAAGAATATTGATACATATTATGCAATTTCCAATTTCATATTATCAAAAGAAAAATTTCCCTACAAATCTGGATACATTATGCAACTTCCAGTATGTATTGAGAAATTATAGCAACGAGATTCATCTAATATTTTTATATTCATCTCATGTATGGATAGAACACATAGCTTCATTCTAAAGTTCAGCACTACATATTAAGAAAACATTCATTTTAAAATAATTAATATCTTTAATTTTATCTTTTAAAATAGTATTATCGAGATTGAAACTTTTTATTATTTGAAATAAGGATAATTTGGAAATCATTTGTAAAATAAGGGATGTTTCCCATTCCCTACTAATTCCCATACCCATGTTTCCTAAATCACATAATAAATAATCCTTTTTTATCCACATCTTATTTAAAAATCCATGATCTTTTTTACTAAATGCATCAAAAACCTTATTATCATTCCCAGGGAGGTAGTGTATTGAGAAATCATAATCATTGAGTATCTTTATCCATTTACTTTTACTCATGTTGATCTATTTCAATGAAATTATGAATTTCATGATCTTTTAATTTATATTTACCTCATTATTCACTATATAGAAAATTCTTTTATATATTTAAGGAAGAAATTACCACTAACAACTCAATATCAAGGGTTGGATAGTTATATTAATGGATAATTAATTTCCATGAAACAATGAAAATAAATTTATCATTCTTCATAAGGACACATCTGTGCCTTTTCATTGACGTGTCACACTATATCAAAAATCCACAACATCCTAATGGTAATGTAAACACTGACACATTGATCAACCTCATGTTTCTCTATTTATAAAATTTTTTATATTCCTCTATCCATAAGAACATTACCCATTTACATGTTAACATAGTAAACATGTTTTGTAATTAGGAATTAAAAAAACACTTATAGTAACCTGATTCTCCAAGGAAACTATGTACCTTTTTTCTTATTTTACAACATTTTCCATTATTTGATTATAGTTATCTTTGAGGTATCAACTCACACTCTATCCATAAAGACAATATGGATAAAAAAGAACTTCCCAAATAATGAATTCAATCTCGATAAATTTTTTCTATAAATCCTATTCTCAAAGAGTCCCATGAATGATTTGTAAAAGAATTTTCAGATCTTAAAAACATTTTGTGTATAACATGATGTCATCAATAAATACCATTATTAAATTATCAATGTATTACATGGGAACTATGATCATTAGATCCATAAAAATAGTCATATCATTGCAGAATTAAAAGGAAATTCTTTTAAACCTATAATTTCTAAACCTCATATAAAATTATGTCCTTGTAATATCTTTATTTCTTAATTATAATTGGTTATAACCATAATGAAGATCAATATTTGAAAAATATAGAGCTCCTTGAAGTTGAATAAGATAATCAATATGGGGTAGAGGATACTTTTTCTCCATTGTAATTGAATTGAATAACCTATAATAAACGTTTCACCATATATTCTCATCCAAAATAAGATCTCATTAAGGAGAAACACTTATGTCTATGAGTAACTTATCACACACCTCAAATGGTAATTTCTTTAACTTCATTAGTACAACTATGGTAAATCTATCAGGAGTCATGGATATATGTTTCTCATTATGGGTGAGTTAAAATGAAATCACAAAATCAAACTCAAGTGGATGCCTGAGTAGTTCTTTTGGAAACACATAAATGTGTTTTTCATAATAAGAAAATATTCTTTCCTAGGGTAACATTTGACATAAATAGGATTTTAATTTTCTTATTCTCCCAAAATTTCATACAGATAGATAATATGGGTGGATCCAGTCATGATTTACATAATTAATTTTAATTATAAAGACAAGTAATTCCACATAATCATCATTTATCGTGATCAACTTCTTATAGAAATAATTGTTTTGATTATAATTTTAAACTCAATCCATACCATGGATAATATAAAATTCCACCATATGTATAATAATAAATTTTTTGAATGGGGTATGTCCATGTATTATAATGAGGATGGACCAAAATATATATTTTTTCAATAATACTTCCTCCATGTGATATGATTGATAAATCTCTTCTTAGTGTTATAGAAAAATACATAATTTTATTAATGAACATGAATGATCTAAATTTGTAGGAGGATCTATAATTGAATAAATAATTAGATAACATTGATGTTTTGATCAATTTACCTTACACCACATCCATGGGAACTTCAAATTCACCTTTATTCATGACATAAGATTTTTTTTCTCCCCTTAGACTATTCTATGATAAGTTTCCTTGATGTTTGGGGAGTTTTTTGGATGATTTACTCATCTAATTATAGTTAATACATTGTACTTTGATATATTTTCACATAGAATTGAGTTCATGTGATTGAACTATTTTCATTGAACATGTTTATCATACTCATGTTCCCCCCATGAATGTACCAAGGAATGTCTTTCCACATGTATCATATGTTTGAAATTCCCCTTATCTTCTTTACCCTATCAATTTTTCCTTTATGAGGTTCCCAACCATTTTATTCTTCTATTTATTTCATATAAAGACATAATACTTGAAGAATTATCTCTTTTAATTCATATAACATGATATTATATTCTCATATGATGATAATTTCTTGGAGACTTGTTCCCTTGAAAGGATTGGATTTATAAAATCAATGAGACATTCAATATCACTATTTAGTATATGCACATAGTCCACATCATGATTCACTAAACCTGAAATGTTAGCACTATACATTTAATTTTATTTCTATTTATTTTTTACTAGACACAAGATTTTCTCTCTATATCTGCTCATTTATCATGAGGATGATATTCTTATAGGAAAAGTTCCTTATATTCCTTCAACTATATGCTCTTTATTTCCTCTACAACCATATATGTTTGAACCAGTGAACACCATTAATATGAATCCCCCATGAGATGATAAATGACTTTAAACCCATCTCCCTTTCATTAATTTCCAAAGAGAGAAATAATTTATTTAAGTAACATATCTATTTCTCATACAGAAAAGGATTTGTGGATCCATTGAATGGTAGAGCCTATTTTTACATGAAATGGTCTAACATTATTACAATGTGTTGTGGATCATCAGGAAACTCTAGAATTGAAAGGTTTTTGTTCTTAATCCAGGACATCTTCCTAAATATGTCTATAAGTTTTTCTCCTTCCAGCTTCAACTTCATCTATATATTAATTTTCATAATCAGGCTTAAAATCAAGTTATATATTATGTGCATTTAAACATTTTCCATTATTTCCAATAGTATGCATTTCTTAATAATCACATACACCATATTAGTTCATAACAATATAATGTATAATTCCAAATCTAGTGAAAAGAACATAACATAAATTTAAAATTTATTCATAAATAATCTTATAATCCTATTATTAGTATTTTTTTTGAATAACTTCAAATAATAAAAACAATTTAAACATTTCTTAAGGTTTTATAATGAGCATGTGAATACAAAAAAATAATATCCTTTGGGAGGGTCTAGCCATGTGTGCAGTCTTAGCCCCACTCATAATCCACTAGGGATAATTGGGTTAACACCTAGTCCACCCCTTTTAGAGTTGTTACTAATAGGATAATTTTTCCTATATTCAAATCTAATTGACAATATTCATACACGTATGTATTTTCTTGGAAACCTAACATTCACTATATTATAAAAAAATAACTATATTATCAAACATTTAGTCCTATCTGTTGATTATATCATTTCATAATTGGAAGTTCCTATCCTTTACCATTATATATTCTACTTTTTCTCAACTATAATTCTCATTTGAGTGGATTTTCCGTTTATAATTTTCATGAATTATTAAAAATACAAACAATGTAAACACATACATTACAATTTCCCACTTTTACATATTATATGTAAGAACCCGGACCTACTTTTAGGTATGTTTTTCCTTTTTCTGGAGTTTTTGAGAAAAGAAGAGTTTCTGGAATTTTTTTGAAGTACACGCCGTGTACTTTATGAGTACGCACCATGTACTTCGTTTCCACGTGAGGTTGTGGGTTGGCCATGTAAGGGCCACACACACGGTCGTGTGGAGTGACATGGAGGCCTCTTAAAGAGGAGTACAGAAATAGTAAGTAAACGTCGGGTACTCCAAAAGTACACGCCGTGTATTTTGTTTAATTTTTCATTAAACACACTGGGGTCACGTCTAATCACCAGAAACACCTCATTTTAGTTATAGTTTGCCCAAGATATCCTGAACAGCTGTGGATCTTCAATGAACCCCTCAGCGATTTTCTGTCCTTTTAATTGAACTCTATCTTTTGTGTTGGAACCGCATCAGTGAGTTCTCTCTTCTTCTAGAAACTCGTTTCCCAATTCCTTCTCTTTTCTTGGTTATCGTGGGTTGAACATTTTAGAAATTTTTGTAGATATTCAACTTTCTAAGTCGATTCAAGCCTTTCGGTTCAAGTATATTGATATCCTAGAATCAAGGTAGGTGGTTTGTGCCATTCAATTCAAAGTCGTTGAGTATTATGTGCAAATTTCACAAATACCCTTGAACGGGGTATTGTGTGTTTCCTGTTTTTCCCATGTTGTTTTCCTGATTTTCTTATATACTTGAGTATAGGTTATTGTTTTTGAATAGGGTAAATTATTGTGCGTTGGATGCTTATTGTGCATGTTTTTCCTATTTATGACGGTTTGGTCTAGTTTTTTCTGTTAGGCTATTGCCAGTTCCATGCCTACTTGTTGGATGGTGTGAGTGTTGTTCTTCTATGCTGAGATGTTGTAGAATTCTAGCCATGTATTCCTTTAGGATAATTTTTTCATTAAGTGATGTGATACATGCTGACATTACATAGGTTTGTGGGAACGTAGTTTAGTAGACCATAGGGAGAATGGACGTAAGGGCTTCTCTAGAGTGTCTTTAATTTACGATGCGAGACTATAGGTGGAATTGATGTTGAGTTCTTCCTCAGATTTTCTGTAGTTCCTCGATGTGGGCCACAGGGGGAATAAGGTGTTGAGTGCTTCCCCAGAGCGCTTTTAGTAAGATACGATACTATAGAGGGAATTGATGGTGAGTGCTTCCCCAGAGAGTCTATTCTTTAGCTGAACCAGAGGGGTGAGACTGTGTGTGCCTCTCACAGGGTTTCTAGTGCTTATAGTTTGAACCATAGAGGTTAGGAGATGAGAACTACCTAGAGGGTTACCTATTTTTTCTACTTGATTGAGTGACTGCTTCCTTGGTTGTAAATTATATGCTAGAATTTGTGGATTGCTCGTTGTTGAGTATTTCTCCAGTTTACTACTTTCTGTACTTTTACCTACCATGTATTCACTTACTATTAGGCACAGATCTTAGGGTGGTTTCCTACTGGGATTTGTTCCTGACACCCTATTTGGATCATGCTTTTGGGCCCAAACATATTATAATTTTGCTGGTATAGATAAGGACTAGCGCCCTTCTACTTCAAGTTCTTGATTGCGCTGGAGCTGGATAGCATGGGACCAAGCAATGGATTGTAATGTTGAGGATTTTATCTATTTTCCTTGTGTACTTGGGTTTAGTGTTGTATTCAGTATTGTGACTTGTTTGGCTTCTTTCATAGACAAATTTGTATCATGAATCATTTATATATTTTTCTCCAGTTGTTTATCTATCATTTTTCCACTATTACTATTGTTTGATATTTACTGCTTCTGTTGTTGTATGATTGTTTATCTTTCACTGTGTAACTATGCCAATGAGGGCATAGTTTCCCCATTATCACACCCAAGGCCCTCGCTACTAGTCGACAACCTCTGGTGTTCAGGGAAATGTGCTTGAGGCCATGTGACCAACCAGGTACAGGGCGCCCCTGGGTGGCTTCTGGAACCCGGGAATTACAATGTGGTATCAAAGGTATTATTTTCTCTTGACTTACTATTTGGAGGCTATAGCCAGAGATAGGATGGAATAAGTACTTGGTAATAAGTTTTGCTCAAGAGTAGATAACCCGTGTATAGGGAAAATCCATACTACCTCATTTATGGTAATTTTACTGGTTTTCAATTTTACAGTTGATTTGATTTCTCCCTTTCGTGATTCACAAGATTTTTGATGTTACCGTTGTTGTTATTGTGGTTCTATTTCTGTCTCAACCTGATGAGATTAGGGTATGCCATCTCATGCATCATATAGGCACTTGTTAGAAATCACATGCCACACATTCTTGCAATTCCATCTAGGATTCATTAGATATTACATGTTGTTGTGATAGATGTTGTGTAGATTATGCATGTTATTGTGATAGATGCTTTGATAGAATCCATACGATTTGATAGGGAAATTGTTTGTATAGTGCTTTGCTTAGCTGGATGCCAAACATTGGTTCTTGAGGTGTTATGGGACCCCATGGATAGGAATTTGGTGGATCATTGCCTGTTTTCCTTGTTATAACTTGTATAATATGACAAGATTTGATTTTTAGGGAGTATGGGCCCTCACGGATCAGAATATGGCACCTTAACGTTTGTTTTCTGTATTTTCTGGGCTCTGGAGAAGGTTCTGAGGCTACTGCCCAGAAAAGTGCATAATACGTAGCGTGTAATTTATTAATACACACTGTTTAGTTTTTAACCATGTCACTAACTATGTGGGCAGGGACACAGGATTATGAAAAAAATAATTCAAGAACACGCCGTGTAGGGTACGTACACACCATGTTGTAGTGACCGTGTGTCTACCCATGTGACTAATGACACAGAAGGATGATACTTGACTATACATTTCGTGTGATTATTCCACACGATGTGCCGTATAACCTAGGTACCCAGTTGTGTCACGAAGAACACGGGTCAGGTAAATCCCTCAAGTACAAACCCTGTGCACATGGAGCATGCTGTGTAGAGTGAACCGTGTAGCCGGCCATGTAATTAACAACACGGTTCAGTTGGGACTTCGGTGTACATTTCGTGTCCATCTGGAACACACCGTGTAGTTTAACCTGGATACACAGGCCGTGTCACTAACAACACGGGATAAGTAAAATTTGTTGATTACACGTCGTGTCTACCTTGAACATGCCGTGTAGTTTTGTCTGAGGAGAGCTGTGTGGCTTACCATGTAGAAGAACATGGGTAGGGAAAGTGGATTCAAGTACACACCATGTGTTAGGATAACACGCCGTATGTTTGGGTGTTACACGACCAGTTTTGACTAGAGTACACGCACATGCAAATGACTTAAGGGAACACATAGTGTAGTCTTTATACACGCCGTGTAGTCGTGTTTTGTAAAACGTGAATGATTTATTTCTTCTGTTCCCTTCTTATGCTCCTAGTTTTTAGTCCCTGATAATGTGATCTATGTCTGAGTTTTCCCTTGTAGAGTCATGGCATAGAGATGTCCTCCGGTTGCACGCCAGTTTCCAGGTGGTGATCAGATGCTGGATATGGCTGTTTAGGGACTTACCACAGATCCTCCTGTTGGTCCACCCTTGGCACCATCAGTGATACCATTTGTAGGCGCCGATGCGCGGTTTAGGGAAGGCTTTCTAAGGATGATTCTGACCTTCCAGGGAGCACTGCCTCCTACCTCGACTCTAGCAGACTTGACGCGGGTTTTCTAGTAACAACATCCTCATACCTTTTCAAGTGAATTAGGACCTAAAGCTATAGATTCATGGATAGAAGCCATAATAACAATCTTTGAGCATTTTGAGATGCCTCCAGAAAGGTGGGTCATGCTCACGACCAACATGCTACGAGACTCTTCCAAGAGGTGGTGGGACGTGATCTCACAGGCGGGTTATCAACAGGTTATGGCATGGGAGGAGTTTCGGTGCTTATTTTATAACTACTTTTATCCAGAGACCCTGAGGGACGACTGAGCCTAGGAGTTCATGAGCCTAGATCAGGGTACTCTTTCTGTCATGGAGTATTCCTCTCGTTTCACAGAGCTTCATCATTTCACACCCTTGTTGGGTGGAGATGGGTTGTTCTTGGCAAGGAAGTTTTAGGATGGTCTCAGACGAGAGATCCGCTCATAGGTGAATATCATCAGGCTGACTTCCATCACTTCCATCATTAACTAGGCACTGATTGTAGAGAGAAATATGATATATTAGGGAGCTGAGAGCCAGGGTGGTTCCGCCTACAGGGTTAGTACTTCACCAACTGATAGTAGGAAGCACCGTAGGGAGTCTACGCATGGTGATCTGAGGTAGTGAGACACATATTTAGATACCCTGGTGGTATTATACTAGTGTGGAAGGGCAGAGCATACGAGGCCGCAGTGCCAAAGAGACCTAGAGGAGTGACAGTATTGATGAAAGATGGGTCACCTTCATCGCTTCTATCAGGTTTTTTCACCAACACCTAGTGACATGGGTTCTTCCATGACTCCTTGTTCAAGAGCAGCGCCACCAGTTTCGGAACTTGATTTCTTCCATCTATTCGGGCCGAGGTGGAGGTCGAGGTCGTGGTGGTCAGTCACCAGGCTTTCAGCGACGGTAGGGTGTATCAGCTTAGAGCGGTCAGGCAGGGTCATAGGGTCGTGGTACCGGTCCGGCCTTTGCAGTGGAGCAGACCCAGCAGGAGCAGTATCTTGGACCCTCTACAGTTCGAGGTATGATCTTAGTAGCCTCATTTTTATCTTCTATTCTATTTGATACAGGGGCTTCCCATAGCTTTATATTTGTTGTTGTTGTAGAGATCATTGGGAACTACATTGTTTCCTCTACAGATACCTTGACTCTGGACACACCATTGGGGACTATAGTGGTTAGTGTATATCAGTGCAGATAGTTCCCTCTTGAGGTTGCGGGGTGTCACTTCTTATGGGACTTCTATTTCATAAAGATGACAGGCTATGATGTCATCCTTGAGATGGACTGGTTAGTTCCTTTCCAGGAAATCGCTGACTATTATCACCGCAGGGTGAGTTTAATATCACCATAGGGTGGATCTTTTTTTCATAAGGTCAAGTGGGATGTCCAGGTGAGTAGATAAGGACCCGAGCATCATGGGCTAGGTGGATTTGCAGCTCAGATTTCCAGTTTGTATCTGGATGATGAGGGGACTTTGCAGTTAGACTTTACTCAAGTGGTGGATCGTTTCAGGGATGTCTTTCTAGAGTACTTTTCAGTTTTGCCTCTGAAGCATGAGGTAAACTTTTTGATTGAGCTCGTTCCAGGAGCGACATCGGTGTCCATTCCTCCTTATAGGATGGCTACACCTGAGTTTCAAAAGCTCAAGAAGTAGTTGGAGGAGTTATAGGAAAGGGGTTACATCTGACCCAGTACCTCTCCTTGGGTTTCTCTTCTCCTATTTGCAAAAAAGTCAGATGACACCCTTAGGCTTTGTTTGGATTATTGGAAGCTTAACCAGTTGATAGTCAAGAACCAATATCCCTTGCCTAGGATTGATGACCTCTTTGATCAGCTTCGAGGAGACCGAGTGTTCTCGAAGATCGATTTGAGGTCTGGTTATCATCATTTGTGCATTAGACCATATGATATACCTCTTACAACCTTCCATATCATGTATGGTCTATACAAGAATATGGTAATGAAGTTCAGTCTCACGAACGCGTCGATAGTTTTCATGGCACTGATGAACCGAGTGTTCCGTACATACTTAGAATCTTTTTTGGTGGTATTTGTGGATGATATCTAGGTGTACTATCACACTCGACACGACCATGATACCAATCTTGAGATCATTCTGAGTACACTGAGAGAGCATCAGTTATATGCTAAGCTCTCAAAATTCCACTTTTGAATGGATCAGATTCACTTCTTGGGTCATGTTATCTCATAGACAGGAGTATCAGTATTCCTAGAGAAAGTGAGATCAGTTTTTTTTTGGGATCATCCGAAGAACATATTCAAGGTATGGAGTATCCTAGGGCTGGATGGATACTACATATGCTTCATACAAGACTTTTTATGATTAGAATCACCACTGACGGGTCTGACCAAGAAGGGTGTGAAATTCTTATGGTCAGATTCTTGTGAGTCAGCCTTTCAGAAGATGAAATGGAGGATGACTTCAGCACCAATACTAGTCTTTCCAGAGCTGGGAAAGAGATATACTATTTACTACGACGCTTCAGGTATCGGGCTGGGAGTTGTGCTTATGCAGGGAGATGAAGTCATCACCTATAGGTCTTGACAATTGAGGCCACATGAGATGAATTACCCGACGCATGATCTGGAGTTGGCATCTGTTGTTCATGCCTTACGTTGTTGGAGACATTATCTTCTAGGAGAGTAATTTGTGGTTTTCACCAACCACAAGAGTCTCAAGTACATCTTCACTCAGCGTGATCTGAATCTGAGACAGCGCAGTTGGGTTGAGTATCTACAGTTTTTTGACTTTGAGCTTGCCTATATGCCTGGGAAAGGCAACGCAGTGGCAGACGGGTTGAGCAGGAGAACTCAGATACAGGTAGTTTAGGAGGCTAGCAGTGAGTGGCAGCTGATAGCTCTGTTCTCTGATATGCATTTGGAGGTGCATGACAGACAGGGGCATACTTTTCTATCTTTTGTAGCTGTTACCTCTACTCTTCTCGATCGAGTATGGATGAAGTAGCTATCATACTCACAAGGCCTAGTCTTGCATGAGAGTGTGTCAGGAGAGGACCTTATTCCTGGGTGGAGCATAGGAGAGGATGAGATCTTGCGGTTCCAGGGACGTGTATGGCTGCCGACAGATATACGCGAGGAGATGATGCATGATTTTTCATTCCTCGGTTTGGGCAGTTCATCCTGGCATCACCAAGATTTATCTCTATCTTCACTGCCAGTATTGGTGTCCAGGTATGAAGAGAGATGTTTCTGGTTTTTTCATGAGGTGTTCCACTTGTCAGCGGGTGAAAGTGTAACATCAGCGACCATAAGGTCTTTTGCAGTAGTTACCCATTCCCGAGTGGAAGTGGAATGATATCTCAATGGACTTCGTAACGGAGTTTCCAAGGTCACCGCATGGGAATGATGCTGTTTGGGTTGTCATCGAGAAGATTACGAAGGTTAATCACTTCTTGATGATCAAGGAATCCATCAGTGTTGATGAGATGGGACGATTGTACATCCGAGAGATTGTACATCTACATGGAATTCCACACTCCATTGTTTCAGACAGGGGTGCGTGTTTTAATTATCAGGTCTGGCAGGGGCTTCAGAAGGATTTGGGTATATAAGTACTTCTGAGTACAACATACCATCCCCAGACAGATGGCCAGTCCAAGCGTACGATTCAGTTGCTTGAAGATATCCTCCGAGCATGAATTCTGGACTTCGGAGGTTCTTGGGAGAAGCAGATACCTCTTGTGGAGTTTCCCTACAACAATATTTTTTCAAACAACTATTCAGATGGCACCGTATGAGGCTTTGTACGCTAGGCCATGCCGATAACCCATATGTGGGATGGAGGTAGGAGAGGCATCTTTTCTAGGACCTCATCTTTTTTAAGAGACCACAGAGTAGATAGAGTTGATTCGTAAGATTGCTGCTGCACAGTCTCAGCAGAAGTCGTATGTCGATCAGGGGAGGAGACCTCTGGAGTTCGAGGAAGGGGATCAGGTTTTTCTATGTGTCACACCGAGGTGGGGACATCATAGGATTCATAGACAGGGTAATCTTTTAACTAAGTTACATTGGGCCATTTGATTTTCTAGAGAGAGTTGGGTCGGTTGCCTATCGGTTGCAACTACCCCAGAGGTACTGGGATATGCACAATGTCTTCCATGTTTCTCAGCTCTGACGCTACTTTTAAGACTCATCGCATGTCTTTCAACCAGAGGAGGTTGATCTCGAAGCAGATGCATCGTTTGAGGAGAATCCTATCTAAATTTTTGATTATGGTATGAAGGTTCTCCATGGTCGGTTTGTTCCTATGTTATGGGTGTTATAGAAACATGGGCGAGTATAGGACGCGACTTGGGAGAGGGAGGCTGATGTATGATCACAGTGGCCGGAGCTGTTCGAGGTTTCTACTTCTATGCCTTGCTAGGGAAATTCGAGAACAGATTTCTTTAAGGGGGGAAGTTTGTAAGAACCCAGACCTTCTTTCGAGTATGTTTTTCCTTTTTCTAGAGTTTTTGAAAAAAGAGGAGTTTCTAGAATTTTTTTGAAGTACATGCTATGTACTTTTTGAGTACACAATGTGTACTTCATTGTCACGTAAGGTCGTCTGCTGGCCGTGTAAGGGCCACACACATGGTTGTGTGGGCTGACGTGGAGGTCTCCTAAAGTGGAGTACGGAAATAGTAAGTATAAAATGTTTACTCCAAAAGTACACGCCATGTATTTTGTTTTTTCATTAAATGCACCATGTTCGCATCTAATCGCCAGAAACACCTACTTTTAGGTCTCATTCGACCGAGAGATCCTGAACGGCCATGGATATTCGACAAACCCCAAATAAATCATCCTTCCTCTGAATCGATCTCCGTTGATTGCATTGGAACTACATCGGTGAGTTCTCTCTTCTGCTGGAAACTCGTTTCCCAATTCCTTTTCTTTTCTAGGTTATCGTGGGTTGATCGTTTTAGATGTTTTTTTTGATCTTCGACATTCTAAGGAGACTCAAGCCTCATGTTTCAAGTATATCGATCTCCTAGCATCAATGTAGGTGGTTTGTGCCTTTTCGTTCAAAGTTGTTGAGTATTATGTGCAAATTTCACAAATACCCTTGAACGAGGTATTGTGTGTTTCCTTTTTTGACCTTATTGTTTTCCCTCTTTTCTTATATTCTTGAGTAGAGGTTATTGATTGTGAATAGGGTAAATTATTGTGCTTTGGATGCTTATCGTGCATGTTTTTCCTATTTATGACTGTTTGGTCTAGTTTTTCCTGTTAGGCTATAGATAGTTCAATGCCTAGTTGTAGGATGGTGTGTCTGTTGTTCATCCATGCTGAGATGTTGTATAATGCTAGCCAATTATTCCTTTAGGTTACTTTGGCTGTTACGTGATATGATACTTTTTGACTTTACACAGGGGTGTGGGAACCTAGTGCAGTAGACCATATTGAGAATGGATGTAAGGGATTCTCCAGAGTGTCTTTAATTTATGATGAGATACCACATGGGAATGGATGTTGAGTGCTTCCTCAGAGTGTCTGTAGTTCCTTGACGCAGGCCACATGGGTAATTAGACATTGAGTGCTTCCCTAGAGCACCTTTAGAACGATACGAGTCTATAGGGGAAATTGATGGTGAGTGCTTCCCTAGAGAGTCTATTCATTAGCTGAACTAGAGGGGTGAGACTTTGTGTGCCTTCTAGTGGTTTTCTAGTGCTTGTAGGTTGAACCATAGGGGTTAGGATGTGAGAACTACCCAGACGGTTACCTATTTGTGCTACTTGCTTGAGTGACTGATTACTTGGTTGTAAATTATATGCTAGAATCTGTGGATTTCTTACTGCTGAGTATTTATCTTATTTACAGCTTTCTGTAATTTTACCTTCCATGTATTCATTAACTGTTAGGCACAAATCTTCGAGTGGTTTCCTACTGGGATTTTTGTCTGACACCCTATTTGGTACATTCTTTTGGTACCAAACAGATTATATTGTTGTAGGTATAGATAAGGGTAGACACCCTTCTACTTCAGGTTCTTGATTGCACTGGATCTAGAGAGAATGGGACCAAGATATGGCTTATGATGCTGAGGAGTTTATTTTTTTTCCTTTTGTACTTAGGTTTAGTAATGTATTCACCATTTTGACTTGTTTTGCGTCTTTATTAGGCGCATATGTACCATGCATCATTTATATATTTTTCACTAGTTTTTTATCTATCGGTATTCCGCTATTACTGTTGTTTGGTATTTACTACTTCCGTTGTTGTATGTTTGTTTATCTTCCATAGTGTTACTCTGCCAATGAGGGTATAGTTTCCCCATTATCACACCCAAGGCCCTCACTACCAATTAGCAGCCTCTGGCATTCATGGAAATGCTCTTGAGGCCATGTGACCAACCAGAATTGACAGTGAGTGCTTCCCCAGAGAGTTTATTCTTTAGTTGAACCAGACGGCTGAGACTGTGTGTGCCTACCAGAGGGTTGCTAGTGCTTGTAGGTTGAACCATAGGGGTTAGGATATGAGAACTACCTAGAGGGTTTCTAGTGCTTGTAGGTTGGACCATAGGGGTTAGGCTGTGAGAAATACCCAGGGGGTTTTCTGTTTGTTCTACTTTCTTGAGTGACTACTTACTTGGTTGTAAATTATATGCTAAAATCAGTGGATTACTTGTTGTTGAGTATTTCACTTGTTTACAGCTTTCTGTTCTTTTACCTTCCATGTATTCACTAACTGTTAGGCACAGATCTTTGGGTGGTTACCTACTGGGATTTTTGGCTCACACCCTGTTTGGGTCAAGCTTTTGGGCCCAAAATGATTATATTGTTGCAGGAATATATAAGGGAAAACGCCCTTCTACTTCAGGTTCTTGATTGCAATTGAGCTAGAGAGCATGGGACCAAGCTATGTCTTGCGATGCTAAAGAGTTTATCTATTTTCCTTTTGTACTTGGGTTTAGTACTGTATTCAACATTGTGACTTGTTTGGGATCTTTCTTAGACGCATTTGTATCATTCATCATTTATATATTTTTCTCCAGTTGTTTATCTATCCGTTTTCCATTGTTACTATTGTTTGGTATTTACTGCTTCCATTGTTGTATGATTTTCTATCTTCCATTGTGTTACTCTACCAATTAGGGCATATTTTCCCAATTATTACACCCAAGGCCTTCACTACTAGTCGGCAGCCTCTGGCATTCGGGGAAATGCGCTTGAGGCCATGTGACCAACTTGGTATGGGGTACCCCTGGGCGGCTTTCGGAACCAGGACATTATAGTATAAATTTATCCCACCAAAGGAAACCCTTTTTAAATAAAAAATGCTTTCTTTTCATGACACATATTCAATATATTCATCGTGAAATCTCATTTTTCCTACCCAATCTTTAAGGCCTACGAAAAACATTATAAAATATTAGATGAGAACAAAAATCTCAGTAAGGGGCATAAAAAGTAAGAAAACTATTAGTCCTGTGAAAAACATGAAAACCCCATTTTATGTTATTAGATAGAATCAAACTAAAAAATAACATTAAATAAACACTTATGTTTTCCTCTCATAAATTCATTAAAATGAATATCAAGAAAATAAAACTCTTTTTGGTGACTTAGAGAATAATATTCAAAACACACTTTTGAAACCCTTTCAATTGGAATAACCATACAAATGGCACACAATATTATTATTAACCAATTCATAGGAGATTCGTAATGGGGATCACTATTTGTATATTCTACATGGGGCTCACAGGTAAGCTATAATGTGGCTCAACCCTTTTTATAAGCTATATTCACATCAACCATTTATCATGACCTATAACAGGGATCAAACATTCATATAATATGTATCGGGATCACCCATGAGATATTATGGGGCTCAACCCTTTTTATATGTTATATTGAGCTCACCCATTTTAGATAATTCACAATTACCATTTCATTAATAAAGCACTTTCATCAGAAAACCATTTGAAACACTTTATTAATTCTATTTGAAAAACTCTTTTCTTTATAAACCCATTTTAAATTACAAAATACCCAAAAATGAAAACAACTATTTTCATTTAATAAAATAATTGTGATATTATAGGAATATTGAATCTAAATAATAGTCATAATGGAGGAAAATTTATTTTCATCGTATACATTAAGATTACTGCATTACTTTTTTCAATTATCAAAATGTTCCGTATAAAATACATAAAATGATTTCCTTAGAAAACAATTCAATGAAATTAAAAATTGAGATAAAACGTTTGTTATAATCCTTTTTGTTTCCATATAAATAAATATATAAAATAATATCATGAATATAGATATTGATAAAAATATTTGATAATTAAATCTTTGAACATTCATTATGTCTCGTACATCTTTGAATATTTAAATTTGAATCCCTATGAAATAATAATATTTAGAAAACATTAAATAACATGATAATAAACAATTTAATTATTTTATATGTCAAATTGGGGATTATATACACCTCATAATAGAAGGTTGGTGTATAACATCAAAAACATGCCTCGATGAAAGGAGATTGAGGCGATGTCCCTTACCTTGAGTCTGACTCATCACGTACAATTTTTATTATCATGAATAATAAACATAATATAATTTTTTAATATCTTTATAACCATAATTATGTTTATTATCCTCATTTATATCACTTATTATCCTTTCATAACAATTACTTAATTATTCATGTTCATGTGAGATGTTTTGATGATATTCAGTACTTGAGTCCAAAATGAATTTGGTATCATGTCAATAGTGAAAGTGATCATTATTAAATCATCCCTATAATAATATTCAAGAAATAAAAATATCTTTTACATATCTATTATACTTTTAAATCGATCAATTACATATGTATATATGAAATTAACTATGTTGCAATCATGGAGACGGTAAGTCATATGTACGCATGTGTAACATTTCAATTTATCAATGATAACCATGGAAATAATTTAAGTACTATTTTGTATTTATATAATTATAATAATTTCCTTAATATAATATTAATTTATTTAAATATACTTATATATATCATCATTGTGATGTGTTCATGAAAAAAAATCACATCACTTCATGGAGGTGATAGTTCACACGTACGCTCGAACGACATTTTCATTTTTTATGTTCATGATATGGTAAGAACTTAAATTTTATATTATTATTTAATAATGATAAATATGTCATTAATATCATATATAAAAATTAATTCCCTGATTATGACCATTCTTGGGTGATGGTTTTGGAAAATGAATTATATCGATTCAGATGTGGTAGTCCACCCTACACACAAACAATTAATTATTTTCGCATTTCATGGAAATGGAGATGGATTATGTCGTAATATTTAAAAAATGGAATATAATTATATTTTATATAATTTAGTTATTAATATATCATTTTTTTATAATATTTTAAGGAAGTGGAAGAAGAAACAAGACAAAAAATGTAACACACCAATCTTCCATGATATGCTTCTCTTTAAATAATGCAATAGCTTACATTGTACGCAAGTTTGAGATTCTAACACACCGTGACCAATCAAAATAGCCGTTATGAATAGTAATAACAACTTTTTGAAATTAAATAAATTTTATGCTTCAAAATGGACTTCATTTTTGGATTCCGAATATCAAAATAAGCCTATGTTGAATTTATGGTATTTTTCTGAGAACTTCCAATTTTCTATGAATAGTGAATAATACTTAAAAACAACTTTTTTAATCAAAATAATTTATAGTGATAAATTATAAAATTGAGTGGTTTTAAATTATAATGAGAATATATGTTAACCATTTTATCTAATGGTGGTCATTATAATTAATTACACTTTGAAATTGGACATAAACAATTGTCAATCTTTTGATATATATTGTTTCCTAAAAACACGCTATTTGTTGTGAAAACGAGAATTAAATACTAAATTAATTAATTCAACTTATATGTTTTGAATTTTGTAAAATAGAAATCATTTTTGAATTAGGAATATCAAATATAGCTTAGGGTTAATTTTCTGTATTTTTCTGAAAAACATCAATTTTTGATGAATAGTGAAACCACTAAGTGGTAGTTAAAAAACTAATTTTTTGTTTAAATGAAACTTTACCACTTTTGTAATTTAATTTTCAAAAATACGACATACATAGTTTTCCTTAGTAAGTAAAATGTGGTTCAATGGGATTAAAATAATTTTTTGGTGAATAGTAACTTTTAAGTTTTATTAATCGCGTTTAAAGGTAATTAGTGTAATTTAAGGTAAATATATTGTTATAATAATATGAAATTAACTTTACATTTGTCATACCCTTATTGGATGAGTCATGGCCGACCAAGAAAACCCATGGGTCAACTTGGGGACCCCATGGAGCCACTTGGGTAAGATAATTACATTAACAACTTTTTATTTAAAGAAAAAATAAAATAGTCACAAACTTGTGTTGTTTTACAAAAACAATTATTACATGTGGTTATATAAGTTAACCATTCGAGTATAAATATTATTTGGAAAGATAAAAAGATTTAATACATCATGGTAATTTTTTTATAATTTTTATACATTAAATAAATTAAATTGTTTATGACACCATGATGATGCAGCAATTACCTCATTAATTAATGATTTAATTAAAATGAAAAGATAATGTAAAATATAAGACATACACTTGTCAAAAACCTATTGGATGAGTATATTTCAAACCATTATCACCATATCCTCGAAATATATAATTTTGGGACCTTTAAAATCTGAAACTCATTATATAATAATGTAACATTTCATGACATTCCAAGAGTACCCTTCCTCTCCTCTTATAAAATGCCCCCACCTCTACCACCTTATTCACACCTTCAAATACATTTTTCTCATCCAAACTCTTAAAAAATACTCTCTCAACTTCCCTCTATTACTCCTAGAAGCCTCACTTTAGGAAAAAGTCTTCCCAAGGAATCCTTTGGCTCAAATCAAAAAGAATTACCTGACTTTAAGGTAATGTCTCCACTTATGTTATTTTGTTTTACTTTGCTGATCCAAACCCTTAAACTATTTTTATTGCATTATTTTGTAAAAACAACAGTATTGTAAATATACTAGCATGTTTTTATGAGATTTATTTTATTTACACTTACACACACCTTCGTCTAATGGTTAAAGAACATACTGTTTCCATGGGTGGCGAATTACTGCCTCATGAAACGATGATTGTTCAATATTCTTTTAACACCTTTCATGGTGGCCATTAAGATGTCAATATATTTATATATGATATATATTATTTTTATAATTTCCTTATGCTTCTTTATTTTTCATTTATGGAATACCGTTATGGTTTCCATTAGGGGTAAACACGATATCTTCATTTTAGGAAGTGCGGACTAGTGCCCCCTCAAAGTGATTTGAATCGTTAATTCCATATGTGGGACGTATAAAGGATGGAGTAAATGATATTATACATGATATTATACTGGAATTATAATATACCTTTATATCATTATTATTTCATTCCATTAAATATGAAATAGAAATGAAAGTAGCATTCATGCGTACGTACGGCTTACCGTCTCCATGAACGGTGCATTTCATTTCTTACCTCTAAATGTTATGTAATATTATAAATGAATGTATATACTGGATATATATGTTATCTAAATCATGAATATAATTATAGATATAATGTATATTTTACCACATGAACAACTTGTACTTATAAGAAGTTTATTTTTGACTCAAGTACCAAAGATCGACAAAACAACCGTTATTAACTTAAATAATTACATAATGTTAATAACATGGTAATAAGTGATATAAAAGAATAATGAACTTTAAAAAGGTTCTTATGCAAGTAGAAATTAACTCGAGTTTATTATTTGAGAGGTTATAGAATGATCGTGTCAAGTCTGACACGAGGTAAGGGACTTCGTCTCAATCTCCTTTCATTGAGGCATATTTTATTTTATACACGTCTTTCTTCTATACGGTGTATAAACCCCCTTTGACTTTTAAGTTTATTCAAAAGGAATATTTTTTATATGAAGCGTTTTACTAAACGACAAAAGGGGATGTTTTTTTGTCTTACGTATGCGGTGACAAAGACTTCTCCACCACCGTGACCATTATTTGAGTTTCGGCTTCCTCTACATGCCATAACTTTTTTAAAATGAAAAATAAATACCAAGTTTTAATTTTATTTTATTTTGGTATTGAATATGGTTTTTATAATTTTTTTATTATATCAATGTGTTGTATTGATATCTTGTGATTGAAATGTGGAAATTTTATGTTTCCTTTATGTATGTTTTATGTGATATGATTATGTTATGGTTTATGATATGTTTAAACCTGTTCATATGCATTGGACTTAATAAGTGATTGGTGGAGCCCTCTATAGCTCCTCGATGCATCTATAGATCTCATTAGACAAACTAGTGTCTTGGCACGGTGCTTTGACAAAATCATATTGTAGTCTTGGCATGAGGCCTTGGCTACGTGGTTATGATAGTCTGGCATTATGCATTCCATCATTATGAAAGTGGTTATTGATATTGCATGTGATTATTCGACTAGTATAATATCCATGTGATAAGTAAATGACATTATTTCATTTTATTTTTTCCATATTATGCTGAATTTCAAGTTTAAAAGGATTTTGTTTTAGTTATACATTGCCTTAAATGTTTATGTTTATTTATGAAAGTTTCCACTGTATTGTTATCTTTACTGAGCATCTGAGCTCACCCCTTTCTATGTTTTATTTTCCCATGATGTGAAGAAATATTTTATGACTAACCTACAGGGATAGTCTAAAGGGGATTGGAGTGTGGACTATGGATACTATGATATTGTGATTTTTCACTTTATTATGTAATGTAACATTTATGAATGTATCTAGTGTTTCCAAGGCTACTAAACTAATCGGTATTTTGAGACTTGATCTTTTCTGATCATGACAATGTTACGTAATAACGGACTGACTCTAGGTAACTAGGGTCATGGCGTTACAGTTGGTATTAGAGGCAGTTTAGTACTAACCATGGAAGCTAGATTTAGATAAAATATGATTAGATCACATAGCCCTAAGATAGACTTTGAGGATTAGTATAGAAGAACTTCCTAGAATTTTTGTATTATAGAGATTTTGTGAGTTTTCCGAGAAATACATCCATGTCTGGATACGATCAGGTAGAGGCGGCTCTGGCACAAATGTACCTAGGGTAAAACGTGAAAACATCGCTTTGAGCTAGGCTCGAACGGGAACTGGTGCACAACAATGGGCCTTGCTACACTCTTGGTTACGACACTCTCGGGGGATATGCTTAGGACAATTCTCATTTTCATTAAAAACCATTATGAAGGGTTTATGAGTATATACTTCCTCAAAGATAATATTTTTATGATTATGGATTATATCCATAAACCGTTCAATTTACGTTAAGTATTTTACAGGTTTTTAATTATTCATTGCAATTCATAAACTAACCTAGTTTATGCCATTGTATAGAAATGGCACCCAGTAGAAGGAATGTGAACTCCAGCAATACGTATGATCCAAAGAGTAAGAAGGATCATATCTTTCATAGTATTAAGCAAACATTTAGAAGGTAAATAGTCTCCCATGTGTTCTCAACATATGGAGAAATAGTATCATGTGTTAATAAGATAAGTAAAGAATCATCTAAGTCTTATGGCTTTGAAGGGAAGCAATATAAGAAAATAATGGAAGAGAGAATGATGGATAATGGGACGAGGGAAAAGAAGAATTTTCCAATATGTGATAACTGTGGGAAGAAACACCTTGGAACATGCCTGAAGGGAATGGGAGTTTGTTATAAGTGATGAGAAAAAGGACACAAAGTGCGTGACTGCAAGGGTAAGAAAAACGTTTCAATTGTACAATGCTTCATCTGCAAGGAGTGGGGACACTACGCAAACCAATGCCCAAATCATCAGAGTATGCCCCAAATGATGTTATTGGATAATAATCAAGTTATGATACTACCACAGATGAGGAGGAATGATTATATTTCATATGTTGTTGTTAAAGAATTATGTCATTTGAGTGTTGTATGAATGATGTACTGGTTATAATAATTATGGAGTATATAAGGATTGTACTGCAGTACTATTTCATCAAGGACTTGAGATTGTGTGGAACCAAGAAATGTGACTCAATAGAAGGTTAAATATTTGGAAAATATATGGTTAAGTTAAAGATAAACCATAATATGTTTTTGATACCGAGATAGTGATTTTGGAATAATACATGATTGATTTAGATAAATTATATTGGATATTCTTGACTTCCTTGAAACTGATTAATTATTTGTATACCTTTTTGGATAGAAGGATTATATCTATTATTCTATAAGGAATAAGGGACCATGAATGTAATCAATAAGGATTTATGGTAATTCAGGATGTTGCAGTGTTTTAAAAAGAATACATGATGAAGGCCTTCACATGTTATTACGCGACAAAAAGGATCTTCATTGTGTTTACCTTCCTTATAAAATTTGGAATGTGAGTTTGGATAGAAGTATTTCGGATGACTATAAAGGTTGCAATGGATTGAGTTGAACTTTGGATTGTATGGCTTAAGGTTAAAACAGTTCTTCATATTATTTATGTAATATTATAATACTATAGTTTTAGAAAAAGGATAACATGCAGGTTGGGAGATAACCCGTCGTGTCAAACAAAGATGCAGGAATCGAACCCACAACCATAGTGAGACATGTCTTTATTACCTACCAATAGCCTACAGGAAGTCCCGTGTTATTAAAAAATAGTTTTCCTAATCTATATGTTATGTGTTAATATTTATAACCTTGTACGATCAGGATAAATATAATATTTTTAAATTCTATTACCTTTTGGACTAAAAGATAGGTTTGTGGTAAAAATTTATTGAAGAATGAAAGTCTTCATGACAAGTAAGTATATTTCCTTACGTTCTTAGTAAATCTACAAAATGATTTCCTCAACTTTATGAAAGGTAATTTAAAACAAAAACGTTGTCGGTTAACTTTTCCTACTGGGGAATCAAAGACCGTTTAACCAATCACAAGTCTGTGATTTTCTTGTAGTTAACTTTCTCCTAATCCTGTTTTCTACAAATCTCCATCATACCTTGATGGTTTGTTTCTCCTCCATATCCATATTTTCATAGAATCCTAGTATGAGCTATCTCGGGTGACCTTTGTACTTCCCTTTCATTCTTTTAAAGTTATATTTTTATTAACCCTATTTTTGATATGGGTTTCCCACAAAGGTATTTTCTACTTTGAACGTTTTATTTTAGAAGCACAATTTCAAATTGCGAGGACACAATTTATTGAAGGTGTGGAGAATGTAACACCCCAATCTTCCACGATACGCTTATCTTTCAATAATTCAATAGCTTGAATTGTGCGCAAGTTCGAGATTCTAACACACCGCGACCAATCAGAATAGTCATTATGAATAGTAATACCCACTTTTTGAAATTAAATAAATTTTTTATTTCAAAATGGACTTCATTTTTGGATTTGGAATGTCAAAATTAGCCTATGTTGAATTTTTGGTATTTTTCTGAGAACTTGCAATTTTCGATGAATAGTGAAAAATACTTAAAAACAACTTTTTTATCAAAATAATTTATAGTGATAAATTATCCAATGGTGGTCATTAGAATTAATTACACTTTGAAATTTGACATAAACAATTGTAAACCTTTTGATGTATATTGTTTCTTAAAAACACGCTATTTGTTGTGACAATTGGAATTAATTATTAAATTAATTAATTCAACTTATATGTATTGAATTTTGTATAATAGACATCATTTTTGAATTAGGAATATCAAATATAGCTTAGGGTTAATTTTTGGTATTTTTTTGAAAAACATCAATTTTTGATGAATAGTGAAACCACTAAGTGGTAGTTAAATAACTAATTTTTCGTTTAAATGAAACTTTACCACTTCTGTAATTTGATTTTCAGAAATCCGACATACATAGTTGTCATTAAGAAGTAAAATGTGGTTCAATGGGATTAAAATAATTTTTTGGTGAATAATAACTTTTAAGTTTTATTAATCGTGATTAAAGGTAATTAGTGTAATTTAAGGTAAATATAGTATTATAATAATATGAAGTTACCTTTACACTTGTACTACCATTATTGGATGATTCATGGATGACCAGGACAATCCATGGGTCAACTTGGGGACCCCATGGATCCACTTTGGTAAAAAAATGTCATTAATAACATTTTATTTAAAGAAACAATAAAATAGTCACAAACATGTGTTGTTTTACTAAAACAATTATTACATGGGGTTATATAAGTTAAAATTTCGACTATAAATATTCATTGGAAAGATAAAAAGATTTCCTACATCATGGTAATTTTTTATAATTTGTAGACATTAAATAAATTAATTTTTTTATGACACCATGATGATGCAACGATTACCTCATCAATTAACGATTTAAATAAAATGAAAATATGATGTAAAATCTAATACTTACACTTGTAAAAAACCCATTGTATGAGTAGATTTCGAACCATTATCACCTTATCCGTGAAATATAAAATTTTGGGACCTTTAAAATCCGAAACTCATTATATAATAATGTAACATTTCATGACATTCCAAGAGTTCCCCTCCTCTCCTCTTATAAAAGGCCCCCACCTCTACCACCTTATTCACACCATAAAATCCATTTTTCTCAGCCATCCTCTTCCAAAATACTCTCTCAACATCCCTCTATTACTCCTATAAGCCTCACATTGGGCAGAAGTATTCCCAAGGAAGCCTTTGTCTCAAATCAAAAAGAGTTACCCGATTTTAAGGTAATGTCTGCTCTTATGTTCTTTTGTTCTATTTTACTGATCCAACCCCTTAAACTATTTTTATTCCTTTATTTTGTAACAAAACTATTATATGAAATATACTATGATGTTTTAATGATAATTATTTGATTTACACTTACACACACCTTCGTCTGATGGTTAAAGAACATACTGTTTCCGTGGGTGGAAAATTACTGCCTCACGAAACGATGATTGTTCAATATTCTTTTAACACCATTCATGGTGGCCATTAAGATGTCAATATATTTATATATGATATATATTATGTCTATGATTTCCTTATGATTCTGTATTTTTCATTTATATCATACCTTTATGGTTTCCATTATGGGTAAACACGATATCTTCATTTTAGGAAGTGCGGACTACCGCCCCCTCAAAGTGATTTGAATCGTTAATGCCATATGTGGGATGAATAAAGGATGGAGTAAATGATATTATATATTATATCATACTGGAGTTTTAATATACCTTTATATAATTATGATTTCATTCCATTAAATATGAAATAGAAATGAAAGTAGCGTACATGCGTACCTACAGCTTACCGTCTCCATGAACGGTGCATTTCATTTCTTACCTCTAATGTTATGTAATATTATAAATGAATGTATATACTGAATATATATGAAATATATGATATATACATCATGAATATAATTCTGGATATTTTGGATATTTTTCCACATGAACAACTTGTAATTATAAGAAGTTTATTTTTGACTCAAGTACCAAAGATCGACAAAACGACTGTTATTAACTTAAATAATTACATAATGTTTATAACATGGTAATAAGTGATATAAAAGGAATAATGAACTTTAAAAAAGTTCTTAAGAAAGTATAAATTAACTCTGGTTTTTATTCAGGAGGTTAAAGAATGATCAAGTCAAGTCATACACGAAGTTAGAGACTTCGTCTCAATCTCCTTTCATTGAGGCATATTTTATTTTAGACATAACTTTATTTTATATGGTGTATAAACCCCTTTGACTTTTATGTTTATTCAAAAAGAATCTTTTTTATGTGAATAGTTTTATTAAATGACAAAAGGGAATGTTTTTTTGTCTTACGTATGCGGCGACAACGACTTCTCCACCGCCGTGACCATTATTTGAGTTTCGGCTTCCTCTACAAGCCATAACTTTTTTGAAATGAAAAATAAATACCAACTTTTAATTTTATTTTATTTTGGTATTGAAAATGGTTTTGATAATGTTTTTATTATATCAATGTGTTGTACTGATATCTTGCGATTGAAATGTGGATATGTTATGTTTCCTTTATGCATGTTTTATGTGATACGATTATGTTATGGTTTATGATATGATTAAACATGTTCATATGTGGAATTCATTGGACTTAATAAGTGATGGGTGGAGACCGATATTGCTCCTCGATGCATCGGTAGGTCTCATGAGACAAACTAGTGTCTTGGCACGAGGCCTAGAAAAAATCTTATTTGTAGTCTTGGCACGAGGCCTTGGCTACGTGGTTATGACAGTCTGGCATTATGCATTCCATCATTATGAAAGTGGTCATTGATATTGAATGTTATTATTCGACTAGTATAATATCCATGTAAATAAGTAAATGGAATTATTTCATTTTATTTTTTCCATATTATGTTGAAGTTAAACTTTAAAAGGCTTTTGTTTTAGTTATACATTGCCTTAAATGTTTATGTTTATATATGAATGTTTCCGCTGTATTGTTATCCTTACTGAGCATCTGAGCTCACCCCTTTATATGTTTTATTTTCCCAGGATGTGAAGAAATATTTTATGACTGACCTACAGGGATAGTCTGAAGGGGATAGGAGTGTGGACTATAGAGACTATGTTATTGTGATTTTTCACTTTATTATGTAATGAAACATTTATGAATGTATCTAGTGTTTCCAAGGCTGCTAAACTAATCGGTATTTCGAGACTTGACCTTTGGTGATCATGCCAATGTTACATAATAACGCACCGACTCTGGGTAACTGGGGTCAGGGCGTTACAAAACACTTAATTAAAAATGATATGTTATCTTCGGACAACCTCCTATTTTTATCACCATAAGACCACTATGTATAGTGTTCTACCTAAAATAAGAGCTCTAAATGTGGGTAAGGATTTTGTGAATGTATTTTGGTATATCTTTTCTGATCTAAATTATTTGATGTGTGAATAAAAGAGAATAAGAGGTTCCCTTTTATAAGTGAGGGGAGGGGCACACTTGGAATTTCTGAAACTATTAAATTAATAAAAATAACTTTCTTTTCCAAATATCTTCAAAAAAATTTATTTAGAATATTGGATGATTTTGGGTCATAATACATTCATAAAATGAAAATTAGATACATTTTTACTCTCTTATTAATCATTATCTTTTAGCATTAACTGTTATTTAACCCCTTTAACTCTTACCATGATAACATGTGTTCTTACTCCTTAAGGGTTACTCTTGTAACCATAAAATTCTAAATTAACCAAAACTGGATCATTGATAAAAGTTTATACCATATAAAAATCATTTTTTCTGAATTTTACATTTTTTGAAATTTTATTTAATTTAATAAAATATTATTTATTTTAAAATATCATTATTATCAATTTTGAAACTATTCATTACTAAATTTTAAAAATATCATAACAACATGATATCAAAAAAAAAATTTAAATCATAACTAAAATTTAAAATTCATCAATAAAATATGTTGATGAAATTAATTATATCCAATTATATATTTTTTAATAATTATTTATAAAATTTATTTGATATTTTCATTAAATAAACTATTGTTGCGTCATCAATGTGCAATCTTTCTGTTTAATTATTTCATCCCTAGATACTAAAAAAATTATCATGATGAATTTAAATATTTTAACTTTAAAAATAATATTTATAGTAGAATATATATTATAAATAACCCTATATTAAAAATGTTAATGTTATTAAAACATAAGTAAGAAATTTTTTACTTTTTTGAAAAATAAAATACAATAAAAAGAATAAAGACATCAAATTGGATCCAAGGACTCATAAAATCTAGAAAATGATTATTAGGGTATAAAATAACTCATATAATAATATTAATACAGGTTTTAGAGTAATTTCCTATTATTTTTAATATTATTTTTACTGTTAATTACCTAATTTACCCTTAACCTTGGAAATAAAAATTACTAAATTACTATTCATATTGTCCAAAAAATAAAAAGGGCCTATTTAATAAATTTTTTCCTTGTGATTCCAAATATTTAATCAAATTTTAAAAATTAAAATAATTGTCTAAAATTAATTTAAAATTAATATCGTTGACTGAACAAGAAAACATGTTTTTAAAGAAAAAACATTCAAAAGATTGAAATGTTTTTAAATTCAAAATCTATGTGAAATTAACCTCAATTCACTAAATTGAAATAAATTATATAAAATTAATCTAATTATACTTTAAAAAAATAATAACATATAATTTATCATTATACATTATTAATATGAAAAGTTTACTTTCATTTAAAATGAAGGGTTTTTTTCACTATTCATCAAAAAAAACTTATTAGAAAGGGTAAAAAATTAAACGAAATAAATTTGGATATTACGTATTGAAATAATAAGTTTATATTTTAAAATATTATTTAAAAGGTGTCAAAAATTATATCTCAAACATGGGCTCTATTAAAAGGAGGGAAACAACAATTTTATAAAAATACATCTTTTATGTTTAAAATTTGATTTGTTTTTATGTAATATCTAGAAAACATATAAGATAAATTTAAAAAATTAGATTTAATATTATATATATATATATTTCATTAATATAATACAAAAAGAGTGATTTTTTTTAATATAAAACATAGTTGGGAATATTTTAATAGCTTTTCAGAAAAACCTTTCTTTTTTATTTTAAATAGGGTTTATTTTCATTTTTAATTAATGTTTAACCAATGAATTAATTATATATACATGTTTAAACCATTTTTTCATAATTTATTTAATACTTCTCATTCTATCCATTCTAATGGCTAGGTTATAATAGTATAATTTAATTAATAGTATTTAGTTGTTCATTTAAGCTCGATGTGGAATATCTAGATTGCTATCAAACATAGTCTTTCCTCTTTTTAATCATGGGATGTTAAATTCTCCCCCATTTTGTAAATTTTGGACTTGTAATATTTAATTCAAGCTTGGTAAATAAGGTTTTACGTATAAAATACATTTATTGATATCCCACATCAGAACAATGGTTGATAAAACGACATTTTAATAGAAATAAAAGGATGTACGAAGATCCCCTGAGATTGAACATACTACGGTTCAATGTAGGAAAACCTAGATATGGAAGTGAAAACTAGCTATGAATTTCTTATGTATATTGATAGATAACATTGTCATTATAATTTTAACCATCACAAAACTATAAGTCTGAGACAGGTTAAAAGGCCATTGACTTCATAGAAACAAATGTAAACAGATATTGTTTATTGTTTTAAGATCATTTTCATAGAGTTGAGAAATTTTTTTTCTACATGGAATAAGAACATATGAAATATACTTACATGATGAGTATAGTTTCATCCTTCAATCAATTTTCACCATAAACGCATCATTTTCTATAATTGATTAGTATTTAAGATTAACTATTCATTCTTGATATATTAGAATCATTTTTTATGGATAAAAAAATCCAAAAAAGTGTATCTATCTATTCATACCATCATGAAACACAAACCAAAAAGAAAATGTTAAGTATAAGATAATATAATTCCCCATAATGATACACCATTATATAAATAAATTATAACTTTAATCTCCAAAATCTCAATAGTAATATCCAAAATTCAACATGAACCATTTAATAAATAACTATACATAAAATTCCTCTAAAATATTATAACTAAAATTAAAACCCAAATATTTTAAGGAATTAAGCACATAATCTTCAAATATTAATTTTAACAATTATCTCCAAATAAAATAAATTACTCTTTACATCTCACACCAAAATTAATTTCCCAAAATATCATCCAGATATTCTAACCATATCCATAAATAAAATGAATCACCATAGTCCAAAATAAATTTTTATAGTATTAAAAAATATAATTCAACCTTTATTCCTAAATTAAAATCCCACGATATTATATTTACATTAATCATTTAATGTTCCCAAAATAGTTAACATCATCCAAAATAATATTAATCAATTAATCACTAATTAGTTTTTAAATCCCAAGGTTACCTATTAGATAAAACATATGTTCTCAAAATAAACATACAATTCATCCATTAATTAATTTATCTAAAAAGAAAATTCCATTCAAAATGGGACGTCATGTAGGCTTATGGTAAGCGATACACACTTGTCTTTCTTCCATTTTGGGTTATGTGCCCACAACATACCGAATGCGACATGTTGTCACCCATCATACGGGTTGCAATTTTTCTAAAACAATATAATTCATAAAAATTTACAAAAATGTTATAAAATACTAAAAAATAACCATAACATGTTTTAATCTCAAAGGTTGTATTATACCTTTCATTTTTCTTCCTAGAATGTAATAACCCATAATTACCTAAAAATTGAATGTCTCTAAAAATACCAATAGTCACCATAAAATTTCATAACATATAGACTTAAAATATGGTTTCTAATAAACTTAACATATATAAAACCATATGATTATATCATCATCATATTTATATTTTTATTCAAAAAAGAATATACAGATAGAAATCAAAAAAGAGAGAAAAAAATAAGGGAGAGGATATGTAGCCTAGGATTACGGGGGTCTGAAGTAATGAAGCCTAATAGTGTCACCTTGAATTAGGTTCAAACCCTCCACCTTGAGGGAGGCATCATTGGGGAGAAAAAACTCTTTAGATCCAAGGACACTCATAGATTGAAGATAATCTGAAACCCTGTTCCCCTCTCTCTACATGTGAGTGATCTGAATCTTGATGTCTAAGAGTTGTTTTCACTTCATAATAATGTATGCAACTTTACAAGGAGTGGAATCTCTATCACTCATGGATTCATAAATAATCATTGTGTCCATTGAAAGCATATTATTATAAACATGTGGTGATGTCCACGGATCTTATGAAAACATCTGAATCTACTAATTTTTATAAACCATCATTTGATACCAGCTGTAAGTACCCAAACATAAAAATTACATATTCTAGTTTTTTTGAACTAGAATCCACATTCAAAAATATTTTTAATTTAGAGTTTTAGATATTTAGGAATCAATTTTACAAATAAAACCCATACATTACAAGTGGACACCTTTTCTGAGTATCCACTTTTTCCACTAAAGGAAACCCATTTATAAATATAACATGTTTTATTTTCAGGAAACGTATTCCATAATATCATTATGAGATCTTATTTTTCATTAAAAATCATTAAGTTCTATGAAAAAAATAATACTTTTAATGCGAAAAAAAAATCTTAGTAAGGGGCATAAAAAATAATAAAACCATTATTCTAGTGAAAACATTAAAATCCATTAAATTTCCATTTATTGAATAAAACAAAACATTTTCACATGAAAAATACATATGTTTTTTAAGTAAAATCATTTCAACCAATAATAAGTAATTAAAATTTCTTTTGCTCACATAGTGAATCATATACATAAAAACCATTCAAAACACATTCAATTAGAATAACCATATGACCAACTTCAAAAATTATTATTACCCAATGCATTGAAGATAAATAATGGGGATAAACCTTCTTACAATCTATATCAGGATCACCCGTGAGCTACAATGGGTCTCAACCTATTGTATAAGCTTTATCGGGCTCACCTATTTTTCATGAGCGATAATGGGGCCCAAACCGTCATAGAAGATGTATCGGGATAACTTGAGAGATAAAATGGGGCTAAAACCTTCTTATAATCTATATCAGTCCCACTCGTTTCAAATAATTCTAATGTTCCATTTCATAAATAAAACACTTTCATTGTAAAACCCTTTGAAAAACTATTTTAATCCCAAATGAACAATACTCTCATATAAAAAATACTTTTATTTTAAAAATTCATTTTAATTTCCATAATAATCAAAAAGGAATATAATAATTTTTATTTAAAAATACATGTAAGATTTAAAAGTAATCTAGAAATTAAATAATAGTCATGGTGGTAGGAAATTCTTTGTCATCATATACATTAAGAATAGAACATTACTTTTTGCCATTTGTCAAAACATTCTATATAAAACACCTAAAAGGATTCATTCTAAAAACCTTTGAATGAAATTAAAAATTTGAATAAAATTTAATTTATAATTATTTTATAAACATATAAATAAATATGTAAAATAATATCAAGAATATTGACATGGGGAAAAGGATTTGATAATTTAATCTTTTAACTTTCAATGTTCCCATTACCACTTGGAACAATTAATTCATAAGCCCCATGAAAGATTAAAATTTAAAATAAACATTAAATAAACTAATAATAAATAATTTAATGATATTATATATAAAATGGGGCAATATATACACCTCATAATAGAATGTGGGTGTATAATATCAAAATATGCCTCAATGAAATGAGATTGAGATGAAGTCCCTTACCTTGAGTCTGACTCATCATATACATTATTTATCTTAAAAAATAATAAAAATAAGTTAATTACATACTTACCTGATAAAATTATTAAAATTTATTATTTCTTTTATGTCACTTATTTTCATGTTTTAACAATTACTTAATTTTTTATGTTCATGTCAAATGTTTTGTTGATATTCTGTACTGTAGTCCGAAATGGACATGGAATTATTCCAATAGTAAAATGGGGTAATTAGTATATAATATCCATAATAATATTAATTTAATTATAATAAATTTATATATCAATGATAATTGATATCCATGAATTACACATGGATATAAAAAAGGAACTACCTAACAACCATGGAGAGAGTAAGTCGTACGTATGCGTGAGTGACATTTCTATTTGACAATGGTCATTATATAAATAAGCTATGTATTATTTTATATTTTAATAATCACAATAATATCCTTAATATCATATAAATAAATTTAACATACTTATATATATTATCCATTTGATTTGGTCATGAAAAATGAATCATATTGTCTCATACAGGTGATAGTTCACATTTATGCATGAAAGACGTTATAATTTTTATGGACATGGGAAGGTAATAACGTAAATGATATATTATTATTTAATAATTATAATTATTTAATATAATATAGTATATTTACATTACTTACATCATTATGACCTGTCTTTAGTGACATTGATGGAAAACGAATTATATCGGTTCGTGAGGTGGTAGTTCACCATACACACAAACGATTAATTCTTTTCCCATTTGATAGTTTTGGAGATGGATTTTAGTGATTATATTACCATAATAACATCTCAATTTATTTATTATATTGGATTTATTATTTTATCATGATTGAATAATATTTTATGGAAGTGGATGAATAAACAAATAAAAACAAATAATTAAAAACGATAGCTTTTCATAAGACAACCTCCTTTACTTGTCGGTTTAAGACCACTCAAGATTGTGTTCTTGAATAACTAAGATCTCTAAAATGTTGTTTGGGATTATATAAAAGGATTTTGGTATATATTATATGAACCAAATAGGTATTTAGGTGTCCAGAAATGAGAATAAGAGGTCCTCATTTATAAGAGATGTGAGGGGCACTCTTAGAATTATATCAAACTATTAAATTAATATAAGTTAATATTCTATTATAAATGGATCCAAAATAATTAAATTATAATATAGGATGATTCTGGGTCAAAATAAATTCATCTGGTGACAATTATATATTTTTTGACTACATTATAATCCTTACCTTTTGTATTTAATCATTATTGAACCCCTTAACTTCTTACAATGAGAAAATGTGTTTTTACTAATTAAGGGTTAAAAATATTATTATAAATTGAACAAAAATAACTGAAAATGGATAAATGATGTAATTTTAAACCTTATCCCATGAATTTTTATTATTTTTATATTTTTTTCGATTTTTATATATTTTATGGAAATGTTATTGATTTGAAAAAAACATTACCATCAATTTTGACACTATTCATTATTTGACATTTTACAAATATCATACCAACATGATATCTTAGAAAAAACACTTTTAAATAATAAATAACATGTCTAATTAATATATTAAATTATTTTATGACATTAATTTTATTAAATTATATTTATTTTAATATATTTAATAACATTTATTTGGTATTTCAATTAATTAAACAATTATTGTATGATCATTGTGAATGCTTTTAATTTAATTATTTCTTCCCTAAATGTTAAAAATAAATTATAATTATGAATATAAATATGTTATATTTTAAATTACTATTTATTTTCTAATATATCTTATAAATAACACTATATTAAAAATTTTATATTTATTAAAACATATGTATGACATCTTTGACTTTTCTTTAAAATAAAATACTATAAATGGAATAAATTCATCTAAGTAGCTTCAATGGTTCCAAATATTGGACTAATGATTATTTGGGTAGAAAAAAAACTCAGTAAATAAAATTTGGACAACTATTAGGGTAATTTGATAATATATTTAATATCATATTTACCTTAATTACCTGATTTACCATTTACCATGGTAATAGAAAAATTGGTGAAGTTATTATTCATATTATTCCAAAATAAAATGGAATTACATAATAAATTTTACCCATATGATTCTAAATATGGAATCCATTTTTCAAAATTCAAAGTACATAATTGGATAAAATTAATTTAAAATTAATCTCATTGACGGAATAATAAAACATGATTTTAAAGTAAAAACATTCAAAAGATTGAAATGGTTTTATATCCAAATTCAATGCGAACATTATTCAAATGGCCTAAATTGAATTAAATGATATATAATTGATATAATTATAATATAAAATTAATAAAAATATATATATTTTAACGCTATAAATTATTTTGGTGAAAATGATGATTTCATTTAAATAGCTATAATTTTTCACTATTCATCAACAAAGGAATCATATCAAAAAATAGCTAAAATTAAAATAAATTATATTTTGATGTTAATATTTCAATTAATTAGTTTATTTTTTCAAATAGAATTTATACAATAGTTAAAAATTATAATTGAAATAAGTTCTCCATCAAAAATTATATTTTTATAAACCATTATCTTCATAATTCAGTTAGTACTATTTATTTTTTCCATTACAACGACTATGTTATAAATTTAACATTTAAATATTATTATTGTGTTGTTCATCTAATATTGGTGTGGAATATTATGTATGATATCGAACATAGTATTTCCTTTCAAAAAAATTAAGGATGTTACATTCACCCCCCTTTGGAAAATTTTTTCTTCTCAATTTTGAATTTAGGCTTGGTAACTAAGATTTAACTTTTCAAAGTACCTTTATTGAAATACCATATCAAGACCCGACCTGATGGGGCCTGAGATGCAACTACCCCAAGCCCACCTCCAATAGACCAGGGGATGGATATTGACACCAACAAGGAATATCACACACATGGGAGGTATTTTCCTTAAGTACATATATGCACATACGCATCTTCAAGACCATACAATTATAAAATGTAAAACAACTAAAACAATTCATGCATACATATATAATCCCACAACCAGATTACAACAAAAAGTAATGGAATGTGTAAAAAGGTGGACAAATACAAACTCATCCAAAACTAGAATAAAATGTCCCACCCTCTTACATGGAGGGTACTGATGTAAAATTAAACACTAGTATACACCTTGGTATATTTGGCCCAAAATAGCTCCACCTTCACCTAGTCCACCATAGATTCCCAAAAGACTCATTGTCTGAATAAGTCAAGAAACATATAGGCAGAACCCAAGAATGGGTGAGTATAACAATACCAAATAGAACCCTATGAAACCACAATGCACAAATAATCAAGAGTAACAATCATATCTACATCGATATTTGTCTACAACACATATAATAATAATATTCAGATATAATCTATAAATACTGTTTGTCTCAAAGAATGGATCACAACTATAAATCAAGCATAGTATTCATGGTTGAAGGTTTTGTATAACAAATTTTTGAGAGAACACACACCATGAGTTTTACTTCCACTAACGACACTCACCCTAGAGGTCATTATTTTCCGGTCTCAACATAAAATAAACTTAGACGGTTCATTCTAGACACACACTCAATCAGACTACACCTCAATGGAAAGATCAAATATCGGTATATTGATGGGGGTCAACCCCTAGGTCTCATCAGGGGGAACCAAACACTACTGTAAATACCCTTCTAGATAGGTGATCGATGCACGTGTTGTTTTAGGCATGTAAATTACAACAAACCCCATCTAAGGTATCATGAAGGAAAATGGCGATTGGTTTAGTCCTCTCTAAGGGATACCTGCTCCAAGCTGTTGAGTCACTAGTCAAATCGGTCTGATTCAACTTGAGTCAACTCACTCTAGAATAAGGGAAATCAACCACACTGCACTAAACACAGGGAGATGTAGTGGTATCCAATACAAAAAAATAGGGTGATTAGAAGGGGTTTTAACCCCTTCTAAATACTTTAGCAGTGATTACCCATAACCACCACTAAAGTTGTTGCCTACTCTAGTTAGGGGTGGTTATGGGTAAGCACTGGTAAATTGGGCCTGTGTCTAGTGGAGGTTCCTTCTAGGTGGATTTAATCCCTGTAATTTCTCACAAAAATAATCGTATATTCTTAGAGTATAGGAGGTTTTAACCACCTATAATTCAAATATCACGGTAGGGGTGGTTAAAACCATCCCTAAACCACAAACAGGACCGACATTAGGGGAAGTTATAACCACCCCTAAACTAAAACACATATATATACATACATATATATTTATTTATTTGGAGCACCCCATAGAAGGACCCTAGTACACTCTACCGAGAACCCCCTTTGACACTTAAGACAACAACCCGACCACCCCCACCGAGACCCCCTAACAAACCCACCAACACCCCCTGGACACCCATCTAGACACACCCCTAACACACCTCTAACACTCTATGAAAACAACCTAGAAACCCCCCCCCCCCAAAAAAAGACCTCCTGAAAACCCCCACCGACACCCCCTGGAAAACCACCTAGACACACCCCTGACACAAACTTGAAACTCCAGAACAACAACCCAGACACCCCCACCAAGAACCCCATAATACCCCCCTTGATAACCCATTGACACACCTTTGACACCCCACAAAGTCCCCCTTGACAACCATTATGAACTGGGACACCCCAATGAGACCCTTGGGACAACCCCACCAACACCCACACACCCTACAAGACACACCGTGAAGACCCCATAAAATAACACAGGGACCACACCGCTTAGCCTAAGGCCCAAACTCATTCGTGGGCCTAGAAATGCAGGAGGACCACTGACTCATTCTAGGGTGGTAAAACTTATTCCACTGGGATTCGATCTCACAACCGGTTTGTGAAATACTCAGTGTTATTTCCACTATGTTGCGACATTTTTCATTTAATGTATACAGTTCTTTATATTTATTTACAAACCGAAATAATAGATATTATATATATATATATATGTTTGTATATTTGGTTATGAAAAATATATATAATAAATTTTATTATATTGTGTATATTATAATATAAATATATATATGTGTGTGTGTATAATATATACATATATATATAATACATAAATATATATATGTATAACATAATATATGTTAAATATATATATTTTTTATATATTATAGAATATATATATATATGTAGTTGTTTATTTGTGTATAATATATAAGCACAAATAATTATATTTATATATATAATTATATAATTATACATATATTTTTAAATACATTTATATTCGTGTGTGTGTATTTATATATTTATATGATATTTCTAGATATGATATAATTATAATATATATAAATATATATTATCCGTTTTTATATTTCGATATATGTACGTGTGTGTAACAATAATACTGTTATATATTATTATTATTACAACAATTTTTTAAACTATAAAATTATATGTTGGTTTTAAAAATAATACACATTTATACATTTTATGATTTATATTATACAAATATTATATGAAATACATTTATATTATTTATTTATGTATGTTATTATATTCTTTTGCATTATATCACATATATATATACATAGAATACTTAATATTTTCATATAATTGGAATATATATAATACAATTAAATATATATATATATATATATATTATTATGTTATACTTAATGTGGGATACTAAAATATATATAAAATAACTATATAATAGATATAAATTTATATATAATTAAATATTTATAATATTATATATATGTAATAAAATTATATATATAAATATATGTATATTTTATTTTCTTCTTTATTATATATATTTGTATATAATATAATACAAATTTATTCATACAAAAATAAAATAAAATTTATTTAATTTGTTATATGTTTAATATAAATCATTATATAAATGTATCATATTTATAAAATAATATATAAATTTTATAAATTTTAATAAATATATTTATAATTAAATTTATATTTTTATACCAATATTTATATATGTATAGTTTTTTTAAATTTATAACTATTTATTTAAAGTATTTATATAATTTCCTATATATGTGTGTTTATAATCTATTTAAATACATTTATATAATGTGTTTATTTAATATATATATACACATGTTCACACAGACATATATATATATTATAAAATTTGAATTTTTATATAATTTATTTTGAAAATTAAATAAAAAATTATAGGGGGAATAAAACCCCCTCTTATCAAAGGAATTAGCAGTGGTTCATGAAGCTTAAAAAATTTCTTGAATATAAGGGGGTTAACAACCCCCTATAATGTTATAAATTTATGGGGGTTCAAAACCCCCTATACTGTCATGAATTAGTGGGGATTTCAAAACCCCCTCTAATTTCTTAAATCAGAGGGGGTTCAAAACCCCCAGTAATTTCTTAAATTATAAGAGGTTCAAAACTCCCAATAATATCATAAATTAGAGGGGGTGTGAAACCCACTCTAGTTTCTTAAATTAGAAGAGGTTCAAAACCCCCTCTATTGTGATGAATTAGAATGTGTTCAAATCCCCCTCTAATTTCATGAATTAGAGGTGGTTCCCAAACCCCTCCCCCTAATTTCATCAATTAGAGGGGGTTCAAAAACCATATATTTACTAAATTATATGGGTTTCAAATCACACTTTAATATAATAGATTAGAAGCAGTTCATAACCCATATAAAGTATTAATTTAGAGTGGGTTGTGAAGCCCCAATATTTCATTTAAAAAATTATATATATATAACTAATGTTATATATATAGCTCCACTCAAATCCAACAGAATATATAGTGCCACTAATTGATAAATTAGTAGTGTTCTTGACATAATCTCATGTGAAATCAAACCAAATATTTAAAAAATAATGCTAAAAAATTTAGATGGTCTTGTTAAACCACTCTAAATTTTATGATTATAAGGTGATGTGCATAACTCCCTCTATAATAAATTTAATAGGGGTTGTGCATAATCCCTTTTAATAAATTACTGCTAATATACTATGTTTATTTGCAGTGATCACCCTCTATGAAGGGATCATGATGCCACACCAAACCCTCATAGGAATAGACCAATGGGGCACACTCAATTGACAAAAGTTCATAGAGGCTCACACAATCTCTCAATGAAGATGAGCTAAGGACAAAGAGGAATCAAACCTATCCTTAATGGAATATTTGGCGTGTCCCTAAGGGTATATGAAATATATCACTATGTCTATTACTGATTGTTTCTGGTTCTTGAAAAAGATGTATGAACAAGCAGGGATCATCATGGGCCCAAAGTGATAAATCAAAATTCAACTGGTATGCCTCTCCAAATGGCATCAAATTTCTAAATGGGTCGCACCATTGTGATCCTAGAGGAAAAATTCTTATTAAAGACTGTTCACATTCCCCAAATGGATAATCGATGGAAAATTCACATTTCAACCTATAACACATGTATAGTGATTCATGGTACTAACCAATGAGTCCAAATTAAGTACAATATATTGGTATAAAAATATCCACCTTGATATCACGGTCATGATGGTGCACACAGTTCATCAATATGACACTGTATGAAAAATATATGTCAGATAGAATATCCTGCAATAATAATATTATTAATAATATTGTGAGTTTGGTGGAACCGTGCTATGAGCTCAAATAAAATATCGAACACTGGTCTTGAATTAGTTGTATTAATGTTATGGTCAAAATGCTGCTAACTTCATGTCTATCTGACATCTTGTTTAAAAGATATAACCAAAACAAGGTTTTAATAACAATGTATTATTAATATTATTATTATTATTGTTGTTGTTGTTATATTATATTAAGAATGACTATAGAAAACTTTATGTTTAATATTGATGTCATTTATGATGGATCTCCAGTACAACCACATTGATGAAACATGCCTCCTCTCACAACGTACAAGCAGCATGACACCATCTATTGGATTTATTTGTTTCAATTTAGTATTATATTAGTTTTATTGTTATCATTTATCATGATAGAGAATTGAAAATCAAATTACACAGTTTCCTTGCATGTTCATTCAGAGAAGTGTTGAAGAGTGACTTCAGTGAAGTACCACTACGACAATGATGCCAACACCCTTTACAATCTGTGTCTATTCCTTCACACCACTCTACCATGATTGGGGATCGTGAAATTTATGTAAGATCCACTGTCTTCACTATAAATCACACCCATATCATAGATATTCATCCTGAACTAAATACAATGCTTTTTTGTGCCTAAGAAAAGTTTCACAATCATTGTTCATCAAGTATTTCCCAAACCACTGGCTAAATCAAATACCGAATATGATCGTATGAAGAAAAAGGAAATAAAAATGCAAGAACACAACTGTTATTTATAAAACATAGCCAATGTTTTTTTCTTAGATTCATTGTCATAGGATGACACATGAACAAAGATAAATAAACTTAAAGAATATAAATTCCTATATCCTGGGAAGATAATGAAATAACCCAAATTAAATAATCAACCCAAAAAATAATTTTTTAGTTGATTAATTCGGGTTTGTTATGGTTAAATCAAAATGGTTTAAATCCACACAAAAAAAATCTCCACCTCAATTTGGATCAATCACTGATGAAGAATGAATTTATGTTATTTTCAATGGAAAGATCCTCAATTTCTGTTGTAAAACCATTTTCTAACACTTGATCTGTTAGTGTTCATCCACAAAATCTCCTCCACTAGTTCCTCTCTAAAATTACCAGGGCATGAGGTCATACATGAAATTTGGATACAACAAGGTTTAAATAGTAGTTTATTAGGTCTCAGAATCATCAAATAAAAATAAAAAAATTAATTAATTAATTTATTACAGATGTCTATGATGAAATTTTCACAAACACCACCTACTGATAATGTTTATTTAATAAATACGGTAAAACCCACATTTTGAACTCAACTTTTCCCTTGTATTTTTGATGTGGGAATCCATTTAAGATTTATTCACCTTTTTTAGAAAAATGGCATGCAAGTGATATTTAATATATTTTAAAAAATTAATTCTGGACACATTGGTCCTTGGAATCTCACATTGTGTCGACGTATAACTTCTGAAATATTCATAAATATATTCTAATGTGTTACACTACAATATCTAGGAAAATAAATTATTACCTTCTTCAAATAATTCCATCTCTGAAAAGAACAAATAAGAAAAAGGTAATGATATTTACCTCTTAACTGATGTCCCTATCCCACGAGCTCTCCCAATTATTTCTAGAGTTTTCAACTAATATTTACCCTTGTAAAACCCTTTCCCACTTTTGTTATTTCTAATGTTGGTCCCCAAAACCCCCAACTATTATAAAACAAGGAACTCCACTCTCACAGCCCAGCTCACCCAGGTCAACATCATACAACTAGTTTAGCACATACATCTTCATCTATGAAATTTGGGGAACACAAAAAAAAACCTTGACTATTTTAGCATCTAGGATAAGTGGCACACCACCTTTCTAACCAAACACAACAATAGGAAAATAAAGGTCATGAGATTCCTAGATTTATCATATCATCCTGACTATGACTCTTATAACTCATTAACTCCAACGACCTTAAAATTTAGTTCAACGAGGATTAAAAAATGTTTACAGGATAATCATCATCCTCCCCTATATGAACTACCCCTTTCAACCACCACTAACACCACACTTGGACCCATATTTTGTTACCCACTGGCTCCAATAAGTATAACAATGTCATGTACTGTCCCTCATTAATGGCCTAAAAAGGAGCTACTCTAATGGTAGAGTGGTAATAATCACGATACAGAAACCCCACTTATGGTAGATGGTCCTCCTGGATGTGGACCAAAATCAACATGCCAACTTGATGCATGTTAACCAGAACCTAAATTATTCACTTTTACTTGGAAAACTTGTAGGGTTAAAATATTCTGACCAACTACAATTGATCCCTCAAAGTCTTCTCACATCCTCTCCTAATTCGTGTCATGATGTAAGCATCATTGTATACAATGATCATTGAGGGAATTCCAACAATCTGGAATACCTCCTGCACATAGAATTGTTTTATCCTCTACACAAAGCTTTGTTGGTCATCACCCATAGACAACCAAAAAAATAAGAGTATAACTCATAAACTCACTACAAATTCTATAGCTTCGTAACTGATTCCAAGAGATCGCAGTACACCCTCACCTCCACTAAATGTAATAAAAAGGAAAAAACCTCCTTATAACCTATTCTCATACCTTGATCAAAATCTCCATTTTTTCAGGAACAAATGATGTTGTGTTTCCCTCATGCAACAAATTTCCATTAGAAATGTATCCAATAGATACCTGATCATGCAGGATCTCCATGTCAATATTATCATTTTGTGCCTCCCTAACTCAATAACATATTTTAAGGGGGTAAAAACTATCAACTAGAGGTACATTGCACCATCCTCACCTTAAAAATGTCAACTACAAAGAGGTGAATTGTTTATTCACCTCACTCGATAATAGTGCGCAAAAAATACTACATGTGAGCATCTGATGTAATAGCTACACCATGGGTTTTCTTCAAGATCATGTTGTCTCAAACACTTTAGGGTCTAATGTAACTCCCATATCTGAGAAGATATATCCCAGGAAGATGACCTTTTAATCTAGAATTGGATCCTTTAAGGATGTTGTGTGAATAACACTCCCAGAGCATATCAATAACCATCCTATTGTTCCTCACGTGCTCTTAATCTGATGTCGATGACAAATGGATGTCACCAATGAAGACTAACATGAACTAAATCAATAAGGGTTAAGGAACGAGTCATTAAGTCTCTCATTTTTTTTGGCGTTCAACTCGCCTTAGGGTATCACCACTAACTCAAAACAACTGTAAAATCTTTGGAAAGCTACCCCTAGTATATCCTGATACTATACACGAGTTGGTGATAACACATCGCAATGCCAACTCAAATATTAGCATCACTGGGTCTCAAATAGGTTATACATAGAGTAATAAGTTTCTCATTACTCCATGTCAAAACTGCAGCATGAGTAGTGAAGAAACTAGTTGTACCAAAAAAATTCTTCAATAATCCTAATATCCCACTACTCGAAACCCATTATTTTTATATTCCATTTTTTTACAACCACCATGTATTTCTATTACACTTTATCCCAACCCAAATACTAAAACACACATGTTAGAGAAACTTATCCACCCTAACTCGACACTATCCTCTTTGGGAGGCACTGACTCTCCCACATGGTTTTAGATCACGTCTCAAGAACATGTCTTAGTGGGGGAATTTTTAATCTTCTGTGTATGTCCTAGGTTATGTCAAACATGACCAACACAGGGTTCAAGAAATTCCCCATGTCACCCTAGAGTAGTCTTTCCACATGGAAAACCATCAGATATGGGTCTTATTCAAGTATTACATTCATACCATAGGCGCATGCCAATCCTCTAATATTCAGGAATAGGAGAATGTCCTACCATACAAACATAGTGACCGCTAACTCTGGAAATCATGATTCACACTAAGCATAAGTGTGTCATATTAATGTACCATAGGGTATAATTTATGCTCCATATAGAAAAAAGTCAGAAGCAAAAACATCCGATCAGTTGGGATCCACACATGACAGAATCCCATACCACTACCTTGAGTCAAACGTCTACCACCTGAGGGTTTATCTCTTTATAGAATAATAGTGATCTTCATCAATGTATATCGCATAGAATGATAAGACTATGCATAGCATTGTCTATTCATATGGGATCAATCTACTTCTCATCACACAATCAATCATCTTTCTTATCCAAAAAAGAATCCTTGTGCTTCCCAATAGGGGGTAGCACTGCTCAGTGCAATGCTAAAGAAATACACCTAATGAGTGAGTCCCAAAGCCATAACCTCATCACTCTACTAGTTATAATCTTCAATAAATCTCATAATCTAAGAAAGATATCATTTTAGTGTAATATTGATAGTTATCAAGACATACCACAACCATTTAGTTTATCAGTGGAGAAGACTCAATAAAGAAATGAAATCCACTACCCGTTTCAATATGATTCATGTAGAAATGTTTTCCCTGCTACTAGTTTCTACATACTCCAATTTAAAAATAAGTTTATCAAGGTCTTGTTTAATGGATATGTCGGCCACCACAACAACATTGGACAACCGGGAATGTGATTCATACTCAAAAAAACTTTAATACAATTTCCCTAGTTCCCACTCCAAGCTTCACAGATATACTAAATAAAGTCCAAACTATGATCATAAATCCATGATGTCTCATAAAACTACATCTTGTGTATTACTTTGATACCATTATAATACAACCCAAACCATTGGGTCTAAAGACAAAACTACCCCAATCCCACCTCCAATAGACCAGTTATTGGTGACTAGTAGAAAAAAGGTATATCATACACATGAGAGGAATTTTCAATGGGTATATATATTAACAAACACATCTGAAGGACAATAAAATGCTGAAATTAAAGTCCAACCCACTCACATGGAGGGGAATATAGTCAAATACAGCACCAGTATACACCTTAGTCTAACTAGCCCAAACTAGCTCCACCTTCTCCTTGTCTACAATGAAATCCATAAAAGACCTATTGTCTGTATAAGACATGAAACATTCTGGAAGATCTAAAGTAGGGGTGAGTATAAAAATATCCAGTAGGACACCCCGAAATCACAAAGCACAAAGAAATAAGAGTAATAGTCATCTCTACACAAGTATATGTCTGAAGTGCATATAAAAAGACTATCCTGATATAATCAACAAGGACACAAAATCTCAAGGTAAAGATCACACCTGTAAAGACAAATTTGGATTCCTATTATAAGGTTCCATATAAAAATCATCCCAGAGAACATAGTCCATGAGATATACTGCCACTAGAAACACTCATCATAGAGCTCACACTCATTTGTTCTAGACACAAAATAAAATGAGAGGGTTTATCTATGATATACACTCAATCAGAGTACACCTCATCAGAATGATCAGATCTCAATACACAGATAGGGGATCAATGCATAGGGCTCATGAGGGAGTCACCACACCCTACTAGAAACATCATCGTAGGTAGTGGATCGATTCCCATGTATTTTTTGTCACATAAATTCCATAAAACCCCATCTAAGCTATCATGAAGTGAAATTAGGGTCGTTGTAGGCCTCTCGAAGGGATAAATACTCCAAGATACTGAGTTATTATTTGCAGCAGTATAAGTCAAATAACGCCAGAATAAGGGAACTCACAAACACTTCCCTAAACATAGGTAGATTCATTTGGATCACCCTCTATGTTGGGAATGTTATTCCACACCAAACCCTCTAGAAATATACCATTGGTACACACTCAACTGATACTGGTTCAAAGAACCTCACACAATCTCTCAACAAAAATGAGTTAAGGAGAAAGTGGAATCCAACCAATCCTTAAAGGAGTATACGGTGTGTCCCTATGGGTACGTTGAGTGTCTCACTAAGTCTAGTATTTCTTGTGTCTGCATCTAGAAAACTCTTGATGAACATGTGAGGATCATTGTTGGTCTGTAAGGCTAAAACATAGTTCCTCTAATATTCCTCCTTAAACAACCTCAGATTTCCAAAATGATCACACCTTTACAATCCTCATAAAAAACACTCAGAATAGGCTATTCACATTCCCCAAATGGATACCCATGGAAAAAGCCTAATTTCAAACTATAATGCATGAACGATGCATCATGGGTCCCACCAATGAGTACAAATTAAATTATTAACATTGGAATCAAAACATACGCATCAATATCAGGCTCATGATGGTGTAGAGGGTTAGTTAGTATGACACCGTATGAAAAAGATATATCAGATACTAGATTCTATATAAATTATAATTATATAATTATATGGTGCTTCATGGACTCAAGCCATACGCCTAAATAAAATATCTAACATTAAACTTGAATTGACTGAATTAAATTTAGGGTCACAATGTTGCTTACCACACATCAATAAGACATCTTAGATAAAAGATATAACCGAAATAAAGATTTAATAACAAAGTAATAATAATTATATTATTATTATTATTATTATATTATGAATTAGTATCATAAATTTCATGTTGATGCTTGAAAAAAGTTACACTAGAGCCCCCTAGAGCAATGTTCATGAGCCCTACCTCCTCTCACTTAGCACCAGAAGCACAAACCCATCTATTAGACTCATTTATTTTAAATATAATAGTATAATATTATATGTAATCATTTCTCATGATTTATAATTGAAACAGCCTCTTGCGGTTTCCCGGTATGTTCGATCGAAGCAGTGTCGAAGGCTGGCTATCGTGCAATACCACCACAAACATAATGCCACTTCCCTATACACTCAATTCCAATTCCTTTGCACTGCTATGTCATGATAAGGGGTCTTCAAATTCGATTTGTATCTTATATCTTTACTACACATCACACTGATGTCATAGATATTCATCCTAATCCCACAATAATGATTCATCACACCAATGAATGATTGTTCAATGACTGTTCATCGGGTATTTTTCAACAACTATCTAAATAAATTACCTATGGTAATCGCATGAAGAATAGGGAAAGAAAATTCACAAAAAAAAAAGTAACAAACCACAACCAATGTTTTTTTCCATCATTTATTTTCATAGGGTTACAGATGAATGAAGATAAATAAATCGAAACAATATCAATTTATAAACCACATGAAGATAAAGCAATAACCAAATTAAATAATCGACTCGTGAATTTATTTGTTAGATGATTAATTCTTGTTTGTTATGGGAAAATAAAAATTGGATAAATAAAAAAAATCCCTACCTTCTATTGGATTAATCATTAAGGAATATTTAATTTATGGAATTTTCATTGGTGAGATCCTCGATTTCCATGGGCATATCAATCACTAAAGCTTGATCTTTCAGTTTTCATCCAAAGAAGCTCATCCACCAGTTCCTCTCTAAAATTCCAAGGGCATGCAGCCAACCCAGAATTTTGGTTTTAACCAAGTTTAAATAAGATCTTATTAGTTCACTACATCATCAAATTAAAATAAATTTATTTATTATTTAAACCCTTGATGACATTTTATCAAACGTCTTGTGCAGACCATGGTTATATTATGTATCGGGTAAAACCCACAATATGAACTCAATGGTTCCTGCAGATTTGTGATATGGGACACTGTTTGAAATTTATTCCACTTTTTTTAAAAAAATGTGTGCAAGTGATTTTTAATAATTTAATATATTTCAAAAAATTAATTTCCGACACCCCGAGCCTCAGAATCTTTTTTCGTCTCAGCACTTGACTCTAGAAATATTCATAGAAATATTCCAAAGTATTACATGAAAAAAACTATTACATTACATCCCACATTAGAATAAGGATAAAAACACATTCACATTAATAGAATGAATTGGAATTATGAAGGTCACCTGAAGTAACACATATTAGGGTTCCCTGTAGGGAAACCAAGAAATGGAAGGGGAAGCTAAGTATCATGTTATGAGGAAGAGAGATAGAGAACGCAGTCATTATAAAGTTAACTAACACAATACGATAAATCTTTGATGGGTTAAAAGGTCATTGTTTTCTTAGTAAAAAATAAAATAGACAACATTTTTTGTTAAAAGATCTTTTTCAGAGAGTGAATGAATTATTTTACAACCTGTACAAAGAACATATAGAAATATATTTACTTGACAAATAGAGTTTTATCCTATAATCTGTATCCACCATATAATCATATTTTTATTCGAATAGTGAATATTTAAGTAAATTGTTTCACGCTTGATGTATTATAATAAGCTTCTACAAATCAAAAAAATGCAGAAAAGTATAATAATATATTTATCCCCTCTTAAAACATTAAAAAACCAAAACTATTATGAAATTATAATATAATTACCCACAAAAAAAAATATAAACATGTATATGAAGAAATACTACTTTTAATCTCGAAAATATTCAATAGTAGAACCCAAATTTCAACATATACTTTTCAAAAAATAATTATTCTTAAAATTACTCAAAAATATCATAACCATGATTAAACCCCAAAAATCCGAAAGATTTGATCTCATAATCTTCCTAGATAAATTTTAAGAATTATCTCATAATACAGTCACATACTCTTTAAGTCTCGGACCAATAGAAATCTATAACAACTGAAGATTTTATGTAATAAATCTTCTTAAATAAACTCAATTCATTTTATAGCTTATGTTGCACAAAACTCTAATCTTAAACGAATAGTAATATACTATTAAATAGTAACATGACCATTAGAAATAGTAATATGACCACTATGAATGTAAAACTCACTTATAAAAGTATAAATAAAATATTGGCATCTTATACATGGAAATATGATAAAATTATATCATTTTCTTAGTAAATAAATGTTTTAAAAATCATAAATTAATTATGTTTATTTTATTTGAAACATAAATGGTTAGTAATAATTTTATAGTTAATATAATGATTAAAAAGAAAATTTATTTTCATGAAATAGATTCATAAATTAATATTTTGTTTTATTAGGATTATTAGATAATTTTACAAGACCTTAATTATTTTTTTATGGTTTCATAAAATCAATTATATTTTTAAAATTAGTATTTTTTGAATAAATTATTATTTTAATTAAAAATTAATTTTTTATATTTAGAAAAATATTTTTTAAAAATTGAGTTCATTTTTTAATTCCATATGTTAAAAAATAATTAGGGTTAATGTTTTGGATTTTTTGGTGAATAGTGAAATATAGAAATTTTTTATATTTAACATTTCAGATAGCTACATCATTTATTGTGTCATATATGATATAAGGATGATTAAATCTACAATTGGTTCCAAAAAACATTCATTAGTTACTTTATTTTGTCATAATTATCACAACCATTCATAGTTTTGAGCCAAAGTAATAAACTAATGAATACAATAATAAAAAAACACCCCTCTCCTCCATTATAAATACCACCCTCACCACCCCTTGTCCTCACACCTTACAAGTCTTGAATATTGTAAAATTCCAACTCAATAATATTCTAAAGTATCTCCCCCACATCTAGGAGACTTTCGTCCCAATAAATTTCCAAAACCCAAGTGCCCTAAGGATGTTCTCAAGGAGAATAATTCAAGAGGCAAAACCCCTAATCCTTTTCTTTCAATTTTTAACGATTTCATTTATTTTCTTTTCCTTACTTTTATAACTATATCGAAAAATTAATGATAACTAAATTATATTACATATAATGTAATTTTATTATGTTAATGTAAAAAAGAAAAATAAAACCCTTTTCTCCACTCCCTTTTATTCTAAAAATTAAAATATCATCTGCGACGTGTAGATTTACAACCATCATGGATGATGCATTTTCATTATACATTACCACCTTCATGGCTGGTCATAAAACCAATATAATGGTTAGATTCAATTTTAAAATGAATATTAAAACTTATTTCGTGTTTTTAGTTCAGTATATATAGATAATTTTAAATAATAAAACAAAACTAGATTGTGAAAATCGAAAATTCTCCCAAATAAACTAACGATCATAGCTTACATTTTATCTAATAAATCATCATCATATCAAGAAAAAATGATATATAAGAATATTAAATATTCTATAATTTTATTTATAACATATAATTTAAATTCAGTATAATGATTTCCATTTTACAAGATCTTTTATACATGTATGCAAGTGAACCAATCATGGAAATCAAGAAAAAAACACCCGAAAATGATAAAATTGAATCTTATAACTCATCTAAAACGACATAAATGAACATAAAAAATTATAATAAATAAAAACCAGTTTAATATGTTTTTAATTAAAACAAATTTTATTAAATTGGACATTAATTGCAAGTGAAGAACACTTTTGGACATAAGGAAAGGGATTCTCTCCAAACAACCATTTTCCTTCAGGCTAGGGTTTCTCCCTCTTGACACTAATGTAATTCTTAGTTATTATTATATACTCCCCGTAAATTCTATATGTATGTTCCAATAATATATAACTATCTCAATTATTATTTATTTTATGGGTAAAAACATGTTTATAAGGTTTCCTTTTTAATTTCTCTGGATAAGCTAGCCTAGTTTAAGAGAACATCCCAATTTCATACCCATTTTTAAGTATACTACGTAATTTTTTTTAAGCCACCAATATTTTTATAAAATCACACTTTTTATCATTAATAACTATATTTTTTCATTTCTTGTTTTATGAAAAAAAACATATTCATTTTCCATGTTTTTGGCCTCTTTAATATTTTCCCATAAACTGTACTAAATAGGCTCTTTTCTAAAGTTTCTTAAACACTATTTGTACAAGTTTTCACTTCATATGGAAATCATGTGTCAAGATCTATTCATATATTCCATTATGAATTTCAAAATATGACTTAAATCTATTCATTCATGGAAACCATTATGATACCCCCTTTGGTTATGCCTTATTCACCACTTATTCCTTATGTGTTGTGAATGTATACTTTCCTTTTATTTATGTTCTTCATTCATTGAATATTTAATTAAAATCCATAGTTGATATATCATGGATATGATTTTGATCTTATATATATACCATTTTTACATACGGAATTTTATTTGAATGTTGTCAATTAATTGAATAAATGTATGAATAATTCTATGGACATGTAGTGATAGGTGGGGACCAGTTATAGATAGCCCCTAATGCATCAAAATGTCGCATGAGACAAAATAGTTAGTGAAAAACCCTTCATGTTTATTTCCATGATGAATTAGAAGGGTTTTTACCCACATGCACAAATTTTCTTGATGTTATAATTTTTCATGTTCATGATACGTGATGTCTAGTGATTAATCATTTTCTTCAATCAGTATTCAGTAATTACTCCATTATATTTTCACTATGACAAAATTTATAGATGAATTTACATTCTCAGATTATTTATGGCATGTATTATTCGGTTATTTTACTTGGCATTATGATTATTCCGTATTTACATTATTTAACTTGTTATTGTATAATGTAACCCTTAATGAGTGTTTGATCTCACTATTTCATTTGTTTTACTTCCCCATGTTATGGAAATGAAAACATTCAATATGTTTCATGGAAGCCTCTTATATTCCTTTATTATGTTCAATGTTTAATTACAAATTTAATAAGGGTACCGTTTATGTGTCTAGTTATTCAATACTACTACATTTACTAATCCTTGGTGATGTGATCTCTTACATCAGTTCCAATGTAATATAATAACCACCTACTCTGGGCTACTAGGGTCGGGGTTGTTATAGTTGGTATTAGAGGATGATTAGTAGAATCACTGAGAACTAAATGTTAAGTAATCCTGAGAATTATAATAATCCCTTATTTTTAATTTTTGACTCAGTAGTCATGATGATAATGATCTAACTTAGTGTGTACCATTATTTAGTGATGGTTCCCAATATAAGGAAGGGAAACAATAACCACAGTCAATGTAAGGATTTTCCCCCTGATAAAGGAAACACAGTTAGTGTTGGAGCTGAGAAGATCCACACCATATTAGGATAGCTTACTAAGGTAATGATGAATTACCATACCACACCTATGTTGGATCATTTCATGATGAAAATACCAAATATTTTATTTGGTCTACTAATATAGTTGTAACAGATCAATGGATCAAGTCTATTGAAAATATATTTAATTCATTGATCTATAATGAAAATGAAATGTTATTACTATAAGTATATTGTCTCAAGAGATATTTTGATCAATTGTGGTTATTGATCCAAAATACTAAGGAGGAAGATGAAATAGATGAAATGGAGTGGACAACTTTTGATAAAACATTATTCAATAAATATTTCCATCATGATCAATGAATTGGAATTAATATAAGATTCATTAGCTTAATGAAAATTGAAGAATAAAGTGTTTTAGAGTATGATTACACCTTTACAAGACTCGCCATGTATGATATAGACTATATACATATTTTGAAAGAAAATATTGATCATTTATTTTTTGTTCTTAAGCCCATTCTCCCAAGGGAACTAAATTCTTATAAATTTTGATCATATGTTGGAATATTATTAAGTTCCATCCAAATGGATAAGTAATATGAAATATACTATATGTTCAAGGGACATAAAGATAAGAATATCTCTCTTGATTATCATGGAAAAGGTAATGCATCAAAGAATAAGATGGTAATGAGAAAATCTACATTATTCAAAAATTACAGAAAGATTCATCCTAGTAAATTCATGAAAGGAATAATAGTTTTTCATAAGTGTAGTGAAAAGGGTCACCAAGAAAATGATTACAAGGGGAAGAAACAAATAAATGATGTTAAACACTTCAATTGTAATGAAATGGGGCAGTATTCAAATCAATGTCCCACGTGTCTGGGGGATCTACCATAAAAGAGGCCAGGGGGATATGACAAGGAATTTTTTATCACTTAAACTGAAATATAATTACACAATGATGTGTTGGAAGGTACATCACTCAAAATTTAAAATTTATCCAATTTTTTATTTGATTCTAGATCGTCAAACTCTTTTATACCTCCCTAGTTTTCTAAAAACATTATACATTTACTATTTTGTTTAACAAGGTAGTTTTTTGTCAAGTATCTTAAGGGGAGTCTCATTGTAAAAAACTTTTGTTCATTCCCCTTTAGAACACATAAATGTGATTTAGTTTCTTAGATTATCATCTTATGTATGGTTTAATTTGATATAATCCTCAGCATGTATGGAATTTCAAAATATGATGCAAACATTTATGGAAAGAATAAGAAAATTATGATATTACAGGAAGATATAGAATCCTATATATTTAGAGTATAAAAATCATCATATTATTCTTATGTAGATCCACCCCCAATAGCTATACAGAAGGAATTGTTTGGGGAGAAAGACCAAAAAACATATATGGATGTGGAAATTAATATTCAAATTGAGGATGTACCAATTGTGTAGGAATATATGGTTGTATTTATTGATGAATTACCTAGTCACTCAATAGATAATGAAGTTGAATTTACCATTGATATAATCACTAATGAAAGGACAATGTCAAATTCTAATTATAGAATAGAAACTATAGAATTAGGGGAGATGAGGAACAGACAATAGGGTTTTATTAATAAGGAATTTATTAACCCTATATTTTTCCATGTGGATTCCCTATTAACTTTGTTATGAAGAAATATGGATCCTTAATATTGTAAATTTAATATAGAGAAATCAATGCTATTACAATAAAGAACATGTACCCTTTTCCTTGAATTGATTATTTACTAGATCAACCCCATGGAGCTCAATATCGTTCAATGATTGACCTTCATTTTAGATATCATAAATTTCATATGAATAAGGAATATATTCTAAATATAGTATTTCTAACTAGTGATGAACATTATGAGTTTACAGTAATTCAATTTGGACTAACTAATACACCCTCAATTTCATGTATCTAATGAATAGAGTATTCAAGGAATATCTCGATAATATTTTGTGGACATTATTGATGATATCTTAGTGTAATCCAAAATCTATGAATACCATGAGAAACACTTTAAGATTGTTAAGAAGACTCATATATGAAAAGACTTATATGTTCATATTATAATGTATTAATTATAGCTCCAAACAATTTAATTTATTTTCCATGTCATCTCTAAGGATGGAATCCTAATTGTTCCTATTAAGACAAATTCAATCAAAGAATTCCATAAACCAACTAACATAAACAAGGTATATAGTTTCACTGGTTTAGTAGGTTAATATTTTCATTTTGTCCCGAATTGTTCCAGATTGGATAACCCCTTAACCAATATCACAGGTTAATGGGTTTTTCTCGTTTGAAAAAAAAAATGTTCAATGTGTTTTGATGAAATGAAGAGAAGGTTGTTCAATGCTCCAATTTGGAATCTTCTATTAATGAAGGATGGGTTTATGATATACAATGATGCATCAAAGGATAGACTAGGTTGTGTCCTTATATAAAATGATAAATTTATTTAATATTCATTATGCTAGTTTGAGACTCAATATCAAAATTATCCAACTTTTGATTTTTAGTTAGCAGACGTAATAATTGCTCTAAATATTTGGAAGCACAGTCTCTATGGTGAAAAATGTGAGATATGTATAATGAAAAAGAGTTTGAAATACATTATTAAACTAAAATAACACAACATGAGGGAAATTTGATGTCTCTAGTTACTCAATTATTATTATTTCTCAATACACTACCACCCAAAAAAAGAAAATTAGGCAGTGTATGCAATAAGAAGGAAATATGATAGGATTTTAATGAAAATTTGGATTGAGAGAGATCCTATGTTCACAGATTTATTAAATATTGATATGGTAATTGTTAAAGAATAGGAAAAACCACTCCTTTTGTAATGATTTTTAAACCATCATCATGGGAGAAGATAAAAATTTTCAATCTCATGATGATAATTTTCAAAATAAAATTAAAGCCGTTATGGTTGGACGATTAACAGACATCATGTATGAGAATGCAGTTCTGAAATTTGAAAATAGGTTATGTGTTCCATCAAAAATTTAGACTAAGAAGCCAAAAAAATAGATGATTCTTGTAGCTAAAAATTCTCTATAGACTAGGGTAGTACTAATATGTATAGAGATCTAACGGAACATTTTTGGTGGGGTAATATGAAGTTGTAAATTGAGGACTATGTGTTAAGGTGTCTAGTTTTTCAACTAGTAAAGGCTAAGAGACATCATCCTAGAAGAGTCATCCATCATCTATATATTTCAATTTGAAAGTGGGATAACATTATGATGGAATTTTTAACAGGGATACCAAGGACACCTGGAGGAATGATAAAATATGGGTTATAGTTGATTTTCCTACTAAGTTGAAAAATTTCATTTATATAAGAGAATATGTAGCTCTTGAATTTCTAACATGGCTATATATTAATTAAAATCTATGAATTCATGGTGCACCTCTATCAACTGTATCAGATTGATATCCCCATTTTATATCAAAATTATGGAAGAGTCGTTAGAAAGACCAAAATACCTATCATCATTTGAGTACTTCATATCACCCTCAAATCGAAAGAGATTCTAAAAAGACTATTAAAATATTATAAGATATTTTTATATCATGATAAATTTATATTCAAGGTATGTGGGATCAGTATTAACCTTTGGTAAAGTCTTTTACAATTACAATGTCTATTCTAGAATTATAATGGTTCTATATAATGCATTATATGGAAAGATATGTTGTAATCAAACTTGTTGGGATGATGTTGGTGAGATGAAAATTATAGAACTACAACTTATTGGTGATGCATTGATAATGTTAATGACTATTCAAGATTATACCAATGTGGCTCAATATAGGAAAAAATTTTATGTTAAAAACTAGAGAAATGATTTGGAATTTCAAGTGGGATATCATGTATTAATAAAAGTATCTACATGGAAGGGTGTTGTAAGATTTGGTAAGAAACAAAAACTGAGACTCAGGTACATTATAATATTTGAAATTATGAATGAATTGGAGTTTTAGCATACCAAATAATAATTCCACCAAGTCTCTCCAAATATTATGATGTCCACATAGCATTGTAATAGAAGTACTTGTTATACCCAACACATGTAATCGCCTATGAAGAAATAAAAGTGGAACTTGATTTGTCATACTTTGAATATCATATCATGATTCTTTACAAAATAGATAAGGTATTGAGAAATTAGATGACTTTACTAGTAAAAGTTCATTGGAAAAACCATAATATGGAAGAAGAAACATGAAAACCGAAGGATGTTATAAATATGAACCACCCTCATATGTTTAAAGGGATATATTAATGAAAATCTCAAGGAATATATTTACAAATTATAGTTAATATAATACCACAAGATTTTATGGCATGTATCTTCTTAAATAAATTCAATTCATTCTATAGCTTATGTTGCACACAATACTGAACTTAAACGAATAGTAATATTCTATTAAAAGGTAACATGACCATTAGGAATAGTAATGTGACCATTAGAATAGTAACCACACCTATAAATGTGTAAATAAAATTTATGCATCTTATGAATGTAAATATTATTTAATTATATCTTCATTTATGAAACTAAATGTTTTAAAAATGATAAATTATTTATTGGAATTTTGGTAAAATATAAATTCTTATTTAAAATATTATAATTATTATAATGATTTAAAAGAAAATTTATTTACATAAAATAGAATTATAAACTATTTTTTTTCTTGTGATTATTAGATAATTTTATTCAACCACAATTAATTTTTCAAAGTTTCATAAAATAAGTTATTATTTTTAAATCGGTACTTTCTGAAAATATTTTAAATTTAATTAAAATTTTAATTTACCATATTTAAAAAAATATTAAAAAATGGAGTTCATTTTTTAATTCTAAACATTTCTAAATGGTTAGAGTGAATTTTTTGGATTTCACTGAAAAAGATCAATTTTGGGTGGATAATAAAATACGATAATTGTTAGTATTTAACTTTTAGAAAAATACATGAATTAATGAGTCATGGATTATATATGGATGAGGTAAGAACCCATTGGTTTTAAATCCCATGCATTATTTACAATATTTAGTAATAATAATCACCACTATTTATATTATTGGGAAGAAATAATAAATTAATGAACAAAATAATCAAACAACAGCCCCACCAACCCTTCTCCTCACACATTCCAATCCTTTAATATTTTCAAATTTCATCCCAATATTATTACCAAGCCTATCCCCCACATCTAGGATCATTTGGTCTCAATAAAAGACCAAAACCCAAGTTCCTTGAAGAGGTTCTCAAAGAGATTAATTCAAGAGGTAAAACCCTTAATCTTTCTCTTTCAATTTCATTCAATTTCATTTATTTTCTTATCCTTCTCTAACCAACTCTATAAAAACATTCATTATAACTCATTTTTATTATATATATATATACTATAATATTATTATTTTAATTTAAAATCCATCATCAAACTTTTTATTTTATCCCTTTTATTCTAAAAATTAAAATATCATCTGTGATGTGTCTATTTACTACCATCCTAGTTATACAGTGCCCCTCAATGTATCCACATGTCTCATGAGAAAAAAATGGATACAAATCCTTCTTATTTGTTTCAAAGAAGAATCAGATGGGTGGTACCCATAGATATAAACTGACTTGATGATATAATTTTTCATGTTCCAGATACGTGATGTCTAGTGATTAATCATTTTCTTCATTCAATATTCACTTATTAGTTTCCATGAGATTTTCAATGTGATAAAATCTATGGATGCATTTACATTCTTTGTTTATTAAAGGCATGTGTTTTTTAGTTATCTACCTAGCCATTATTATTATTCCTTATTTATATTTCATAACTTATTATTAATTCATGTAACTGTTACTGAGAATTTGGTCTCACCCTTTCATTTATTTTCTTTCCCTAGGTCATGTTGATAAAATCATTGAATAATTGTTAAGGAATAATTTTATTTTCCATTGTTAGGTTCAATGTTTAATTACTAATGTAATAAGGATACCATGTATTTATATAGTTATCCAAGAATACTAAGCTGATAAATCCATGGTGATTTGACCTCTTGTGTCTATGCCACTATAATAAAATAATGACCGAATCTGGGCTACTAGGGTCGGTGTTGTTACATAGTCACCCAAATAATAATTAAGAAACTCTAACCATTTCTTTAAATAACCTGAATCACCGTAATCCAAAATAAAATTATATAGCCTCCCAAAATACTAATCCTAAATTAAAATCCATTAGTATTCAATTTACTTTGATCAAATAAAATTACCAAAATAGTGAATGTCTTCGAAAATTATATTAGTCACTTAATCACCAGTTCAGTTTCCAATACCAATGGTATCTATTAGATAAAATATATGTTCCAAAAATCAACTTAATCTTTATCCTTGAAATTTTTTAGCCAAGAAGAAAATTTCATTATAAAAGGGACATCACATGGTATAGTGGTAGACAGTGCACCATTATTGCCCTTCGGTTCTGGGTTCGATTCTCCTGGCCTTTCCGGAAACAATGGGTTTTCACCCATCCTACGAGTTTTCTTTTTTCTAAAAAAAATAATTCCACAAAAACATAATAAAATCTTAAAAAATAACCATAACATGTTTTAACCAAAAACTTTATATGATACCATTCATTTTTTATCCCCAAATGTAATTACTCATAATTACCTCAAAAAATTGAATTTCTACAAAAATATCATTAGTCACATTAAAATTTCTTAACTGGAAGACTAAAAAGGGGGTTTTATGGAAAATAACTTACGGTTCACCATATTATTATAAAAAATGATGATATCCATAACTCTTAAGAAAAAATCCTAATATTCAATTCTATATGAACCATCAATTGATACCAACTGTAAGGCCTTGGTATTAAACATTTCATATTCTAGTGATTTTAAACTAGAATTAAAAATCATGAATATTTTGAGTCTATAGTCATATAGATTTAAGATAAACTACTAAAAATAAAACCCAAACATTATAGGTGGAACCTTTTATTCAATTTACATTTTCCCAGAAATTTATACCCATTTATATAGAAAATATGATTCGTGTTTCACAAAACATCTTCTATACTTTCATCATGACATCTTCTTTTTCCATGAAAAAAATATTTAAGATATATGAAAAATATATTAAAACAAAGGATGATCACAAAATCATTGGTAAGGGATATAAAAAGAAATAAAAACAATATTCTAGGGAAAAAAACATGAATTCCCAATTAATGTTTTTTGAGAGAATGAGACAAAAACATTTCACATGAAAAAACAAATATTTTTTTCTCAAATAAAATATTTTAAATCCATAGCTAGTAATTAAAATAACATTTGGTTATATATACCAACATAAAAAAACCCCTTTCAAAACCATCTCAATTGGAAGAACCATACAGCCAATATGTAATATTATTATTACCCGATTTAATATAGATCTATAATGGGGATAAATCATAGAATAAACTATATTTGGATCACCCGTGAGCTAAAATGGGGATCAAATCTTCGTATAATCTATATTGGGCTCTCCCATTTATAATTTTTTATAATGGGGATCATCCCTTCATATAAGCTATATCTAGATCACCCATGAGCTATAATGGAGCTCAACCCATCATATAAACTATAGGAAGATCATCTTTTTCAAATAATTTTCAAGTACCATTTCATGAATAAAACACATTCATCATAAAAATATTTGAAAAACACTTTTAACCCTAAGTGAAAAATATTTTTAAATAAAAATTCTCTTTAGAACCCATTTTCAATTACAAAATACTCAAAAATGAAATGAATTATTTTCATTTTAAAAACATGTATGATTTCAAAGGAATCGTGAAATTAAGAAATAGTCACAAAAGTGGGAATGTCATTGTCACCATATAATCTAAAAATATAACCTTCCTTTTTTCTTTTTTCAAAAAATTAAATATATAACACATTAATGGATTCCATTTGAGAAATTTTGAATGAAATTAAAAATAGATATAAAATTTCGTTTATAATACTTTTATATCCATATAAATAAATATGTAAAATAATATAAATAATATTTACATAGATAAAAATATTGTATAATTAAATCTTTAAACATTCATAGTGCCCCAAACCACATTGAACATTTAAATCATAAGGAACATGAAATAATAAAATTTAAAAAAAACATTTACTAACATGATATTTTATTCATTAATGATATTATATTTCAAATGGGTCTATATATAGAACCCATATAGAAAGCTGTGTGTATAATATCAAAATATCCCCCAATGAAAGGATATTGGGATGAAGTCCCTAACATTGAGTCCAACTTGTCACACAAAATCTATATATTTCTCAATAATAAACATAATTTAATTATTTACATTCTTGAGTACCGTATTAAATTTTATTATTCATTTTATTTCACTTATTATTATGTTATAACAATTATAAAATTATTTAAGTTCAAGTCATATGTTTTGACAATATTCATTACATGAGTGCAAAATGACTTTGGTATATAGTCAATAGTTAAAGTTATCATTAGTCCATTATATCCAGATTAATAATCATGAAATAATAATAACATTTATATATCATTTATTATATTAAACTGATCCATTAAATATGGATATAAATAATTAACTATGTTTCAATCATAGTGATGGGAAGTCGTATGTGCGCATGAGTAATGTTTCCATTTTTCAATGATCATTATGAAAATGAATTTTAAATTTCTAAAACTCATTCAAAATCTTCTACAAATTATAATTTTTGGGATAATGATTTTTTTCATTGATAATGATTCATTTGAACCCAGTATTTTTAAAATTAAAATTTCCTACAATGATGATAAATGTACATCTTAACGATGTTCATTTAAATATTTTTTATCTTATATGGTTAAAATAAGTTTTATATCTAAGAATAGTTTCACTCCTAGTTTAGATTTTTATAAATTGACTATAATTAAAATTATTTATATTATAAAAAGGAATTTTAAGTACCCATAAAGCCCATTTTTCTACAAATTAAATCCTATATACACTTGAATAGAGATATTTACCTAAAAATTTAAAGTACGCATATATGGGAGATAAAAAGAAATTACATATCATAATTGAAAGTAGGATTTCTAGTGAACAAGAGAACCCACTATTAGAGGTAATTATGGAGAATAATAAGGCCATAGGATCATGTTTATAATACTTAACAAGGATTATTCCTTCATTGTGTTTGCATAGGATTATTCTATAAGACAATTCTAAACATGTTAATCAATTATAGAGGATAATGAATCCTACCCTTTCTAAAGTTGTTTAAAATAAGGGGACTACGTTATTGGATACTTGTATAAGTTACTCTATTTAAAATAGTTAACACGTAAGTTTAATCCATATTGTTCTTAAAATGGGAGGGTTAACTATGTTCAAGAAATAATTTATAAGATTTGTTCTAGGTATGTTTTCCAAAAAGTAGAGAGTATGAATAGATTTTATAAACCTAAAAAATTTTACTAGGAAGGACCACATTCCATTTCTTTTTCATAATAAAATTCCAAAAATATTTTTTAGTCAATCCCATTAATTCTTCCCTGATGATTTTCTGGGATATTTCTTGATTCAGATCACTCAAAAAGGCAAGTATAAGACAATTTTTACATGTCCTTTTGGTACTTTTTTTATATGATAATTAATTTTGGAACATTTAATTCCCCTTCCACCTTCCAAAGATGCATGACTAGTACTTTATATAATATTATTAAATAATTTGTAGAGGAATTTATGGATGATTTTATAGTGTATCTTCTATTTTTTAAGTCTATATAAGAAGATTATGGGTTATTCTTATAGTACACATTTTAGGGATCCTTTTTATGAACTTTTAGAGTTTTTATTTTATGGTTAATATTGGAACTATTCTTGGTCATTATGTTTCTATGAATGAAATTAGAGTAGATAATTCCAAGGTTGATATTATCTATTAATTTCATTTTCCATATACTATTAAGAATATTTGATCCTTTCTAATCAATGATGAATTCAATATGAGGTTCCTAAATTGTTTTAGTTAGATTCATTTACCTTTTATAAGAATTCAATATAAAATATATGTTCCTTTTGTTGTTTATATGAAGTATAAGGAATATTTTAATAATCATAATCAAAAGTTTGTTTCCACACAAATATTTCTAGAAAAATCTTTATAAATTACATTTTAATTGATGATTGATGGTTAAGAGTTACATTTAGGATATCTTCTTAGGAAACTTTTAAAAAGAAAATCCCCTGTTATTGAATATGAATCTAGGAATTTAGATGTTCCCCAATCAAATTACGCGACAATATAGACGGAATTGTTAGCCACTGTGTTTTCCATTGATATGTTTAGATACTACATTTGGGGGTCTATGGTTAAGGATATCACTAACCATTCAACAATTTGATATATCATGAAGATGAAAGAATCAAATCCATGTTTGGTTAGGCAGATCTTATTACTCCAAGAATTTTAAATAGAGTTCCAAGATATGAATTAAATTGAGAAAACTATTACTAATCAATTGATTTGGATTATTGCTAATTTCAATAAAGTAAATTATTATATTGAACCCATTCAATATTTTTTTATAGGGGTATATTTTATTCTGTTGTTTTATATAAGAGAATATGGTTTTTGGACATAGTGAATTTATAATTTTTGGATGTCATTATGCAGTAGTTTTACAAAAATCAAGGTTTCAAATTGACTATTGAGTCAAGGAAATATATATCGGATGATCATTACATATGGTATTTTTGAAGTGATCATATTTTTTTGTAGATATATCCCAAACGTTAATGTTTCTTCAATATTGAAATTTTTCTATAGTTTATGTTGTGGATGCTACTTTGGGCCTTAGAGAATTTCTATAAAGGTATTGGATTAAGGGTTAATTTGTCCCAATATTTTCAAGGATACTTATGTGTTATGTAAGACTTCTAATGATTATAAATTCCAAGGAACATGTCCTCAAGTACATGAGATTTTATAAAATCCATTGTTATTTTGTGATGTATTTATGTTTGGGGATTGATTTTATGGGCCCTTTTCCAAATTCCCTAGGATATTCTTACATCATTTTTATTATATACTACATGTCTAAGAGTATTGAAGCTATAACAATAAGGATTAATTATTTTAGTTTTGTGTCTCAACTTTTCAATAGTCATATATTTTTTTGATTTGATATGTTGAAGATTATTCTAATAGACCAATGTACAAATTTCTGTTATATCACATTGGAATATTTGCTGAAAAGATATGGGGTTTTTCATAAAGTGTATAAAACCTATCATCCTAAAACAAATGGGATTGTTGAAGTGTTCAATAAATATATCAATCATATTCTTATGAAAACATTTATCCAAAATAGAAATTATTAAAGACGAATACATAAGGATGTTTTTTGGGAATATATAACACCCTATAAAACTCTAATTGGGAGGTAACCAAACAAATTAGTATTTGGCTGATCTTCCTATCAACCTATGGAGTCAGAACATAGAGATATTTTTTATATTAAATAAAAAAATATGAATTTTTTTAATCTATAAAATTTGGGAATTTGTTTCTTCATGATTAAAAATAAATTAGGAAAAATCCATAATAAAATATAATAATTTTTAAATAGAAAATAGAGTTTTTTTCTTGATACATTCATATTTAATAAGGAACAAAGATTGGGGATGATTTTTTTAACTCTAATATTAATCTCTTATAAAATAACTTTTCATCCAAATAGGATGGACATTTTATTATAACTCATATTTTACCTTTTGATTCTATACATATTAGAGACATAGGGGGATTTTCCATTTAAATTTAATGGTCATAGGCTTATTTAGTTTATTTAATAGACTAAGAAGTCTATATGGGAGAATTCTATTCTGATAGAAATAGAGTGAGACTGAATTTTCAAGGTGATATATTCCCTTACTAATTTTCATAAAACTGAATAATTATGGGGGTAACCAAATTTAGTGTAATGATTTTTATTCCATTGTTTTACATTGTATATAATATAGGTTATATTAATTTACAATAAGGAATCCACTTCAGGGTGGTGTCCACTTCATCTTCTAGTTAATGAACAAAAATTATGATCTACATTGATCAAGGGGTGGTAAAAAATGATGAAACCTGAATCAACCCCATTAGATATTAATATCTTGTGATATTTTAATTGAATTGGTATTTATATAATTTATTGTTAATTTATTATAAATTTTAAGAGGATAAATTTGATCAACTAGAGAAGATTACATGAATATAAGTAGTGTTTTTCAGTATATTAAAATAAAAATTAATATCCAATATCATGAGAGTTATTTATTAAAAAATTTCCAACTTTTCATGATTAATAATATATATTTTCTATTTTTTCCATATAGAACACCATTCGATTTAAACTTATTTTTTCAATATAATCATTGCTCAGCATGCTACTGAATATGTGTATATTTTCAATTGTTTTTGAATGTTAATTAATATAATTCATATGCCTATAATAACTTTTTTGAAAATCATTTTTTTCATGGAAAATGTTCTTGGATATTTCTAGAGACCCTTGAGCATACTTTTAAACTTTTAAGATGAAAATGAATTCTTATAAAACAATTTTAATTTTTTTATATACCATGAATTAAACATAAAGGAAAATGTTGAGTAATATGTTTGGAGGATGGTTTATAAATGTTAGTTAACGAATTTTAATGATGAACGCATCAAAAACACATTAGTTTTTTCCAAAATATTTGTGAATTTTTTTGCATCACATTAGAATTTATCAGGGGGTGACATTTTTTCTCAAAATTAAAGGTTGAAATTCCACTTTTAAGAGGTTAATATTTATTACCCCTTCAAATTAATTGAGAATAAAAATTTTCATTATCTAATGAAAAAATATTATTTTTGTAAATTATTCGGTGAATTTTATAATATAATCATAGAATTTAAACTTTTTAATTTTAATTTAACTTATAATATATTCTTCTAAAGGAAATATGAAAAAAAATTGCAATCCATGTTGAACATTTTATTATTTATTCCATTATTATTTATTCATTAACTATTGGATGTGTTATTTATTCCAAAAATAAATTCCTACTCCACCTCATTCAATGGTTTTTCTATTTTTGTTGAGCCTTTAAATTGTGTGAGTTCGTTCTCCTGATGGTAAATAGAGTATTGTACTTTAAGTTCAATAAAAATTGAATTGTGTTAAATTATCTTCAAAATTTTCAATTTTAATCAAATTTTGTAATGTAGAAACAGTCGTTTTACAAGAACCAATTAGTTTTATAATGGAAGTAACTTTTCCACAAAAAAACAGAGTCCAAAGGGAAAAATCTTTATGAATAGCAATTCATAGTGGCATTTTAGTTTTTAAGTCTTGAGATCCTTTTCTTACACTGAATTTTACAATTTGGTTTATTGAGGAATATTAAAGTATTAATGTTAGGGAATTTTATGGGCCACATTTTTTTAATAGTTTTTTGAATCATCGATGTGAATTAATTTTATTTTTGGAGATAAAACGAGCTTAAATTAGAGATATATTATGTTATGGTTATTTGGAATGATCTAGTTTTAATTTTTATAGGAATATTATTGTTCTTGACATATAATTTTTCAAATTTTATTTTAATAAATAAGTTTTTAATTTCAAGATCTAATATTTTGAGTGATGTTGATAATTATTTACTTAAATATTTAATTTGGATATTCCATATTTTTACCTTTATAATAATCATTGTTGAAATATGATTTTGGTTTTGAAATTGGAATTTTAAAATTTTAAATTTAATTTGAAATTGATAAATTTTTATAGATTATTAACATATTATAATGAATAATCATGTAAGTTGGATAAAATTTCTTTATAAGAAACTGACCATAATAGATTTCAATCAATTGTACATTAAATTATAGTCTACCATATATGAGATAATTTTCTAGGAAAAATTATTAAAGGAAATAGTCAACCACATATATTAAATTAATTTTATTGGGATGATGAAATTTGATAAAGTACTTCACCGAATAGGATTTTTAAGGTAGGTCAATATGTCGTAAGGAAGAAATTTTTGAAGGGAATTAAGTGACCATGACCATTTACTTCTGGTTGGATAAACTTGAAGAGGAATGACTACAAAGAATTTAAAGTTACTTTACTCACCCCTATTCCACATACTATAACATGGGGACACAACTGAGTGTGTTATTTTGGACTGACTATTCCTTTCATATAAAGCTACCATGAAGAAAGATTCTATGACATAACTTGTAGTATCCATCCTTCCATGGAGGATCATCACATATGCCTTTCATATTAATCCTCATTGACCAAAAATCATAAATTAATCGACTGAAATATGATGTTGTCGAGGATGATTTAATGGAGCCCATATTGAGAGTCGTTAATATGGGGAAAATCCCTAAGCTAGTTAGTATTAGAATAAATAACTTTGAGTCAACCAAAACAAATGATTAACATTATGAAATTTAAATCATTTAATATCGATTTTGAGTATTGTATATGTTGGTATGAGAGTTATATTGAATCCATCCCTGGATGGAGAAAATATTGGGGAGGATGACACCATGTCTTCACTTGAAAATGATGAAACTTCATCAACAGGCATGATGAACACGTAAAACCATATGATGTATTTCTAATGTCTTTTTGAGTTGGATGAAGCTTGAAAAATCTAATATTGAGGCTTGTTAAGAGATCAATTGTTGATAAAACCCCAAGAAGCTAACAATGATGCACCTATTCCACAATTGAAGACATTTTTCAATGTAATAAGATAACCAAATACAAATATTGTCACCGAATTGTTGAATAAATAATGTAGATTATAAATTTAAGAAAATTGTTTGAAAGAATAATTAAATGGTTGGATATAGTTCCACTATTAGATAATTATTATAGAGTTCAATTGAAGTAATAAGAATATGGGTCACTAAATTATACCATCTTCTTGACTAGGATGGAAAGATGATAGTTCTTTTTTAATGCTGAAAAAGATCTAATTGAATCCAAATTAGGGGCCTAGGTTTATCCAAGGGGTTTTAATTTAATGAAGAGTAAGGGTTCCCAAAGATATGATTGAATAAATCACTATATGGTGTTAGAGGTGAATGAATATTTATTACATGGTGATGAAAGTAAATTCTATTAAAGTTTCATTAATCAGATGACTTGATAAGGAAAATATGTGACTGGGTATATTTAATGAATAGAGATGAGACCCAGACCCAAGATTGAAATACTATTGTTATAATGTAGGTTTTAAGGGGTATGAATTGTTAAAATATGGATAAAATACTAAGGAGTAAGAATTTTAATGCCTATACTGATCTAGATTGTTGTAAATATGAAGGTGAATTAATTTTTGGAAACATTTCAAAATCACATGTTATAGATTTTTAGTATGTTTTTTTGAGTTCTATTAGGTTACAGTTCCTATCCACCAATTAGAAATATGATGTTTAATTTTTGAAAAGGAGAGTGAAAAGGGACTATCATAGAGTCCAAGTTCATGTGGGGTTGGATGCATGTTAAGAATTAATAAGTTGTTAAAGGGATAATTACATTAATTGGATGGTCACAAGAAGAGGAAAAATAACATCATGTCATACCTCCGGGATAGTGTGGCTATTAGAAAATTTGTAATGGGCTATGATTAATTCTATCAATAAATTTTTCTGGATGATTAGAAATAATTGAAACACATAATATAGATAATTAAAGATAATTTTGGGGATCGAGAATATGATATTTTTTAGGAGGTTATAAAAAATATAAATTATTACAGCCTACTTAAATAAAGATAAAGAGTGATGATTGATCCAATACCTTGATCATGATTTTCTACTTCTTTATTTCCTTAGACTAGTGGATTTTAAGGGTGATTTCTTCCATGATTTTATTCATTCAATTTGATACTGTAAATTGATTATAGATCATTGATCACTGAATTTTGATTGATGCTTAATGTGAATTTTTTTATAACATTTGGATTAATTTTTTATTCCATTCCAAGACCAATCTATATATATGATCAGATTTTTTTGATCATATAATATCATATTCTAGTTCAGTATTAGTATAAGTTATAAGATGATTCTTTATTGTCTAAATTTCTCAATAGTCGATTGAGGATTATGAGAACAATGTGGGATCATGTGTGTATTTTCAATCAATGATCTTTGTGTTCAATAAGTTTATCATACAAGAAAGAAATAAAAAACTAATATCTTAGTTACAAACCTAAATATTTTTATCTTAATGATATGAATGTTTTATGATCATAGATCATGTTTTATGATTGTTGATAATGTGAAAATCATTTTATACAATGAAGAGAGGATGATCCATGAGGATTTCTAGAATATGATGATGGATTTATTCTTCTAATAATACTACCCCAATTCTAATTTTATCCGTTTTTACATCATTGTGTTTTTTTAAAATATGTATTATATCATCTTATGAATTCCCCTCAAAATAATAAAAAAAATTTAAAAAAATGACAAAATGAACTATTAAAGGGGATCCATAAGGGTGACAACTTTGAGGACTATTGTACAACAGTATTTAGGGGAACCATGATCTGTATTTTAGGGAACACTAAAATTTTAATAATATACAATATCATATATGGTCCACTTAAAATATTTCAATACCTTTTTATTAATTATTTTTTATTTAAATAGCCATTTTTGAGTGTTAAATATTTCATTTTTCATGTATATTTTAGTTTTGTAGTTTTGGTACATGCATATTTATCATGGTTAAATCATATACGTAATATTAATCATTAAATAAAAATAATATTATATTATATATTTATTTATTTATAATCATTCTTGAAATATGGACATGAGAAATGAATCACACCGCTTTATAGAGGTGGTTGTCCACATGTATGGAAGGGTGATGTTATCATTTTTTAATGGGAGGAAGGATAAGAAGTTAAGTGATATATCATATTTATATAATCATAATTATTTCATAAATACCTTATATAATAATTATTTACATTTTTATAATCATCCTTGTAATGTGGTGATGAAAAACGAATTAGACCACTACGTGGAGATTATAAGTGTAACGTCTCAGACCCGGGTGCCATGAAATGGGTGCCCCAAGCCCGGTTCACCATGTGACCTCAAGCGCATTTCCCCAAACACCAGAGGCTGCCGACTAGAAGCGAGGGCTGAGGTCTGATAGTGGGGAAACTATGCCCTCATTTGTCAAAGTGTAACGCAGCGGAATACCAAAATAAACATAAAACGACAGTGGAAGCAGTAAACCATACAACTACTGAAATAAACAACTGCAATGGATATAACCAATAGTATATAAAAGATGATTCTACATGTTTCAAGTTATAAGAAAACAGCCAGAACATGTTACACATCAATAAAGTACTGCAGAAAGCAGAGTACAGCAAAGCAAAGCAAACAGCTGGAAGCAGCATCGTGAGCCTAGGCTCAGTCCCATGCCCTCATACTCCTTAGCAACAGTCAAGTACCTGTATAGGGACTCTTTACCCTATCTACACCTGCAGCAACGTAATCAGTTTAGGCTGAAAAGCGTGACCCAAACAGGGTGTCAGAAATATATCTTAGTAGGCACCCACAAAAGGCTCGGGCCCAACTGCGTGTAAGCATGAAACAATAGTCTGCAGTAGTAAAATGCAATAAAGTAAGAAGTACTCAAAAGTAACTCATTACCAGTTATATTTCCATTTTATTATCCATTTAATCCATTCAATATAAGAAATCACCACAGTACATTTCTAGTAAACAACTAGTGTCCTCAGACACATAAACTCCTACCCACCGGTAACGAGTATCCAAAGCAAGAATCTTCCCTCAGGCATAACAGAGTTTTTTCCCTTGGCGTAGGGAGTGTCACCCACAGGCACAGAGTCTATTGCCCTCAGGCACAGAAAAAGTTTCCCTCAGGATGAAAATAACTACAGCCCACAGGCTAAATAGTGCAGTGCCCACTGGCTAATCACAACAACTCCCTTAGGCTAACAGGTAACCGGGCCATGCCCAACACATCAAAATGAAGTAAACAAGAAATTCATCTCAAGGAAATTCTACAATTACTACATTTAAGGCATACCCTCGGGTATCCTGGCCAAACGGCTAAACAGTGAAACACACCCTCGGGGTGGTTTCGGATCCAAGAAACGATCACAACCAGCATTTTATTATCACAATTTAATCACCTATGCAATTCTAGGCATTAAATATAGCAAAGACCTCAGCCACACGACACCCCAACATGGGTTCATGGCACAAAAACGCACAAAAACGCACAAAAAAATGCACGACAGTTGGAAAATAACACAAAGCCACCTACCTTATACGTCAACGAGCGTTATACCTGAACACCGACTCCAAAAACTCCCAAGAACTGCGTAGATCTGACGAAGAACAAAACCCATTAAAATGTAAATAACTTATGTTAGGATAAGAATTGGTAAAAACGGTACCAGGAGAGGAGAGGGCTTACCCGTGCGGTTCCAACGAGATCGTCTGAAGCCGAATCGAATTCCAAATGACCTCCCGGTGGATCTGAAAAGGTCTGGCCTCCTCCTTGGGCTCCAAAATGGATCAAACACCTCCTCTGCCAAATGAGGATGCTACTGCCTGTTTTAAGCCGAAAAAACAAAGTACACAGCGTGTACTTCTGAGTACACGGCGTGTATTTCTTTTATTTTACTATTCATTTGGCGGCACCACCACACTGTTCACTCGTCAACCTGAGAACACGACTTGTACTCCTGAGTACACGGCGTGTATTGTCGCCCAGCTAGCGGCGACTCCACCGCCTTACTATTCAAGCCTGCCGACTGACTACACGGAGTGTAAGGTACCACTACACGACGTGTAGTCGATTCCTATACCCCTCATTGCAGACAAGGCTACACTCCTCATGTACTCATCCCAACACGGCCAAAAGTGCATGGCATGTGGACAAAATACACGGCGTGTAGTTTCGAAATTTATCATTTTTCCCCATTTTCCATATTTTCTCAAAAACACTTAAGGAAAAGGAAAGAAAAGATGAAACTCATACCTAAAAAATAAGAACCGGGTTCTTACAAACTTCCCCCCTTATAGAAATTCGTCCCCGAATTTCCCTTTCCAGGGTGGTGAAGAATAAGCTTAGAAAAGCTCTGGACACTGAGCACGTACATCGGCCTCCCGCTCCCAGGTCTCATCTTGCACTCGGCCATGCTGCCAAAGCACCCGTACGAGAGGAACTGACCGGCCTCGGAGAACCTTCGTGCTCATGTCAATGATATGGATCAGATGCTCCTCAAAGGACGCATCATGCTGAAGCGCAACCTCCTCATGATGAAAGGTGTGAGAAGGGTCTGAATGGTAGTGACGCAACTGAGACACGTGGAAGACGTCGTGCATGGCTCGGTACCGTTGCGGTAACTACAACCGATAGGCAACTAGCACAACTCTCTCCAAAATCTTGAATGGACCCACATACCTCGGTGAAAGCTTACCCTATCTCTTGATCAGCTTGTGTCCCAGCCTCGGTGAAACACGTAGAAAAACCTAATCCCTGGCCACGAACTCCAAAGGTCGTTTTCGGCGATCAACATAAGTCTTCTGACGAGACTGCGCTGTAGCCATCCGCTTTCGAATCAACCAGACCTGCTTAGATGTCTCCTGCACGAGCTGTGGCCCCAGTAAAGCTATCTCACATGCCTCTAACCAGCACAAAGGTGCTCGGCATGGCCTACCATATAAAGCCTCATATTGTGCCATCTCAATAGTTTCTTGGAAACTATTGTTATAGGCAAACTCGACTAAGGGTATATGCTTCTCCCAAGAGCCCCCAAAGTCTAGGACGCATGCACGCAGCATGTCTTCTAGCACATGTATCGTCCGCTCTGACTGGCCATCTGTCTGAGGATGGTATGTTGTAATTAGAAGCACTTGTGTATGGAGCGCCCTCTGAAAACTCAGCCAGAAACGAGACGTAAATCGAGCATCCCTATCAGAAAAGATAGAACGAGGGACCCCATGAAGACGTGAGATCTCTCGGATATACAGCCTTCCAAGCTCGTCCACACCAAAGGTCTCCTTGATCGGAAAGAAGTGAGCTACCTTCGTGAGTCTATCCACAACAACCAACACGGAGTCATTGCCTCTAGGTGACCTCGATAACCCCGTCACGAAATCCATCGTGACATCATCCCATTTCTACTCTGGAATGGGTAACTGTTGTAATAGTCTAGCTGGTCTCTGGTGCTCTACCTTCACCTGCTGACAGGTGGAACATCTCGTAACAAACCCAGCTATCTCTCTCTTCATACCCGGCCACCAGTACTGACGTCTCAAGTCTCGGTATATCTTGGTAACCGTGGGATGAACTTCCCAAGCTGAAGCATGAAACTCCTGCATCATCTCCTCGCGTATATCCCCTGGAACCCATACTCGTCCATGGAAATGAAAAACCTCATCATCGCCTATCGTCCAACCGGGAGGAGGGTCCCCACTTCCCACAAACTCCCGTAGAACTAGGCCCTATGAATTAGATAGCTGCCTCATCCTCACTCTATCCAAGAGGGTAGAAGTCACAGCTAATGATGAAAGATAAATCTACCCATGACTGTCATGCACCTCCAAATGCATCTCAGAGAACAAATCCATGAGCTTCCACTCACCACTGGCCTCCTAAACTGCCTGTATCTGAGTCTTCCTACTCAGTGCATCAGCTACTACATTACCTTTACCAAGTGTATAGGCAAGCTCAAAATCGAAGGGTTGTAGGTACTCAACCCACCTTCCCCGCCTCAGATTCAGGTCACACTGAGTAAAGATATACTTGAGGCTTTTTTGGTCAGTGAAGACCACAAAATTCAATCCCAATAGATAGTGTCTCCAACAGTGCAATGCATGAACAACTGCAGCCAACTCGAGATCATGCATCAGGTAATTCCTCTCATGTGGCCTCAACTGCCAAGACCCGTACGCAATGACTCGATCGCCCTACATCAAAACGGTTCCCAGCCCAATCCCTGATGCATCACAGTAAACTGTATAGGTCTTCCCCTACTCTGGGAGTATCAGGATCGGTGCTGATGTCAACCTTCCCTTCAGGTCTTGAAAAGATAACTCGCACGCTTCTGACCAAACGAACTTCACACCCTTCTTAGTCAAACCTGTCAACGGTGTTGCTAAGTGGGAGAAGTCTTGTATAAAGGGTCTATAGTAATCTGCCAGCCCTAAGAAACTCTGTATCTCAAACACATTCTTAGGCTGCTCCCAGGAAACTACTCCCCTCACCTTCTCTCGGTCTACTGCAACTCCTGCCTCTGAGATAATGTGACCCAAGAAGTGAATCTGGTCCATCTAAAAGTGGCACTTTGAGAGCTTAGCAAATAGACAATACTCTCTTAGTGTACTCAATACGATCTCAATATGGGTGGAATGGTCATGTCGAGTGTGCGAGTACACCAAGCTTTCATCCACGAATACTACCACAAATGAATCAAGATACAGATGAAACACACGATTCATCAGAGTCGTGAAAACTGCTGGCGCGTTCGTCAGTCTGAACGGCATAACCGTATACTCATATAGACCATACCTACTCCTGAATGCTCTGAGTGGTATATCCGATGGTCTAACGCGCAGCTGATGACATTTCAATCTCAATTCAATCTTTGGGAACACTCATGCTCCACAAAGATGATCAAACAGATCATCTATCCTTGGCAAGGGATATCGGTTCTTAACCGTCAACTGGTTCAGCTTCCGATAATCCACACAATGTCTGAGGGTACCATCCGCCTTCTTCGCAAAAAGGACCGGAGAACCCCAAGGAGAAGTACTGGGTTAGATAAAGCCCTTTGCTTGTATCTCCTCTAACGGCCTCTTGAGCTCCTGCAACTCAGGCGTCGCCATCTTATAAGGAGGAATGGACACTGGTGCTACTCCTGGCACTAGATCGATAGAGAAATCCACCTCACGCACTAGAGGTAGACCTGAAAAGTTGTCCAGGAAGACATCCCTGAAACAATCAACAACTAGAGAGAAATCCATCTGACAAGTCCCCTAGTCATCCAGATATAAGCTCGCTATCTGGGCTGTGACTCCACCTCGCCCATGATTCTCTGGTCCAGCTCGACTCGCCTGAACATCCCATTCATCCTTGTATAGAAACTCTCCGCCCTCTGGTGACGTGAAACACACCCTGCGACGATAGCAGTCTTCAAAGGCTCATAAGGGAACCAACCAGTCCATCCCAAGAATGACGTCATAGCTCATCATCTCCAAGACATAGAGGTCCCAAAGGAAGTGACACCCACCAAGCTTAAGGGGGCACTCCTTGAACTAACGCACACTAGCCGTCCTAGTCCCCAACAGAGTGTCTAGCGTCATGATATCAGAAGAAGAAGAAACACGGATCCCAAGGCTCTCCACAACGGGTACAGATATGAAACTATGCGTAGTAACTATATCATAAATTACTGAAGACAGGACATAAGCTACAAGAATAGTACCTCTGACTGTAGAAGGTCCAGGATCCTGCTCCTGCTGGGTCTGTTTCACTGCATATGCATGCCCAGTGTCGCGGCCCTGCGAGACAGCCTGGCTACCCTGAGCTGTCCCACCCTGCTGCCTCTGCGATCTTGGTGTCTGGCTACCACGGCCCCAACCACCATCTCTTCCTGCCCTCCCTGATGTATTCTACTTCCCTAACTGGTAAGAAGCCACTGGTCCCACTCCCGCATGTGGAGTCTGCACAGAACCCCTCTTACTTGCTAGTGGAAATGCCCTACAAAAGCACTGCAGATGACCCATCTTGCCGCAAACTCGGCACTCCACTGGGTCTCGTGGATATTGCGGTCTCTTGTGCCCCTCTCTACCACACTGGTAGCACATAACCTGGCCACCTAAAGCATTCTTATTACTAGTACTGCCTCCCTGAGAGAAGTCCATCTGTCTCTTCCTCTTGCCAGCAGAAATAATACTTGTAACTAGTGCTGAACTACCATGGACCACACCACTCGATTCCTGCAGGTTCCTCTCTGTAATCAACGCCTAGTTCACAATCGCATGTATAGTAGGCAACCTGAAAATATTCACCAGCGCATGGATGTCATACTGAAGACCATCCTCAAAACGTATGGCTCTCAATGTCTCATCACTCACCAGCACTGGTGAAAAACATTGAAGCTCCGTAAAATGAGAAGAATAGTCCATCACCGACATGGATCCCTGCTGCAGATTCATGAACTCTCAAGCTATATCTTCCCTCAGTGTCTCGGGAAAGAAGAATTCATAGAAGACTTCCTAAAAATGTTCCCATGCCATGTCCCTGTGATGCTCTGTCTGGGTGGTAACATCCCACCACCTCTTGGCGGAATCACGTAGTATGTAAGTCACAAGATTGACCCTCCGCCCTGGAGGCATCTCAAGATGCTTGAAAATAGTCTGCATCGATCCTAACCATGACTTTCCAGCCTGTGGTCCACCATCCCCTGAAAACGTAGGCGGATGCTACTGCTGAAAGATACGCGTCAGCTCGGCCATAGATGTGGAAGCCTGCGGTGCTCCCTGAAAGGTCTGCATGAACCGAAAAAGGCCTTCACGGAACTGCGCCTCCATGCCTGTGTCTATTATAACAGCTGGCACCGCATCTGGCTCTGCTGGAGGATCAACTGGTAGCCCATGGCCCACCATATTCGGAGTATAATCGTCACCGCTTTTCTGGCGAACAACTCGCGGTCGTCTAGGCGGCATGACACTACAAGGTCAAAATCACGCCTCATATTCAAAATTATTAAGACTGAAAGTGAAGGAACCACAAAGGAATAAGAGGAATAAAGCATGTCAAAATTTTCAAAACAAGAATACACGACGTGTACAATGACTACACGGCATGTACTTGACTTCCCTTCCCCTGCCCGGGTCCTCCAACATGGATAAGCCACATGGCTTCCGTTGAACAAAACTACACAGCGTGTATAATATCTACACGGCATGTATGGTGTTATTTTCCTACTATCCGTGTCGTCTGCGACATAGCCGACTACTCGGCTTGACACCACACGGCGTGTTACACCCGCAAACGGCGTGTTACACCCGCAAACGGCGTGTACACCACCCTGTTTCCCAGCCACACGGCTAACTCCACACGGTCTATCCTCGGACCAGACTACACGGCGTGTCCCACAGGTACAGGACATGTTCAGGGAGAGGTGACACCAAGTCGTGTTGTTAGCTACATGGCCGAGTTCCCAGGTCACACTACATGGCATGTGCATCATTGACACGGCGTGTTCTGTACAAGAGTTCACCGACCCGTGTTGTTAGTTAAACGGCCGGTCTTTTGGTCAACACTACACGGCGTGTAAAAAAGCGACCTGGTGTGTTTTACCCAAGACTTTCCCTACCCCGTGTCACCGCCCACACGGTTTGTGACACGGGAAGAGACTACACGGTGTGTACTCAGGGTACAAGGCAAGTACTCAAAAAGTTCATTTTTCTTCTCGAACAGAAGTTCATACACGGTGTGTATAAAGATACTTCACAGCATGTATACTGGGTTTCTGGACAGTACGCCTCAGAAACTTTCACGGAACCCAGAAAATACTAAAAAACAACACTTAAGTGTCAAATTCCGACCCGTGGGGGCCCATAGTCCCCACGAATCAAAGTTTGACACCTTATATGTGTTATAACTAACAAACAGTCAATGATCCACCAAATTCCGGTCAATGGGGGCCCATACTCCCCAAAAACCAAAGTTTGGCGTCTATTCTATAAACAGGCTCAAACAAAAACACCATATCTCAAGGCAGGTATTTATCAAGCAGCTATCACAACAGCATGCTTTTCTAGCACAACAACTATCACAACAACATGCAAATTATAATGAACCTACATGGCATGGAAACTATGCATGGCATGTGATACCTAGTATGTGCCTATTTGATGCATGAGATGGTATACCCTCATCTCATCAGGTTTCAACTAAATAGAACCCACGGATAAAATATAAACAGCACAATCTCAAGTGTGTCACCCAACATTGAAAACATATCAACCGTAAAATTGCAAAATCAAAAGAATGAAAAATACGAGGTATACTAGATTTTCCCTGTACACGGGTTAGCTACACCCAGGCACAGCTTATTACCAACTACCATTCCGTCATATCCCTGACTACGGCTCCAAATAGTAAGTCAAAGAAAAGAAAAGGCACTGATAGCACTTTGTAACGTCCCGGACCCGGGTGCCATGCAACGGGTGCCCCGAGCCTGGTTCTCCACGTGACCTCAAGCGCATTTCCCCAAAAGCCAGAGGCTGATGACTAGCAGCGAGGGCCCAAGTCTGATAGTGGGGAAACTATGCCCTCATTTGTCAAAGTGTAACGCAATGGAATACCAACATAAACATACAACAACAGCGGAAGCAGCAAACCATACAAAAACTGAAATAAACAACTCCAATGGATATAACCAATAGTATATAAAAGATGATTCTATATGTTTTATGTTCTAAGAAAACATCCAGAACATGTTACACATCAATACAGTACAGCAGAAAGCAGAGTACATCAAAGCAAAGCAAATAGCTGGCAGCGGCATCACAAGCCTAGGCTCGGTCCCATGCCCTCATACTCCTCAGCAACAGTCAAGTACCTGTATAAGGACTCTGGGCCCGATATACACCTATAGCAACGTAATTTGTTTGGGCCGAAAAGCGTGACCCAAACAGGGTGTGAGAAATATATCTCAGTAGGCACCCACCAAAGGCCCGTGCCCAACTACGCGTAAGCATGAAACAACAGTGTGCAGTAGTAAAATGTAATAAAGTAAGAAGTACTCAAAAAATAACTCATTACCAGTTATATTTCCATTTTATTATCCATTTAATCCATTCAATATAAGAAATCACCACAGTGCATTTCTAGTAAACAACTAGTGTCCTCAGACACGTAAACTCCTACCCTCGGGTAATGAGTATCCAAAGCAAGAATCTGGCCTCAGGCATAACAGAGTTTTTGCCCTCAGGCGTAGGTAGTGACGCCCACAGGCACAGAGTCTATTTCCATCAGGCACGGAAGAAGTTGACCTCAGGACGAAAATAACTACAGCCCACAGGCTAAATAGTACAGTGCCTACAGGCAAATCACAACAACGCCCTCAGGCTAACAGGTAACTGGGCCATGCCCAACATGCCAAAATGCAGTAAATAAGCAATTCCTCTCAAGGAAATTCTACAATTACTACATTTAAGGCATACCCTCGGGTATCCTGGCCAAACGGAAAAAAAGTGAAACACACCCTCGGGGTGGTTTCAGATCCAAGAAATGATCCCAACCAGCATTTTATTATCACAATTTAATCACCTATGCAATTATAGGCATAAAATATAGCAACGGCCTCAACCACATGACACCCCAACATGGGTTTGTGGCAAAAAAACGCACAAAAACGCACAAAAAATGCACGAAAGTTGGAAAATAACACAAATCCACCTACCTTATACGTTAATGAGAATTATACCTGAACACCGACTCCAGAAACAACCAAGAACAGTGTAGATCTGATGAAGAACAAAACCCATTAAAACGTAAATAACATACGTTAGGAGAAGAATTGGTAAGAACAGTACCAGGAGAGGAGAGGGCTTACCCGTGCGGTTCCAAAGAGATCGTCCGAAGCTGAATCAGATTCCAGACGAACTCCCGACGGATCTTCAAAGGTTCGGCCTCCTCCTTTGGCTCCAAAATGGCTCAAATGCCTCCTTTGCCAAATGAGAAGGCTACTGCCTGTTTTAATCCGAAAAAACAAAGTACACGGTGTGTACTTCTTTCATCTAAGTGTTCATTTGGCGGCACCACCACATTGTTCACCCGTCGACCTGAGTACACAGAATGTACTCCTGAGTACACTGCGTTTACTGTCGCCCAGCTGGCGGCGACTCCACCGCCTAACTATTCAAGCCTACCGACTGACTACACGGCGTGTAAGGTACCACTACACAGCGTGTAGTCGGTTCCTACACCCCTCGTCGCTGACAAGGCTACACGCCCTGTGTACTCATCCAAACACGGCCAAAAGTACACGGCGTGTGCACAAAGTACAGGGCGTGTAGTTTCGAAATTTAGCATTTTCCTCATTTTCCATATTTTCAAAAAACACTTAAGGAAAAGGAAAAAAAGAAGAAACTCGTACCTCAGAAATAAGAACCAGGTTCTTACAATAAGTCATAGGTACTCAAGAGCAATGTTTCAATTTTCTAAAAGATGGAAACAAGATAAATAAAGGTTCTTCTTATTTAATAGTAACATTTATGTATATGTAATATATTTATGTTATTATGTGATCATTGTTATAGAATATTTGAAAATTTAATAAGAAGAAATAAAATGAAAACACTCTATTAAGAGTTATACATCTTCTTCAGAAAACCCAATTTGAATTACACATTAGGCCTTCTAGGTTGGTAATTGTGTGAATCCATGGCCTCTATATCATAAGGATGAATTATGGAATGGTATTTGGAAATGTATTTGATGAGATATGGGGATTATGAAGTTTGAATATGAGATGATATGTGGTTTCCTTTTATAAGTTAGCAAAAGGACACACATGGAATTCCGTAAAATATTTTAATAATAAAATGTTTTTTCTTGTGAAAGTGGCTCAAAAATTATTGTATATATTTTTTATGAAAAATTTAGGTAAAAATACAACCAACCAATTATTTATAGTCAATTTTATGTAGAATATATACCATTTTCATTAAGTTTAACCCCTACGGTAAACCAATTTTAACCATAGTTGAGGTAACAAAATTTTACTATTCATTATGTCAAAAAATTAATTTCAAAAAATTAATTAATATTAATTAATCTAATTAAAATTTTTAAATCTATTTTACAATATTCTATTTTTATATGTGATATAAATTAATTTCAGATAAGTATGCAAAATGTAGCAATAACTGCTTTTTGAAAAATAAATATTTAAGCATAAAAATGCTTTTTTTAGAAAAATAAAATATAATGTTCATCCCAAAGAAAGTAATTATATTATGTAAAATAAAATGATAATTATTTTTCATTAAAATCAAAAATAACCACAATAAACCACCTATATACTTTATTAAGATAAAAGAACAAAAATAATATTTTATTTTGGAAGAAAATATTTCTTAGATTTTTAAAATGTGTACTATGTATTTCTAAGTACAAAAGTGTATTAATTATTAAATATCTTTTTTTTCTATAAAAAATATTTTGTGATCAGTCATGAATTATTTTATCATTATAATTTTATAAACGTGCCTATTATTATAAAATAGGAATTTTTCACTATATATCCCAAAATAAATTATTTCTAAAAAAATTTAAAATTTTACCCTTAATTAATTATGACATGATTATTTTAGAAATGAAATTTACTTAATCAAATTAAATTTACAAAAATTTATAATTTTGTTTTTAATGTCTTTCTGTAATAAATCAATGTCTATAGTGCTGTTATTTCTCTCAAAAAATGTTTTCTATGACTGAGGTTTGGGTATTACATAGTTCATGTATGTTATTTTTTCTTGGTTCTGTTAAGGATCTCTTATCCTATTGTATTCAAGTTTAGGGTGGAACACTGGGATTATTTTCGCCTAAGGTGGGGACCTTGAGGGTTGGGTAGTTTCATAACAACCTAATCAACATAAAATAAAATAATAATGTTATGTATTATATTTTTCATATTTTTATAGTAAAATTATCATTATAGGATCATTTATTAGACTATACGTAAAAAAGTTATTTAATAAAGTACACTGTGAGAGGTTGGAGGAGGATAGAGGGTGGGAGTTCAATGGGAACTATTCGCTACATTTGGGGATTCCTCTTCACCCACATCATTTGGAATCGTCCCCTGTTATTTTTTTTTTTTTGAAAATATTTTTTTTAAAAGTTTAATATATAGTTGACCAAAAATATATTTTTTTACAAAATATCTGAAGCTCCACATGTACACCCCAAAAAACAATACCTATAATAATAGACACTATTCCAAAAATAATAATTACTACTAAAAATAACTCTCTCACTCTCTCTATATATTGAAATATAATAATGGAAATAATGGTAAATATTATTATAATAATAATAAATCCACACATATATATATACACATTAAAATAATCAAAAAATTTAATACTCATAATAATAAAAATATTATTAATAATGATTATAACAAAACATACACACATATTTATAAAATATACTAATTTATATCTTCATGTATTTATGTAATAATTAAAAGTTCTCAATGAATCAATATTCTTCATCACTACATTTTTAAAAAATAAATGAGCATGTTCAAAATATCCCTCTAACTCCACATTCATATATAAATCCATCAAAATGGTCATTAAAGAAATAACTACTTAATTATTCATTTAATTAATTGTTATGCATCCCAATTATAATTTAAATAACTTCATCATTATTGAAATCATTCTCAATATTCGGAGGTTGGTACTAGTTCCAAGGGATTTAAGATCCAATGGGACGAAATTTTCACAAAATGTATTTTACTAATCATTGAAAAGAGAAAAATATTTTAAAATTTATATACCAACCATCAAATAAACACTCAAAGAAATTATAGTGGACATAAAATAACATTATTAAAAATTAGTTGAAACGAAAAAAAAACAATAATATGACATGGACAATGTGAAACCCATATGTACATTATTCAAGATGGTTAAACATCAGGACCTATCAACCATTAAGTGATCAGGAATTTCCATCTCGTTGATCATGGTGGAAAATATATACACATACCCTATGTGATAAGTATAGGGAGAGGGTAAAATAGTTTTAATTTTTGATCACTACTTTACCCCACTAAACTACCATAAAATCATGTGTATATTGTAACAACAAAAAATAGGTGGAAATTAGATAGGATAAAAAAATTATCATATCTATATGAGAAATAAAATAATAATTTTTATTTTGTGTTATTTTGTAGGTGTTAACCATGCCATATAAAACTAACCTCATCTTATTTCAGTAGATTGTAGAATCCATGATAAAATCACTAAACGTCATCATTAGTGATTCATATAGGGGATATTTTTTCTAGACATCTTAATTATAGTTTACATGAGGAAAAATAACCAATAATCCATATATATACATAACCCATGATCTGAAACCATTTCCAAAATTTATTATATAACTCATAATTAGCATGTAGACTATATTTGACCTTTACGCATGGTATAAGAAACATATATAATAAATTTATTACAGTATATGTGATATTCTTACTAGTTTTTCATATATATATATATAATTAATTACAAAAAAACACATGTGATAACACAAGGAACCATAATAAAGCCATGTAAAATTCATAAAAGGGAAAAGGTTGTTTATTTAAATTAATTTGAAAATGATTTAGTTAAAGAAGGAGGTTTTAAATGAAATTGGGTTTTAGATATTTATTTCACTACCCTATCACCAACCAATATAAATACTATAACAATATGTGAGAGAAGGGGGATTGATTAACATATAGAATGAAGAGTCATATTCCTAAATATGGCACTGATGACAATCCACTACCACAAAAAATCAAAAGAATATAGAAAATTTGAGATTATTGATTTCAATTATTGTATATGGTAGCAATTGGGAATTAGGGAATGAATAATATATAATTAACTAAAATTTTCCATGAGAAAGGTTTCACACCAGCTTAGTGGAGGATGGGACATGAATGATGATGAATTCAACCCATAGTATGAGAGGGAGTAGGAGAGACAAAGAGAGGTTGATTTTTGTGAGTGCTAAAAAATACCGATAAAGGACATTTGTTTATCAATTCTAAAAAAGAATTGATAAACTTGACCTTTATCAGCCTTAAAAAGAGTGCCCATAAAAGATCAAACCATTCTATTTCTTTGTTTAGTTTTAATAATGGATACCTATTATTAGTGATTTTGTAACACTGATAAAATTGTTCCCTTTATCAACATAATTTTAGCACTAATAATGTTTATATTACATATATATTTTATATATACATATTTATACAATTTATAAATATGATTTATATAAAAATATATATATATAAATACAATATATATATATATATATATAATAATTTATACATTTTTTATTATACTATAATTTTTTTATAATTATATATAAAATTACAGTTACATATATATACATAAAATATTAATTATAGTGATATGAAAATTTTAAATAAATATATAAATACACTAAATATAGCTCATATTTAAATTTATATATTAATATTCTTGTTATATAATTTATAATATGCGTATATATTTACACTATACATATAAAATTATAATTATATGGGTTTTTATTAACACATATTTCTATATATGATTATATTATAAAACATATGATTGAAAAATACATATGTAAATTGATCTAGTGATTTTTTTCATGAAAAAATTATATAATTTTTTTAATGAAATTATATTTTTTTAATTATTTTCTCCTTGTACTTTTTTTATTTAAAATGTGGAAAATTACATTTTAATATTTAATTTCAAGAGGAAAATAATAAAAATATTAAATTTTAAGGTTTTATTGTACTTGTGGATATTTGGTGTCAATTTTACTAGGTGTTTGAAATATGTATAGGTAAAACATTTGGCCAACCAATACTAGCCCTCAACCCAAGGGGTGAAAGACACTTAACCAACCTATGAATAGATATCCAACCAAGAACACCCAAGGGGAGAGCACAAATAGGTGGTAGGAGTAAGCACAGGTCACACAAACTGCGCACAAAGGCTTGATCAAGGCCCACTAGGTCCACACATGTCCACACAGGTCCATAATAATGCAATGGGTGTGAGTGTATGTGGAATTACACCCTGAAAATGGCCTTTTAATATGAGTTTGTCACATGACTATTTATATGGATGTTCTCTTCAATGTGAATCTATGATGTGGGACAACCGTATACATGCATTTTCAAATTTATCATAAATTATGTTTCTTAAAACACAGGAAATAAATATTGTTACTTGAAGGAACCCTCCATACCATGTCTACCACCTTCCACCTTCTAAATCATAGTACTACCATTTAAATAACTGGGAACTCCATAGACGATGATTTAAAACTCAAGATCAAGATAAAATGCAACTATGAGGTCTGAGATAACCATGGATTGAATATAGAGATTGAAAGAACCACAATGAATACCTACAAGATTATATGAGCTAAATCTATCCACTGTGAGGGTTGAAAAACATTGATAAAGGGAACATAGGAAAAAATGTTATGTCGTTGCCACTATTTTTGTTCCATAGACTCACCAAGTTATTAGAATGACGGGTCAGTGACTCTTATGTAGTATCCACAAAACCTTTACATGAGGGATTTGAAGACCCTTATGTGGGGATGGTAAATAAAGTAAGTCCCCATGTGTAATGGTAAAAAATTTCAACCCTAATGTACTTTTAAACACGTAAGGGTGATAGAGGATACACCATGGGGAATTTTTCTATATCGTTGAGTAACTAAAAATGACACTAGAATGGAAATGTTCCAAGGTGGAGGGTGTGTTGTTGGATGAGATACTACAAAATGGCATAATATTTATATAATTTAAAGAAAACATGATACATCATATGGCTTTTCATGTACCATGGAGGTTCCAAATATAAAAGGAAAAGGTTTTTGAAGAAGATGGAGGATATGACCATGGATAATTTTTCTATTCCATCGCCATAAAGATTCATATATGATGAAATGAGGGTTTCACTGTAGGGTTCATCTCCATGCCATAGTGGGGCTTCTACATTTAAATAATAAAATTCAGATCTCTTTGGATATCCACACAGATATATTCCATGATCCAAATCAAATGTTAAAAAAAGAAACATTTTTCAAGAAAAATATACAATAAGATACGGACAAATAATAAATATGAGAAAATATTATACATATAAATTTAGGGTGTTGGGAAACTATCTGAAGGATACATCAATGAGGGGAGGGGGGTTCCATTTTAGCGTCTTTACTATTGTGGTTTATTTTCTTCTTTTCTATGAAACTCATAAATTTTTTTATATAATGTTCTTCCATTCAATTCTCTCACACACTCTATCCATTAATCATTTGACCATGATATTTTTCACTTTATAATGAGTGAATGATTCATGTATTGGCCTTGGGGGAGTTATAAGCTGTTACTAAATTATTCCTTTCAATCTTTCATATTTTTATTCTATTTTTGGTGTATATGAATGATGTGTATCTTTTCTGTGATCATCCACCACATCTTTGATCTCAAATTCATCTTTATCATTAATTTACATTATTCACTATCTTATATGGATAAAACTATTAATACAATTGAGTAGATTTTATCCCATATATGAAATGTAATATGATGGATTTGGGTGCCAGATGGTGACACACTCTTGTTAGAGGTGTCTCATTAACGTTGATTATTGTAGAGGATGAATACTATTGTGTAACATAATTCTCCAAGGAATGAAAAATTTAACAATCAAAAAATTAAATTTTAGTAACTCATGAATGAAATTTTATTAGTGAATTATCAAAAAAAACATTGAATAATGAGGGAACCTTAGAAACCAACATTAGGACCGATCACTTTCTTCTCTAACCTCGTTCTTTTTTTCATTGCATTCTTCATTCTTATTTTCATTCCCTTTATCCAATTTTTTATTTTTTTCAAAAAATTTAAAATACCTAAAAGAAATAATATGTTAATTATGATTATCATGTGTACTAATGTGAATCTCCTCAAGTGAGAAGACCATGGTCCGACACTATGCTGCACTTGGAAAACTTTAGCAGCTTTTGCACAACCCTATGACAACCATGTCATGAACATAATATTTTGAAATTTAATTTAAATATTTATATAATTATAAAAATAAACATATATTTAATAATTTTTTTTATATCAATATATTTAAATTGATATATATATATTGATTTAATTATTAGGGTGGTGAAATGAATCTTATGGGACATGTGCTAAAAAGCAAACCACGCGACCAAATGAAAATAATAATTAAATAATGGGGTCGTGTATGTGTATATATATTATATATATGTATATTTATATGTATGGATGTATATGTATATGTATATATGTTTTTTATGTGTGTATATAAGTTTTTATGTATGTATTTGTGTATATATGAACGTATGAATGTATGTATATATGTATGTGTGTGTGTGTGTGTTTGTATGTGTATATACGTGTATGTATATGTATGTGTATGTGTTTGTTTATGTATATTTTTATGTGTGTCTATATGAGTATGTATTTGTATGTTTGTGTGTGTATGTGTAAATGTATTCAAGTTTGTTTATGTATGTATATATTTGTGTATGTATGTATATGTATGTGTGTATATGTGTATATGTGTATATATGTATGTATATGTATGTATATATGTGTATGTGTAGTAATGTGCATGTTTTTTATATATGTGTATGTCTATATATGTATGTGTATTCGAATGCATATATGTGAATGTAAATGTTTATGTAATGAACCGGCTTAGGTCAACCCGACGTGTCACCCAAATATTCTCACCATGAGGCCCAAATTTTATTCCTGATAATGATAGGGATATCTATAAGCATAAGGATGTCAAAATATGGCCATGTGAATGGATTCACCCTTAGAATTCAAATAATCACATAATGGATTCCATCCATAATTATAGAATGACCCATTAATATATCAAAAACACATGCAGACAAATAAATAATCTCTGTAATATAAAATTATAGTATAACACAACAAAAATAATAATCAATATCTAAAATCACATTATAAACTGTATGTAAATTGAGTAAAACATGACACATGAATAAAAGCTCAAAAAATGTCAACGATATATATTTTGATACCTTGACAACCAATAATCAACCAGCACATGAGGATCCCCCAAAATGCTTCACAGAATCCATATCCATGTGGCATGTGATCACAATATATCTCATACCATAAATGATATGAATCACTTCTATAATACATGCATCCATTCCATTTACATGTGCCATGCCTGAAAAAGTTTGCATATAAAACATGAATATATATAGGGTGGGAAGAAAATCCTACTAGGACACCACCATTATTCTGTATAATATGTTTCTAAAGGAAAAATACCATTACTAGTTTGACAACATCATTTAAAAAGACCATTTATTTATAGCATTTAATAAATGATTTAGTTTTTTGTAAAAAATAGTCAATATAACATAAAAAATGTTAACTAGATAATCATAAGAAATAGAAAAGGGAAACATGGAATAAACCACATCATAATCTGCAAATAAATAATTTATCAATAAGAAATAACACATTTCAAAAATATACACCATATTCCATATACGGATCTAACATATGGGATAGAGTTAACTATGTCTTCCATAAGGAGCACTAACCAGTATTTGTGACCCATAAAATTCCCCAATCTCTCTCGCTCTCACTAGGGTCAAATCTATACTGTTAGTAAACACAATATAATTGGTCTCTAATCCTAGAAATTTCATAGTCTACACTATGGTATCATTGATCTAGGCTACCAACACAAACCCATGGCCTTACATGAGAAACCCACAACAATTAACATACATAATCAATTCCCATAATTCATAATCCAAGAAATATCATTGACTAAGAAAAACTATTCTTGAAACATTGATAAAAAGAAATATTTTCATAAACTAATTTATAAGGAAATACATTTGAAATAACAATTTAATCTAACATAACAAAAAAAACACCAAACAAGAATAAAAAATCCCTCAATAAATCATTAAAAGTATAATTTATCAACACAATTAAAGAATAAAATAAATCACCCTAGGATTGTTAAAGGAAATATGTATTTTTTTTGAGTCACCTACCTCAAATTCTATATAACACCTTCGCCATTATTGAAGTAAATAATAAATGAGGATAAGGGATCCACACAACTGTATACACATAAAAAATCTATTAGATACCTATTACTATTCAAATGACTAGATGCCTAGGAAAACAAGGGAAACCCCCCTGAAAAAAATAATAACATGAAAATATAATTTTATAAGATGATAAATACACTAAATATTTATATTTATATCAATAAAATCTAATGTAATTAAAGGAGGAGACTCCCATATACAGGGGTAAAGAGAACAACACATCTAAGGAATCATACATCATGAAAATGAGGAGAAAAATATGGTTGGAGGGGTTAAAATTTCCTAAAGGTGAAAGTGTATCTTTTAAATTTTCTAATTTAGGCTTAATAGGCCACTACATGGCCTCCACTCATTAAAGAAAAAATTTAATTCCAAGAATAAGATCCCCCATTGTATATAGTGAATCTTGAAATGACCACCCCTCATCATGGAACTTCACACCTCAAAAAATATCACCTCCATTTTCTAGAAATCATTCACAGTATGAAATCCAATAGTTAGGGCATGACACACCTTCCCAGGAAACACCCCCACTACCTGAGGAGGGTCACGACCTAACCTCCCATGGACACAGTATTACCTACCATAATCTACAATAATATGTTCCCATAAATTTAAGAGATTACCTAATATTAAATAAATAATGAAATTAAAAAATATTTGTAAATGTTAGAATCTATACCAGGAAATGACATCATGGGCGTAAAATTTATCCCCACAGTTCCACTTTCTTCCCTTAGAAGGTTTTCAATGCTCCTCTCCAATGATAAACTATGGACATTACTCTACCAAAAATTCCTTACACGCCCAAGTCTCTTGTATATCACTATTTGTTTTACTAAATCACATTTTTATGATGATTTGTAACATGAAAAGGCCACTACACTACAATGGTATTGGGACCTAAGTATGAATCCCCCCTCTCAACCACATGATATGGGTCCAAAAAATATTTATTTAAATAAGATACATGAAATAAATAATGAATATTTTATTATCTTGGATGGTAAAGATAGTCTGTATGCCAGTTTATCCAGTTGCGTATGGACCTCAAATGGTTAGACATAATACAACACCAACTTACTTTTATTTATTATTTGATGGTAAACTAATTGAGGGGGAACAATAAGGAATACTCAATCTCTAAATAAAAACTCCAATGGACATAAGAAATTATCAATATAATTTTTCTTGATACTTTTATTCATCACCAACCATTTTTGAATCATCCATATCATTCTAATAATTTTCTAAATGATGGTCAGTCCCAACAAGGAATTCTCACCCAACATTGAGATGAAAATATGGGACCAATATATTCATTTATAAAAATATTTTACGAGATCCATAATTTTTCAGGCTTCATATATGTTATTATAATGAAACATACCCAATGATAAATACTTCTCCCATGATATAATGAAAATATGTACATGCTCGATGAATTTCATCAAGAATATGAATAACCAACTATATATGTCCATTTCTCTATGGATGATGTGTTACTCTCAATTTAATTGGAGAAACTATCACTTCCTGAATAACCCTACAAAAACTAGAAGTAAATCAAGTTTATTGATCATAATAAATCACCAAAAGGACACCATAAATCATTCCTATTTCTAAAACATACAATTTTTACAGATCTTACACCTTTTTTGACTCTTCAATGTGAAAGAAATGGTCATATTTCATTAACCAGTAAATATTCACTCAAATAAAGTTCTTCCCAATAGGGGAATACTTAAAATCAATCACAAAATCTATAGTAATCTTTTCTCAATTCCATTCCAAAATAGGAATAGGCTACAATAAACCGATTTACTTCTGGTGCTCAACCTTAATCCAATAATAGGTAAGGAACCCAGATACAAAATTAGAATCCATCCGCTTCATCTCAAGATATCAATATCCATGTCTTAGATCATAAAATATCATGGTATTTATGGGGTTAACAAAACAACTAGTATGGTTTCCAAATTTCATCAGTTTTTATCCCTAGATCAAGGGAGAAACAAGCCTATTTTAGAAGTAAATTACACCATCAAGACACTGAGAAAATTCACTCGAGGTCTTCAAACAATTTATGATTCCACTAATGTATAGAAAATTAGTGACTGATACAAACATAATCTAAATATGATCATTTATGGATGGTGTATCTTGTACAATATCCCTAATCATATAATTATCTTCATTTTTACATTAATATAAAATTTAGTTAATATGCTCATTAAGTATAATTCTTCCTCTGATTCCTTCACTACATGAGGCAGTAATTCCATACTCAAGGTGTCTGCCAAAAAATTCCATTTACCTTGGGTGTTTTATATATCAATATCAAAAGACCTAAGATAATCCACCCATCAATGATTCATGAAATTTAGTTCCATTTGAGTGAAGATACATTTCATAATTTCATGATCAGATTATATGTAAACCTCTCCATGAAAATTTATTAGTTCAAAGTATTAATATAATATATCATAACCGCCAACTCATGTTCGTGGGTGTGGTAATACCTCTCATGAGAGCATAATTGGTGTGAACTATAATCCCCAACAAGATCACTCTATATCAAACACACCCCAAACCTGTAACTCAAGTTTTATAGTAAATTTTATAGACTAGGATCATTCAGTAAGGATAAAATGATTGGATAAAGATAGTATCACATTCAAATACTTAATGTATCTCTATCATTTCTCATCCCAATTTAATCTCAAACCATTTCAAATCAAATGTATCAATAAAGATTCCAATCGTGATATATCTTGGACTAAGTGCTTATAATACCTATCTAGGCTGAGAAAGATTCTAATCTGGATGTCATTTCTAGGAATTTATAATGTGTTTTCTACTTACATATTTTAAGAGTCCATATGAATACATTTCTCTGACAACGTATTACATAGAAATGTAAATTATTGAGTCCAGATCTGGAATTTTGAAAACATTACATACAAGTGATGGTCCCCAAAGGTTCTTTAAATGGTTTTTATGTGGTTCTCATTGTCTCCATTCATCATAGAATAAACCAAGATATCATCAAAAAACATTAACATAATTTTTTCAAGGATCTAATGGAAAACATGATTCATCATGTATGTGATAAAAACCAAGGAATTAGTGAGTACAAAGGTCATAATAACATACTCATAAGAAGTAGAGATTCTTTGGAAAGAGGTATCTGGAATTTCCTCTCCGATCACCCAATGATAATGTTTTCCTAATCTAAGTTCAATCTTAGGTAAACAAAATTTTCCTTTGATCATGTAAAATAGATCACAAATATTAGTTAATATATACTAAGTCTTAATATTCAAAACAATTAGATTCTAGTTTTCAGTGAAAATGTTAAAAATGGAGATCTCCCTTCATTGAAAAGAGAATATAAAATTCTTATTGTGACATTTTGTGTTGGATAAAAACATTTCTATCAATTTCCTATAATATAATTATTAACTCTCTCAATTCCACGGAATCCATTTGATAAGATTTAATTGAGATAAAACACATTCATTGGAGTAGATCAGTGGAAAAATCTACATCCTATTAGGATAGTTGCCCAGAAAAATAATTTGGAAATTCCTGGGGATTCCTATCCACAACCACTGGTAACAGACAATCCTAACTTTTCTCAATAACATCCCATAATGAGTTGGATATTTAACATAAGTTGGGAAAATATCTATAATAATAATCTATGTCCTTCTAGATTTTAGATCCAAATCACATGGAAAGATGTATGTTTTTTCATTAGGATAAGGGGTCAAAACTATTAAATGGTTGTGGTAAATTTGAACTTCATTACTCACGATCCAATTAATTCCTAAAATAATTTAAAAAGTCTAGTTCAAGAACTATGAAATCCAAAACTATCTCAAAATTAGTGAAAAATACCCAATACATTGGGCATATAAAACCATTATTTCTCCTCTTTCCCAATGGAATGGAGAGATCCATTATATATAACATTAACCTATTTCACAACTATAAAAATAAATCACAATAAATGAAAAAAAATGTATGGGATGGACCTCTATTAGACAAATACAAATCCATGGAATAAACAAAATGATCACATCTCTCTCTATCACCAGTCAGATATCTAAATCCTCTAGAATATTATCTAATGTATGTAAATTTGGGAATTTTGTCCTAGATTGAGGTTTATTTTCATAAAAGGATTCTCATTTAATCTGAGAATAAAACCCTACCTGTTATATACATCCGAATGCACCTCGGAGTGACTGGTAAGATAATATTATACTCTATAACCTTTTCAAATGTCTCAGCCTCACTCACCACAAAACTGGTGGCCAGACTGGTGGGTCCCATGGCCTCAAACACGTCTCCATTTATGCTAGAGGCTACTGACTAGATGTGAGGGTCCAAAAAATGTATGGTGGGGGAGAATATATCATCAAGTCAGAGTCTCAAGATGATTTAAAAGTTGTAAATCATGGAAAAAACAACAGCGGTAGTAATAATAAATATTAATCATCAAAAGAATACGTGGTAATTGGGTAAAAGTGGTAGAAACCAATAAGCTACAAAAATGAATGTTTCACTGTAAGAACATGATTCATATTTGAGGTACAAATATCTTTCTTTACATATTTTATCTACTTAATTGTTTAAATATGTCCTAATTTTAATACCCATTGTGGTTATTGAGGACTCAGAGGTGTCTAGGTATGGTTTGGATCCCATAAGACATGTTTTGGTTGAAACTAGGAGGCCACATTGTCAGTGAAAACTAAGTGGGTTGGGAAAAATTTTCATGTGAATAGGTCTACAATTTCATCTCTTCCGGAAAGTGTATTTTCTCAATGTTTTTTCATTGTTCTTAAACCATGTGGGAAAACTGTGTGATGTTCCCTAAGGCTAAAGATTAACGTGTGTTGGTTCCGCATGGTTTGGTAGACTGTTCACAAAAACTATATGACCCTACAATTTTTTAAAATCTATATAATTATAATTAAAATATAATCCATTATTAATTTTTTTTAGGTTTCTTCCTCTTTCACAGAAAAGGATACAGTGGAAATATCCTCTTTGAGCCTAAGCTTGGAATTGATATATCTTCTTTGTGAGAACTCCAATTCAAGTATGGTTCATCTTCTTGGATTCATAATAGTAAGGAATTAATACCATTTTAGATGTTCTCAATACTTATGGATATCAATTTCACTATTTAGGTGTAGGGAAGTTTTCACTAATATTAGGTTATTCGTTCATTCTTAATATTTCTTCCAAATAGAGTTGAATCGATGGATGATACTAGATGAGATATCAACTATGAACCAATAGTAGGTGGTCCCATTCGATTCACTTAATGTTGAGATTTTTATATATGTTGTCGTGTCACATGCCCATTTTTCAAGATTTTCCTTAATTGTAATTGATTCCTAGAATTGATTGGTATATCATATTCAATTAAATAGGATCATTAATGGATGTTTATAGGTTTTGTACCTTCTTCTAGACCCACCCCTTGGGGGTGTTAATTATGAAATGGTCCTTTGATGGCTTTTAGCCTTTGATATCTATGCAGGACACCTTTCACCACTTATCACGGGATATCATTTGTGAATTTATGTGTAAATAAAATTTATGAATTGAGTTTTTTTAATTTTATTTGAAATTATTAAAGGGTAAGGGACGAGTGATCATGACACTTGTCCCTTGTCATTTCATAGCATGTAAACTCTTGATTTGCATGTTATTCTTAAATTTCCTTAAAGTGATTTTCCCATGTGAGTTATATGATGTATAAGTTTGTTAATATACTGATTATGAAGTAAATGCTTGTTATGTTAAAATCACCACGTGAATAATTGAGAGTCAATCCTTTTACGCTTGTCTATTCCATGCAATTGCTGGATAAAGTTTAAATTACTATTAATAATCTTATCCTATGTGAGTTAAATATAGGCCATGTAATGTAATGGTTTATTTGGATTGAATTGCCCTAAAAATTGATTTTCCCATGTGAGTTAATTAATGATAAATCCAGGAAATAGTTTATTTAATCTCGAGAAGCTTGTTTGAAGAATTTACCATGTGAGTAGTAAAAGGCCTAGACTTATAAGGTTTACATAGGAATGGGTCACCTTTGAGGTAATATTGTAATACTATGTTCTTAGTTTTGACATTGACATGTATAAATAATTTGTTTAAATGATATTAAATTGATGAAACAGTTATGTTTTATGGGCAATATGTGGATTAATATTATAATTCCACAGACATAATCAATTGGTTTGAACCTTTCTTATGCAATGGATGACACACGGATCCAAATGAAGGATTCCATTGACAAAATCATTTATTATTGACTTTTATTCCTTGGGTTATACATGGATTCATATTAGAAATTCCTAGATGGAATCAATTAGCTTGATCCTTGATATATGTCGAAAGATAGTTTGAATCCAAATGGATTTCCAAGGATGGAATCAATGGTAATGAATTATATGCCATGAATGATAATTGGGGATTCCATATAATACTACTAAGGATGCACTAGTACTACATGGGCATTATACCCCACCTAGAGCGATACTGAGTACCTGATAGGTCCTCTAGGGATGGGATTATAGGGGGTTAGTTGATTATACATGGAGTGATACTTGAATTGAAACTTAAGAATGTTGAGGGAAGACTTGGATTCCAAATTGAATAAATAATGAGGCGACTTATGATTTTATCTTCCATGAAAATGCACAATCCTGGATTTGGTCTTCACTTTATACTTGAAGGATGGAATGATTAGAAATCCTTGGATACATTTTCATACACAGGGGACCTTGAGATTTTAGCCTATTCCCAAGACATAATAATTAAATGAAATTTATTGAATGAAATGGACATTAAATGAGAACTTCTTTATAAAGGATGTTTACTCTTGATTATATACTTTGTTATTGTTATAATTCCTACACACTTGTTATATATATATATATATATATTCATTGATACATTGGAACAAACCTTGGGTGGTTGTCTACTAGGATTATATATCACACCATATTTGGGTCACCATTTGGGACCCAAATAGATTATATGATTCTAGGTAATGATAAGGGAAACCACCCTCATAGAGATACTTGACTGCTACTTAAGAGAAGGGGAGCAAGGGACCAAGTTGAAGCTTGCGATGCTACTAGGATACTTTTGGTCATTTTTTTTATTTTTGTTACATGTATTATATAAGACTATTATGTACCTATTTTGACTACATTCTTATAGAAATATTACATGTATCATTATCTATATATGATATGACCTTTGTATTGGTAATATTATCAATATTCCTCTATTTACTTTTTCAAATGTATATTTTACTTTTTCTGATACACGTATTTTATTGATTACACTATGTTACACTCTAGTGTTAGAGGCATAGTCTCCCCACTGACCCACCTAGCCCTCACTGCTTGTTGTAAAACTCTAGAGTTTAGGAAGATATACTTGATACCATGTGTCTAATTGGGCTTTGAGCACTGTTTAATGGCATTCGGTCCCAGAATTTACAATGTGGTATCAGAGGGGTTCTTTTCTGGTTTGCATTACTATTTTGAGACAATAGGGTGGGATAGAAAGGAAATGGGATTTGATAATGAGTTATTCCTAGACATATCTAGCCCTCTTATAAGAAAAATCCAAATTTCCATGAATTAAATTGAAATTTTCCAGATTTTGACTATTACAGTTGATTTTATTCCACCATTTTATGATGCACGTGAAAAATGATATTATTTTTTGCAAATTTTGGTTCTATGGTGTTGATACCTGATGATATATAGGTGTTCCCTATCATGCATCATATAGGCACATGTTAGGTTTTACATTTCATGCATTATGTTATGAAATTTATGTTGCATTACATATTTCATATTATTATGAATACAATGGGATAGCTACATTCTTGCTGTTGTGATTGGTATTTTGAATTGTGTTTTTAAATAAAATAAATAGACACAATGCTTTGGTCCGTAAGTTGTGTGGGTCCTATTGGATCATAATTTGGAGAACCATTTCCTATCAATTAAAGTTAATTTGATATGGGATGGAATATATGGGCACCAAATTTTGATTCATGAGGTGTTATGGACCCTAAAGATTTGGAATGTGGTAAACAATTGGTTAAACATTAGAAATAAATAAATTCAAATGAGAATTAAATTGTGAATTCAAGTAGAAATAAAATTTAAATTTTAATATGGTATCAAATGGAATCTTAAAATGGGATATTTCAGGGAATATGACTAGACATGGCCTTAGCATTGGACTTTTAGTAGTTTTTTCTGGCTTGTTATTGATCTGTATGGTGCCAAGACCTGACTCGAGGTGCAGGAAGTGTAGTTTTTTCTTATATAAGAAGGCTTATACCTATCCTTCTTAAATTAACATTCTATTGAGAAGCAATAATTTCATTTTTATAGTGTCTTTTGTTATAGAGAAAATGCTATTAAATTTTTAACATTAATGTGAATTACGTGAGAATATTGGGAGACAATTTTCTATTTATGAAGTGTATGGGTGATTCATGAATTAGGTAATGGAATTCCATTTTAAATGTAAAGTCATGATTTATTCTAAAATGTTTCTGAATGTAAATCCTATTAAATATTAATTTGAAAGGAATTGGATAACATAAAAATGAACAACTGTACCCATGTTGGTCATTTTGGTCATTCAATTTATATTCTGACACCATATTGGTGTTTATAACTTCACTAATGAACAACTTCTATTAGATTTCTTTCCAAAGTACCATGGTTGGTGAATGTTACCCTTGTAGGTAACCTTATCTATATAAAAGAGTTTATTTTTATAAATTGAAAAGTTGTGGTAGGATGTTGATAATTGTTTAATGTTTGAAATGAACATTGGATATAACATGCCTATTTTTTAACTTGGGGAATTGGTTAAATCAAGTACCAAGTGATTTTCTATTATAATGTGTACATGATTCTCAATTTAAAAAATTTAAATGATTATAGTTTAAACATAATTAAACATAATGTCTTTGAAAATGTAACTTAATGTGGTTCCCTTATTTTAAAACCTCGTTTAAGTGTAGTTTGATTTTATTTATTAGTTTCCTTGGAAAATATATGGAATGGTTTTCTATAGACCCTATACTTTTTAAAAATGGATTAAATGATAGGCTCTTGAGAATGGTGACTTTTGATTGAGATGACCTGGGTATAGGGTTGAAGATTTTGCTTTATAATAGGCTACCTGTGGTAGGTAGAACCCTTAATTTTAAATGTCTTTCATGCATTGTTAGCTTTCTAATGTTGGTGTCGTTCAGGTGTCATTGAACCTATCAGGACTCCTAGATTTATAATGACACCCTTGCTCATATTGGCGGTCATGGTATCTTGGACCCTTGTTATGGGTGTGAGCATAATGTTATGATTGGTTCTAGTAGGTTAGACTCTCCTAGGGAATGGTCAACTTCTTAGTAGGTCTCATTAAGCTATTTATTTTCACCTAAGAAACTTGGGAGGTCATCAGTCTGTTTTATAGTCATAGGAGATAAAATGGATTTATCTAGTTTTTTATATACCATTTTATACTTGAGTGAATAGGGATGATAGCCTATGGATAGTATCAAGGACGTTCTCTTTTACTTATAAACATTAGAGTAGTATGTTTTCATTTACGTGGCACCCATCATGTTCTAAAAAATGTGAAAAACTAGTTGTGTTCAATGGAATGATTTAAGCCTAGTTTTTTTGAGTGAATTCTCAGGTCATCTCCCTAGTAGAGTATATTGGGAATTAAATAAACATGTTTTTCCCAATGGTTGTGATGAATTTCATGAGACTTAGGTGTTTTTACATGTTTTCTAGTTTGGTTTTGGATTTTAGGGAAATTTATTTGGCTTTTGTCATCATGAATTGGAGGAGTATCACACATATAGTTTTGTTGACATTGATCTTGTAATAAAATGAGTGAATGGTCTATATCTTCTTATAATGACTATTACACTCCTAAGGGGTGGAGAGTCGTGTCAGTTCTGGTAAATAAAATCCCTTCCATGTAGAAATAGCACAACCTAAGAGAACTATTGTGAAATGGTTGGTTTTTTTAAACACAATTGAAACTATCATCTTATAATCATGACAATGATTTCTCTAAGGAATGACATTGAAGTGTTTGGTTATGTTTAAACCACGTTAGAAACACTGCTAGTCTTGGATGGCCTCATTTATTTACTTTGAGAAATCACGTTATGCCTCAAGTGGTGAAGTCTTGTGATCAGTTTTTAATGGAGAATAAACATTTGAAACAAATATTATTTCAAGGGAAGTGGAACATTAGTGTTTTTAGATATCTTTTTAAAAATCTTGAAATTCCCTTAGTGTATTCATCAAAAAGAGATTCACATGTACCCTATCTTGATGTCATCCTTGATTCTCTAAGAGAAACGTCTATATTACACTGTTATAATGTTTGAAAAGTGTTTAGGATTGAAAATTGAAACTTCTATGTGTTTCATGCATGAAGTATCAATTTTTTTCACATACAACCATTTTCTCCATAAATCATTTTTTTGTATCATTCCATTATTACATAATATAATTCATACTCCCTTGAAAGACTAATACTTTAAATATCATGATGGTAAAATCATTTCATTTTTTTAATGGGTTTCAATGTTAGAGGTAAAATATTCCACTTCAAAACTCATATCATACAAATATCTATATTTTACGTGAACAACTACACTCCACTATTCATCCATAACATCTTACAAGTAATAGACCATTATTAATTTTGATGATAAGAAATACAGATCATGTAATTCATGGTTACCAACATTCATTATGTAATATAAGTTCAAGGATTTAAATTTCAAGGTATCTCCTTTAATACCCATGGTAATATCAACCAACTTTTATTAGAATAAAAAATCCAAAAAAAATTCATGGTAGTTTAATTTGATAATATCAGTTAACATTCTGTAGTATCCCATTTTAGAAATTGTAAATATACAACTATTATGAACTTTTCAAACCCTCGTTATAATTGATTGTATAAAATTTAAATCCATTCAAATTGTTAGCATCGAACATTATAGCCTATTTTAGAGGAAACTGACCTAGAAACTTCAAATCTTTAGACAACACATACTAAAGATTAGTTTAAATTATCTAAAAATAGTAATATAAATTTTTAGATTTAAAAAAAATATATATCTTTAAACATAATATTTGTATTTATTACAATATTTTTGAAAATACATGATGTGAAAACCATTCTACAAGCTCTTTAATAAAATATTTTTTAATATCATTCTCATGTTTTTTCATCCTATCATTCTTCTCATTATTTTTATCTTAATTTATTTAATTAATGGATCTGAAATTTAATTATTTAGAAGCACATATCTATGTGCCTATAATAATTCCATTTCTATCAATGTAACATTTGATCTTATCCCAACCAATCAACCAATATCATGATGTATTTTTGTATTTCCATGTAGTTGAGATTGAGTCGATGTTCCATAAACATGCCCAAATTGATTGAATATTATCTCAATATAATCTATGTATCTTGAAAAAATTATAATAAACTCCTCTTCCAAATATCCTTCATGAATAAAGCCTTCATCTAGAGCTTTATTTTTCAAATATGATTTAAAATGACCTAGATATCTATGAAATAAAATAAACAAAACATAATTATCTATTTAATGATGTTCCAAGAATTTTTTACTTAATATTAAAAACATATAAATAATTTAACTATCAATTCGATACATACATCTAAAACATATGAGGCCTCTTAGTTTAGTTTCCTTGACAAAATTCCTTGTTAAATGAAGAATGATAGTAAAAAATATATAAAAATACAATATCCGTTGAAAAAAGTGTCAAAAAACATCTCTCCTCAAGGATTTCAAGAAGGTATGGATTTAGGGTTTTCTTAGATAGTTATCTAAAGAATGTAAAAAATTGAAGTTCAACATTAGTATCCTTTTCAGGTAATAATGTATGTAATTACAATAGTAATAACCATTGTAACAAAATATGTGAATCATGAATTTTCAACTCATGTAACCTCTGATTATTTAAGTTAACACACCTTGATATATTACTTTAATATCCATCAGATGCCTTGGCTATTTTTTAAATTTTAAGAAATGTATATTTTTCCCCATATTTCATTGAAAATTTCCTAGAGAAAACATTTCATTATCATCTATCCAAAAATCATTCTTTATATTCATCATTTGTAATTCCTTCTAAGCAATTAGATGTCCCTTCAAGTTTCTATGCTCATTAAGAAATGGGAAGATCAAATTATCCCAAACAGTATTATCAATATTCATAACATCAAGATTATTCCATAACTAATTAAATTCCCAATATGAATGTTTGAATAATATACTTTTTTTCTTCCATTATTATGTTCCAATTTCACTTGACAATGAACTTTGAAATCATTTCTCTTTTTTATTTGAATTATTCACCTTAAAAAATTATGATTCTTCATTTCCAAGTTGTTACAATATTTAAGAACATTTAAACAACATTAAAGGTGGTCTCCAATAAATAGAAGCACTGAATTTTGTCTTGTTCAACAAAATTCTATGATATTCATTAAGAAAAATTTAATGAAACAAGAAGCACCCTTTTTACTATAAGGTGGTCTTTCAAGATCAAAATAAAAGATTTAAATAGTAAAATAAAAACCTATTTTACTGTTCCAACCAGATAAGTTCCCATGTCTATAGAAGTCACTAATGGTCAATATTATATCATTATGCATTTTGAACATTGTTCTATAAGATTCATCATATGTCTCAACACCACTACTCTATAACTCCTATAATTCTTTAGTTAGAGGATGAAAGTATACATCAATATCATTTCAAACCATTTGATATCCAGAAATAATCCTCAAAATGATGAAATATTTTTTTACATACACATCCACAAAGGTATATTGTAAAGGATCAAAACAACCAGGAAAATTCTATAACTAGTTCACAATGTTTGAAATGTGTTGAATCCATCGGGATCCAATCCTAATCACACATTCCATGAATTTTATTAGATATTTATATTAAATGAGTAAAATATATTCCAAAATTTTGAATCTATTGGATGTCGTATTATCCCATCATTATTATTATCAATATAATTCAGCAACATGTGCTCAGGGGTTTTCAATGACATAAATAAGCATTGGAATCAAAGATTTAAATGAATGTAATGAAAAAACATTGCAGGTATGTTCTTTTTATTCGTATTCATAGTAATAGGTTTATTTATAATTCCAACATCATCCAATGAATTCAATCTAGGATAATATTTTTATTAATTATTTCTTCTTGAATCATCTCCCCAATAAATCATACAATCATTAGGATTAACATGTGTTTTTGTATAATTCAGACCAATCATGTTAATGACTTTTTTCATATCATATAAATTCATAGGGATCTTATCTACATTAAATTAATCACACAAATATTTCAATATCATGTTCATAACCTTTTTTTTAATTATTTATAGGCATTTGATATGATAAAACATTAGTAGAAAAGAATTTTTGGAATATTTCCAATATCCCCCATACAACTCTTGATTTTACACATCACTAAATCATGAAATTAATTTGTCTAATCAGTTAAGTTCTCTCTTCCATTAGACTCCACATAATAAAGAGGGGGATCCAATGATATGTTATAAATCATCATCTGGTTGTCCAATATTTTCAAAAACATCACATGTGAGGTCACATTTTTTTAGTACCCTTATCTGGTTCTTATGATATGTTTTGATAATGATGTTGTTTTCTTGCAATACTGAAAAAATTGTTTATAATGTACTATAACAACCCATACCTTACATACATGGTTATTAATTCAAAATTGAATCATACTTATTACAACATATAAAAAAACCATGAAAGGAATGTATAGGTATAGTGTCTTTAGAAACTGGGAATCATAAACAACTAGTTCATAAATCATCTTCGTTGTATCCCATTTATTTCTTCATATCTAGAGTCCATTTTTGGCATATACTACTTAATAACCTTCTTCCTGAACAGGGGAAAAGAAAACATACAAAAGTGTGACCTCAAATTCTCAGTAAGGGTAAACAAAAGAAATATCAATCACATCATATTCATAAGAACATATCATTTTGGAAATCTTAACTTGCAAAAGAGATCATAATTTCATAACATGGGATAAATCATAGTAGTGAAATGTAATCCCAATAATCATAACATAAAACATGAAACTTTGTGACATACACATAATCATAGAGAATCATTTCTTAGTAGTCAAGACTCATTGCCAAGATTATCTTAGCAGACAAAGTCCATTTCTGAACCGAGTTCACTCCTCATTTCTGTCCTATTTCACTGAACCGGATTAACCTGCCGTTCCAGCCATGTTTTTCTCATGAGATATAAATCATTACCCAATGCATTGGAGGGAGATATATGTCCCACCTATCTCATAATGATACCATTCTTATGTGTGACACAAAATCATAAACCATACATCATTGCATAACCCATGTAATAAAAATGGGATTCTTAAAAATCACATCATCATAACATAATCCATAAAAGGATATCGTAAAAATAATTCCATCATAACATAATCAAATAAATGTAAAAATAAGGATATAAACAGAACCCTATATTATCTTAGATGGAAAATAATTTTAATAAAACACTTGAACTCCATTCTTGAGGAAAATATCCTTTCTACTTCAAAAACATTTTCCTTTCTTAACATGTAATATAATTTTGAACTAAAAGAAGTTGATTAAAAATAAACATGAAAACTTATAAATTAATCCTCATGAAAATAATGTTCTAAAAATCCATTCATGCCGTATAAGTTAAAAAACATTCTTCCCGTACTATGGTCGGAAAAGTCAAAAAGTACCTCGTACGAAAAACAAAAAAAAATATTCCTTTCATATCTTTTACTAAAAACTCACCAAAGGGTAAAATTGGATTTAAACAATTGTAGGTGGATGGAAATAATACTAAATATTGAGGAAACATGGATGTGGATGATAAATATTCCCCAGTAAATTCTGAATTATAGACAATCTCGGATAAAAATGAGATTGTGAGATTTCCCCTTACCTTAGGTCTGATTTGCTTCGTAAGTGTCTGAACCTCCTGTATAATGATTTAAATAATGTCATTGACTTATTCCAGAATCATACTCATTGTTATGATATCATATATGGTCATATTCTTAGCTTCTTATTAGTAATATTTCATTGCTACATGTTATTTGGGTGTTTATTGTTTTTTTCTTATGTGTGTTTTGTCGAATAAATTATTATTATTCTTTTTATGTTATAGATACCTCATTTCCAGAATGGTATTAGTGTAATACATGTCATATTTATTCACTCAATTCATTTATGTAATCATTATGCAATGAAAATCATGTAGAACGAGTCGCATCACATCGTGGAGATGGTATTCCGTACGTACGCACGAGCGATGATATCGTTCCCATGATCGTGGAATTGTATTGGAGTGTATGTATACTATTTCATAATAAATATAACTTTAAAATAATCATATATAGTTATTATTTACACCATTATACCCATCCAAGTAAGGTGGTGGTGGAAAATAGTTTACACCACGGTGTGGAGACGGTATTCCGTACGTACGCACGCGCGGTGACTTCGTTTTCCGTAGGATGGATAGATGGTGAAATAGGTTTGTTTCATAATTATAATAACTTATCAGTATATGAGTGATACTGATTTCATTACTTCATAATGAAACAACTAAAGAAGAAGAAGTGGAAGAAGAAAGAAAGTTGAAAGAATCGGTAACACACATTACCTCTTCTTTGAAGCACCTCTATGAGACTTCCTCTTAGGGTACTAAAATTGGCCTTTGAAGAATATCAGGAACTCTAGGATGTTTCTATTGAAGTGGAGAAGAGAATTTGGCAGGGGTTTTCTGAGCTTTAAGGCTCAATGTGGTGTGAGGAAGAGAGGGAGGAGGTGCCCTTTTATAAGGGAGGAGAGGGGCACCTTTGGTAAAACTAAAAATATTATTTTATTATAAAGTCATATTCGGTTTTTAATAGCTCCAAAATGATTTATTTAGAATCTAAGGTAGGTATGGGTCAAAATCCTCTCATCCAATAGAATTTATACAAGTTTAGGCTTCTATCTTAACCTTATCATTTAGATTTAACTTTAAGATAGAGAATTTAACTTTTACCGTGTCTTCTTGTTTTCTTACACTATAAGGTTAACAAACTTACTATAACAAGCCAAATGAACCCCAAGTTGTTTATTATTAATATATAAAACCGTATCTAAGTCATTTGGAAGAACCTTAGATTTTTAGGAATAAAATAACAATTAATAATATAATATTTGTTTTAAAAACTATTTTATGTCAATTTTGACTCTATTTGGTAATTGATTTTTGTGAAAATCATAACAGAATGATTAGTACAAAAAAAGTTAATTAAATCAATACTAACATGTCATATTAACCTATAAAATTATTTTAATTCATAAAAAGTCTCAAATTACATTTATTTGGGTATTTATAACATTAATTATGTCAATATTTCATTAATAAGATAATTACTGCATCATCATTGTGTCATAAATAAATTAAATTATTTAATGTCTAAAAATTACAAATAAAATACCATTATGTATTAAATCCTCTTATATTTATAATTAATATTTATAGTCAAATTTATCTAATGTATAACCCTATATTAAAAATCATTTACTTATTAAACATTGATTTAAACTATTTTAACCCTTCTTTAAATAAATTAATATTAAATGTCCTAAATTAATCCAAGTGGGCCTAAATGGTCATATTTTATTCCTAAGGTTTTTTTTTGGTATAATTAAACTTATCCAATAGAATAAGGACATGTTTTAGGGTAATAATAATAACATTTTTTACCCTTAATTACCCTATTTACTTTTAACTGTGGTAAAAAAAGTAAAAAGTTACTATTCACCAAAAATTATTTTCATCTCATTGAACCACATTCTAGTCCTTGATATTAACCATGTCTCTCAGATTTTTAAAATTCCACTAACAGAAGTGGTGAAATTAAGTTTTATGTAAATTCGCAAATTCTCCTAGGAGGTGGGTAAAAGACGGTGAAAAGTTCAATAAAATTTTTATATATCTAAAATTATTATAAAATGACTCTAATGAATTAATTTTAACTTATAAAGGTATTATGTATAAATTTTGTCCAAAAATAAATTTAAATAAAATAAATAATTATTTAAATAAAAAGTCGGTTTTTAAATAGTAACCCAGTGTTTTCACTATTCATCAAAAATTGAAAGTTTTCAGAAAAATACCAAAATTTTACCCTAGGTTAATTTTGATATTCCGAATCCAAAAATGAAGTCCATTTTGAAAAATAAAAGTTACAAAATTTCAAAAAGTGGGTATTACTATTCATAACGCCTAGTTTTAATAATATTTTAATAGCATATCGTTGTTTAGTGAAACTCGGTATTGCGTACGACGCAAGCTATCGAGGAAGGTCGTGATTGTGTGTAAAGAAAGTCAAGCTAGTGTTTTGTGTAGTGAAAGATTACTTTGATGATGTATATAACATAAAAAAATATTTCTCATAAAAGTCTCAGGTGTTACATTCTACCCCCCTTAAAATGAATTTCTCTGTCGAAATTCGTCACTTTGTAACAAACAGATGAGGATACCTCTCCCTAGTAATATCCTAAAGCTCCCATGTATCTTCTTCTAATTGGTGGTTCCTCTATAAAACTTTCACCAAGAGAGTTGTCTTGTTCTGTAGGACTTTTCGCTACGATCGATAATCTCTATCAGTTGTTCTTCATAAGAAAGATCTTGTTCTAACGGTACAACTTCAGAGCTGAGTACATGTGAATGATTAGGTATGTACTTTCTCAGGAGAGATACATGGAACACATCGTGAACCTGAGAGAGATTTGGTGGAAGTGCCAATCGGTAAGCTACCGTCCCAACACGATCCAGTATTTTGAAATGACCGATATATCTAGGGCTCAGCTTTCCCTTCTTTCTAAATCTCATTACTTTCTTCCAAAGAGATATTCGTAAGAAAACTTTATCACCCACTTCAAACTCTAGGTATTTTATTCGGTTTTCGACATAACTTTTTTGTCGACTCTGATCTTCTCTAATATGTTGTTGAATAGATCTGACCTTTTCTGCCATCTCATCAACAAGATCAGGTCCTAATAGCTTTCTTTCCTCAACTTCATCCCAGCAAGTTGGAGTCCTGCATTTCTTTCCATGGAGAGCTTCATAAGGAGCCATCTGAATACTGGAGTGAAAGCTATTATTATAAGAAAATTCAACCAAAGGTGGGTGTTGATCCCAACCACCTTTGAAATCCATAGAGCAAGCTCTCATCATATCTTCTAGAGTTTGAATTGTTCTCTCAGACTGACCGTCTGTCTGAGGATGATAAGCAGTGCTGAAACTCAACTCTATATCCAGTGTATGCTGAAGACTTTGCTAGAACTTTGAGGTAAATCTCGGATCCCGATCAGGTATAATGGAAAGTGGTACTCCATGAAATCTTACCACGACCTTTACATATATCCTGGCAAGCTGATCAAGAGAAGAATCTTCTCTAATAGCAATGAAGTGTGCCGACTTCGTAAGACGATCAACTATAACCCAGATAGCATTATTGCCTTTGGACGTTTTAGGAAGTCCAGTGACAAAGTCCATAGTGATGTTTTCCCATTTCCATTCGGGTATGGGTAATGGTTGTAAGATCCCCTTAGACTTCTATCTCTCAGCTTTAACTTGCGGACAAACCAAGCATCGAGAGACATATTCAGCAACATCTCTTTTCATGCCATCCCACCAGAAGTACTCTTTCAGGTCCCTATACATCTTTGTGCTTCCAGGATGAATAGATAATGAATAACTATGAGCCTCATCCAGCAAATCCTTCTTTAATTTTGGGATGGGAGGAACACAAACCCGATTCCTGAACGTTATTATCCCATCACAATCAAGGTTGAATTCAGGAACATTTCTCACCTTCTTTTGTAACTCTACATCTTCTTTCTGTGCCTCTTTAATATTCACATGTATTGATGGTTGAACATTCATTTGAGAAAGATACGATTTTTCCCCTTCCATTATAATTCTAAGATCCAACCTTTGTAAATCCATAAATAATGGATCTTTTGTGATCCTCAACATGGATAAAATGGAATGGTATTGTCGAATTAATGCATCTTCCACCTTGATTTCTTTCCTTGGGTGGTAATGAATTGAGCAGTCGTAATCCTTAATCAGCTCCAACCATCTTATTTGGCGCATATTCAGCTCCTTTTGTGTGAAAATATACTTTAAAATTTTATGATCAGTATAAATATCACACCTTTCTCCATGAAGATAATGCCTCCAAATCTTTAATGCAAAGATTACCATAGATAACTCCAAATCATTAGTTGGGTAATTTTTCTCATGGATTTTCAACTATCGTGAGGCATAAGCTATCACCATATCATTTTTCATAAGAACACACCCCATCCCCTTCTTGGATGCATCACTGTAGATCAAAAACTTTTCTCCACTACAAGGAAGTGTGAGTATAGGGGCACTGGATAACCTTCTTTTCAGCTCCTTGAAATTATCTTCACATTCCTCCGTCCACACGAACTTAACTCCTTTTAGAGTCAATCTGGTGAGTTGATTAGATAATCGTGAAAAATCTTTCACAAAACGTCGATAATATCGATCCAAACCAAGAAAACTTCGGATCTCATTTACTGTTGTTGGTCTCAACCATCTTTCGATGACCTTTGTTTTTGCTGGATCCACAGATATCCCCTCTTTTGAGATTATGTGACCCAAAAATGCAACTTTTTGAAGCCAAAATTCACACTTGGTAAATTTGGCATAAAGCTTCTCCTTTCTCAGGGTATTTAATACAATTCTCAAGTGATCTTCATGTTCTTCCTTTATCTTTGAATAGATAAGAATATCATCTATAAATACTACCACCAACTGATCAAGATCGTCTCTAAAGACTCTATTCATCAGATCCATGAAGATAGCAGGGGCATTAGTAAGACCAAATGGCATCACTATAAATTCATAGTGTCCATACCTTGTACGAAAAGCTGTATTTGGTATATCCTCCCTTTTGAACCTTAATTGATGATACCCTGAACGAAGATCAATCTTGGAAAAGTATTGAGCTCTGCATAGTTGTTCAAATAAGTCATCAATGCGTGAGAGAGGATATTTGTTCTTGATAGTGATCTTGTTAAGTTCTCAATAATCAATGTAGAGTCTCATTGATCCATCTTTCTTCTTAACAAACAGAACTGGTACTCCCCAAGGTGACGCACTAGGGCCTATGAATCCTTTATCAATATTATCTTGGAGTTTCTTCTTCAATTCCTGCAACTCAATTGGGTCCATTCTATAAGGTTTCTTTGAAATAGGAAAATCACCCGGTACAAGTTCTATTGAAAACTCTACTTCACGATTTGGTGGAAGACCCGAAAATGCATCTGAAAAGACATCATCAAACTCACGTACAATGGGAATATTCTTAATCGTGAGTTTCTCTCCAAAAATTTGGGATAAATAACCCTCATTTAGTGGAATCAAGACCCATAAGATGGAAGAAATGTCCATGGGAAGGTTATGTTCATCTTTGCATCGATAGATGATCATAGATTGATCTGGAATATGAAATGTGACTTCCCTTATTTGAAAATTGATATGAGCTCCATATAGAGAAATCCAATCCATGCCAAGAATCATATCAAATTCCAATATAGGAAGGATCACAAGATTTGCAGGAATCAATTTCCCACAAACTTCAATCAGAGAAGAATTATAAACTTTTGATGCGACTGTTGTGCCATTAGGGGTTGTCACAGATAACTCAACATCTAATTGTTGAGGTAATATGGCAACACCCTTAGAAAATTCTTCATTAATAAAAGAGTGGGTGGATCCAGAATCAAATAAATAATTTACTGCTTTATAGTGGATGGTAAGTGTACCTTTCACCACTTCGTTATCGTACTCCACATCGCTGATAGAATTTGCATGTGACTTTACTTTTTCTTTAGCCTTAAGAGTTTGTTGACGTCGATCATCATCAACAACCCTTGGATTTGGGCATTTATTGGCATAATGCCCCATCTCCTTTCACTTGAATCATTGAAGTGTAGTAGGTTCATTCTGTGTATCCCTTCCTTTGTTTGCATCATTAGACATTTTCTTCCCATTATTTCGACATTCAATTTCCCGATGACATTCTTTTCCACACATATAACATTTTCTTGTCCACTTAAGACAATTTCCTCCATGTTTCATTCCACACATTGAGCATAAGGTAAAACTCATATTATTTTTAGTGTGGTCTTTAGATTTTCCTTTGAATTCCATTTTCCTCTTCTTATAAAACCCATATGACTGATAGGATACTTCAATCTCTATCTCAACCTTGAGAGCACATCGAACGATTTCCTCATATCTATTGAAGTCCCTTATAGCTAACTCCCTTCAAAGACTTGGTTTTAAGCCACTAAAGAATCGATCAATCTTACTCTCAGGTTGGATAATAATACCAGAAGTGTACAATGCAAGTCTTGTAAGATTTTATTCATAGGTACCAACAGGTTCATCATCCTTTTGCTTCAGTTCAAGAAACAACTTCTCCATCTTTGTTCAGAGAATACGAGGGAAGTACTTATTGAAAAATAAGTTCTTGAACTCATCCCATTCCATGGTGTCATTTTCATCCCTTTGCCTCGTATTCTTAATAAGATTCCACCATTGATCAGCATCACCTTCCAAATGATAAACTGCTAAGATGACTTTATCATGTTCATAACATTGAAGAACTGAAAATATATTTTCAGTAGTACTAATCCATTGATCAGCCACTAATGGGTCAGTAGACCCGCTGAATGAGGGTAGACGCTGCCTCATGAATAATTCAACAGAATGTTGCTCCTTCCTTTGCTCGTCTGGAAGTCCTGCATGATTCATAGCTTGAGAAAGATGTATGAGCATGGATACAAGATTTTTCATTCCAGCTCCCATAACGTTTGGTTTCTCAGGAGGACAATCATTTCATTTCCTGTCGCATTCTGCATTAACACAGTTCCTTCGGGTTCCATCCATTGACTAAAACCAAGAAGAAAAGTGTGAGAAACACTAATTATAATAGGAAAACCACATAATGAAGAATAAAATTTTACACTTAAGGTCTTATCATAGGTTATTCATGGCCATTTCTAAAACACTAAGATTGTGTTCTATGCTTAGACTTATCCTTAGGGTTCTTACTAAGGCTTTCACACCCTAGTTTCAAAAGATTGACTATACATTTCCTCTGATACCAACTATGACAACCCATACCATACATACATGGTTATTACTTCAAAATTGAAGCATACTTATGACAACATATAACAAAACCATGAAAGGACCTTATAGGTATAGTGTCTTTAGAAACTGGGAAACATAGACAACTGGTTCGTAAATCATCTATGTTGTCTCCCATTTATTTCATCATATCTAGAGTCCATTTTTGGCATATCCTACTTAATAACCTTCTTCCTGACCTGGGGAAAAGAAAACATACAAAATGGTGAGCTCAAATTCTCAGTAAGGGTAAACAAAAGAAATATCAATCACATCATATTCATAAGAACATATCATTTTGGAAATCATAACCTTCAAAATAGATCATAATTTCATAACATGGGATAAATCATAGTAGTGAAATGTAATCCCAATAATCATAACATAAAACATGAAACTTTGTGGCATACACATAATCATAGAAAATCATTTCTTAGTAGTCAAGACTCATTTCCAAGACTATCTTAGCGGACAAATTCCATTTCTGAACCGAGTTCACTCCTCGTTTCAGTCATGTTTCACTGAACCGGATTAACCTGCATTCCAGCCATGTCTATCTCATGAGATATAAATCATTACCCAATGCATTGGAGGGAGATATAGGTCCCACCCATCTCATAATGATACCCTTCTTATGTGTGAAACAAAATCATAAACCATACATCATTGCATAACCCATGTAATAAAAATGGGATTCTTAAAAATCATGTCATCATAACATAATCCATAAAAAGATATTGTAAAAATAATTCCATCATAACATAATCAAATCAATGTAAAAATAGGTATATAAACAGAACCCTATATTATCTTAGATGGAAAATAATTTTGATAAAACACTTTAACTCCATTCTTGAGGAAAATATTCTTTCTACTTCAAAAACATTTTCCTTTCTTAACATGTCATATAATTTTGAACTAAAAGAAGTTGATTAAAAATAAAATTGAAAACTTGTAAAGGAATATTCATGGAAATAATGTTCTAAAATCCATTCATTTCGTATAATTTAAAAAAACATTCTTCCCGTACTTTGGCCAGAAAAGTCAAAAAGTACCTCGTACAAAAAACAACAAAAGATTCCCTTCATATCTTTTACTAAAAACTCACCAAAAGGTAAAATTGGATTTAAACAATTGTATTTGGATAGAAATAATATTAAATATTGGGGAAACATGGATGTGGATGATAAATATTCCCTAGTAAATTTTGAAGTATAGACAATCTCGGATAAAAATGAGATTGTGAGATTTTCCCTTACATTAGGTCTGATTTGCTTCGTAAGTGTCTGAACCTCTTGTATAATGCTTTAAATAATGTCATTGACTTATTCCAGAATCATACTCATTGTTATGATATCATATATGGTCATATTCTTAGCTTCTTATTAATAATATTTCATTGATACTTGTTATTCGGGTGTTTATTGTTTTTTGTTCTTATGTGTGTTTTGTCGAATAAATTCTTATTCTTTTTTTAGGTTATAGATACCTCATTTCCAGAATGGTATTAGTGTAATACATATCATATTTATTCACTCAATTCATTTATGTAATCATTATGCAATGAAAATAATTTAGAACGAGTCGCATCACATCGTGGAGACGATATTCCGTATGTACGCATGAGCGATGATATCATTCCCATGATCATGGAATTGTATTGGAGTGTATGTATACTATTTCAGAATCAATATCACTTTACAATAATCATATATAGTTATTATTTACACCATTATACCATCCATGTAAGGTGTTGGTGGAAAATAGATTACACCACGACGTGGAGACGGTATTCCATACGTACGCACGCACGGTGATTTCTTTTTTCCATAGGATGGATAGATGGTGAAATAGGGTTGTTTCATACTTATAATAACATATCAGTATATTATTTATAATTATGTTATTACTTCATAATGAAACAACTAAAGAAGAATAAGTGGAAGAAGAAATAAAGTTGAAAGAATCGGTACCAAATATTACCTCTTCTTTGAAGCGCCTCTTTGAGACTTCCTCTTAGGGCACTAAAATTGGTCTTTGAAGAAGACCAGGACCTCTAGGATGTTTCTAGGGAAGTGGAAAAGAGAATTTGGAAGGGTTTGGCCGATATTGAAGTCTCAAAGTGGTGTGAGGAAGAGAGGGAGGAGGTGCCCTTTTATAAGGGAGGAGAGGGGCACCTTTGGAAAAACTAAACATATTATTTTATTATAAAGTCATATTAGGTTTTTAATAGCTCCAAATTGATTTATTTCGAAGATAAGGTGGTGATGGGTCGAAATACTCTCATCCAATAGAATTTAAACAAGTTTAGGTTTCTATTTTAACCTTATCATTTAGATTTAACTTTAAGTAAGATAATTTAACTTTTACCATGCCTTCTTGTTTTCTTACAATATAAGGTTAATAAACTTACTATAACAAGCCAAAAGAAACCCAAGTTGTTTATTATTAATATATAAAACCTTATCTAAGTAATTTGGCCTAACCATAGATTTTTAGGAATAAAATAACAATTAATAATATAATATTTGTTTTAAAAACAATTTTATGTCAATTTTGACACTATTTGGTAATTTATTTTTGTGAAAATCATAACAGAATGATTATTACAAAAAAAGTTACTTAAATCACTACTAACATGTCATATTAACCTAGAAATTTTTTTTAATTCATAAAAAGTTTCAAATTACATTTATTTGGGTATTTATAACATCAATTATGTCAATATTTCATTAATACGATAATTACTGCATCATCATTGTATCATAAATAAATTAAATTATTTAATGTCTAAAAATTACAAATAAAATATAATTATGTACGAAATCCTTTTATATTTCTAATTAATATTTATAGTAAAATTTATATTATGTATAACTCTGTATTAAAAATCATTTACTTATTAAATTTTGATTTTAACTACTTTAACCCTTCTTTAAATATTTTAATATTAAATGTCCTAATTTAATCCAAGTGGGCCTAAATGGTCATATTTTATTCCTAAGGTTGTTTTTGGTCAAATTACACTTATCCAATAGAATTATAACATGTGTTAGGGTAATAATAATAACATTGTTACCCTTAATTACCCTATTTACTTTTAACCGTGTTAAAAAAAGTAAAAAGTTACTATTCAAAAATAATTATTTTCATCTCATTGAACCAAATTTTAGTCCCTGATATTAACCATGTCTCTTGTATTTTCTAAATTCCACTCACATAAGCGGTAAAATTAAGTTTTATGTAAATTCGCAAATTCTCCTGGGAGGTGGGTAAAAGACAGTGAAAAGTTCAATAAAAGTTTTATATATCTAAAATTATTATAAAATGACTCCAATGAATTACATTGAACTTATAAAGTTATAATGTATAAATTTTGACCTAAAATAAATTTAAATAAAATAAATAATTACTTAAATAAAAAGTCGGTTTTTAAATAATAACCCAGTGTTTTCTCTATTCATCAAAAATTGAAAGTTTTCAGAAAAATACCAAAATTTCACCCTAGGCTAATTTCAATATTCAGAATCCAAAAATGAAGTCCATTTTGAAAAATAAAATTTACAAAATTTCAAAAAGTGTGTATTACTATTCATACTGGTTAGTTTTAATAATATTTTAATAGCATATCCTTGTTTAGTGAAACTCAGTATTACGTACGATGCAAGCTATCGAGGAAGGTCGTGATTTCATGTAAAGCAGGTCAAGCTAGTGTTGTGTGTAGTGAATTATTCCTTTGATGATGTATATAACATAAGAACAAAATATTTCACATAAAATTCTAGGGTGTTACATGTACTGTATTTCATTTTCAATTTTTGATGAAGTTGGGATCTTATTCTGTTGATTGACCTCTGTGTTCAAACATTATGTAACGTTCAATTATCCAAGCCAAATTCAACACAAATATTGAGTACGGAATTGCATCAATATCAAGTCTTCATATACTTCATCTCTCTTCGACAATCATTTAAATTTACATTTAGGACATGGAAATCTTATTTTCCAATCAATAGATTGATTAGAAATTGAAATATTTGAAAACTCATTCAAACCATTAGCATAATGATGTGTGTTCCTCAGCAATGTGATCCAAATTTTTTCTATATATATCAAAATGATAATGAAATTTATAAGGTGAAACAAATCAATGAAATAATAAAAAAATACCCATTAAACATTAGTGGATAAAATGTATGAAATAATAAATTAGAAAATATCAACACTTGATATATCAAAACCAATTGATCCATTATCCATAAAAACAAAAATATCACATCACTCAGTATACCTTATATTAAAAAACTTTTAGTACAAATATTTATATTCATATAAACCGTTAATATATTAATAATCTAAAATCACATCATTATTATCAGTATGAAAACCATAAGACATATTAAATGTTAATAAATATATCAATGCATAAAGAAATATCAAATAACATAAAGAAACATCATGGGGGAAAATATAACCATTGCACTTATGTGTTAGAAATACACATATCCTCTGACATAGGGAGATAATCTTAAGAACAAAATTCCTCATAACTTGTCTAGACATAAGATAAATTAATAGGAAAATAAATTTAAAATTAAAACATAAATTGTAGTTAACTAATGGAAAATATTATTGACATTGAAATGGATGAACCAATGATAATTAATTGGAAGGACCAATATCGATTACCTAAAATTATACTTAAACCATTATATGGTATCAATAAATGGTCCTTTTTTAGAACACCCATGAATATTCCCTTCTACTAAAAATCCCTCAACCTCAACCTCTAATCATAATTACATCATTTCTATCATCTTAACATTCACATCACCACATTCCTTTTATAACACTCTTGTGTATTGTAACATTTCATAATATTTAAACATTATTACCATCACTATTATAATATATCATCATAAATAACCCTTATTCATATTTTATTAAATAATATATATTATATATTATATCCCTTAAAATGGATGAAAATTATTTCCTTTTCTAATTGGAAACTAACCCATGTAAAAAGTGATAAATGTGAATAGAGTTATAATTTTTCTACATCATCATTTTTATTTTGCATCAACTGAAAGAAATTTAGCACTACAGTGTGTATGATCCCATGAAATTATTGAGAATTTTATAGTGGAATTTTCTAGAATGTGGCATGTCACTAGTGTTGTCTTAGTACATCATCGTGTTTTTTAGCACACCTCTATGAACCCAAGGAAATTTAACTATATCAAATTATTTTAAAATATTAAATATATAAGTAGAAAAAATTAAATGTTTATAACATAACTAATAAATTTGTTAATAAGATTATTCAAAATGAATATCAAACATTAAATAGAACCATCAAACATGTTATTTAATAAATTAATTTATATTAATTACATTTAATACAATATAATCAATCTCAAAAATTAATAATTTATGAAACCCTTATATTTTATTAATAATTGGATCCCAATTATAAATTAATTTTAATTTATATTTCATATAATGTTATTTACCCAAGACATCATAAAAATCCAACATATCATTAATTGACTTCTTTATATAAAAATATCGGTTAGAGACAACAGTAATCTACATGCTGAATTATATTCATAACGTTATCAAATTACTCACATGCTTATATAAAATTTATATTATAAATCCATCAAGAATTTCTATTCTGGAGGAGTAAATATTCATACGAAGAATATGATAATTATAATGAAAACAAAAAATTATGAAACAATATGTCACCAAGAACAGATGGACTTCAATAACACAATCCAACCAAAACATCATCTTTCACTAATAGTCAAAATGTATAGAGGAAAAAATGAAACAATTATATAGCATAAAGAAAAATAACCTGCCAGAAGAAAGGTTGAATATGAGGGTAAGGGGGCTCTGGGAAACCATATATCTAAGTAAGGGTGAGGATTGAGCATGATTTTGAGGATCAGGGTTCAGGGGGATCCAACACTGGCGAGGGCATGGGGCTTGAGTGTTGGTGAGGTTGAGGGCCACTAAGTCTCAAGTGTAGGGGGAGGGCTTGGTGGAAGGAGGAGTGCCAGAGAGATTGGGGGAAATTGAGAGTTGGATAGGGGGTGATGGATAGGGCTCAGGTTATGGGTGCTCAAGGTATAAAGGGATAGGGTTATCAGGGTAGAATCAGGGGGTCGAGATAAAGAGTTGTTTTTTAATAAATTCATAATATTTAGTTGCATTTTTTTAAAAAATGACACTAAATTCATGGAAATTTTTAATGACGGTTTAGTAAACTGTCACTGACAACCACCTCTAAACTATTAATTTTGTGTAGTGGTAATGTAATAAATAGACATAAGGATGATCGATCCCTCACAGGAGCCGCTACCTTCAGGCACCCGTTGAGGGAAAACTAATACTATTGATTAGCTTGGTAACTAGGATGTCTGATCCTTCGCAAATGTTGTTATAGACCACGCTTCTCTGACTGAATTGAAGACCTCTGCATGCATTGACCCCAAGCATTTTCTCCACTGAGGTATATCAGCAATTTCGTTCTCAATAGATGAGGAGCATACTCTCTCTTTGGATCTTTAGTTTTCTTTGGTTTGAAAATTATTTAATCGTATAACCTCACTTGTCTTCCTGGGAAAGACTTTGGAAAGCATAAGATTTGTTAATTCGCGCATTGGTCTTCTAAACTCGTTTCATGTACTGTTTTCATTCTCCTCGAAGGATAATTTCTATATATTTTGGACTCATGGTCTCTAGTCTTTTGGGGGTTGCAGAATAATGGTTTTGAAATGGTCTCTGGACTTCCATTTGGATTTTGAGGCACCCATTGTTCCACTTTGGCTACGTTTCCCTAATCTTCCCTTGTACCTCTATAAACAAAATGCATTGTTTTCCATATCAAGTTTTTTTTGGCCAACCCATTAAGTTAAATTCTCGTACCCTTAATCTTAATCACCCCTATTTTGTATGTATTTTCACTAAAATCAATATATCTAAACCACTAACTTCACAATTCTAGATACAAAAGGAAGATAATGGGTTTGTCCAAGACTTTGCCTTTGATAATTCTCCAGAATTCAGAAAGAAATTATCACACATTGGTCACTCCATAAATGAATGTGGGAACACTTGTTAAGATCCTCGACCTTCTGCTTGCTCCAAACCGATTTGGGTAAAAAAAAAATAAGCCTCCAAACCCCCTATTAATACTTGTATTCAAAATCCTACTAAAACCTCTATCTTTAATCCTCCCTGTGACACTGATACATTTCATACTGATTGGGAGGAAATTTTGGGCACCTCTAATGTCGAAGCACCCATTCTTGAGGTATGTAATTCTATGAAAAATGAGGAAGAAGCTGGGAAAGTGGATCACAATATTTCATTTGATCTTTCCAATATTTCCAATTGTAGAATGACTACCTTATATCGAGTTCCATAAAGGGTAAAAAAATATAACTGACTCTGGTGGCTTCATCACGCCAAGTGCTTGGAACACATGGAAGTGTAGGGACTCCACTAAAGTTGAAAAAACAAACGTTACACGTTCCCTTGCTACTAACTTAAAGGAACATAACACACTTCCCCCGCAACCACTTCCTAATGATAAAGTAATTGCCTCATCAGATGCTGTAGCTTCATCTTCTGATTCTGACTCAGAAGAGTCATCTTGTGAGAATGATGACCCTATATATTGGAATTCATTTCAATTACCAGAAGATCTAGAGCTCCGAAATGAGATTGACTCATGGATTTAAGAGAAAGAAAACATTGCTTTTGGTTAGTATAATAATGGATAGATGTTGGTGAATACCTATCTTGATCTCTGAAAGAGGATGTTCATCAATGTGGTTGACGAATTTAAAAACACCTGAGCTTTAATTTTAATGAAATCCCTTGGTAGTAATTTTTCTCGAGGATAAATGTAACAAGATCTTCTAGATATGTGTTTCTTTAATCTTCCATTTTCCTTGTTTTTTACTTTAGTTTTATACTTCTGTTGCTTGTTCTTCATCGATGGTCCCTTCAGGAGAGACTTTCCCTTCTAGTTTTTTTGTCTTGTTTGATTGCAAATACAGGACACTTTCTATCATGACATGATGCTCCAGATTTTTTCAGCTGGTCTATTATGTGGATGGTTGTAGTATTATGCTGCTCCTCATATTTATGCACTGGAATATGCAGACATGCAACCTCCATTAGTGTTGGTGTTGCAGGTGTGAGGCCTCTCATTTGAGCATTCATTTATTTTGTCTCTGTAATTCTCTACTGGTGTAAGTGCATTACCCCACGTGGTTTCTGCTATTTAACTTTTGGTTTTAATAAAGTTGTTTGGACATGAATTGGTTGACAAATTCATGTCAATTTTTTAAAAAAAATTTAATCAATACTTAATTATTTTTCATTGCACACAATAACAAGTTTCTTCACTATCTAGTGTAGTCTAATTTTTAACAAACAATAATATATTATTAAAATTTTATAATACTATGTAAACTACCTGTTATATGGGAGGTTTTGATTAGTATTATCAATCTTATGAAAATATATGGTATAACACAAATATAATATGAATTTATATGTTTCCAAATAATTAGAAATGAATATAAAAACCCAATTGAATATAATAGAAATGTTTTTAGGCTCACAAAGGTGTTTTATCCTAATAAATTAAATTAATTACTATTACTGAGTGATATCAATGAAATATATATATATATATATTATATAATCAATAATTTATTTCTTATATTCATCTAGTATATTTTATAATCATAGGATAATAATAAATCTAGTTTTATGGTTAAAAATTGTATTTTTCTAAAGGCTGATGTACCGCCTTTTAATAGACAGCCTATTTCAAATCTATTTTTTAGAAATTTTAGAAATTTTATATTTTTAAATAAACCTAATTTTATAAATAGTATCATAAAAATTAGATTATGGTGATTTTTGGTCTTTTTCTAAGAATAATCATTTTTTGATTAATAGTGAAGATTACTGAATTTTAATTCAAAACTACTTCTTCATTTAAATAATTTATAGTGTAAAATTATAATTTAAATTGGGTATAAAGTCAATTAATATCAATAATAAATTATTTAGTTCAATTGGGCTAAATTTAATCAATTAAAATTTTAAATTGGGTATAAAAACAAATTATACTTCTGAACATTGTTACTTTAAAAACCCGTTTTGTCGTCCTATCTGCGGTATTATATTTAAATAAATTTCATCCCATTATGTGATTATAATTTTGAAAAATATATTCTATATTTGGAATAATAATAATTTATACTATATATTAATCTAAAATATATTTATTCCCAATAACATTAGTGAAAGTAATTGAAATTAATTTCATTTATTAAGGTACAATTGAGCTTAATTAGGGACTAATCCTTTAAATTAAGGTCCAAAATGACCTAGACGCATTTCTAAAACCGATTGTATTGAAATATTTATACCATATCCTAAATTTTATTTAAATTGGTTCATTATTGGTGGCAGATGATGTAATTGAAACCTCTCAATAGTGGTTACCTTCTTATATTGACAATAATGCCACTCTACCTCCACTATAAAAAGGCACTCACCCCTCCCACTCATTCAGACATATTAATCCATTTTTCATATAAAAAACCAACCAAATAATCTCAAAAATTCCTTCCCCTCATCCTAGGGGCCTCAATTTTGGAATAAGGTAAAGCAATGAATTCTTTTGGTATAAACCAAAAGGAGTTACCCGAATAAGAGGTAATGTGCTTCAACGATCAAATTTGTTTCATTTACTTATCAACCCCTTAAATTATTTTTATATCCTGATAATATAATAATAATAGTATATTAAAAATTCTTACATTTTATTATGAAAATATTTCAACCTAAACTTTCACACACATCCTTCAAATAATATATGCAATCATCGTTCGGGTGTACGGCAGATTATCGCCTCCCGAACCGATGTTGTACATTCTTACATTTAACACTTTTCAACATTAGAATAATAATGGATTTATAGTTTATATATAATATATATGATTTTTATGATTTTTTTATAATTATGAAATTTTTATATAACCTTAACTTATTGCTTTTCATTTTTTTGGAATACAATAACATCATTTGTGGACGTGTGGACTACTGCCTCCTCAAAGCGATGTGATTCGTTCACTCTTTTCATAGAATGTATTAAGGATGGTATTAATAAAAATATTTTAAATATATTACATAAATATGATATTATAATTATAATATAAATATATGTATATGTCATTCACTTTTAATTATTTTAAATATGAAAAATAAATTTAAGTACCATTCATGCATACTTACGGTCTACTGTCTCCATGAATGGGGCATTTCATTTCATATCTCTAAATTTTATGGATTATTATAACTAAATATATAATAAATATATATTGTATTTACATAATGGTTTAAATTATAGATATGATTAAACCATCATCTAATTAATAGTAATAAAAAGTAACAAGTCAAAACATTCTCGAAACATTATCCAATTAACACATGAAATAGTGAAAATAATGAAAGACTGTTAACAAACAGGTAATAAGATATTATAAGAAGTTACTATATTAAATTTTTAATATGATTATGGGTTTTTATAAGTTATTAACATGTTTGTAACCACTATACATGATGTTAAATACCACAAAACTAAAATGAACAATAATGTAAGGTATTTCTTTTAAATTTTCCTTCCATTGAAACTTAATTGTTTTTTGTACCTAATTTATTTTATATGGTCCATATACTACCCTTTTAAATATAATATAATTAATAATTCATTATTAATAGTATTTTTATTTTAAATTATATTTATTTAATTTAAGGGTATTTGAACGTAAAATTTACTGAGGGGTGGAGAAATTTCATAACTCAGTTCATTTTCATTGGGTTATATTAATTCCTCAATGCCATTAATATTATATGATTATTTGTATAACATAATTGATCATATATTGAAGTGTTTACAATTATTTTATTTGGATTTAAATTTTATACACATAATCAATTAATTGATTAATTCTCACTTCAATGTTATGATCATTTTAATGGTTTATTTCAAAATCTCATTCTAATCAAGATTTTTTATTCATGAAATTGCATTAATGAAATTTAAATGATAATTGTTTAGGAAACCTATTTATTTTCTTCTTATATGGTTATTAGATACCTATTTCATTAAAAAGTACCATTATTACACTCTTTGGAACATTTTTTAAAATGATTTTAAGAAAACCCAACATTATTTCTCTCTTTAGATGGAGAACATGTTATATTATAAGAACCCGATTTTCTAAAATGATTTCAAAAATGTTTTAAAATTTTATTTAACCTTTAAAAAATAATTTATCAAAGACATTTTTACATTTTTTTATATTAATTTTTCTTCTAATTAATCTTCTTTTCTCTTTCTGAAAAATGACTTTTCTATCCTTTTTACATTGTAAAAATAATGTTCTATTTACCTTGCATGACATGTACAAAATTACCCATATTCATTTATTTGAAGATTATTTTTCATGATTAAAAGGTAAATTTTTAAAGATTTTTTTTAAATGTAGCTAAAAAAATATTACCGAAATTTTTTTCAAAATAAAAAGATGTTTTTGTTTCTTTTTATAGTATTTATATTAATAAACTATAATAACCCTTTGTCATTAAACCACTTGAAATATGATGTATTGATTATATTGTCATTATTCATCTCTATGGTTTTTGATTTCATGGACTTATAATTTTATTGAATTTCACTACCTTTATTCCATTTAGTCCTTGTGAAATATTCAATTTCCAATGATCATTAGAAATTTATTTTTCCCTTAATATCTATATTATTTGTCCAATATATGTTCATTTCCTAAACCATACACCATTTTTACAAATTGTATTTACATAGCTATTTATTTGATAATCTTGGTAAATATTGATAAATCCATATTATTTAGTCAATATGAATATTTGGCAAGGAATATTTTTTAATAATTAAACTGATTACTCAAAATATGGGGAATGCCTGGACTGATAGTGGTAGGTGGGCCCAAATTTTATATAGCCCCTCGATGCATCGAAAGGTTATCATGAGACAAATTAGTTGTTAATGTTAAATGGATTTCTACCCATAGCTATAAACCATATTGTGAAAGGTATTGATGGTATAGGTTTTCATGTGCCTTAGAAATGATGTACAATAATTAAGTATTTCCTCTATTCATATTCCATTATTATTTATCCTTTGGATTTTCAATTTGAAATTACTTATGGATGTAGTTAATTATCTGTTTATTGACTAAATGGAATGTGTTTCATTTACTTACCTTTTCATATGGATTATTCCCTATCCAGTTTTTTAATTGAATGTGTATTGAGTTACATACCTTGACATATTGTTTACGTGCTCCCTCTTATTTTATTGATTCCATGGAATGTGTGTTCCGTTATTTACCTTTCCATATTTATTATGCCTGTTGATTCATTATTTAATCAACTTTACTTCACCCATGATAATCATTTTATGTCACCCTATTTTTTCTTCATTAACCCATGAATACAAAATTGTAATTCCATTTATATGAAATGATATGCTAAGTCGGAATATATTTATCATATAAAATTGTTGTAATTGTTGTATTCAATTGTAATGTAAAACTTGTTTATGTATTTTCTTTACCAAATCTACTAAACTCTTCAGTCCTTCACGATTCGATTTATCGTAATCATGCCAATGTAATGGTATTAAATACTACCTATGGGCCTCTGGGGTTGGTTTAGTATAGTTTATATCAAAGTAATTTTTTAGAAACCTTGGGAAATTCGTATAGGAAAGCATAGATTTGAGAACAAAACCCTAAGGTATAATTTGAGTATAAGTATATAATAAGATCCTAAAGTTATGATTAGATGTATATATTATGTGTATTTACTAGGATAAATATGTTACTGGATACTACAAGTTGACTTCGTTCTTGAACAGATGTACCTAGGGGAAACAACATCAAAAAGGGTTTGTTAGGACTAACTCGAGTGTAGCCTGATATAGGACAATGGGCCTTATTGTGCATCTTATTTGGAACTCCTAGGATATATGATTAGGATAATTTACACTTTATTTAAAAACCATTAAGAAGTATTTTAAAAGATAATGAAAATGAATAACCTAGGTTAAACCATAGGTTTCTTAGATTTGAAATAATGTGTTAATATTTAGACACCCTAAAAATAATGTTATAGTTTTTTCACTATGAAAATTATCACTCACACTATGATTTTGGGTATTAGTCAATTGATAAAACAAAAAGGAATCATGTTAACATTGAATATGAAGGAAAAGGTGGTTCTAATGCGAAACTAACTGGAATCTTGAAAGGATTGAAAGACATTATGTTTATGCCTAATCACATTTCATGAAATATTATTAATGACATATACCTCAACTAACTTTTGAACTCACCAAATATGAAAAGGTTGGAAGTTTCTATGAACACAAGTGGTGAATACCATGGTTAAAAGAAGACACTATCTCAATCATATTATAAATGTGGAGGGACACACCCATGAAAGTGTGTCAACAGAACATTCAAACGCTTTATGTTTGAGAAATAAAAACCAAAATCAAATTTTTGAGAAGAAAGAATCTTGAGTTCAAAAGAAGGAAATAAAATCCATCCTAAGGGTCCATTTGTACTTTTTTCCCTTAAAAATGGGTAACCTGGGCATTACCTAATCCAATTAAATATTTTAAATATTAAAAGATATACCGAGGAAGGAACTATGTGGAAATAAATGAATGTAGTATTTATGTATTGGGGATCTATAGAAAAACATAGATAAAATAATTTTTAATGATTAAATTTCAATGATGTATATAATATTTATTTTGTAAATTATATGGTTTTATAAAAAGACAATCTATATGGAGGTAGGGCTTGAACCCATGATTGAAGTAAAACATGGGTTCACACCCACTAGTCTACGTGATGTCATGGTTAATGTCTCGTTTTTTTTTCAAAAAATTGACGAATGAATGTTAATGATGAACCAGTAGTATCACTTTTGAGTTTTATAGATAAATATATTAACAATATTATATTTGAATAATAGTTAGATAAAAACATAATGACTTGTTTTATGGATGTTATGATCCTATAAAAGTAAATTTTATTTCTTCATAAAAAATGTTTCATTCTAGGATATCCATTTCATGGAGTAATGGATGGATTATAATTTGATCAATAAATATCAAAAAGATGGAATTGTTCATATGAAATTGAAACAAATCATATAATTAAATTTCTTAATTTTCTTGTTCGATAAAATAATTCCTCAACATTTGGAAAAGGATTGTAAAAAAAACTTTTCACTCAATACCTTTATTTTTGTTAAATTAATGGTCTTTTAAATCGTCATTGATTTATGTATTTGAGGCCCTCATCTTTCAATTGATCATTTACAAGTTTATGATTAATTATTTCAATCGCTCCCTATAATTATTTATACTTTTCCTCCAAGTCAATATTTTTACTTTTCACTATTGTTATCTTATGTAGAACCCAAGTCATAATCTATTCAATGTGAACTTTATACATCTCATACTCCCTTATTAATAAAATATTTTATAAAATCATTTATTATGTGGGGTTTTCAATAAGGAAATATTCAAATATATAACACGAGACTACTAGGATCAAGATTAAATTTTTGGGATACTATTTAATTAAGGTGTGGATAATGTAATACCCTAAAATTCTAATGTAATAACATTGTATTTTATAGCATGTATGACACGCAACACAAAACATAGAGAGAAATATAACATCTCAAAACATTATGTTATAGGAATTATTTTAAATAAATTTTATATAATCTTTATATTGAAACGAACACATTACTGAATTAGCTTTTGTAACATATGATAATGAATTTCTTCGATAGCTTTTATTACACACAAGATCGAGTTTTACCAGAAAACAAATATATTATTAATAATTATAATAATATATAACATATCGATTAAATTGGAGTTAATTAACTGGATTATCTAACTTATAAAAGTATATGATTTACACAAATATAAGATGAATTTATAGGTTACCAATTAATTATAAATAAATAGAAAAACTAATTATACATAAAGGATATGTTTTTATCATCAAAATGGTGTTTTATTCTAATAAAATAAATTAATTACTGTTAGTGAATGATTTTAATCAAATATATGTATTATAAATTAAATAAAATATTATTTATATTAATTAAATATGTATGATAAGCATAAGATAATAATCAATTTAGTTTTATACTTAAAAATTGTATTTTTCTAAAGGCAGGTTTACCGCCTTTTATTGGATAACCTATTTTATATCCAATTTTTAGATATTTTATAAATTTTATAGGTCAAAAGAAACTTCATTTTGGAAATAGAAACATAAAAATTAACTTAAGGATAATATTTAGTTTTTTTGTAAATTTTCTTTTTTTACAGATAGTGAAAAACACTGAATTCTAATTGAAAACCGCATTTTCATGTAAAAACATTATTATGTTAAGTTATATTTTAAATTTTTTTTATTGTTAAATAATATCAAATCTACATAAATTAATCCAATTTATTTAATTTTAATAAATTCTACTTTTAAATTGTTAATAAAATTAATTCAAGCGTTGAAGCATTTTTACTTTAGAAACCTACATTGTCATCCCACCTATGGTGTTAAATTTAAATTAATTTACGCCAAATATTTGATTATAATTTGGTAAAATAGATCCCATATTTTTAATAAAAATTTTATATAAATTATAGTATGGTCATGTTAGTTTTTTAAAAAAAATATTTGTGAAAGTAATTTAAATTAATTACATAAATTAAGGTAATATTAAGCTAAACAAGGAACTAAGCCTTAAACATAAGATCCAAAATTAACTAGAAACATATATGAAACCTATTTTATGGACAAATTTAGACCATATCCAAACTTTTCTATAATTTAGTTCATTATATGAGGAAAATTATGTAAGCTAGACCTCTCAATATTGTTTATCGTTTTATATTTACATGAATGCCACTCATCCACTATAAAAAGGCTGTGATCCCTCCTACATATCCACACCTCTCAAGCACATTAGATCATCAAAACAATAAAAATATAACCTCAAAAATTCTCTCTCATAATCCAATAATCCATAAATTTGGAATAAGGTAATCAAATGATGTCTTTTGGTCTAAACCAAAAGGATTTACATGAATATGAGGTAATGTTCTTAAATGATCACTTTGGTTTCATTTACTTTTACAGTCCTTCTATTATTTTTATATCATTATTATATAATAAAATAAATATCGTAAATATAATTAGATTTTTTATTCTAATATTTATTCCTACACTTTCATACGTATCCATCAAATGAGATACACAATAAACATTCTTAGACTAACTCCTCACGAACCAATGTTGTGCGTTATTCCATTTACCGTCTTTCAAGGTTGTAATAATGATATATTTTTAGTTTATTTAAAATATATATGATTTTTATGACCTATTTATTCTTTTTTATTTTTTATATAAGACATAAATTTATGGTTTCCATTTTTTGGGAATACGATAACATCATTTGTGGACATATGATCTACCACCTCCTCAAAGTGATGTGATTTGTTCACACTAGTACACAAAATATATTAAGGGATGGTATTAATAAATATATTTGACATTTATGAAATAAAGAGAACATTTTAATTATAATATATATATATATATATCGGTTAATTTTCATTGTTTTAAATAGGATAATGAAATGGAAGTAGTGTTCCTATGTATGTACGACCTACCTTGTCCATGAACGGGGCATTCCATTTCCTATATCCATATTTTATGGATTATTATAAATAAATATATAATAAATACATATTATATATATATCACGTTTTAAAATCAAATTATAATTAAATCATGATATAATTAATATGAAAAACAAGTAACAAGTCAAAACATACTTGAAAAACTAGGCTGTTAACACTCAAAATTCTGAAAATAATGAATTATTGTTAAGAAATGGGTAATAATATATTATAAGAAGTTTATATATGATACTATAAATATGATTACGGTTCTGATATATGTTATTAACATGTTTTAAACCACTATAAATGAGGTTAAATATCCAGAAACTAAAAGGAATTTTAATGAAATGGATTTCATCTCAATTTACATTCCATTAAAACATAATTATTGTTGTGAACATAATTTCTTTTATGGGGTTTATATAACAACATTTTAAATGTAATATCATAAATATCTAATTATTCATTGTATTTAAAGTTTTAATTTCAACTATTTAATTTAAGGCTATTTGAACATAAAATTACCAGGTGGTGGAGAAATTTCATAACTCAATTTCTTTTCATTGGGTTTTATTACATCTTAATTATTGTAAATATTATATGATTATGTTTATAATAACTTTGAACATATATTTAGGTATTTAAACATCTTATATGTGCATTTAAATTTGATATAAATAATAAATTTATTGATTAATTCTCACTTCAATATTATTATCATTTTAAGGGTTTATTTCACAATCTATTTCTAATCAAGATTTCATATTATTGAAATTTCATTAAAATAATTTATATGATAATTGTTCAATAAACCCTTTAATTTAATTATATTATGGTTATTAAAGACATTTTTTATGAAATAGTATGGTTTTTCACTCTTTGTTTCTCAAATTTTTTTAGAAAATGTTTTTGATAAAACCTCACTTCATTTCACTCTTTAGTTGTATAATCTATTGTTTTGTAAGAAAAAAATATTCAAAAGTGTTTTAATAAATATTTTTAACCATTCCAAAATTATTTTTTAAATAAATATTACACTTTTTGTCTTTTTCAAAAAAAAATCAATGGAATTCTCTTGTCTCTTTTGGAACAAGGGACCAGTCTATCCTTTTTACCTTGTAAAAGGAATGTTCTTTTTTACCTTGTACAACATGTATGTAATGACATGAATTAATTTCATTGAAACATCCTTAAATAATTATATGGTTAATTTACAAATAATTATTTTAAAAAAAATCAAAAAGAAAATATATTTTTGTTTCTTTTTACAACATTTATATTCATCAACGACAAAAAACCTTTTTCCTTACACCACTTGGGGTATGTATTATTGATAGAATAATTATAATACCATTCTATGGTTAATGATTTCTTTTATTATGGATAGTATGAACATTCACTACCTCAATTCCTTTTACCCATTGAAATATTAAATTTCTTATGAACATTATACATTAGATTTATTCTAAATATCTATATTATTTTTCATTGATAGGTTTATTTCCTGGTCCATATACTATTTTTAAATACGGTATTTACTTTTACAGCTATTTGATTATCTGGGGAAATAATTATAAATATGTAGTCTTTAGTCAATACAGATATTTAAGAAGGAATATTTTTTATTAAGTAAATTGATTTCTAGATATATGAAGAATACTTGGAATTATGAAACAAAATTTTATCATGAGACAAATTAGCTATGAAAATTAAATAGGTTTCTAGTTGTAGTTTTGAACCGTCTTATGAAAGGCCTTCATGATCTAGTTTTTCAAGTTCCTCAGGGATGATGTCCAATAATTAATCATGGCCTTCATTTAGATTCATTTATTATTTATCTATGTGATTTTCACATTGACACCATATATGGTTTATTTCATTCTCATTTTATGGATTAAATGATATTTGTTTCAGTTACTTACCTTTCTATATTTATTATTCCTCATCCAGTTATTCAAATGGAATGTGTGTTCTGTTATTTTCCTTTCCAAATTAATTATTCTCATTGACTCATTTTTTATTCAACTATAATTAAACATTACTAAGAATTTGAGGTCACCCTTACTTTTTTTACTTTCCCCAAGAATCTAAGAATTTTACTCTGAAATACATGAAAGTATATGTGAAGTGGGAATAAATTTAATATCAAAAAAACTGTTATTATGGTATTGAATTATAATTTATGACTCAGGTATGTATATGCTTTACCAAAACAACTAATTTCTTTGGTCCTTTCGTATTTGATTCCTTGTAATCATTTCAATGTAATGGTAGTAGATACTCGCTTCAGACTTCTGTGGTCAGGTTTCTATATTAAAAAATTTAATTGAATATATAATATATATATTTCATTTAAACAATTTACCAAGAGTAATTTAATACATTTATTATGATATAAAAATTTATTGCGCATAAAAATAATTTTTTAGAATATTATTTCAATTATTTTAAAAAGTTTTTTATTTTAATTCATAATAAATTGGTCTCTAAATAATTCTTATTATATATATGTGAAAACCATTTATTTTCATAATTTAGTTAACCCTATTTATACCATATATTCCAACGAATAGATTGTAACTATCATATTAAATAATAGTATTTTATTATCAGGTAAGGTTTCATTTAACCCTGTTGTTTTGTGTAAAGTAAGATGAAATCATTATTCCATGTAACCAAATTAAAATTAGTGTTGAGTGTAATGAAAAATATCAAAAATATTCAATTTATTTGAAAATAATAATTCAAAAAGTCATGATGTGTTACATTCTACCCCCCCCCCCCACTTATTATTAATTTCTCTATATAAATACGTCACTTTTGTACAAAAAACATAGGATAATTATTCCTCATTACATCCTTGTGTTTCTATGTAGCTTCCCCAAGTAGGTAGTTTTTTCACAAAACATTTACCAGGTAAGTAGTCTTATTTCAAAATACTTTCTATCTATGATTGGTAATCTCAATTTCTTCTTCCTCATAAGAGAGATCATGATCCAATAGTATAACCTCTGAGTTCAATACTTTTGACTGATCATGAACATACATTATCAAGAGAGATATATGGAACATATAGTGAACTTGAGAGAGGTTCAGTAGAAGTGATAAGTAAAAAAGATATTTTCTCGACACAGTTGATAATTTCTAGGGGACCAATATATATAGGGAATAGTTTTCCCTTCAGTATTACATAAATAAATTAATAGAAACTACTTATCACTAAATTTGAAATATAGATTGCATCGACAATTGTTTTCACAATATTTATATAAACATTGTGTTTCTATTATATGTTTTTAAATTTCTCGAACCTTCCTTGCCACTTTATAAACTATCTTAGGTCCCTATAGATTTCGTTCTGCAACTTAATTCTTGTATGTTCAAGTTCTATACTTCTTTCCGTAAAGGTATTCATAAGGATCTATCTGAATGCTCATGTTAAAGATATTTTTCTAAGAAAACTAAACAAGAGGATTTTTTTTATCCTACCCACCTTTTAAATTCATAGAAAAAATATTATCATATACGATAGGGTTTGAATTGTTCTCTAAAACTTACCATATGCATAGGGATGATATGCAGTTTTGAAAGATAACATTATATCCAATGATTGTTGAAGAAATATCTAAAACATTGAGGTTAACCTCAGATCCAGAATAGATACAATAGAATGTTGTATTCTATGAAACCTTAAAACATCCTTAATGTATATCTGAGAAAATTTATCCCAAGAAAAATCTTCACTAATAGAAATAAAGTATGTTAACTTCATATGGTGATCGACTATAACCCATGTAAAATTGTGACCTATAGTTGTTTTGTAGAGACCAATAACAAGATCATAGGTGATGTTTTCTCATTCCAATTCTTCTATAGATAATGGTTTTATCACCCCCTTAAAATATTTTCCCGCATATGTAACATGATGAAATATCAAATATCATGATACATACTCAAAAATATCTCTCTTCACATTTTATCACAAAAAAGTATTCTTTTTCTAAATTTAGTTGTAGGAAATATACCACTATCATCATTCTATTGTGGGTTCAATCACTATGGTCGTGTTGGATGGGATAGGTTCTCACTTGACATGTGGTTTATCTTTTCCCAAAATTATATTAATATAATTCCAGAAACATCACCTAACTATAAAAACCTAAAATTACCACAACATCAGGGATAAATTAAACCCTAATGGTTTCCAAAATACTTAATATTGTGTCAACAAAATGTAAAGGCATTAATCCTCAAATAACGTTTTCCCTAAAACATAAACAAAACCAGAGGATTATATATCCATATATGTCTCTAAAAATATAGTTAATCTTGATAAAAACTTATCCCCTATAACATTAAATGGGTTTAAATGTATTTGAACTTATGATCAAAATTAAAATCTTAAAACCCTAATGGTTTCTGTAACTTTTAGTTCTGTATTACATTGATACATATACACTTCTAAAATAAAAATCAAACTTTATTTCTTAAATATTATCTTGTCTTATAAAAAACATATTCATTAGATTCTCAAGTTTATCCTTGTACCAATACAATATAAAATGATATTTAAATATTCCAAAAATCCTTATAGAGGGAGACAATCAACGAAAAAATTAACATAAAACATCACTAAATGATGAATGATAATATTTTCAAAGGGCTTATTCATAAAAAATCAATCCTGAAAACTGAAAATAAGGAGGGGAGAGTAAGTGTTCCCTAATAATCAGAATTCAATTCATCTATTGTGATTGAATAATATTTTTCTTTTTAAATTTATCTTTATTGGTTTTTGGGTCTTATCATTCATACTATCCCTTGGTTTGGGTTATTAACTTCCATAATCCCTACACTCATTGTACTTGAATTACTACAGTGTTGGTGGTGTATTCTATAGATATTTCCCTCCATCTTCATTGATAACTAACTTTGTCAAGTCACATTAGTATTAATTTTCTAAATTAAATTCATTTCCCTTATTAAAACACTTAATAGTCCCTTTCTTAATTTTTCAACCATGTTCCCTTCCCCACATTGATAATTAAGGATGGAACATATTTTTTCCACTTTGGTTTTTTGAGTTTCCCTTGACTTCCAACTTTCTTTTCAAATCAAAGATAGGTGATTAATGGGTAACTCCAGAATCCATTTCCACATTGATATAACATTAAATGAATTTTTCATTGCTATCAAAGTCCCATATGACTAACACCCTTAAAAGAGAGTGTTTTATGCCACTAAAGAACCAATAGACCTTACTATCAGGGTGGATGATAATACTAGAATCATACATGTTAAACCTGGTTAAATTTTTACATATATATCTATAGATACATTATTCTTTTTTTTACCACAAGTAATTAATTTTAAATTTTGATACAAAAAAATACAAGGAATGTTCATTTTTAAAAATAAATTCTATAACCTGTCCTATTAAATACTTATTGAATCATATTCTTGGTAATAGTCTACAATTGAACTACTTCTACTTCCTAATGATGGAACAGAAAAATGAATTTTCCATGTTATGGACACTAGAGAATACAAACATTTTTTTAGTTGTAAAAATCCATTTCTCAATAAATAGTGGATTGGTATAACCACTAAAATAAAGTTAGTTTTTCCTCATAATGGACTCAATAGAACATTTATCGGTCCTTTTATCATATGGAAGTTCAATATTATTCATAGCTTTAGAAATTTATGTGATCATAACAATGATATTTTACATTCCATCTCCAATTATATTTGGTTACTCAAGAGTAAAATATTTTCATTATATATTCTATAAAACATTAACATGGTTCCTTTAGGTTATAATCATTGACTAAAACAAAAAAAATCATAGTTAATGTCATAATGATCATAGTGGGGAACCACATAATCTGGAAAAATCACGTATATGTTGTCTAAATCATGACACGTTCCATTAAATCTATCCCACCAGGGGTTTAACGTAGATCACACCTATTCATTATTCAAATCCCTCATGATGGTTTGTATAGTGTTTTTTAATTTCCATATCATATCCATTTGGATATTCAAACTAGTTATGGATACAGGCCCAATTTCGGTCACTAAGTGATGATAAAGTCTACCTAAATGCACCCTTTTCGGAGTTATTAACTACAAGTAACTTTGTACTTTTTCCACATAAACTTTTATTTTCCAAAAAATGATTTAATTTCATGTAATACACTAGATCTATCCTTCAAAAAAATTCCAGGATATTTCCCAATACATATTATTATCCCTAGATTTATACATAAATATATCCCTAGGGATATCACTAAGGGTTTACCATGGTAGATTTTAAAGGTTAATAAACCATTTTATATAACACGCATTATAATGAGTTAAGATTTTTATACATAAATATCACATTTTTATATGAATATTCAATACATTCCATAAACACATGCATGAGGACCATAATAGTTTAGTGTATTTGGAGATTAGAAACACAATATTCTTATTTCATGAAATATCTTCCAAATCTCCCTAAAAAATATTCTCACAGAGTTCTCCTATTGGGAATACCCTACCAAAATCATTCTTCAAAACCAAGGGAAGGAAAAATATAAAAGTGTTATCATATATGATTAGTAATGGTAAAAATAAAAGATATAAAGTTATGATCATATGAAAACATAATATAAGCCTAATGTTATTTTATAATTAACATAACTTATGATGTTCATACCCAACCTTCTACAGATCATAAACCTGATTCATGTCATAAAAGATTATAATTTCAGAAAATATATCATATAGAAGTGAAAAATAGTAATCAATAAATCATGAACCAGTATCTCATGTCATAAAAGTGTGGATCCATCATAAATATTTATTTCCATTTGATATTTAAAGGCTAGATACCATGATCATTAATATATTGGACTATGACTTATAAAAAAATTTACATTTTGGATTAGGATGCACTAGTTTACCAATGTATATTAGGAATCACCTATTTTCCATATTAGATCAATCCCATCAACATTTTCCCCATTTTTATCTCATAATATATAAATCATTACCCAATTCATTGGATGGATTTATAGTCCCCACATGTCTCATAATGAACAATATACTTTTGTGTTAAAAAATATCATAAAACATTTATCATATCATCACATTATAACTTGAATAAAGAAAAATGGTTTCATAAATATTTCACTAATTTAATATAGTATAAACCCTATAAAATCAAAGGATTTAATAAAATTTCATTGATATAAGTATTAACCATATATAGAATTATTAATGATGGTATCATTCAATATTCTCCCTAGTAATGCATTTGTAACACAAAAGGATGTCATCTTAGATAGAAAATTAATTTGAAAGATCTTTAGGAGAATTTTGTGAGTAAAATATTATTTTTTTACTTTGAAAAACACATTTCAAAACATAAAACATTTCCAAAATTCTTTCCTATGAAAATTACTCTGGAAACTTATAATAGATGATTTGAAAATAATTTAAGCAATTTGCTAAGGAAAATAACCCTTCCAATTTGAAAACTAAATGTTTTAAATAGAAAACAAAACTTCAATACATAATTATTTAAAAATTAAAATTGAATTATATAAATTAATATTCAAAAAATTTAGTGTTAATGACACCATAAATTATATACATGTTAAAATAAGGTCTCATTTCACATTTTCACTGAAATCCAAAAATGCATTATTTGGAAAATTATATGAAGGTTCATTTAAATAAATTTTTAAAAATTCAAAAAAGGGTAAATATTACTTCAAAAAATACCATATTAACATTATTAAATTTTGGAAGACATTTTAATAAATCATGGAAATGGGAGAAAAATAGTTTTTCGATCAAAGAGAGAAATAAAGTAAGTTTTGTATAAAAACATTCTTAAAGAATCATGAGAAAGTAAATATATTAAAATAAATATGAAACATGTATGTATAATAATTAAATATAGAAGAATAAATTTCATCAATTTCTTGAGAGATAGATTATAATATTTCATTCGTAGAAGTGTAAACATAAAAAAGCCTAATAAATGACGAGTTTTTGTCATAAAACCCTTACGAATTAGGTATCTTTTATTCATAAACCCCATAAAAGAATAAAATTAAATGAAACCTAAAATATAAATATATTAATTAAATTCATTATATTACATTTCAAATTTTCTATATACAAAACTCATGAAAGAATATATGTTCGTATCATAACCTATGTCCCAAAGAAGAAAAATTGAGAAAAAAATCCATTACCATTGTGATAACTTCTGAACTGTAAACCCCATGAAAGAGAGATCTAAAATTGGTTATGTAAATGAAAATAATTTTAAGGATAATAATAATAAGATACATTAATGTTTAGTATATACACAATATAAAATATATAGATTTTTAATATGGAATTTGCCTTACAGTAGTAAAAAGTGAGAGGGAAATCTGTTACCTTATGTATTAACTTCTTTCGTAAACATTAAAAACATCATTATAACTAATATAATTTTATTATAAATATATTAAAGAAACATAATCATATTTATAATAGCATATGTAATTTACTTATGACCTTTTATTACCTCTTTATCAAAACATCCTCATTAAAATTACCTTTCAAGTAATCACTACTTTTTTTCTCTATGTTTTTGTTTTGTTTTTTCATCGATATTATGTTTATAATGGTTTAATAATATAAATATTTTTACCAATATATATATATATATTATATTTATTATATATGTATTTATAATAATCCATACAACTTTTATATAGAAAATTAGATACACTTTTCATAGAGACTGTAGGATATGCATACTGGTGGACACATTTCACATTTTCTAAATGTATGAAATGAAAGAAAGATAAATGATAATTATTTATATTGAATTATTATTACATATTATATATAACATATATTCATTAAATTTAGACTTATAATGTTTTATGTAAAACTCAAATGAAAAACTAATCAAATCGCTTCATGAGATGGTAGTTCGTTGTACACCCATTCGACATTACTGTATCCCCCATAGAATAGAAAGTAATTGTATATGGGATATTATATTTCCATAAGTATATTTAAGTTAAAAGCATCATATATATATATACCCATCATAATACCCAACCCTGATAGGTTTTTATGGAAAAAATTTTACAATAGTTCATGAGGCACTAGTATGTCGAACGCATGAGCGATGTTATCATTTCTAATTTGAGGGAAGTGGAGATGGATTTAGGTCACTAAAATAGTATAATAACATAAATTTAAATTTAATATAATTATTTTATCATATTAACATGTTTTAATATGATTTTAATCAGGTGGAGGAATGAATAAAATGAAACTGCTAGTTGAAGATCATTACCTCTTATTTGGGTTACCTCCTTTGGTTTGCACTGAAATCATTCATATGATGTTTTTTATCGAAATAATAATTTTATTATGAGTTTATGGAATTAATTAAGGTATTAATGTTGTTATTTGTTTATCCAAATGGTTTTGGATATATTATGGATATATGAAGAGGATTTTTGAGCGGGTCGCCTTTTATAAGTGTGGTGAGAGGTATACTTGTAATTTTTGAAAATAAAACATTAAAAAATCATATTTTAAATGAAAAAATAAAAAATAGTACATTATAAAAACCTATGTCATAAATTTTAAATATGTCCATTCAATGGGTGTTGTAAAAGTTTCTAGATATCTTTAACCTTTATATTCTTAGTTTAACCTGCCGTTAAAGAAATTTTTACCTTAACTCCAAAAACTGGTTTTTACTATTTTTACACTTCATTATGGTAAACAATTAAGTTTACCTTGTTAGATAATATTAAATATTTTTATTCCAAATATGGAATATATTTTCCAAAATTCTATTCACTTTATTGGAAAATTATAATTTAAAATTAAACCCAAAGAATTGATGAGAAAAGAGTTTTTCTAAAGAGAAAATTGTCAATAGTTTAAAATAATTATTTAAAAATTCAGTATGAAATTGATTGAAATTAAATTAATTGGATTAATTTATATCTAATGGAAAAAATACTCTTTAAACCATATTGAAAAAAAAAATCATTTCAAAATTCTATAGAAGAGAGGAAAATTCATAATGACAACCAATATTTTTCATCATTCATCAAAACACATATCATTTCAAAAAATATAGAAAGGTTTACTATAATATAATTTTTCTAGATGATTATAGAAATAATTTTTTTAAAATTAATTTTCAAAAATTGGAAGAAAAAAATTATTTTCATATCAGTTTTAAAAAATTGACATAACTATTTTTTTGAAAAATAATGGTTTCTAGATTAGAATTGGAATTATTCTTATCTGTTTCCCAAATAAAATTAATATGAATGTTAAAAACATTATTGAATATATAATATATAAATTTAATTGTAATTATTCACCAATATATATATATATATATATATTATGGTTATAAAATACATTTGTATGAAAATATTGTTCTTAAGAAAATGATTTCCATTAGTTTTTAATGGTTTTTATTTTCATTTCTAATTAAATGGTCTCCACATACTTCATTTTATATAAATGTTTAAACCATATATTTTTATAATTTATTTAATCCTATTCATACCCACATTTCCAATGGCTTTTCGATAACTATCAAAGTAAATAATAATATTTTACAAGTATGCCATGTTTTCTTTAAACTCGGTTTTGTGTGTAATAAAAACTAAACATAGTGATTCATGTAATGAAATATTAACATAATGTTTCATGTAATTCAATTTATCAAAAAATTTAAATTTATTTTAAAATAACATTTTACAAAATCTCATGGTGTTACCTTTTCTTTCCCTATATTTCCACTTTCATCATAGGATAATTCTTTGGCAATGTTCTGAAGACTCTCTCAATAAAAACAGAGTTGTTTGAAGTTTTTACATGTGGTATTAGTTCCATTGAAATTTTTTATGTATCATTGGAACATTTATTTGACTCTTTCATCTATCCTCATATTTTTCTCTTAATAATCAGCCTGAAGAATTGTTATTTTAGTTATAATCATATTATCTTATCCAAGGAGTGTAAATTTCAAAATATTAAAATTTTCATCAGCTATTTTACACATATAAACACGACTAAAAGAATTTGTGTTAATATCATGATTCAAAGTATTCAGAAAAAAATTAATTGAAAACATACTTAACATCACATTTTCTAGTCATTAAGTCATTCCTTGAATAATGTAACTTATATGGTTTTACCATTATAGTCCAATGAATTCTAATTAGTTTCCTGATATACACCTCCATTTTATATTTCCATTATTCATGGTCACTTATATCAAAATGTGATGGATTCTAGGAAATCTATCCATCATTCAAATTGACACCTCTCATATTACAATGATATCATTCCCCGGATAGATAGGTATATGATATACATATTATCATAATAAAAAATCATAACAAAACATATATCTTAAAGGATTAAGATCTGATACCAAGTGTAGGTACAATATGGTGATGGAAGATGGTCTATATTGGGGTTGATAAACCGGATTATAAAATTTACAGTGATATATTACTTATCAAAATTAATTATACAAGTTAATTATCATGCACAAATGGTAATAATATGCAGAAAAAAAGTAAGGAATGAATGTTGAAAAATTTATTGTAGTTTGGTTCAATGTAAACCTACATATACTTTTATACCTCTACTCTCCTTAAGATATATTTCATACACTACTTGATTTTTTTAACGGGGTTTATAACCCAATTAAAAACAATATTATATAGTTTAAGTATTCCTACAATGTATGATTTCCGTATTGGGAGTCACAACCCATTATAATAATGGAATTTAGATTCAAGGAGTCACAACCTGAACGGTTGAGACATTATAATCATGGTGTCATAACATAATGATTGAAAACTATTTTATTTGGAAAAGAATAAACTAATGATTTAATCAAATACGAGAAGATTGAATGAATAAATAATTTCCTAGAAAAACCAGGAAGAAGATGTAGATTAAGCCATGTTCATTAAAAAACCTATGGTTAGTGAGTAGTAGATCAGTATGTCTTTTCAAGTTAGTAATATAAGTTGAAGCAGTTTTGGTTCCCCTTGAATGATCATAAAAAAAGATGGAACTTTTTTCACACATGGTCACATTGAAATTTGAATGTTCAAATAATCAATCCACACATGAGAGTTTGAATGTTTACATCAAAAGTTCATCATATTTGTATATTTCAAACATTTTTTGGTCACTTTTTAAATACATAAATCAAAATAATAAAAAGTAATTTCCAACCAAGTAAAATATTTTTAAATGATTGGACAACCTATAATTAACACAAATAGAATAAAATTTTTAGTCCAGAATAATCATTGAAATTTTAAACTAAATACTAGCTTAAACTAAAATGAATAATTATTTGAGTAGTTTAAAACGTTTCTGTAATAGTTAATGAATAGAAATACCACATGTATCATTCCGTAAATTTAAAAATTTCAAAAATGCCTTCCAAATATGTACATTTTATTAATCAATACAAAAATAATAATTTAATCATATATAAATTTTTTTAAATATGCTCATTTGATTTAAATAATAATTTGAAAATAACAAAAACAAGAAAATCAACCATACAAATTTATTGAAAATTTTAAAAATTCCTTTTGGATGTTTATAAATTAATTATAAATAATTAAATTTTTATTTGAATCCATTTAAAAATTTCCAAATACACTTTTCATAGATTCTATTAATTTATATGTATTGATGGAATAAATAAATAATTAAAAAAAATTACTAAAATAATAAAATAAATCAATATTCTAAAAAAATAATGTAGACGATGTTTAGAATTCTAGATTTATGTATAGGTAAAAAAATTATTTCATAAACAGAAACTAGAGTTTCAAGAATTACGTAATGTTATCATGTGAATTTTATATGTCATGTAAGGTTATTATGATATTTCAATAGCATACATAAAGGTAACTAAAAAATTAATTGTTTAATTGTAAAAAACATTTATGAAGGTTGTATATGGGTCATAAGTAGCTATATAAATATAAAATCATAATTATAGTGAATACATAAAGGTAACATGAATAAATTTAATTGGTTACATAATTGTAGAATAAAAACATGTGTAAGGGTAAAACAACTTTTCTATAGGATATATAAGTGTAAAAAAATTAATTTATCACAAAAAATAACCTTATAAAGATCTTGTTAAATAAATATTTAAATTGAGAAAACAGAATCCTTTATTAAAATAGTATATAGAAACCACAAAAAATATAAATTACACATTAACTATATTATGTACTAATTAATTATAATTATCCATTTAAAAAGTAAAATACATGTTCATATATTTTTAATATTAAAAAACAATAATAGAATTCATAAAAAACTCTTATAACTAACATACATAAAAATTTTCACCCAGCTTATTATTCATTTTTTATCACCACCCATCACTCATGCCTGGTCTCTTGTTCCAAAATGTTTGCATCATAATTCATTCATCTAATACTGAAGTAATGTAGTTCCCAATCATATTAGTATAGAGCATGCGACTTATAAAAAACAAATATTAAAGTTTGTAGGATTGACCCAGGTCAATTGAATTACTTGATAAAGTGGGCACCTCAAATGTATAAAGTAAGGATGTGCATTTCAGGCTTCTACATTGACATCCATTGTTAAACTGATAACGTTTCTATGCCTCTACAAGTTCATAAACACCCAAACTAAGTTGAACACAAACACACATCTTGATCAAGGAAAATGTCATTTGTTATCCATTTTCACCCTCTATTCTTGTATTTCATATAATTTATCATCTTTTTGTTGGTAAAATTTAATTTTGAAAGGTGTGGGTGTGGGGGATTTTTTTGGTGCACAAATGTGGGAATCTCCACATATTATAATGTTGTAAAATGAGAATCCCCTACTCATTCCCAATTCCTTGATTCCAAACTACATTCCATTTCCTCATGTACTCAGTATAACACATAGTTTCTTGAATTAACTGGTCACATTTCCAAATACCATGCACTCGGCTTTACTATATGATTCTAAGTGCTTGAATACCACGTGCCTTGTTTGAAGTAACTACGTTCTCGAGATGATTTGTTGTTTTTACTCAAGTGTGAAGTTCATTTTTCTTATTAATGTCCCTCCAATCCCCCATTTTAAAAAATGGGAGAATGCAACATCATATAAGTTCATGAAGAAAAATCTTTATATTACCAAACCCTCATAACCTCCCCCCCCCCAAGTGATTTCCAAATCAAAATCTAGTGGAAGGTAATGTAAATTTGGGATATTTTTTACATTGAATTTATTACACTTAAACTCATTTAAATATACCAATTTATCCATATCACTATCAAACTTATTGAGAAAGTCCCCACCCAAGTATTTAAAATTTAAATAAGTTTTTAGTCTTTATGGTTTCTCAAATATAGTGACTAGGAATCTGCACCCATTTTTCTTTGTATATACTTAGGTGACCATTCAACCAAGAATCACACCTTATAATTCACCTAGAATATGAAACCCTTAAACTAAAATTCTGTTGTTTTTCTATCCATTTAGGTCTTTCTCAACCTACATGAGATCTTTATGGGAATACCACTTAACTAGGTCATTTACTTGGAGTAATTGAACTACCCAAAAGGTCTTATTTCCACACTTTTTTTCTATACCTTACCCTTGATAATCTTTATTTATCTTGGACTACTCTATAACAAATTGATATATATGACTAGTTTTTTAGTTTCAATTGATTTTCCCCTTTCAATCATGTATTACATTGATAATTGGAATTTAATATCCTATAAAATATCTCCCATATGTTTTCCTCTCAACTTGGTAGGATACTTTAAGTATATATGATCATATATTTCCTTACTAATGAGTATTTATATCTTTAAGAGACAATTAGAATTTTTCCTAATCTAATATCCTTATCATGGATGTTTTATGTTTCCCTCATTGTCTTTAAGTGTATGGTCATACTCATTGTATCCTCTTAATGAGTTGAATACATAAATGGTCCTCTAACCTGGGGTAATACCCAATTCACATTTTTTTAACCAACCTGTATGGTCATAAAAAAACTTTTCCTACATGAATAATTTCCACAGAAATAATTGATAGAAATTTGTTCCAAATTTTTTAATATAATTTCCTTTAAACTACCCAAAAAAGTTCATGGTATTAAAAACTCAAACTAAAATACATTGTGGTAATGGTTTTAGAAATTAAATTAAAGAAAATTTTTCCTAGTTGTATGGACTAAAAATGAAAAAAATCATTCATGGATGAAAGAAATTAAAATACACAACAATATTCCTTATCACATGAGAGAGTCGTATACTAGAAAAAATCACCTAAATGATATTTTTCAAGCCCTCTTCCTCTTTTTTTCAATGTTCAACATTGTAAAATTTTCTCAAAAAAATTATTAGTTACCTAACTTTTGAAAGTGGTTATTTGATAACAAAAATATATAAGCATTGGAAATTATGGGTTTCAAATTTTTCACATGATAAAGTAATAGTGAACCTCTCATATTAAAAATCTATTTGGAGGGGAATATATTAATAAGATTTCACACGTATTTTTTCCATTGAATTTTTATATGTGGGTGTGGTGTGATTACTTGTTACTATGGTCCTACCTCATGAAAATCTTGTGGGCTTGACTATAGCCCAAGATATGGGTGTATAAATATATCACGTGTCATTTATTTTATTTCACTCATTAAAATTGTTTCTCTCCCTCATGGGTTTTCAAACCCAATATTGATGAGAACTCCATGGGGATATTTTCTCTAGGATTGGTATGACTCTTATTGATTGAGTCTATTTTTCAAAAAGTCTTATACTAGACAAAATTTTATGTATATTAGCTTGTCATTAGTTTACCTCATGATTTTTCAAAGGCATTGACTGAGCTTCAGGTTACTCCATTATTTCATTCAAATAACACATGAAATTTAGTAAATTAGTATTACTTACATAAGGGTTATCCAAGATTTTTCGCTTAAATATAAGAATTTTATTATTTAATATCCCTATAATAACTAGTTTATTCTGATATATCTCCTACCTATTCCAAAAAAATCCATTAAAACATGATTTCAGTAATCTATACTTTATCATTAACTTGAATAATAAAATTTATAATTCAAAACATTTTCAATTTAGGCCAATTTAACTATAGACATTAAAAACACTATAAAAATATAATCGATTTATTGCATATATTTATCAAAATATATGGTTTAATTATGATGGAAATTTATATTAATAATATATATGAGTCATAGTCATTATGCCTATGATTAATTGATATGATGTTTTTTTTTGTCATAGTTGGTATTGTCATGAAATAATTTTAATGTGATTATGAATGATGTGTAATTACATGATAAATGCTAAAAAATTAAATAAAGATGATATTTCATCCTTATCAGATTACCTTGACGTTGATGTTTCATATATGTCTATAATTATTTAAAAATTCATTTATTTTTTTCATATTATATCACTTCTCACATTGGACCAAGAAAGTAAACAAGAAGGGAAATAATAATAAGAAAATAAAAAATTTATGCTATGTAAGAATTATTTAATTAATAAATTATTTTATAGAAATAAATTGATTCATTAAACAAAAAATTGATTATTTATGTTGTGTATGAGATGATATTAACAAAATTTTGGGATGTATTATATTGTTTTTACACTTAATTTATGTGTTATGAAGAGGTTTCTTGTATTTTGATATGTAATAATAGAAATCCAATGGGTAATTCAATAAAAATTATATATAGTGACTGGTGAATATAAAACTAAAACATGTTGGTACAATAATTTTGGTGGGTTGATACCCTTCACTAGTCTTATGGGATGAACAGAATCAAATCTCCAGAGACTACAGAACTTCTATCTAATTAGCTATTATTGTAATTCAAAAATCAAACCATTCTAGATGATGTTATTACATATCTATTTTCCTACTTAGAAAACCCCCAGAGAGGGAGGGAGGGATATTTTTATTCTTGAGGATATAATCCCCTAGGGCATGAAAAGTGGATATATTCTCCCTAAAATACATTTCACTCACAATATAGCTTGGGAGTATATTAATAGATGAAATAATTATTCTTTTCCCTATGGGAATCAACTTGTGATGATACTCTCCCAAATACTTTCCCTATGATCTGGTTGTTGTACCTCTCGAACCCCTCGTGGTTTAATTTTCATGATCACATTCACTCTCTTATTTTACTAATATTGTTTTAAGTGTTTTTGGTTGATAGGCATCATTTCAGATTGCCAAGAAATTGGGCCAAGAAAGCAAGAAGCCAAAGTGGACTGATTTTCAGTCCACCGACCAACTGATGGAAGAGCACCGGCCAGCCGATGGAGGCCTGGACAGAAGGCATTCCTCTGTCCAGACCACCGGCCAACCGGTGTCACACCAGGGGCCAGCCGGTGGCACCCAGACAGAAGGCTGAGCCACTGCCTCAGCACCGGCCAACCAGTGGCCTCAGCACCGGCCAGCCGGTGGCACCCAGCCAGCACAGTGGTTGCTACTGCCTCAACACCGGCCAACCGGTGGCCTCCTCACCGGCCAGCCAGTGGAGCCTGAGCCAGAGCCCTCTCCCATTTTGCACACACCGGCCAACCGGTGGCTCAGCACCGGTTAGCCGGTGGAGCCAGTCAAACTAGCCGTTGGGCTTTTGACCAGCCTGTCCACTTGGCCTCCAACGGCTCCGAAAGCCTCTCCAATGGCTCCAAAGGCCTCCAACATCCATTTGAGGGTTCCCCCTCTATAAATAAAGGACTAGGAACCCCCGGAAGCCTAAGGATTAACGTCGGAACAATTGTGAAGCCAACGGACACATTTTCCATCATTCGGCTAACCTCCGGCGGATTCTTCCAAGGAACCCCAACTGCTCCAGTCCAATTCCACATCCAAGGAGCACCACCATAGAAGCTTGGGAGTGCACGTCTTCAACTCCAATCATCCATTGGCGCCCAAGGCTTCTCTCCAATTACGGTTTTTATTGCTTTATTTATTTTTTTTGAGCATCAAATTGGGTTTGTGCCTACAAACCCCACCTCTTTCTCTCATCCTCTCTTTTGGGTTCTCACACCACCTTCAAGGTGTGAAGAGGTTAGTCAAGCCTTACCTTTCAAAAGGCTTGAATCAAAGGTGAGCTAGCCTTCACCTGTAAGAAGACTAGTGGGTTCTTGCTCAACCATTGAAAGCAAGTGGGTTCTTGCATAACCATTCAAAAGCAAGCTGTAATAGGTCCTAGACTAACCTTAAAGTCTAGTGGGTTTCTTACTAAAACCATTAAAAATCAAGCGGTAGTAAATCTCTCAACGGTTGAGTTGGGAGCGGAGACGTAGGCCGGGTTTTAGGCTGAACTCCGTTATCAATTCTTGTGTCTTGCCTCTTTATTTCCGCTGCACTTTCACTTTGATTTTTAATTTGTTAATTAATTTTTAAAAGGCAATTCACCCCCCCTCTTGCCATCACTCCTTTCTTTCTCCGTCTAACAATTGGTATCAAAGGAAAATTTGAGTAATACCTTCACCGGTTTCAAATTTAAGATCTATTGTGATGGCCTCAACCTCTTTCACCGCCGAAGGCTATTCCTTGGGTCGTGCTCCATTTTTTGATGGAACCGACTATAATTATTGGAAAACCCGTATGACTACTTTTCTTAGAAGTATAGGTTATCCCATTTATAAAATTGTCATGCATGGTTATTCTCTCTCCTCTCCCGATGAATCCAAATGGACTCAAGCCGATATTAAAAATTTCGAGCTTGATGGCAAAGCCATGAACGCTCTACATTGCGGCCTTGATCGTAATGAATTCAATCGAGTTTCCACATGCACCTCATCTCATGAAATTTGGAAACTATTGGAGGTTACCCATGAGGGGACCAACAAAGTCAAGGATACTCGATTGGACATGTTTCGTCAAGATTTTGAGTCTTTTTTCATGCATCCTTCCGAATCTATTTCTGATATGTTTACTCGATTTACTGATGTTTTCAATGGGAGAAAGTCCCTTGGTGATGATGTGTCTGCAGAAACAATGGTCAAGAAGATCCTTTGGATCCTACCAAGCACATGGGCACCGAAAGTCACGGCAATCCAAGAAGCAAAAGACATTAAGAACATGCCGGTCGAAGAGCTCATCGGATCCCTCATGACTTATGAGATCACCATGAGGAGGCAAGCTGAAATGGAAGGCAAACCAATCAAAGTTCCAAAGAACATCGCCTTCAAAGTTCAACAAGAAGAAATCTCCTCCTCCTCCTCGTCTTCCTCATCAAGCGGCGATTCCGAAATGGAGAATCTTGCCCGCAAAATGCACAAGTTCATGAAGAAGCACAAAAAGAAGAAATCCCACAAGGCTCGAAAGGAAAAACACGACGAAAAATCCGAGCCCGAGGTAACATGATATGGGTGTGGTGAGAAAGGCCATTACAAGCCCGATTGCCCACTCAACAAGAAAAAGGCCAAGCAAAAAGAGAAGAAGAAGGCATTCAAGGCCACATGGAGTGATAGCTCCTCATCCTCCTCCTCCTCCTCAAGCGACAACGGTAACAAATGTCTAATGGCATTCCATGAGGTAACCTCTTCCGACTCCTCATCCTCTAGTTCTTCAAATTCTTTTAATCATTTATCATATGAGGATCTCCAACATGCAAGAGATCAATTGGAGGAAGGTTTTCACGAACTTTCTTCCAAATTTGTCGCTTTAAAAAGGAATTTCAAAAAACTATCTTCCGAAAAGGAACAACTTCTCAAAGAGAAGGAAGAGCTGTCCCTCAAAATCCAAAATCTTCCCAATGTTGATTCCATGGAATCAACCATCAAAGATCTAAGGGAATCCCTAGCTAAGTTCACCCAAGGGGAACAAAATTTGACCAAACTACTAGGTTCCCAACGTTTATCTAGAACCACCCAAGGTCTTGGCTATTCCAAGCAAGCTTCCTCTTCCCATGCACCTACTATTTTTGTAAGGGGGAGCTCTCAATTTAAATTTTGCAATTATTGTAAAAAACCCGGGCACTTAATTTATGAGTGTGATTGCAAAAATGCCCGGTATGGTAGGCCCAAAACTATTTTCTTCAATGATGAATTTTATAGTAGAAGACCTGCCACTAGACAAGTATGGATTGAAAAATCCCTTCTAGCGAGTCTCACGGACCGAAATTTGTCTCGGTTTCAAACACCTCTCCCCGGTGATTTGTTGTTTTATTTAGGGGGAGTTAGGTTTGTTTAAGCTTTTTTGTTTTTCTATTCAAACTTTCAATTTCAACACTTGGTATCAAATTTTTCAATTCAAAATTTTCTATTCAATTTTTTATTCAAAACTTTCAATTCAAACTGTTATTCAATTTTCATTTCAAACTTTCAATTCAAACTGTTATTCAATTTTTCATTCAAAAATTTCAATTGGTTTAAAATCTCCATCTTGTTTTTCAACGCTTTCCCTCAATCAAGTTTTATGCCCCGTGCTATTTTGATAATCACAAAGGGGGAGAAATTCTTGGTTGATTGGGGGAGAAATCCTTTAAAGCATGATTTTCATTTCATTTTCTACATTGTTTGTTTTGGTGATTGTGATCATCAAAATAGGGGGAGATTGTTGTACCTCTCGAACCCCTCGTGGTTTAATTTTCATGATCACAATCACTCTCTTATTTTACTAATATTGTTTTAAGTGTTTTTGTTTGATAGGCATCATTTCAGATTGCCAAGGAATTGGGCCAAGAAAGCAAGAAGCCAAAGTGGACTGATTTTCAGTCCACCGGCCAACCGATGGAAGAGCACCGGCCAGCCGATGGAGGCCTGGACAGAAGGCATTCCTCTGTCCAGACCACCGGCCAACCGGTGTCACACCAGCGGCCAGCCGGTGGCACCCAGACAGAAGGCTGAGCCACTGCCTCAGCACCGGCCAACCGGTGGCCTCAGCACCGGCCAGCCGGTGGCACCCAGCCAGCACAGTGGTTGCTACTGCCTCAGCACCGGCCAACCGGTGGCCTCCTCACCGGCCAGCCGGTGGAGCATGAGCCAGAGCCCTCTCCCATTTTGCACACACCGGCCAACCGGTGGCTCAGCACCGGTCAGCCGGTGGAGCCAGTCAAACTAGCCGTTGGGCTTTTGACCAGCCTGTCCACTTGGCCTCCAACGGCTCCGAAAGCCTCTCCAACGGCTCCAAAGGCCTCCAACAGCCATTTGAGGGTTCCCCCTCTATAAATAAAGGACTAGGAACCCCCGGAAGCCTAAGGATTAACGTCAGAACAATTGTGAAGCCAACGGACACATTTTCCATCATTCGGCTAACCTCCGGCGGATTCTTCCAAGGAACCCCAACTGCTCCAGTCCAATTCCACATCCAAGGAGCACCACCATAGAAGCTTGGGAGTGCACGTCTTCAACTCCAATCATCCATTGGTGCCCAAGGCTTCTCTCCAATTACGGTTTTTATTGCTTTATTTATTTTTTTTGAGCTTCAAATTGGGTTTGTGCCTACAAACCCCACCTCTTTCTCTCATCCTCTCTTTTGGGTTCTCACACCACCTTCAAGGTGTGAAGAGGTTAGTCAAGCCTTACCTTTCAAAAGGTTTGAATCAAAGGTGAGCTAGCCTTCACCTGTAAGAAGGCTAGTGGGTTCTTACTCAACCATTGAAAGCAAGTGGGTTCTTGCATAACCATTCAAAAGCAAGCTGTAATAGGTCATAGACTAACCTTAAAGTCTAGTGGGTTTCTTGCTAAAACCATTAAAAAGCAAGCGGTAGTAAATCTCTCAATGGTTGAGTTGGGAGCGGAGACGTAGGCCGGGTTTTAGGCCGAACTCCATTATCAATTCTTGTGTCTTGCCTCTTTATTTCCGCTGCACTTTCACTTTGATTTTTAATTTGTTAATTAATTTTTAAAAGGAAATTCACCCCCCCCCCCACTCTTGCCATCACTCCTTTCTTTCTCCGTCTAACAATGGTATTTTGGGAATATACCCCTTGACATGATTTTTTTGAGTGACACTTGAAGTAGATATGACCCACCTGAGTTCTGCATGGGGATTATTTTTGAGATATCCATTATTATATTCTATATTAGTTATATTTTTTCTTGTTTAAATGAAATTATAGTATTATTGGAATTATAGGGACATCAATCCACTTATCACTCAAGAAACCGATACATGGTATATAATTGCAACATGGTAATGTTTAGAATCATAAAGATACACTATACATGGTTATTTATACTCAAGCTCTACATATGCACTTAACCATAAATGTATAAATTATTGACATGAAAGTAAGGGGAAAATTTTCATTTGAGGATGAATAATGGGTAATTACATGCAATTTCCATTGCATGGGGATCACTTTTCATATATTCACTTTTTTATATATATTATTATAACAACGGAATTGTTTATGTTTTTTTATAATTATTTTTATTGAATGTTTATTATTTTATAGAATTCATTTAATTCATAGTGGATTATTTTATCAATAAATTCGTAGTGGAATAAGTTTTATTTAAATTTATTACATGTGACCCATACGAATATTTATAAAAAAAAAAATTCATGTCTAATATATTTTTGGGTATGCCAGAATTATGAATACATCAAGAAAATGTTTAGATAGAATATGATCATAAGAATAAATATATATATTTTAAGGTAAAATATCCACCCACATAGTTATAAATTCTCACTAAACTCTAGTATATGGTTTTTGGTGATCGATTAATTCAACATAATAAAATGGAAAACCTTTTTAAGTAATCAGATAGATTCTTAAAGAGAGACATTAGAAATAGAATCAAAGCATATTCGGGAAATTTTATTTGTGCGAGGTGTGGAGATTAGTTTTTTAGAACTCAAAATGTAACAATATTAAATGTTTTATCACAATCTTCAATGAGAAATTCAACTACTATAGAAGCTCATTGAGTATAAAAAAGGTCTAAAACCCCTTGAATGAGTTGATTTACCTTTAGTTTTCCTAGGTGATGTGTCTAAGACACTAATATCAAAGAGAGATGATAATTTGGTGTCTCATGGATCATGATAAACAAATAGTGACATTAATATAATCCAGGATTCATGTACATTATTGAAATAATCTAATGTTTACCATGAGAAAATTATGAAAATTATAATAGTTAATGATTAATTATATTATCACTAACTATTGTTTATGTAACGACCCGACCCATGTCGGGGATCGAGCCACAACTACCCCAAGCATGCCTTCATAGGCCAGGGGTGGTGATAAGAATCTAAGGTAAAAAAATACTCAGGGAGTCCTTTTCCTGAGTACATGTACACACTCACATAAGAAACTCAATGAAAACTGTATAGGAAAAGATGTAAAAGATGCTACACTGCTGAAAGTAAACCAAACAAGAATAAAAAACTAAATAGTATAAGTACAGTAATGTAAACTAAAAGGGAAAATGAAAAAATACATGCACAAATAGAAAAGTGTTCCAACCTGACATAAACTAGAAATGTAAAATAGTTGATAGAGCCCCACTCATGGATCCCATGTTACAACCACTGTATGCGGTATAAGCACCTGTATCCCAAAGCTACTTTGATGTCACAATCAAACCTATCTATCATCTGCATAAAGAATGATGCATTTGGGTAAATCCCATGAAGGGGTGAGTATAAACATACATAGTATGACACCCTGAAAGCTGATTGGGGAGAAGTAAGAGATTCACTGATGAAGAAAGTATAAAATAGAACAATATACAATAAAAGAGTGCATCTCTACCCAACAAGAGAGTGAGGTAAGCTCATCCAAACACAAGGAGATAGAAATGGTGATAAAATAAACTTATCGTTGAGTCTTTTCTACCTATAATAGGAATGTTGACATGTCCAACCATGGGAATAGATACATGAAAACAATGTGGCATCCCTAACACAACTTCTCCTCTCTTGGAAGGAGAGTAACAAAAACTGAAGGAGTGGGTGCTGAAAGGGAATATATATATATTCTAAGTCAATGAAACCAAAAAAGAGAGTAAGGGGATCTCCATATCATAGCTCATCCCAAAAAGAAAAGTTTCCAATAGTTCTAGGAGTATCCATCAACGATGTCCAGCATCCCATACGTATGCCTTGAACACACAATTCAAACGGGCTCAATCACCACACCTTTATACTATCCTCTTTGGGCATATCTATCTCACCCGTATGGTTTTAGGTCACATCTAAAGTACATTTCTCTATAGGGAAATCATTCCTCTTACTCATGAGTAAAAATTCATGTCAAAGTACGTCTCTTCCCTGATCCATACTTGGATAGTGAAATTCGATGTATAAGACCTATGCCCTAATGATTCAAAGGAGTTCCACTCTGATAGTCATCACAAAGGACACATTCCCTATTGAGTTTGGGGGTTCCAATCCAAATGTATTAATAGAGGGCCACACCTTGGTAACATAAGTGGGTTCCACTCTAGGTCATCAAGGACCCACGCCCAACCCGGTAAGAGGATTCCACTCAGAAGTACCTGTAGAGGACCTCCGCCTAGCATAATGTGGGGTTCTACTCCGATATTGTCGAGGACCCATGCTCAATTGCATCGGGGGGGGTTCCACTAGGGAGTCTCTAATATTATCGCTTGACCACTACTATTTTTGAACACCTTTGGAAAGAGCATCATGCTTGGAACACCTCACAACATATCCTAAAGCGGCATCTGAGTTCACTGTCATGTTTTACCTAGAAAAACACACATGATAGGCTCTTTACTTTCCTGAAACAGATAACTGGTGAAAATGTTATTTTCACTATTATAAGCCTGAAGGGGACATCGTGGGTCCCATATATCATTCTAAAACTCTAAATTCTCAAAATTACATCAGAAGGCACTTCTCTTATATAAGATAATGTTTCCATAGAAGACACATCAATTGGACACTCTGTTTAAAAGATATTTTCATGTGAAGACGTCACATGAATATCAGTTGGGACCTGCCTGATCGACCGCCATTTTCAGTCCACCAACTATAGAGGTTGACCACTATGGTTCTTCCACCTAAAATAGTGTTCAACCATCCATTTTGTGACTACTCGTGGACCGACTGCTCAGAACTGGTCACACCCGCTGGCCTCGCGGCAGCTCCAGCTATAGTGGCTTCACAGTCGATCGTGCATTCTATCCGCTTCAGCCACATGGGTCCTACCTAGGTCCATCCCATCGGGATGGGGCCAAACCATTTGGTTGGTCTCGACCCACTTTGTTTGGGCCTGACCCACTTCGACTGGGCCCATCCCACATCGGTTAGGCCTAGCCCGACCTGCCTTGGCCTAAAATGCCTACCAACCTCAGCCTGCATACGTACCTCAGATCTTCCCTTTGGCCTATCATTTTTTCTGCATCAATGAAGCTGACCTAGAACCACATTGAGCAGTGGTGGTCGATGCCTCAGGTCTCACCTTGTGACCCTGACCACCTGACAGTCTAGTATAAGTGGCACCACCGCACCGTGGCACTACCATTATGTGTTATTGTCAGTGGCATCTCACAAGAAGTACCTTCCATTAACAATCATACTTTCTCCAGTGGACCAAAATACATTCTGAAATAAAATCTAGAATCTACGAACCAAGTCCTTCAAAGACCTAAGCATCACTTGATGATCCATTCATGATTTGACATGCTAAAAATTTATCAGCAAAATCTGTGAATAATGGATGTGGAACATAAAGATAAAGGGATCTAAAGAATAGATTGATGGTCGTGTTCATTCAGCTATCAATCTTGGTGTTCGAAAATGTAGAAATAATTTCATAATGAACAATTTTCTATCAAAAAATTCAATTAGAGATCAATATGGTAAAATCTTACCTCATTAGTTCCATTTTTCATTGAACACATTTTTAATGCTTTTGCTATGATCTTTCGAAGTTTAGTCGATGGTTCATTCTTGATCTGCTGAAGAATGAAGGGAGAGAGAGAGATATATATTGGTTGAGGGAGTATTTTGATACAACCCTAATCCATAACTCATAAACAACTATTTATAACCTTGTATTCAGTTAAGGTATCTGCTTAACCACACTTTCCAATGGTCATCGGTTCTGAACATCTCATGCCCTCTCACTTTAAGTCATACTTAATTAAAACACCTCATTACAAACTCAATGGTAGTCTCAAAATTATAATACAAGTCCCATTCAAGAGTTATTTGATATGAAGTCTGAGATAAAAAAATATAATATAATTTTTTATTTATGATTACACCCTTGTTACCTCTTTCCCCAAAATTCTCACTCAGAAAATATTTATGTCCTACCTAAGGTAAAAACTACATTTAGAACTAAAACGTGCCCTAGGATTTTTCATCTGAGCTACATTTTAATAGTTATCCCATTTCATTCAGGTGAATATTATAAAATACACTCAATATTTTTATAAAATTAATTCAGGTTGCAATGGGCCTTATAATTTCATGTCGTCTTAGTGACTAGCTCTTGAAACATATATAGAAATATTTCAAAGACTTTCAAAGAAAATATTTTGTCTCTATAGTTTAGCATCATTTAATAAATATTTATCTTTGGTAATATAATTAAATGTAACAAAAAAGGATTTAATTTTAATATGTTTCTTAGTTTCCTACACAATCTTATATTATTGAGTAGTTTATTTAGATGCGTATTTATAATAAAATTATTTTTAGAAAAAGTTAATGTATTTCATAAATACTAATTTTATCAGAAAATATATCCAGTTTTAGAAATATGAAATGATTATTATCATAAAGTTAATATTAAATTAAAAATGTTTAATTAAATTTTCTTTTTTATTCTCAAGAAAGGATAATTGACCAATATTGAAGAAAATATGGAATCTTTTTTTTAAATAATGGTTATGGGTAAGAACTCTCTAATCATGCATCTTATCACACCTAATGGTGAAAATACACAAAGTCTTGAGGACCTATTTCAAAGAATCTCTCTACTTTGGGAGTTCTCAAAGTGGAACTAAATATCACTGGGAAGAGGCTTCATCCACTATATTTTTCATTAGGAAGAATCTAAGATCTGAGCGTAAACTTATAGTTCAGTATTTTTAAAGACTAAAACACTCAATATCTATGAATAGTCCATATAATTAAATGTTTTCAAGGTTAATAATTCCTTTTCATAGGTATTGGTTAGTATTCATTGTAAAAATTAGTCTTTTTGGCATCCAAAAACTTATGCATGATATTTATACTACTATTTTTGAACAAATTCATTAGGATAAAGAAAACAATTTCTAGGTATGGAAAATTTTTAAAGAATTATGGTTGAGATTGATCTTATCTTTATGTTCATTAATAATTTTTTTCCCACTACTCACATGGATTTCATCCATATTTTTATGGAATATGAAAAATGTTTGTATTTTTGTTATGATTTAAAAAAATTGGTCACTTGGATGAGAAATGTTATTATAAGTTCTGTCAAGTTTATGGCTCGAAGGGGAATTTCTATAAGGGTTGTGATGATAAATCTAAGGGGAATCAATGTAGGCTACATGGGTAGTACTTTTTTCTTAGTATTATAGGGTGTTGATAGTGGGTAATGTGGTCAGGTCTGCTCAGATCCATGGTAATTTAACATGAAAAGAACAACCATTAGAGAAGAATAAATCCAATTTTTCTATATTATTATATCACAATGGTGATAATTTGAACTGTCTAATTCTACAAGATAAGGTTCCAAAAAGGGATTAGGAAGGTAGTAGTTATCATCCCCAAATTGTTCCTATACATTCCTATCAATCAATGATTAGCAATAAGGACCAGGTTTGTGGTCTTATGGTATCAACTATAATGAAACCTTATTCAAATTATTCAATGTATTGGGATATCATTACGAATGAGGAGGGGGATAAGGGGAAAATACTATGTGTAGGGACCTCGTTCAAGGATCAAATATGTATGTAGGATGAAAAGGAAAATAGTGAATCCACTCACAATCTCTCTGATGCTAAGCTAACTACTCAAGATGAAGTGTATTTGGATCTATGGAAAGAGTATATTTTTGTTACCTCTAAATGTAAAGTGAATTCCAAAATGGTTTCATCTATGAAAAAATAATACTATGAAGTTTCATGCCTCTCCCCACTATATAAAGGATGGTCTTCCTACTTTTTTGGATGATATTAATGATTTCTTAGAACTTGTTCATGTGTTTTCCACCCCACAAGTTATACCTAGACAAGATAAAGTTTCAATACAGGAAACATTATCTAACAACATCCTTTAAGGGGATACTAATTAAAATTTTATAGTTCTTGATTATTCTATTTCATAGTTATCTAATTAAATGATCGTATAGGAATTTAGTGTAATGGTAGATTTCTCTAATAAGGTGGTGGACAATTCAATGGTAATATCTATGGAATACCCTATCTATGATGCATCTTTAATGAAATATCCTAGGGTATTTCCTTTTAATGTTATTGAATCTAAAATATGTATAAGATTATCCTCATAAAAGATAAGAAGGGTTAGTGTGCCTAATTATTTTGAGTTACTTTACTCTAACACCAGTGATTAGGATGGGAAGAGTACTATTGGAACCATGGAATAATACATGGTAAGTGATGACATTAATAATGAACCACCATATGATAGAGTTTGACTATAAGAGTGAGTTAAGGCATGGAGGATGGGGTGATCTCCATGTGGTAGGGGTATAAAAAACTTGAATAATAGAATGTGTACTTGATCCCAACTTAGTGGATTATTTTTGTTTTAGAAATATATTCTCGTTTCTACCCCAAACATCCTTTTATATATATTTTATTTCTTCAATAAATTGTTTAAGGCTTTGAACCTACCTAATCCTTTTAGAATAGGTTTTGTGTAAATATTTCTATTTAAATTGATTTTTGGTGTTTACGTTGAATGAGTTAATTTCATCAACTTAATCATGGTTTCACTATTTTGATTTGATTTTCAAAAATTTCATCTTGTGTTTTTAGCATATTTAAAAACGGGGATAAGATTATTATGTTTTTAATATTTCTGTTTGGATTTTTAAAAATGGTACTTATATATTTAATGTTTTTGAAAGTAATGTCAGAAGTTCTTTTATGATCTTTTGAAAATTAAATGAATTAAGGAATTATGTCCCTTTTATTTTTGATAACATCTTGAATAATGATGAAATTCCATTTATATACATTAATTATATATTTTAAATGATTTACAATTGAAATTAGTTTCCATTTATTATCTATTAGCTGAAAGTTTTTATATCTCTTGTGAAATATTATTATTATTATCTGTTGTTTTGATTCTTTTTATGATAGAATAAAATATGGAAAATATGGCATCCTAAATTTTTTTTACATAAATTTTCATTACATTTTACAAACATAGGATCTTTAAAGTGTAGTGTCTTTGAGAAAAGGCACATAATACATGAAAACATAAAACATTATTTTAATCACCTTTAAGTTATTATTGAAAAGTTCACACTATGTACAATTACTATATCTAATAACTTTGAGATGTACATCAAAGGAAAGGGTGAGAAGAATGCCCAGTAATGAAAATAAGTGAAATAATTTAATTGTGAACTTGAATGATAACATTAAGAACATAGAGATAAAGAGGAATATCATAATAATATCTTTATAAATAACTTGAAAATGTGACTACAATATTCAATTTATAAATTCATAATCATATCACCAAGTTCCATCCCCAAGGGGTTGTAAAAATTACCAAGGTTATTCACCAAGGTATTGTAAAATGTGTCATCTCTAGAGATTAATTTCATTACCCAATGCATTAGAGTGATATCAGGGTGAAAACATAATATTTATTTTGGTTCATGTGATTAAAATCAATCAAAATCAAACATTTAATAAATAACTCAAATAGAATAAAATAAATGGGTTTCATATCAAAATCTGGACATTTTAAGAAGTGCTTAAAAACAAGGGAATAGTGTCATTTATAACCCATGTAAAGGGGATGAGGGTTTTATGTATGTCAATTTCTGAATAAAATATATCGTTTTTATGTATTGGTGAATACCCCTAGAAATTAAATAGGTTTGGGTATTCACATATAAAAAATAATATAATTTCTTCATAAAAAAGAGAGATATTTTGAGACAAAAATTCTGTAGCATAACGTCTATGCAACATGGTTGTAGAAAACATAAAAAAAGAGAGGGGACAAGAGTCACCCACTCAAAAATAACTCATAATACAGTATAGAGATAGAATGAAATGTAAATAAAATAATGGTATGGATATTTTAATAACATACCACATGAAAAGGAAACTTAAAAGAAAAGAGATAATGCGATTTCTTTTATAAAAATTTGAAAGTCTAATAGTGTCACTTAAAATTTTATAAAATCAATTGATGAGAGTAGAAAGGGTATCTCATAATTTGGACATAAAATTTAGATAAATAAGTTTATATAATAACATACCACAATGTAATAAAATGGAAACTAAAATACAAAACATAAAAGAAGTATTGACTAAAAGAGATGGGTGAAAGGTTCCCTTACCTAGAAGTGTAACTTCAAAAACTCGAAAGTTGTGACCTTGAGGAACTTGAGGGAACCTTGGTAGGACTCCATGAGAGGTAAAAAGACAATATCATTGTTGAGAAGTAGTTTTGAATGAACTTAATGATGTAATAGGTTGGTATTTATAGCAAAAGTGAGGGAATATTTAATTTATTTCCAAGGGACGCCTCATTATTGGTATTTGCAAAGCCAAGGGATTTCCCATGGTATTTACCCTTGGTATTTGACACTTGTTACACCTCATAACATATCATATTATACACAAGTCGACCAAAATTATTACATCATTATTAAATCATTAATGATGTCATTAAACACACCGAAACTCAAAATTGTATTTTTACTATTCACTAAAAAACAAAACATTTTATAAAAAAACTCATAAATTTACCCTAGAATAATATTGATAATCTGAATTAAAAAATGATCTCAATTTTAAGAAAATAATTTTCAAATTATGAGATATTTAATTTTTATTTAAAGCAGCTATTTACCCAAAAAAATACTAATACTTAACCAATAATTTCTTAAAAAGTTATTTTCTTATGAAATTATATATAATTACATATCAAGATGCCTAAATTATATTTATAATTTCTTAATTGTGGTTACTAATCCATTGTTCACATTACTATTTATAAGGGTGATATTACTATTCAAAATTTAATATTCCCCAAAAAATAAGTTGATCTTATTAAAATCTAAATTTCTAACTAATCACAACTATAGAAGACCATTTTTTGAAACTAATTTCACATTATTAGTTATTTAATGTATAAAAAATTATTTTAAAATACCTTTTTTCCAATATTAATCAATAATATGGAACTTCTATAAAATCATCCTATATTGATTTTTACATCTTAAATTCACAAATTTTACCATATTAAGAAATAACATCTTTATTTATAACAAAGGATTAAAAAAAGTAACTAAGGCCTCATCACATATCCCCTTATAAAACATGCATAAGACTTAGGAGTAAGGTCTGTAATGGTGATAGAATCTTCGGTCGGCTTAGAAAACATTACTCGAGTGGTGATTTCTATCAGCTTGAACTTCTCATGAAGGTGATTACATTCAAGCTTAACATATTGATGCTCGGATTGGGCTTGGTATAGTGTAATTCCCAATGATGCTACCTCCTTCCCAAGCTTCGACATATGGGCTTCGTACGGCCCGAGTTTACAAGATGAGTCTATCGACTTTTCTTTCTCTATAAATTAACCCTGGTCATTTTTATTTATAAAAAATAATAATAATGTTATGAGTATAGTTTCCAATGGTCGTATTGACCAATGGTTATATAATAGTTGAAATTCAATGGTTTTATTTTAATTATAATCACCTCATTTAAACAAGTATATAGTTTTTTTGAGTATAAAATAAAATAACACACAAATTCAGGAAACAAATATTATTCAAAATTTTGGGTCTTTACATTCCTCCTCCATTAAGAAATTTCATCCCCAAAATTTCAACTCATACCCTCTGAAGAGAAACGGTATGGGTACTTCTACCACATAGAATCCTCTAGTTCCCATATTTCTTTTTCACATTTGTGTTTCCTCCACAACACCTTCACAAGGTGGATGGTCTTATTGTGTAGAACCTTTTCTCTACGATCCAGTATCTCTATTGGCTGCTCCTCATAAGAGGGTTCATGTTCTAGTTGTACGACCTCTATATTTAGTACATGTGAAGGGTCAGGTATGTACTTCCTCAATACGGATACATGGAAGACATCATGAACTTTTTCTTTATTTGGAGGAAGTGAAAGATGATAAGGCACTACTCTTATATGGTCAAGGATTTCATAGCCTTTAATATACCTAGGATTGAGCTTCCCTTTCATCTTAAACCTCATGACTCTCTTATAAGTTGAAATTTGAAGAAATACTTTTTAACCAACACCAAACTCCATGTCCTTTCAATAGTTTTCGGAATAGATCTTTTGACAAATCTGAGCAGCCTTAATGTGTTGCTCGATGGCATGAACCGTTTATGTCATCTCTTGTTAAAGATCTGGCCTAAGAATCATTCCCTCGCCAGCTTCATCCCATCAAGTTGGAATTCTATATCTCTTACTATATAAAGCTTTATAGGGTGCCATTTGAATGTTCAAGTGGAAAATATTATTATAATAAAACTCAACTAATGGAAATTGTTGATCCCATCCACCCTTAAATTACATTGAGCATGTTCTCAGCATGTCCTCAAGTGTTTGAATAGTCCTTTTATATTTTCCATCAGTTTGTGGTTGATAGGCTAAATTGAATTCAATTCGGTACTCAAAGCATTTGAAAGACTTATATACAACTTTTATGTGAACCTTGGATCATGATCACATATGATATAAAGTTGAACTCCATGAAGCCTTACCACTTCCTTCACATTAATCCTAGATAGATGATCAAGAGATAAATCTTCCCAAATAGATATAAAATGGGAATTCTTGGTGAGATGGTCCAAAATAAACCATATTGCATTTTTTTCTTTGGAAGTTATCAGAAGACCAGTGACAAAGTCCATAGTTATATTTTCCCACTTCTATACTGGTATGGGTAGTGGTTGTAAAACTCCTTTAAGAAGTTTTCACTCAGACCTCACTTACGGACATTGTAACGACCCGAAATTTTGAATAAATTTTGTTTCCTAACATTGTGTGTTATTTTATTTTATACTCAACAAAACCATTCCATTTAATAAAATGAGTATAATTAAAATAAGACTGTTAGAAACTAAATGTTGTGTTTATTGTCTAAATACAAGTGATCTTGATTAATTAATATAGAAAGAATATTTGATTTCCCCATCCAGTATTCTCGGGCCAATTTAAGCCCATCTGGCGGATCTCAGGAAGAAGGTAGCATCTTTGGGCTTTGCTCTAAACCAAACCAAAGATGAACTTCATCGTGTGAAGCTGGAATGGAATCGCCTTCGTGAGAAGTTCAAGCTGATAGAAAACACTACTCGGGCAATGTTGGTCGAGCCGCCCCAAGATTATATCACTATAGCACACCTTACTCTTAGGTCCTATGCTGGAGTTATAAGGGGTCATGTAATGAGACTGTAACTGCCTTGTGTAATCCTTTGATTAAAGTAAAAATTATGATCTCTTTTTATGATGAAGTTTGTGAATTTTCAAATGTCCGAATAAATATAGTATGCATATTATTGATGAATTTTAGAAAAAGGATATTATAAAAATATTTATGTAAACCTTAACTAATTAATAATGTATAATGATTTTCAAAAAATTGTCTTCTACAGTTATGTTCAGTAAGAAATTTAGAGTCTAATAAGATCAACATAATTTTTGATGAATAGTAAATTAGGAATAGTGATTTTATGCTTATGATTAGTAATGTGACCAAATATATTAAGTAACTTAACTTATTAAAGTATTAATAAAATTTAGGCACCTTGATTATGTAATGTGATTCAATAAAATAGGTAAATAACTATTTCAGAAATTTCTGGTTAAGTATTAGTTTTTCGGGTGAAATGTGTTTTTTATTTAATAAATTAAATTAAAATTATTTATAAAATTATTTTCATAAAATGAAGTTCATTTTTTAAATCAGAGCATCGATATTTGGATAAGGGAAATTTTTGGGATTTTTCTGAGAGAGTTGAATTTTTAGTGAATAGTGTTTTTATTTAAAAATTAAATTAAAAATATTTAGAAAATTATTTTCAAAAAATGGAGTTATTTTTTTGAAATCAGAGCATTGATATTTGGTTATGGTGAAATTTTGGGATTTTTCTGAGAAAGTTGAATTTTCGGTGAATAGTGAAAATATAGTTTTTGAGTTTTGGGTGTTTAATGACATCATTAAGGATTTAATAATTATACAATAATTCTGTTCGACTTATTAATAGTAGTATAAGGTATGAGTTGTCCCATATATAAAATACCATGGGCAAATACCATGGGAAAGCCCATGGTTTTTCCAATACCACCGATGAGGTGTCCCTTGGCAATTAATGCTTCGTCCCCTCACTTCTCCTATAAATACCAAGCCTTTCCCTCATTAATTTTATTTCCAAATCCTCCCCAATGAATTTCTGGTCTTTTTACCTCCCAAGGAGTCCTCCCAAGGTTCTCTGAAGCCTCCCAAGGTCCCGACCTTCAATCTTTTGAAGTTACTCTTCAAGGTAATGGATCATACGTCTCTCTTTCTTTTCATGTATTCTCCTTTATGTAATTTATTTTAAGCTCCATGTTATTATGTTGGGGATGTTCTTTAATATTCATCCTACTATCCTTTTCATGTTCATATGATGTGATTCCCCCTCTTTCTATCATCAATTCATTTGAATAATGTTTAAGTGGTGTCGTTAGGCAGTCGAAATTTTGTAAGGGATTCTTTCACCCTTCTAATTTTCAAGTTCTATTTTCATGTCAAGTCTTTCAAGTTCCTTTCAATTATGTTGGGGTATGATATATATATCCATAATACTGTTCATTTATGTTAATATGATGATATACCCTATTTTATATCATCAATTCATTTTTTTAAGTCTTTAGGGACGTCGTTAGGCTGCTAAATTTTCATAAGAGAATTATTATTTTTGTCTTCCTTCCATGTTTTTCATTTCATATGGTATGTCTTTCCAATTTCATTAACATATTCTTATATCCTTTATATTTTGTCCCTATACTGTTTTATGGACCATTTATGAGTGGGTGACCCATGTCCACTCTCTTTTCAATATTTTCTAAAACCCTGTAACATCGCTGTTATGCTGTAGAATTTTCGTCTCAAAATGCCTCTCTCTTTTTCTCAAATTCTTGTATTTTACTAAGTTAATATTGAAAGATATTTATTCTATAGGGGTATTCACATATATATATATATATATCAAAATTTTCTATTTTCATTCTTGTATTTACATATATGAAACTTTCTTTCCTTTTATATGGGTTTAAAGTGACATAATGATCATGTCTTTAAAGCATCTTTTAAAATGTTCTGATTATGAAATGAAACCCATTTCATTTATTCTATATGGGTTATTTATGAAATTTTTTATGATGATATATGTGGATCACATGATAATAAAGGAAAATTAAGGGTGCACCCTGATAGTGTTCCAATTCATTGGGTAAAGACTTAATCTCTAGTGATGGCCATTTTAATGATACCTTGGTGAATAACCTTAGTAATTTTTTTTAATGACACCTTGGGGATAGACCTTGGTGAAACGGAAATGATTGTCTAACTTAAATGTTGTAGCCACATATTCAAGTTATGAATCATGTTCTTTTCATTATTATATGCCTCATGATCTCTTTCTCAAGCCTTAAAGATATTTATCTTGACTTTATTGATGTATCTCAAGTTCACATGTAAAATCATTCCCTTATTTCCCTTACTGGACCTTCTGCTCACCCTTTCCTTTGATGTATGTTCCCAGGTTATGAGATCCAGTAATAAACTTAGGATAAACAATGAAGAAGCCTTAAAAGTGGTTTATCATAATGTTTTTTATTGTTCTCATGTTTTATGTTCTTGATTTCCAAGACACTAGACTTTAAAGATCCTCTATTTTTAAAATGTAATGAAATGTTATGTAATAAAAAAGCGGGATTCCATAGTTGTTATCAAAGGATTGTTTAGTTATTTATGGAAATTATGATATGAAAACTTTTGGAAGAACCCTATAGAAAAGTTTAAATATAGGAAAATCTTCCTGGTATTTTGGTGAGTATTGAGTAAGTGGTTTATCAAGAAAATACATCCCTGCCTAGATACGAGTAGGTAGAGGTGGCTCTAGCACAAATGTACAAAGGGGTAAAACCCAAAAACACAACTTTGAGCTATACTCGAACGGGAACTGGTATACAATAATGGGCCTTTCTGCACTCTTGGTTACGACACTCCTGGTGGATATTTTTGGTTAATCACTGGCTTTTTATGAATCATTATAATGGAATTATAGAAAAATGTAATTTGTCTAGGATTTAAGTTTTAAGACATAAAATACTTTTTAGTTAAAATATTCATAAATGAAATAAGTTTCTCATGAAGGATTTATTATTTTAAAAAATGTCCCCATCGTCTAGGAATACATTGACGTATTTCCTGAGGAGTTACCCGGACCTCCCCTAGAAAGAGAGGTAGAGTTCTCCATTGAACTCATACCGAGATCTCATCCGATGTCAAATACCACCTATAGGATGGAAAATGTGAACCTAGAGGAATTAAAGAAACAACTCTGAGATCTTTTGGAGAATGGTTTTATTCAAACAAGTGTGTCTTCTTGGGGAGCACCAGTTCTCTTTGTGAAAAAGAAGGATGTATCGATGTCGCTATGCATTAATTATAGAGAACTGAATAGGATCACAGTGAAGAAAAAATACTCTCTTCCAAGAATTGATTACTTATTTGACCAACTTCGTGGAACTCAATTCTTCTCTATGATTTATATTCATTCTTGTTATCGTCAATTGAAGGTGAAGAATGATGATATTCCAAAAACATCCTTCCAATAAAGATATGGGCATTATGAGTTTGTTGTTATGCCCTTCGGACTGAATAATGCACCTTTTATTTTTATGGATCAAGAATAAGTTGATTTTGGAAACTTATGTTTTATCAAATGGATATCCTTTGTATAGGATAATGATTTTGTGATTAAATGATAAAGGTTATTTTGGACGATGTTTTCTCTTTTGTAGTACTATATGCCTAAGGGAAATAAAATACTACACGATTTAATTTGAGGAGGAATGGTTGAATTTTTTTAGGAATTTATGTATTTATTGTGGACATTTGGTGGTTTGGGTTATTTCTATAAAATGATGAACCTAGAATAAAGAATATGTGAATAGGTTAATTACACTTTAGTATGATACTTTAATATTAGTCGATGTTATTTGGAGATAAATGTTAAGATTTATTGGGGAAGACTATGTGATTAAATCCTTCTGAGTTTTGGGTTCCAATCTTTGTTTGGATTATTCTGAAGAATTTTAAGGATGCTTGTGTATTGAATAGTCTTTCTGGAACTTTGGGTACTTTTGTGGAATTTTGGAGATTAATAGTCATATTTCTTTTTATATAGGATTATCCTTTTTGGGGATTATATGATCTCGTACTAAACTTTTTAGTTTTAGTTTAAGACTAAAGACAAGGGAAAAATATAGTTATTCTTTTCTGGATTATGTGATTCTCTAGAAGATGATTCTTGTGATTTTGATGAGATGAAGTATTTTTTAATGCTCATTTTTTGGAGAAAAGATTAGTCTTGGTGGAAACTTATTAAGGGATGAAAATCTACTTAAAGGTAAATATATTTCCTTATGTTTTTATTCTATATACTAAATGAATTCCTCAAAATTATGAAAAGGAATGTAAAACAAAAACGGTGTTGGTTTAAGTTTCCTACTGGGTAATCAAAGACAGTTTAATACATCTTAAGTTTGTGATCTTCTCGTGGTTAATTTTCTCCTAACCATGTTTTCTATCACTCTCCATCAGAACATGACCCTTTTTTTTCTCTTCCATATCCATGTTTTCCAACATGGAATCCTAGTATGGGTTAACTCGGGTGACCTTTGTACTTCCCTTTCTTTCTTTTAAAGTAATAGTTTTACTGACTCTTTTTCAATGTGGGACTTTCAATGAAATTTCCAAGCCCAATTTTAAAATTTTGAGGACACAATTTCTTAATGGGGGAAGATTTTAATGACCCGAAATTTTGAATAAATGTTTTTCCTAACTTTGTGTGTTATTTTATTTTATACTCCACAATACTATTTCATTTAATAAAATGAGTATAATTAAAATAAGACCATTGGAAACTAAATGTTGCATTTATTGTCTAAATACAAGTGATCTTGATTAATTAATATATAAAGAAGATTTGATGGCCCCATCCAGTATTCTCTGGATGATCAAAGCCCTTCTGATGGAACTCTGGAAGGAGGTAGCACCTTTGAGCTTTTCTCTGGTCCAAACCCAAGTTGAACATCATCGTGTGAAGCTGGAATGGAATTGCCTTTGTGAGAAGTTAAAGCTGATAGAAATCACTACTCATGCAATGTTGGCCGAGCCGCCCCAATATTCTATCACCCTAGCACACCTTACTCTTAGGTCTTATGCTGGAGTTACAAGGGGTTATGTAACGAGACCGTAACTGCCTTGTGTAATCCTTTGATTTAAATAAAAAAATTTATTTCTTCTTATGATGAAGTTTGTGAATTTAAAAATGTCCGGATAAATATAGTATGCATATTATTGATGAATTTTAGAAAAATGATATTTTAAAAATATTTATGTAAACCTTAAATAATTAATAATGTGTAATGATTTTCAAAAAATGGTCTTCTACAGTTATGTTCAGTAAGAAATTTAGACTCTAATAAGATCTACTTAATTTTTGATGAATAGTAAAGTATGAATAGTGATTTTATGCTTATGATTAGTAATGTGACGAAATGTATTATGTAACTTCACTTAATAAAGTATTAATACAATTTAGGCACATTGATTAAGTAATGTGATTCAATAAAATAGGTAAATAACTGTTACAAAAATAATTGGTTAAGTATTTGTTTTTCGGGTGAATAGTGTTTTTATTTAAACAATTAAATTAAAATTATTTAGAAAATTATTTTCATAAAATGGAGTTCATTTTTGAAATTAGAGCATCAATATTTGGTTTAGGTGAATTTTTGGGATTTTTCTAAAATAGTTGAATTTTCAATGAAAAGTTTTTTATTTAAAAATTAAATTAAAAATATGTAGAAATTTATTTTCATAAAATGGAGTTCATTTTTGAAATCAGATCATCGATATTTGGTTAAGGTGAAATTTTGGGATTTTTCTGAGAAAGTTGAATTTTTGGTGAATAGTGAAAATACAGTTTTTGAGTTTCGGGTGTTTAATGAAATAATTAGAGATGTAATAATTATGCATTTATTCTATTCGACTTATGAATAGTAAGATACGGTATGAGTTGTCCCAATTGGTCAATACCATGGTCAAGCCCATGGTTTTTCCAATACCACCGATGAGGTGTCCCTTTGCAATTAATGCTTTGTCCCCTCACTTCTCCTATAAATACCAAGCCTTTCCCTCATTCATTTCATTTCCAAATCCTACCCAACGAAGTTCTGGTCTCTTTAACTCCCAAGGAGTCCTCACAAGGTGCCCTCAAGCCGCCCAAGGTCCCGACCTTCATGCTTTTGAAGTTACTCTTCAAGGTAAGGGATCCTACCTCTCTCTTTCTTTTCATGTATTTTTCCTTTATGTCATTTATTTTAAGCTCAATGTTCTTATGTTGGGGATGTTATTTTATATTTATTCTAATTTCATTTTCATTTTCATATGATCAGATACCCCCTCTTTCTCTCATCAATTCATTTTAAGAATGTTTAAGTGGTGCCATTAGGCTATCAAATTTTTGTAAGGGATTCTTTCACCCTTCTCATTTTCAAGTTATATTTTCATGTCAAGTATTTAAAGTTCCTTTATATTATGTTGTTATATGATCTATATATCAATAATACTTTTCTTTTATGTTAATATTATTAGATACCCTATTTTATCTCATCAATTCATTTTTTTAAGTTTTAAGTGACGTCGTTAGGCTGCAGAATTTTCATGAGAGAAATCTTATTTTTGTCTTCCTTCCATGTTTTTCATTTCATATGGTATGTATTCCCAATTTCATTACCATGTTCTTATATACATTATATTCTATCCCTATACTATTTATGGATCATTTATGAGTGGGTGACCCATGTCCCCTCTCTTTTCAATATTTTCTAGAACCCTGTAACATTGCTATTATGCTGCAGAATTGTCATCTCAAAATGTCTCTCTTTTTCTCAAATTCTTGTATTTTATTAAGTGAATTTTTAAAGATCTTTATTATATATGGATGTTGAAATATATATAAAAATTTTCTATTTTAATTTTGGGATTTACATACATGAAACCCACTTTCCTTTTCTGTGGGTTTAAAGTGACATAAAGATCATGTCTTTAAAGCAGTTTTTAAAATGTTGTGATTATAAAATGAGTCCCATTTCTTTTATACTATATGGGTTATTTATGAAATGTTTGATGATGATATATGTGGATCACATGATAATAAAGGCAAATTAAGGGTGCAACCTGACATCTCTCCAATGCATTGGGTAAATACTTAATCTCTAGAGATGACCATTTTAACGATACCTTGGTGAATAACCTTGGTATTTTTTTTAATTACACCTTGGGGATGGACCTTGGTGAAACGGAAATGATTGTCTAAGTTAAATGTTGTAGACACATCTTCACGTTATGAATCATGTTCTTTTCATTAGGATATGCCTCATGATCTCTTTCTCAAGCCTTAAAGTTATTTATCATGACTTTATTGATGTATCTCAAGTTCACATGTAAAATGTTTCCCTTGTTTCCCTTATTGGGCCATCTACTCACCCTTTCCTTTAATGTATGTTCCCAGGTTATGAGATTTAGTAAATACCATAGGATGATCAATGAATAATCCTTAAAAGTGGTTTAGAATAATGTTTTATGTTGTTCTCATGTTTTATGTTCCTGATTTCCAAGACAGTAGACTTTAAAGATCCTCTGTTTGTAAAATGTAATGAAATGTTATGTAATAAAAGGCGGGATTCCATAGAAATATCAAGCACCTTGTAGTGTAGTCAACAATATCCCTTTTCATAATATCCCTCAAAAAAATTATCACAAAGGTCCAAAAAACTTTTATGCATCTTGGATGTATAGAGAAAGTAGAGCAATGAGATCCATCCTTCATGTACTTCTTTATTTCTGTAATAGATGGAACACAAAGTCTTATAAGAAATTTTGGTACACATTCTTGATCAATATTGAACTCAGGAAACCTTACAATCTTCATAGCCTCAAACTTCTTCTATAACAAAGGATCTTCTTTCAGATCATTCTTAATCTTCTCTATTAATGACGATTGAGAAATAATTTGGGATAGGGTTATTGATGCCCCTTCCCATATAATTACCATGTCCATTTTCACTAGGACATGGATCAAGGGATCCCTTTGAATCCTTATCATAAATAGAACAACTGGGTCTTTCTTACTTAATGCATCAATGAATTTGTTTTCTCTCCTAGGATGATAATTAATTGAAAAATCATACTATTTAAGAAGTTTCAACCATCTCCTTTGTCTCATGTTCAATTCCTTTTGTGTGAAAATATACATTAAACTTTAAGGGTTTGTGTATATATCACATTTCTCCCCATAAAGATAGTTCCTCCATATCTTTAGAGAAAAAACAACAGTAGTCTATGCAAGATTATGTGTAGTATAGTTCTTCTTATGACTCATTTACTATTGAGATGCATAAGAAATGACTTTTTCATTTTTCATGAGGAAGCTCCCAAGCCCTTTCAGATATACATCGCTAAAAATAACTAATCGTTCTTTGCTTGAGGGAAGAATTAACATGGGTGCAGAACCAATCTCTTCTTCATCTCATAGAAAATTTCCTTACACTACTTTATCTAGATAAACCAGAACCCTTTTCGAGTTAACTTGGTTAATGGATTAGAAATTTGTGAAATGTTTTTTCACAAACCCCCCCCCCCCCTTTAATATCCTATTAATCCAAGGAAACTATGAATCTTAGTTATTGTTGTAGGATGAGGCCACTCCTCTACAACCATTGTCTTTTGAGGTTCAATTGTGATTCCTTTATCAGTTACAATGTTCCCCAAGAGAAAAACTTTTTGTAACCAAAATTCACATTTTTTGAATATTCCAAAAGCCTCTCCTTCCATAGAGTTTCAAAAATAACCTTAAATGATCCTCATGATCCTCGAAACATTTGGAATATATCATAATATCATCAATAAAAACAACCACAATGTTATCATGGTAGTCCTTAAAGACTATATTAATCAAATCCATAAAAATAGCAGGTGTAGTAGACTGTCTGAAGGGAATAACAAAAAAATCATAATGCACATATATTTATCAGAAGGAAATTTTTTGGAATATCTTCTTTTTCACCCTCAATTGATGATAACCAGATCAAAGATCAATCTTGGAGAAGAATTGAGCCCCACACAGATGGTCAAATAAGTCATCAATTCATTGAAGAGGGTAATTTGTTCTTCACTATGTTCCCATATAGTTCTCTATAATAAATGCATAACTACATTGATACTTCCTCCTTCTTCAAAAATATAACATGTTCTCCCCAAGGAGACACACTAGGTTAGATAAACCCCTTCTCTTAAATATCATGGAATTGTTTCTTTAATTCCTCCACCTCCACATTTTCCATCCTATACAGGGTCTTTGATATCAGATGAGATCTAGGTATGATTTCAATGGAGTAATCTACCTCTCTTTATAGGGGAGGTTTGGGTAACTCCTCAGGAAATACATCAATGTATTCCAGGATAATTGGGACATTTTCTATCCTTATACACTCATTTCCTTCTTCTTATTCACCGATAAACTCCATAAATAAGGATATAAGAGGTTCTTCTAGACAACAACTAGGTTGAGATATCTCTCATTAGAAGATAACTCTAGGTTTTCCATTCAATACTACTGATATTTCCTTGCTTCTTCACTTTATCATTGCATTATACTTTGAGAGCTAGTCCATCCCTAGTATAATGTTTAATTCCATCATTGGAATGACTACTATATTTTAGATAATATTGTGATCACTAAAGTAAATACTAGGGTTTCTAAACACCGATGATTTTTATATAATCCCACCAGGAGTCGTCACTAATAACTATACTTTTAGCAGTTCAGGCGTTGATTCTAAACTACATGAAAAATTGGAGAAAATAATGGAATGTGTTGAAATATAATCAAACAATGTATTTTCTATCTTTGAGGGAACAACAAGAGTACCTACCACCACATCATTTGGATCATCAACATCATCTATCATGATAGAAAAATCATGACCTTGCTCTATTTTCTTATTATGAGGCTGATGGTGATTCACCTCCACTACCCTTGGATTTGGAAACTGATTAGAAATGTGCCCAAGCTATCCACACTTGCATCATTGTACTTCAGGTAGGGCCTTCACCATCATCCCTTTTTTGTTAGTGTTGCGAAGTTGAGGCTTCACCTCACTATGACAATTTCACGCAATATGGAAATCTCTTCCAAAATTGTAGCACTTCCCACTCGCAAGCAGGAAATCCCTCGAATGATTCTTCCCACATTTATTACATGTTGAAAATTGCACTTTATTGCCTCCTCTTCCCTAATAAATTGTCATCCCTAAGCTAGGATCCATTTACCTCTTTGTTTAGTAGGATTTATGAGACCACTTCATCTCACCAAACTCTAGTTCGACTTTCATCGCACTTCGCACTATCTCCTCATTCCTATCATAGTTTTAGTTGAATAGATTCTTCCACAGAAGAGGTAATATTCCACCAAATAATCTATCACCCTTCCCATTACGATCCATGACAAAGATTTAGGTGTAATGGTAAAGTTATGTGAATTTCATCTCATATCTTCCAACATATTCATTCTCCTTCATATTCAACTCAAGAAACTCTTTCCCCATTTTTGTTCTCATAGAACGAGGGAAATACTTATCGAAGAAAATCCAGATGAACTCTTCCCACTCCATAGCTTCATCCTCCACTCATGGACTCATTTTTTCTAATAAGTTCCCACCCCTGATTAGCTTCTCCCTATAAGTAATAAAGATCCAAGGGGACATTATCTTGTTCTGAACAGTGGAGCACAGAAAATATCTTCTCGATAAATCTAATCCACTATTCATCAATCAATGGTTCGATAGATCCACAGATGGTTGGTGGTTGATGATTTATAAAGGACTCAACAGAATATTTTTCCCTTCACGGTCAAATTGTTATCTCATATTGATTGATGTTATTTCCCATAACATGAGTTAGTTCATTCATCATTCTCATGAATGTTTCCATTCCAGCATCCATCGAATGGTCATCAGCGCATGGTTCATTGCGATCTTCATTTTCACAGTTCCTCCTATTACCCACGATTTTCTAATAGAATGAAACCTTAGTGACAAACTTATTTCATTTATGCATATTTTAACTATAAAGTATTTTTATTCCTTAATCCTTTTTGCATAAATATATTATTTTTTAACAAGAATTACATTTCTCTATAAAAAATTCATAATGATTCAAAAAATTCTTGTGATTAAACAAACATATCCCCAGGAGTCTCAAAATATGAGTGCATCAAGACCCGTTGTTGTGTATCATCATAACCTGGTTCAAGCCCAAAAATCCTTGTCAGAGTTTTCCCTCCCAGATACATCTGTGGTAGAGCCACATCTAGTTGTTCGTATCCAAATCGGGATTTATTTTTTCTCAAACCACTTACTTAATATTTCACCAAAATACCAGGATGTTTTCCTATAGTTAATATTTTATATAGGGTTTTACTAATGTTTTCATAGCCAAATTTCCAAAAAAACTAAACTATCCTATGATTCCAACTATGGAATCCCGCCTTTGTATTACATAACTTATCATTACATTTTACAAATAGAGGATATTTAAAAGCTAGTGTCTTGGAAAAAATGTATATAATACATGAAAACAAAAAAATTATTTTAATCCCCTTTATAATATTTTTTAAATTTTTATCCAAATTACAATTACTTCATCTCATAACCCGGAGACATACATCAAAGTAAAGGGAGATCAAAAGGCCTAGTATAGAAAATAAGTGAAATAGTTTACATGTGAACTTGAATGATAATAATAAGAACACGGGGATAAAAATTAATATCATAAAAATAAAATTAAACATAACATGAAAATGTAGATACAAAATTTATTTTAGGCATTCATTAACATATCACCATTTTTCATCCTTTAGGTGTTATAAAAATTACTATGGTTATTCACCAAGATATTGAAAAACTTTTCATCTCTAGAGATTAATTTATTTACCCAAATCATTGGAGTTATATCAGTATGCACCTTAATATTTATTTATTTTCATTTGATCCACATAAATAATAATCTAACATTTCATAAATAACCTAAGGAGAATAAAGGAAATGGATTTCATATCATAATTGTGATGTTTTAAGAAGTGCTTAAAAACAATATCATTATGTCATTTATAACCCATAAAAAGGGGATAAGGGTTTTATGTATATAAATTAGAAAATAATATATATATATATATATATATTATGTATTCATGAATACCAATTAAAATGTAATAGGTTTGGGTATTCACATTAATCAAATAAGATAATTTCTGGAGAAAAGGAGATATTTTGAGACAAAAATTATGTAATATAACAGATATGCCACTTGGATCTAGAAAATAATAAAAATAGAGCGGAAAAAGGTAACCCACTCATAAATAACTTGTAATACCATATAGGTATAGAATACACTGTAAATAAGATCATGGTATGGATATTTTAATTTCATAACAAATGAAAAGGAAACATACAATAAAAAGAGAAGATGTTATTTCTTTTATGAAAATTCAGCTGCCTAATGGTGTCACATAAAAATTCAGTAAACTAGTTGATGAGAGAGGAAAGGTTCTTTCATCATTTGGAAATAAAATGGAAAGCAATAAGTATACAGAATAACATACCCCAATATAAGAAAATGGAAACTAAAATACATAACATAAAAGAAGTCTGGACTAAAAGAGGAGGGTGAAAGGTTCCCTTACCTTGAAGAGTAACAACAAAAATTCGATGCTTGGGACCTAGGGGGGCTTGAGGGAACCTTGGGAGGAATCCTTGGGAGGTAAAAAGACCATATCATCATTTAGGAGTAATTTTTAATTAAATTAATGATGGAATGGGTTGGTATGTATTGCAAAAGTGAGGGAATATTTTATTAATTTTCAACGGATACCTCATTAGTTATATGTGAAAAACCATGGGCTTTCCCATGGTATTTTTCCATGATATTGGAAACTTTGGAGACCTAAAAACATATATTACTGTACAAAAGTTGAACAGAATTATTATATCATTAATTATGTCATTAAACACACCGAACTGCAAAACTATATTTTTACTATTCACTGAAAAACAAAACATATTATAAAAATCTCATAAATTTACCTTAACCTAATTTAAATGCTTTGAGTTTAAAAATGAACTCCATTTTGTGAAAATAATTTTCTATTTGTGAGAAATTAAATTTTTATGTAAAAAAATTGTTTACCCAAGAAAATATTAATAATTAACTAATAATTTCTGAAAAAGTTATTTACTTATGCTATTATATCACATTACCAATAAAAATGCCTAAATTATATTTATAATTTCTTAAGTGAGGTTATTATTCCCTTGTTCACATTACTATTCATAAAGGTAATATTATTATTCATAATTTACTATCCACCAAAAATTAAGTTGATCTTATTAGAATCTAAATTTCATTCTGATCACAATTGTAAAAGTCCATTTTTTGAAAATCATTTCACATTATTAATTATTTAAAGTATAAAAAAATATTTTAAAAGACCATTTTTCAAATATTCATCAATAATATAGAACTTCCTTAAACTTATCCAATATTTATTTAGACATTTAAAATTCAAAAAAATTCTCGTAATAAGAAATAATATCTTTATTAATACCAATGGATTACACAAAGTAACTAAGGCCCCATTATGTATTGCCTTCTAACACCTACATTGGACCTAAGAGTACGGTGTGAAATGGTGACAGAATCTTGGGGTGGCGCAGACAACATTTCCCGAGTGGTGATTTCTATCAGCTAGAATTTTTTCCGAAGTCAATTACATTAAATATTAACATATTGAAGCCCAACTTGGGCTTGGTCCAAAGCAAAGCCCAGTTATTCAACCTCCTTCCCAAGATCCGATAGATGGGCTTCGTATGGCCTGAGTCTACTGGATGAGGTCATCAACTCTTATTTATATATTAATTAACCATGATCATTTTTATTTATAAACAATAATAATAACATTAAGTGTATAGTTTCCAAGATCATGTTCACCAATATTCATATAACATTCGAAATCTAGTTGTCTTATTTTAATTACTCTCACTTCATTAAAAAAATTATATAGTTTTTTTGAGTACCAAAAAAAATAACACAACAATTTAGGAAAGAAAATATTATTCAAATGGTTGAGTCATGAAAGAAAACCTTGGTAAAATTTAACTCATTTTATATCATTATAACTGAGGTTAAATGGTTCATTTGGGTGGCCACCTAATTGGTTGAGTATTGTCTATTCACATTACTGGTAATGTTTTTACATTATATATGATCTTTATTTTTCTATGTTCTAAATCTATGATTTACTACAAATATTTTGTAGTAAATATATTATATATTTTTATATTAGTATTAGTATATAAGAATTTGATAGTAAATGTATTAAGAAACATGTTTCAGTTTCCTACCATTTTGTGGGGATTTTAATTGACATTGATTCAAGGAAATAAGATTGTTTTTTATTTGAAGGTTTTTAGGTGTTTTATATAAGAATATATTTTTATAAATACATTATGTGAAGAATAATGAAGAAAATATGTTCAATTATTTTTGATAAAAAAATTTCAATTTTTTTTAAAATTCGATGATTTTGGTAATTTGTTTAAAGAATATTTATGAAATTTAAAGGATTTGATTATCTATTTTAAGTAAAAGTTTTATGATATTTCAATTTTTGGATTCAATTTGGATTTAATTAATTTGGTATTATTTTAATTAATTGTTTTGGAATTTAAATTTAATTACAAAATTAGTTTTTTATAATAAATTTGAGAATTTCCATGATATTTATTTTTAAAAATTATTTAAAGATATCATTAAAAATGAGTTGTATTTTGAATTGGTAATGAATTTCTTATGTTCATACTTTAAAATGTTGAAAATTATGATTTTTTGACTTTTTAATAACATTTTATTTATTTATATTATTAATTAATAGTTTGAAAAGATGTTTTTGCAAACATTCTTTGTGTAATATAAATTTTAATGTATTATAAATTGACTGAAATTGTTTAGTTTCTGTCTTATATGGTTTTTGTCAAATAATTTTTATTTATTAAATTATTTTTATTGATTGAATTATATTAATTGGGGGAATCATTGGTTAAAATTTGGGTTATATAATTTTGAAGGTTTTATATCTAGTTTTGGAGTTTGTGACTGTATGTAGAATAGAATTTTATATTTGAACCCCCTTGTTTTTGTTTAGTTTTTACATGAAATAAAATGGTTTATTTAATGAAAAAAATCCTATATATTATTATGTGTTACTGTAATAATAATGATTTATAAATTTAATTAAAATGAATATAAACATGTTTTAACTATTTTAGTTGGATTTTATTCTCTACTACTTTGTTTATTTTTCAAAAACTTGTTTAAAATATGTATTTTTTTACACATTGTTTTGATGGGTTTTAAAATGTTTTTGGGTTTAAAGAAATAAAATAATGTTTTTGGAAGAATTTAAATTCATTTGAACTTTTATATTTTTTTGATTTTTATGCAATCTAGAAATTCATTTAGTGGGTGGTTTTATAATGTTTTATTTTTTGTGTATAAATGGAGTTATGGTTTAGGTTGTTTTAGGATTAGTTATAAAATCATGTATTTATTTTTTAATAGAAAAGTAAGGTGTGATATGGTAGAGAGTATGTTTTTCTATGAATCACTTTGATTAAGAACTAGGTTGTATTATTATATAATATAAATATTTTCAAAACAAGAGGAATGTTTTTTGGTTCTCCAAAAATTAGACGCAAATTATAGAAGTTTGTATTGATACAATGAGGTATGAAATGATTCAAAAGATAAAAATTTGATGTAAATATGGTGTTGAATATTTGATAAAGAAATAAATGTTCAATAAATAGTGGATTTCATTTCCCACTATATAATCTTTCAAGAAAATAAAAAATTAGTGATTTCATTGTGTGTCTTAAACTATTAATATGAGATATCACTATGTTATGAATATTCCATTTCCTATAAACATATATCATATAATTGAGTCTTATAAAAAAATTATGTGATGATTCATTTATAGGAATGTTTTCATTGAATAATTCAAAAAACAAATAAAAATTTAGATAAATATTAAAAATTGTTATAATTCATGCCAATCCAAGAGTTGGCTAGAAAAGTTAGGAACATTTTAAATTTATTCATTTTATGAAGAAATTATATATGAGGAAATATTCCCAACATCATTATGTAACTCATAATATTGAGAATATCAAGTCAAATATCTCTCTTTTATTTTTTATCCTTAACCCTAGAGTAATTATATGACATTATTAGAGTAGAATAAGGTATGACTAAAACATTTGGTGATTCCATAGCCTAGTATATAGATTAATTGGAAAGGGACATCTAACTATTTCCTAGGAATATTTTTGAAAAAAAATATTGTGAAATTTTTTTGTAAAATGAGATATACATGTTTATTATTCCTTCATTTATTTTCTTTATCTTTTTCACATCTAGAGATTTGGTTTATTTGGGTTTCTTCAGAAACATTTTGTTATAATGATTTCCTTAAAAATTTATAGTGTTATAAAATTGATCTCGATGATTAAATTGAATAAAAAAATTTAATACTAGAAGTGTATAAATAAAAATATGTATTATATAATGATGTATCATTTCAACATCTATGTCACTCAAGTAGTATATTTTCAAAGGAACTGAAATGTCTATAGACTTTATTTTTCCGATGATGTGGAGTAAATTTTGAGGAAACAATGACCACAACAAGAGTTAATGTTTCTGATGTAATCTATTATTTTCTCCCACACATTTCATTATTTAGTGCAAACATCAGTGATACCCTACTTTCTAATGGTAGGTGGTTACTATGGTTTTCTGATAGTGAAAATTATGAATTCATGTTGGTTGGTAGAATGAGAGGTTGGGGTCACCATACCCTTTTGAGTGGGATTACTTCTTACTCTAGGACTCTCTTATAGATTTGATATGTATTGATAAATCCTTCCCAAATACCTATGTAGGACTAGCTACCCATGTTCCACTAACATGATAAAAACCATATGGATATATAAACAAATCAGTTGATTATAAGTCCTCAATATTTCTCTTATTAGTTAATTATTATTTTTTATAATTCCTACTATATGGGATATCAAGTGTTTATCACCATACTGGGAGGATTTAGATGTTTTTTAGTAGGTATTAGACCCATGAGAGGGATCCCTATATATCCCTATGAAAGGAATCAAAACCAACATAGTTCAGATCCACATAACTGGGTACACCATTCCTTTTTGGGTCATATTAAATGAATATATCCTTACAGTTTATAATAATACAGAAAGGATACTAGGATAAATTTTTTCTATCAATGATCAGTTTGGTACTTGTGCATGAGTGGCCTTTTCTAGTTTTTCACTGGGTAAAGATAATTTTCTTTTCATTCATCATAATAAAAAGGTATCATACTCATCCCATAAGAGGTAACTACATCAGATTGAGGATTACAAAAAAATAGGTGGCCCATGAATGGGAAGATCTAGAGGAGTCTCTCATCTCTAGGTGAGACATGTCATCTTATTCTTGTCACACAAGAGAAAAGGACTGATTTGTGAATGTGGGGACCAAAACTTAGATAGATATCTTATATATCCTATTAATCATGAATAAAAACCCACATAGTTCAGTTGAAAATGTTTAAGGTCCTCTATGAGTATCAGTTTATATAGTTTTACATAAAAGAGTAAGGATGTGTTCTAGAGATTTTAAATTCTCGAAACATGAACTTTATAGTGATTCCCATGATACATCTCAATTGTGTTGATAGAGTGAAGAAATGAACATTTAGACCAATGATATTCATGATAAGTGTAAGAAATAAAAGATATATGATTAGTTTTATTTCATTAGAGAGTGCATCAGGAGACTAATTGTAGATTATACTTGAGAATCCCATAGATTTCTATGACATAAACTCATATGTTACCAAAGAAAAAGTGTGTTGTGGGCAAGGGCTTACCAGATATACCTAACCCAATTAGTGTGATGGGTGAAGATATATTTTGGGGCTTACACCTAAGAGGATAAACACATTGTTTCATCCTACTTGTTAGTATCATAGTAAAAATAGAAGGAATTATTAGGTCTTAAAACTGGGAGGGGGACCAAATATGGTAACTAGGTGTTGTATTTTGACTTGAGGGGAATATTAAAATTGGGAGTAGTATATTGAGTCATGGTGAATGGGATAACCATGAGGATTATATCTACTAAAGGTAATAGTGGAACCAAGAGTAATATATCAAATCCTGGTGACTCTGTGGGTCTTTATATAGGTGATACATGGATGCACCAAAACTGGTCAGTGACTCAGGTGAAGTTAAGGGGATCTAGGGGAATATACATAGGAGTATTTCATTATATAAAAAAACAATAAGAATATGTCGACTCAAGTTGTTTTATGAATCAAATTGGAATGTATAGACTTGATGCATTCTCTAGTATTAATGATGGGGTTATAGGAACTGAAACGCAAATGATTGTTCATCTCAAACTAAGAATTTCACTATGTGAACATTGAATTTTCATTTGGTTTAGTGATGGAAGTGAAGGAACCAAGTTAAGGACTTGGACCGTATCCCATTATTTTTTCAGACTAGGGATGTGGGGGTGGATTCTTCATGGTATGGATTGATGGGATGTGGTAGAAAAAATAGTTTTTAAAGGTTCACATGGTCACATAGGAGTGTCCATGTGGTTCTTTGTGAAGGATAATCTACATAAAAACTATCTGAAGGAGCCTTGCAAAGGGACCTTACATAGGGTCTACCGCATGACACTTCATGATGGAGGGTGGCTACATTATAGAATATGAGTAGTGCCTCATAAAGTATCTTCCAAATAAAATCTTCACAATGTAATTTTTTATAAGTATATTTGTGAATGTATGTCCATATATCATTTCACATTGAGTACATAGAGAATAAATTTGGCTAGAGTTTATTATGAATGACCTTTGTAAACATGATTCAAAAATACCCTCACATATCCATAATTTAATCTTCAAAAATTTAAATGAATGGTTCATGGAGAATGATTCTAGTCAAATATCCCTCTTTTCATGACATATTTATCAGTATATATTTTTTTTGGTTGGTAAACTCCGTACAAAATGAGTGATCACATATCGCTTCATGAAGGGGGGGGTTGTGTTGTATTATATACATTTTCATATCCCTATATAATTTTGTGAAGGGATTAATTTTATATTTGATAGAACATAAATGATTCCACATATACAAAATTATATAGGGTTTTTATAGTGATTGAAGTGTCATGAGAATGAACAAAATTTCATGTGTTGGGCACAAAATTACTACATTCGAGACATAAATAAAAAATTGTTTTCATAGTGATTTATATTCTATGTGAACCATTAAAAATGTTATGTGGGATTATAGACATTGTTTTTTTTCATTTAGGATAAATTGAATCTTTACTTATAATAGTGAAAAAATTTGATATGTAAGTCAGTTTCTACTTTGTGACCTGTAAAATCGAATCATGTCAGGAAACCTATTCCTCTATCTAGGGATTGTACACCAATTTATTATGTTTTCTAGGGTCATGTTCCATAAATCCATCAAAATGGGTTTTAAGGATATAATTTACATTTTCATTAGAAGTAGGTGAAGACCATTATTTACTCATAGAGGGTAGTCATAAGCACCACATCATTATATTGGGAAATATTTTTGAGGTAATTCTATCCCTCAATATGTGGGATGTCATATAGTAAATGGATATATCATTACCTTGTTCATAAGGATTAGAGAAAATTTTATAATCAAACTTAGATTTTATTTTTACAAGGGATGATAGTATCATGGGTTTCATAGTAAAGTGTATTTCCTAAAAATTTTGATGCTAAAAAATTCCAACTTATAATTGAGTTAATCTGGATGAAAAATAATCTAATTGTAATGAAAATTTGGGGAACATTGACAACTTCATTATCATTTGGTGGGGTTATATAGTTAATTACCTGGTGTGATAATTTATTTCAAGTGGAGTGTTTGAATCAGGTCTTTGGGGTTCACCAGGGGGGATATCGACTCAAGGAGTTCAGGTCACTAAGAGGAATAATCTACATTAGGAATTTGGGTTTTCAAAAGGATTCAACTCAAAACATGGAACAAATATAAAGATCTATAAAAAGATCCAAATTCTTGGATAGAAAATGTAGTTAAATGAAAGTTTATTTAAAGATTCATCCATTATAGGAGATATATATGTCACTATTTATCCCTTGAGACTAGGAATGAAACCACACATAACACATATAAAGGGTCCTCTATTTAGATCAACCTCTTTCATAATGTGGAGGATTTTTATCATAGGTTCATGGGTGAAGAACCCTATGATGAGTTCATCTTTGTATATATGGTTCATATATAAGAGAGGGGTAATTCTAATTTAGTGTATGAAAATGGATAACTAACCAAAAAATACTGAATTATGGAAGAAATACATCTCTCGTGTGATAAGACTTTGTTATTTAACACAGAACACTCTGTGTAGTTTAAGGGTCATGTAGGATTGACCATATATCATACATTTTTTAGTCATTAAATGTGGACGTGGTATCATCTGATAGGCCATTATATGAAAATATGATCTCTAATTTTTTCTTGGGTTGATGGACTGAGTGAGTGCAGTTTGATTTTTTTATAGATCCAAGTTACAGTCCCTATGATCATTATATATTTTCATTTCCACCTTAATGTTTTCTTATTCCATTAATGGTGATGCCTAAAGGTAATCAACAAGAGATTTTCTCAGGTTTTCCTTTTTGGTTTTTAACATGAAAAGTTTTAGGCCTATTAATTTTGTTTCAAATGATCAATTTTTTCCTGCACTATGTGTGAATAATTCCAAGCACGTGGATACTCAATTTTTTTCATATATAACCCTTTATAGTTTTCCAACATTGTGAGTGCAATGTAAATTTCCTTGTGTAGTTGAAGGACTTAGATGCAACACCAATGGAGGTAGTTTTTAAGGTTAAACATTTTTTATGATAATGTGTGTATTTCAAGATAGTGGAATGGGAAAAAACCATATATTAATTGATTTACCAATATCGTGATTTTAGGTTACCTAGAGGAGTGGTGTATGTAGTTTTAATTGATAGTGATAGAATTTTTAATTATTGAAATTTTATGTCAGGAAGCATTGACCACATACAACTACAATATAAATTCATATATCATTGAAATAAAAGGTGGGTGAGATAATCTATATAGAAAGGTAAATGAGAAACCCAATGTTAATTGAGTTCCTAATTCCATTATAGGAATTATCAGGGATAAGTACACTTAGTTTAAATTCATAGTACTCAAACTAGATGTTTCTATAATTTTTTTCTATAATAAAATTGACCCAATGAGTGGAGATGTATACATACTGAGGACAAGGAAAAACACAATGTGAATTAGTTCAGGATTCTTTCATAGACTACCCTGGAAAATGTGGGTTATTCATTTTATGGTCATGACACTAGGTTTATTTTTTCTTGTGGTTTAAGGTTAAGTGAGAATGACTTTGTTTCTTAGAATTTAATTCAAAAAAGGGGAATCTCAATATATTTATTTAGGATTCTAAAATAGATGCTCGACTAAATGTTTGGGGTATCTATATGCTTAGCGTAACCAAATATGAATGGACATAAAATTATAATTTTTATAAACATTCTCTAACAATGGTTATGATGAAAAAGAACATAACATCGATGGTATTTGAATCATATTGAATAGTTGGGTTATGAAAGGTGTAAATAATCACCTAATAATGTTTGAGTCAACTTAAAAATAGAATTATTGTGATTATTTTGACCATTACGACACTTAATATATAGATATTGCATGGGATTAATGAGGGATTTTCTTTTAGAACCAAGAAAATCTCTATGGATCACTTCATAGGCTGAAAGGCCAATGTTTCTATTCACTATAAAATCCTATAGGTTTATATCGAGATCAATCTCCCAATTACAAATATTTCAAGTAAAAGTATAACAAAGATGATTAATCAACTCAATGTTGTGAGATGACAGAAAATTATATTTTTTATTTTGAAAACACATTAAGAAAGAGTGAGAAACAGACAAGTAAAAAATAAAATGATTAAAATACCATAAGAGATAACTAAACCAATGAAATATAATTTAAGAATATTGGGCATATTATTCCTAAATAAATTCCAATGAAGACTATTTATATCTATATCTAGATCATCTTTAACATGATCATAAAAATATTAATCCATCTTAACCCTGGTTTGGATGTACTCCTCGATTTTTAACTTTCCTTTATTGAATACTCTAATAATAATATCATCTTTTTTTCTCTATTATATCTTCCCTTTATTATTTTCCACATGTAAGAATATCCTATACTTCTTATTAGTGTCATATTGTGAAGAATTAATCAGGATAGATCCCTCCAAAATTTCTTCCTCAAAATTGATAATAAGTTCCCATTATTCCCCATTATTTGTAGCCTGAGCCTAATATGTGATGAAATAATTGGAATATAGGTTCCCCACCATCTATAATTTCTACTTTTTATTATCCATGAAATATATTTCCTACTCCTGAACCTTTGAAACACCATAAATATTTAAATTATTTTCTATGAAATTTTTCTCACAGTCTATCACCTTAGCTTTAGAATCATTGGTGGATCTTGTCTCCATTGGTTGTGGGTAATAAGAGTAGTCATTTCACTATTTAATATTATATCTTTTAGTTAGTATAAAACTCCCTGGATCTTGATTTCCACTCTAATCATTCCTCATCCTCAAACTATGTTTCCCTCAACCCTGAATTGCTTATACATTATCTTCTAAAAACAGACATTATGACTCATCACTATATTCTTCTTCTAAAAAATGTTGATCTTCATTAGAGACACATTCATAATTAACATCATGTTCCTTATCCATACCTTCATTCTCCAATACATTGAAATTATTTCCATGATTTAAAGTAGAAAAATATCTTCAAGGGATTGGCCTGATCAGCAGCCCACCTCTTAAGGCCAATATCTCGGAATCCTTACAAATTTTTTCACTTCACTATCTAGCCACATGAGACACCAATACATGTATATTCCACACAGGATCTGGCTCCATTGACCCATCTATATCACAGTTCCAATTTTTGACACACAATACATCCACATAGGATGCATCCTTGGGAGCATTTTTTGCTTTGATCAAGTCTTCTTGGTGTACACGCCCCTTCAAAACCTCCTAACTTGGATTAGGCTTTCACCTCCGAAGTGAGCTTCATCAAATCTATCTGAAACCCTTAAAATAAATCAATGACTCTACAATCAGTGATTTAACAGAAAATATTCTTCAGGGGGAGATCACTCTCCAACTGGTCAACTACCTCCACACACAAAAAGACTGCATATTGAGTGGGCTTCGTTCATGTGAAAAATCGAACTAAACATGTTCCTTCAAGTCATCAGACCAGGAATCTCTAAGACCTTAATCTAAAACCACATCCCTCATATGTTGACTTCTCTTGACACCTCAATGACACAGGGATGACTTATGGCCCAAACACTTGCATAAATAACAATAATCAACCCATGATTCAAAAACAACCAGTTGTTTATACAGGATCTCTTCTACCACATAAATCCAATAAAAATTAACTGAAATCCTTGATATATTGACACCCACACAAATACAAGGGGAAACATGGTAAAAAATAGAACTAGTTTAACTATTATAAAAAAAGGAAGTGGCCAATCAAGTTCCAAAACATTCATAATGTCGGAGAGTTCTAAAATGGAAGTGTATGCTTAGGTAAATGTACTAAAATTGCTATTGTTATTGAATCATACTTTAATTAGAAGTTTTAGGACTAATGTGAGGGAGTGAATATAGATCTTTTATCATAACCCTCACTTTTGATACATTAAAATTACATAAAGTTTTCAGAATACTTAAACAATTATACAAACAGACGCCCAAAGACCATACTATTCTAGTTCTTTTGTAAACCTGGAAACATAAACACTAGAACATAAATGAGCTACATTATCATATAATAGGTTATTCTTTATTAGAAACCTTCTTATAAACATCAAAAACAATATATATCTTCATAACCTTGGGAAAGAAACATAAAAAGGGGTGAGCTCAAGTTATCAATAAGGGTAACCAAGGGAGATATGTAAGAAAAATCTAGAGTATAAGGGTATGAGAACATGATTTTGAAAATAGAAGATCATACCATGTATATCAATGATCATATATAAGAATAATGACATAAATTTTCACAGTTCATAAGACATGAATCATAAGGAAATATGGAATATAATCCATAAAATCATAACAAAATAATAAATCATGGAATTGTAGAAAATACAAAATCATATAATATGATTTCTATAGTAGTCAAGGAATTTCTTACAAGGCCATATTAGTGGACAAATTCCTTTACTGAACTAGGTTTACTCCATATTCCATACCTATATAACTGAACTGAGTTCACTATTAGTTCAAACCCCATAATACAGAACTGATTTCATTTATTGTTCTAGACCTGTAATAATTATCCTAGTTCATTTATCATTTTATCCTTGTCTACCTCATGAGATATAAATCTTTAACACAATTAATTGTAGGGACATATAGATCCCACCCATTTTATAATGAAATCATACAAACATGAGCTACAAAATCATAAACTATCGTATCATAACCCAAGAAATGAAAATGGTATCAAAAACATGTAATCATATCATAACCTTTGGAAAAAAATAGAGGTTTTATAATCCTTTCATCAAAATCATAACCCATGGAAGAGAAATGGATTTCTTAAACATATAACCCATGAAATAGAAATGGGTTTCATAAAAATGATGACATCAATCATACCCCATTAAAAGAAAGAATATTAATAGAACCTTTAGATCATATCCTAGAAAGGCATGAGTAACATGAATGGATTTCATCTTATATGGGAAATAATTTTGAAAGATCTTTTAGAAATGTTTCTTGTGGAAAATATCCTTTCATCTTTGAAAAAGTATTTTTAAAATGTAAAACCTTTGGAAAACCATTTTCTTCAAAAATACTTTGAAAACATAGAAAGAAGGATTGAAAATAATTTTGTAAAAACATTACATTAAAAAATAATAAAATTAAGATTAAAAAACTTTTTTAAAACCTTTTTCCTAGAAAACATATAAAATAAGGATAAAAACATTTTTTCAACATTTTTATTTGAAAAAAAATTTAAAACTTATAAAGAAATATTTAAAACATTTTGAAATAAATTTCATTGAAAATAATTTGAAAACTTATAAACTATTTCTGAAAACATTTGAAAATAATTTCACTAGAAATATCTTGAGAAATTATTAATAAATACTGAAATTATTTTGAAAATTTTTCTAGAAAACACGGTTTTAAAAGAACGTATATTTCCAATCAAAGTTATATGTAAAGTCAGAATTACTTAAAAACACTTTCCTAATAATTTTATGTACCAAAGAGTAGAAAAAATGGAACCAATAAATTAATATATCATGAATAACTATATGATAATAAATTTCATGAATTTTCTTGAGAGTTGGATTATAATATTTCAACAAGGGAATCATAATCATAAATAATCTTGAAAAGTGATTAGATTTTTTCAAAAAATTATTATCATTTATTAACTTTAAACCATACTCCCCATATAATAAATTAAAATTGATTAAAGATTAAAATATAATTAATCAACGGATACTCATGATATAACATGTCAAATGTATTATGTACACCTCATAAAAAATAGGTTAATAACATTGTATGTGTATCAAAGAAAGAAATTGAGACAAAACTATCTTACTAATTTGGTAACTTTTGAAAAAAAAACCTCGTGAAAGGAAGATCATAGAATGGATATGTAAATATAAATAATTTTAAGTATAATAATTATATAATTCATCCATTGGTAGTATCAATACTACAAAAAAGGAATGTGTAGTGAATAAAGCATGTATCTCATGGAAATAAAAAATGAGATGAATTCCTCTTACCATGTATCTTGACTCTTATCCTACTAATTCAACCCTCCTTTATAATAAACATTAGGTTATTATAGAAATATCAAAGAACAATATTCTTATATCTAATACCATAAATGGTTTTATTGTGACATTATTTTACTTTCTTGTTAACGATTCCATTCTAAGGTTATGCTTCATGTAATATTTTATTTGTTTTCACATTTATCTTAATTTGTTATATATTTGGTCCTTATACTTATATCATGATTTCTAGAATGTAAAACTTGATATATATATATATATATATATCACTTAAATTTATTATATATGATTTATAATAATCTATAATATATATTTATATATATATGAAATGGAATACACTGTTCATTAAGATAGTAAGTTGTGTATGTGCCTAAATGTAGTCTCAGTTTTTGTTGTCATATCGAAAGAATGAAATTATACGACATATATCTATGTATATTTACATATATAAATATTATAATAGAGTTATTATATCATATATATCATATAGGTTCACTAAACCCATCCTTAATACATTCTATGTAATGTATAAATGAATGACGTTTCTTTTAGGGGCGGTAGTCCACACTTCCTCAAATGAAATTATCGTATTATCACAAAATGGAAAGTATAAAGATATGTGTTATAAAATAATTATAGAAACATAAGTAAATTATAAATATCATATTTATCACATATAAATATAGTATCCAATATAATTCCCACCATGAGAGGAGCTAAAGGAAAAAAACGAACGACTATCGTTTTGATAGGTGGAAGTTCTTTGTACACATAAATAGTATGTTTGTTACACATTAGGTGGAGGTATGTGTAAGTGTAGGTATAAACATTAGAATATAAAAATCCTAGTATATTTAGGATACTAGTGTTGTTATAAAATCTTTTAGTAAAGAGAATGGATGGTGGAGGAAGAAAATAAAAATAATGGAGCTTGAGAGAAGAAATTACCTCCTAATCAGGTAACTTCGTTTGGTTTGTGCAAAATAGTTTCCTTGGATTTATTTCTTCCCAAGGGGAGGCATGTAACTGGAATTTAGGTATGTTAAGAGACTATATGGGCAGAGTTTTTATGATCCAAAGTGTTTTGAGAGGTGCGAGGAAGGGGTATAGTGCTTGCCTTTTATAGTGGAGGGGGAGTGGCACTCTTCCAAATACCAAAATTTATTCAATAATGGGAGATATACCTTTCCTAATGTTCAAAAAATAGAAAATTAATGGATTATTGTTAATTTATGGTCAAAAAAACCTACACCACACAAAAAATATACTAATTGATATTTGGTTCCTTAACATCTACGATTCCATAATTTTATAATTTTGGTTTTTATTAAAGAATCTAGTTTTCTAACCTAAGAAATTAAACCTTTAAGATTAATCTAAAGTTATATTTATTATAAAATATAGATACAATTATTTAAAAATATGATACCTAATATCCAAATTTATAATTTCATGTGTTTTGTAAGTTTATTTTTAAAACAAGTGCATGTGATACGCAAAACACTACATAAAACCAGATCGTGCTAACACTATTATTTCCATCTATGGGTCAATATGTTAATTCTAAAAGACCAATTATTCCATTAATAGACAAAATTTAATTTTTTTTAACCCTTAAAATCACTTGGAAACATATTGTATTTCTATTAATTTTAAAACATTTAATGAAATTTCAATTATTGTAAATTAAAAATAATGTCAATTCTGACATTATTTATTTAAATTAAATTTTAAAATATAACACTAATAATATAATTCAAATAAAGCAAGTTTAAATTTTTTTAAAAATATATATTAATATTAAAAAAATAAATTCAATCAATTTAATTGACTTTTAAATTTTTTAATATTATTTATTTTATTTTATTGTTAGCTAAATAATCACTACGTTGGCATGTCATAAGAATTTTATGTAACTAAATCATGTCTAAAAATCATTGATAAATTTTTATGATAAAAATAGCCCATTTATATTTAAAAAATGATATATATAACCTAAAATATTATGTTTTGTACATATTTCAATGTTTTATAAAATTTAAAATTAAGGAAAGTCCCATTTATCCTTTTTCCTAACATAACCATTTATATAAAGAAATTACATTTAATAATATCCCAATAACACAGAAAATTAAAACCAAGATGTTATATGTAGAATTATTTGCATAAAGTGGGTTTTGGAAATGCATCCAAGTCATTTGGGTCCTTTTTTTTAAAAGAAGAACAGATAAAATTAATGACGAACATCAGCAGACGTACATAAGCAAAGCCATGAAGGGAAATTGTCCAGCCAAAGTAGGTTGTCATCGAAGGGGCATGAGGCTGCCAGCTGATGGGCCGCATTGTTTCCTTCCCTTTTGGTAATGGATAAGGTGCAGCAAGAGAATCCATGGTGAAGCGATTGAATTCTCCTGATCATAAAGCCAAATGGCTGGAGTCTGCCATCATTGTGGTTAATAGCATCGATAACGGTGAGACAGTCAGACTCAATGATGATATCAACCCATCCAAATTCCATAGTGAGCATCATACCTGCAAGGATGGTTGAGGCCTCAACTACTGCAGGTTCCCAGAATGCATGATGTGATTCGTATTTTGCAGTAATAATTTTCCCGAGGTGATTACGGGCCAGGATATTGAGAGCAACAATCCTATCCTTGGGGTGAGACGCATCCACGTTAAGCTTAAGAATTCTTTCCATTGGGGGATTTCAATGAGGGGGACAGAAGGGTGTAACACTTGGCATATAGTGTCCATTGTGGTCCTTCCAGCACTCATGATGTGGCCCGTTCAATCCATAATTGAGGAGGTTTATGAACGTGGTGAAAAACAGCACCGTTATGCCAAACCCAAATGATCCAGGCCAGGGTGAAAAGTGAACCTGCATTATACAATGCGAGAGAGGAGCACCAACGCATCAGAAGATCAGGTAGGTCAGAGGTAATGTCCAGTGACGCATCTAAAGCTGGGCCCCATTTATTCCAAACTTTCTTAGCTCCCAGGCAGTGAATGATGGCGTGCAAAGGGGTTTTTGGAATATTCGGCCCGAAAGGGCAGGACTCTGCACTGGCCATGTGTCGGTAAACTAGCAGGCTCATGGTAGGGAGGGTGCCCGTGCACACCTGGCATAAAAATTGGTGTATTTTTTGGTAGACGTTGAGCTTACAAAGCAATTTCCATGGTCACTCATCTCGGTCAGCAGATTGATTTCCAAGAGCGAGTCTATAACCAGATCTCACCGTTTAGTTGCCCGATATGTCATTGGTCAAGAAAAGATGGTCAGGGCTTGCATCTGGGACCCATGGGATGCTCAGGATAATTCTTTGGTCTCTTTCTTTAAACCAATCTTGGATCTTTTCCATACACCACCATGATCCCTAGTCAACTAGGAGGCAACTAACAGTGGCATCCTCAAGACCTGGTTGGGCGGGGGATGTAGCATGCATACCATCCTTATTGATCAACCAGGGATCGGTCCAGATGTTGATAGATGATCCATTCCCAATCTTCTAGCCCAACCCTTTTTTCAGGAGATTTCGGGCCCCCAAATGCTTCTCTAGGGGAAGCTAGGACGGGGGCCAAGAGAGGAAACATGGAAGTCCATGTGGGGAAAGTACTTATCTTGGAGCACCCGCGCACAGAGAGATAATGGATGGTTAATAAGGCGCCATTCTTGCTTGGCCAGGAGTGTGTCATTGAAGAGAAGAAGATTCCAGAATCCCATCCCTCTCTTTGACTTGGGTTTTCAGAGTTTCTCCCAGGACATCCAGTGGGGTCTGTTCCTTCCATCATTTTTTCCCCACCAGAAGTTGGCAGTACGTGAATGGATCTGATTAACGATGGTCGTCAGGAGCCTAAACAGGGACATAAAATAGATAGGGATAGACTGGATGACAACTTTAATGAGGGGTTCTTTACCTACTTTAGATATTCTTTTTGGGGTCCAGCCTTGTATTTTTTTCTCAATCCTGTCAACTAAAGATGAAAATATTTCTTTTTCGGACTGGCCAATCACCGTGGGTAGCCTAAGATACTTCTAGTGTTTATCGACCATATGGATTCCTGCTGATGCACAGATAAAAAATTTCTTGAAATGATATACATTCATTATTTCAGGACAACATCACCCTTCATTGATCATTGATCCACTTCACCACTTTCTCTAAAAAGGAAGGTGTATTTTCCCTTCCAAAAGTACTTACCGATTCTAAGACCCATGATATTCCATCCCATCAGTTATCATCAACAAAAGGTATTTTGATCATACTATACAATAAGCATAACTATTCGTATAGAGGGATAACACTTTAATATTACTGACTACATTTGAAGTTTAATATAAATTTTACATTAGTGGTTGACCTTATAACCCTTTTTAAAGATGAAAATTAAATCCTTTTGAAATAAATTCATGAAGAATCTTAAAATTGATCTCTTATATATCCAAATGTAGCTCTAGGTTTTCACATTCCAAATATGGGAATACTTGCATCATATATTCTATTAAAACATGATAATAACTTGAATTTCCCTAATTCCATAATGAATACATGACTTTTTCCTTATTCTAAAATATATTGGACATATTAATTAAATCCAAAAATATTGTAAACATCATCCTTGATGATATAGGCCATTTTATCAATAATTAGTTCTAGGTTAATCTTTACTTTCCAATTTACTTATTCATATCCATCAAATCTTTATCCAAACAAAATTATCTCAATGTAAGACATTAATTAAGGGTTAACTTCCCTTAATATAAAATTTCACTATTCCATGGAATCACTTTTCTATGACTTCATTGACATTCGACACGTCCTTTTTAGTCCTTAATGAAAACTTATACTGAAAATACTTAAATATTTCATGATTCATATAACATACACTATGAATTCCAAAACATAATTACTTCATACATCCAACATTGTTCTTAAACAATTACTCATTATTAATAAACTTATTCATTAATACCACTTTTTGTGAATATTTAATATGAATCATGTATTATGGTTTCTCAACCTCTATCTAATCATTATTCTTAAGATTAATGTAAATAATACTGGAATAACATCACATACCATTAACATGATGTTTTTGGTCTCTTTATCTTCAAATGTATAACCAATAATCTTACTAAAATCCTAATTTTATTTATGATATTTCCAATAAGGAAAAATATTCTTATAATTCCCATACTTTACACATCTGAATCATTAAATGTTAACCATGTTCCTTCTTGTTCTCTCCATTGACTAAAACCATAAATCATAATGTGAGAAACCTTTATCATATTGGGATACCATATAATCATGAAAATTAACTTTAGGGTGCCTATATCAGGTCTCCTAATTAATTAATCTATTACATATTAGGTTTATCCTAGGTTACACATATTCATCCTCTATTTAAATCTGTCATGATAATTCATAAAGATTTTTTGAATTCCCAAAGCAGAACTCTTGAGATTGTCAAAACAAGTGTGCAGTAAGGCATGTTGTTGTGTACCAGATTACCTCGATTCAGGCTTGATACATATTGTTAAAGTTTTTAACCCTATTTACATATGTTCCAAGGCACATACACTTATAGTATTCATACCATTATGTATTTCTAGAAAACCACTCACTCTATCCTTTACCAAAATTCATTTAAATTTTCCTACATGTTAACTCATCCTTATACTTATCTATAGATACATTCCTAGAAATATCCTTAGAAATATACCTAGGTATCCCACTAATGTTTTTTCATTCCAATATTAAATGTTTAACTAAACCTTTTCTCCAATATCAGCTATAGAGACCGCCTCTTTTAATACATTAACATTACATTACTTTTTCAGAATACTTATAGCATTATACCAATAGACACCCAAATACCATACTATTCTCGTGATTTTAGAAACATGTAAACATAAACACTAGTATATAAATTAGCTACATTATCTCCAATTAGGTTCTTCTTGACTAGAACCCTTCTTGGATATGCCATACATATCAAATATCATCACAACCTAGTAAGGAAACATAAAAATGGGTGAGATCAAATGCTCAGAAATAGTAAACAAGGGAGATATGTAAGAATAATCATGGGAATAATGGTATGATAACATGATCATAAAAATAGAATACCATACCCTATATATCAAAGATCATATAAAATAATCTTGGCATTAAGCTTTGAAGTTCATAAAACATGAATCATAAGGAAATAAAGAATATATGATAGGAATGAATAATATATGAATTAAATATGGAGTCATGGAAAACAAAAAATCATATAATATTATTTCCATAGAATTCAAGGCATCACTACCAAATCCATCTTAGTGGACAAAGTCCTTTATTAGACCAGGTTCACTCCTTGTTTGAGCCCTATATTACTCAACTGAGTTTACTCCTCATTCCAGCCCTATAATTCTGAAATGAGTTCATTTATCATTCAATCCATGTCTATATCATGAGATATTAAACATTACCTATTGAATTGTAGGAAGATATAGGTATCACCCATCTCCTAATGATATCATACATAAATGTTCTAGAAAATCACAAACTATCATATCTTAACCCATAAAATGAAATGGGTATCATAAACATGTAATCATATCATAATATTTGGAAAAATATATGTGTTTCATATTCATTTCGTTAGAATCATAGCTCATGGTATAGAAATGGTTTTCCTAAACATATAACACATGAAAGTGAAATGGTTTTCGTAATGACCATGATATCAAGCATAACCCATTAAGAGAAACAATACGGATGGAACCTTTAGATAATTTCTTATAAATTCCTTAGTAACATCAATGGATTTCATCTTATATAGGAAATAATTTTGAAAGAACTTTCAGAACCATTCCTTGAGGAAAATATTCTTTCTTCTTATAAGAAGTATTTTTAAAACATTAAACCTTTATAAAACCCTTTACATTAAAAATACATTGAAAACATTGAAAGAAGGATTGAAAATAATTTTGAAAACCTTTTACAATGAGAACTTCTAAAAATAAGATTGAAAATATTTTGAAAATATTTTTCCTTAAAAACATATAAAATAAGCATCAATAGAATTTAAAAACTTTTTTCTTTGAAAATAATTTCAAAATTTACAAAGAAATATTGAAAAGAAAATTAAAATAAATTTCATTGAAAATGCTTTGAAAACTTATAAATAAATCTTGAAAATGTTTTCAAAATTATCTATCCTAAAATAAATTGAAAAATTATAAATAAATCTTGAAAACCTATTAAAACCCTTCTATAAAACATGGTTTTGAAAGAACACAGATTTGTGATCGAAGGGAGAGGTAATGTCAGAATTTATTAAAAAACCTTCTTAATAATATTATATACCAAATAGTAAAACAAAGGGTACAAATTTATTAATATATCAGTAATAACTATAGGAAAATAAAATTCAGGAGTTTTCTTGAGATATGGATTATAATATTTCAACAAGGGAAGCATAATGATAAACAATCTTGAAAAATGATGATATTGTTTCAATAAACTCTTATCACATAGTAACATTGAACCATACTCCCCATGTAAGAATGTGAAACTACATTAAGATTAAAATATCATTAAATTAATGATATTCATGATATAAAATTTCCAAGGTATTATGTACACCTCCTAAAAAATATAGGTCCATAACATGGTATGTGTCTCAAAGAAGGTATGTTGAGACAAAACTATCTTACCGATTTGGTAAATTTTGAAACATAAACCATATGAAATGAAAAATATATAATGGAAATGTAAATACCAATAATTTTATGTTCAATAATCATATAATACATTCATGGGTAGTATAAAAAACTCACAAAAGGAATGGGAGGTGAATAAAGTCTGTATCTCATGGAAATAAAAAGTGAGATAAAATCCCATTAACTTGTGTCTTGACTCTCATCATAATCATTCTGACCACCTATATAATAAATATAAGTTTATTATACATATATCATAAAACCATATTCTTATATCTAATACTGCATATGGTTTGAATATGACTTTATATTACTCTCTTGTTAACAATTCCATGTTAAAGTTACACTTCGTGTAATATTTCCTTTATTTTTTCCATGTGTCTTAATTTGTCATATATTTGGTCCTTACACTTATATCATGATTTCCAAAATGTAAAAAATGATAGAAATATTATTTATATTCAGTATATGTGTATTATAATAATCTATATAATATATAGAAATATGAAATGGAATACAACGTTCTTGGAGACGGTAAGTCATACGTACGCATGAACATTGTTATATTCAGTATACGTTTATTATAATAATATATATAGTATAAAAATATCATATTATATTATATATAATGGTTTTTTATATAATTTTGGAATAAGGATAGTGGAGAGGGTGGAGAAAGTATATAAAATAAAGGAACTTGAGAGAATTCGTTACCTCTTAATTAGGTAACTCCTTTTGGTTTGTTCCAAAAGGCTAACTTGGATTGAATTCTTCACAAGTTAATGATTCTATGGATAATTTGGAAATATTGGGAGACTATTTTTATATTTTGGATGATAAATAGTGGCTTCAGAGGTGCGAATAAAGGGTAGAGTGACTGCCTTTTTATAGTGGAGGTGAAGTGGCACTATTATAAATACCAAAAGGTATTCAATAATGGGTGGTCTACCTTACCTAATGTGCCTCCCAAATGGAAAAATAATTAATTAATGAGAATTTATGGTTTAAAAAACCTACCAAACACAAAAAAAATGCTCATTTTAATCATTTGGTTCCTTACCATTTAAGATTCCTCAATTTTATTATTTTGGATTTTATTAAAGATTATAGTTTTTAACCAATGTAATTGGACAATTAAGATTAAAATAAAGTCATATTTATTATAAAATATAGATAAAATTAACTATAAATGTGATACTTAGTTTTCAAAATAATAATCTCACATTTTTTGGAAGTTAATTTCTAAAACAAATGCATGTGACGCACAAAACATTGCATAAACTCGGACCGTGCTAACAATGCTTTTACAATATATGGGTCAATATGTAAATTATAAAATATCTATTGTTACATTAAAATTACATATTTAATATATTTTAAAACTTAAAAATAACTTGTAATAATATAGTATTTTTTATTAATTTTAATTCATTTAATGACATAACATTTATTGTAAACTAAGAATAATGTCAATTCTAACATTATTTATTTAACTTTAATTTAAAATATAAAAATAATATTAGAATTTAAAATAATTAAGTTTAGAGATTTGTAAAAGGATATATTAATCTTCATAAATAATTCATGAAAATAATTCAATCAATTCCCTTCACTTTTAACATTTTATTTATTATTTATTTTAGTTAAATATTAACTAAATAATCACTACATTTTCATGTTGGAATCAATTTATGTAACTGCATCATCTCTCAAAATTATTGATAAATTATTATGATAAAAATAACCCAATTATATTGAAAAATTATATGTATAACCTAAAATATATTTTTTTTACATATTTTAATGTTTTATACATGTTAAGGGTAATGAAAGATCCCTCTCTATCTTTTCCCTAACTCAACCTTTTATGTAGGAGATTCTTTTTAATAATATCCCAATAACCCATAAAATTGGAACAAAGTGAGAATATGGTCTTATTATTTGCATAAAATTTATTTTTTATGAGTTTCCAGGTCATTTTGGTTGTTAGGATCAAGGTATAGTCTATAATAAAGCATATCATACCTTAATCATTGTGACAAATTTTAATCACTTTCACTAATATTTTGGGTAGAAAATTAAGTTGGTCTTATAAGACTAAAAATATAGCACTAATTATAAATATTTATTTCCATTTTTCAAAATTCAAATCACAGAAGTGGGACAATTAATTTTAACGCCAATCATGCAGATGTGGTGAGAAAGCAGATTTTTTTAGTAAAAATGTTCAAAAGTTCAATAAGTTTTTATAACCAATTTGTATATAATAATTATTCCATTGAAATAAATTGGTTTAATATATATATAATTGATCTATTTTTACCTTAAAAACAATATTAAAATATATTAATAATTATTTAAAAGAAAATGGATTTTTTAACTACAATACAATATTTTTCACTATTCATAAAAAAATGTGGTTTCAATAAAAATCCAAAAACTTCACCCTAAGATAATTATCAAATTTTGAATTCAAAAATTAATTAAATTTTATCATATTCAATTTCTAAACGTATCTAAAATTAAGTTTATTATTATTCACAGATGGACATGAAAAGTAGTTCATTTGAAAAAATAATATTATTAAATATATAAATAATTTACCAAATATTATGTTTTTCATAATAAATATGTTTTATTTATATAAAACTATGATGGAAAATATTTTAAAAGAAGTTATTACTGTTCATATTACAAATTCTATTGAATAGGTTATAAATATCTCATTTAAATAATTCTAATAATAAAATGATGATTCATAGAAAAATGGTGTTGTGTCTAATGTACGCCATGTCAGTGTTGTGTGTAACAAAAACAAAGTCAGTGCCATGTGAAAGTAATTTTTGACATACTAAAATGTAATAAATCAATGAAAATTAATTTATTCGAAAAAAAATTCACAGATTCTCAGTGTGTTATATTCTACCCTCCTTAAAATGAATTTCACCCTCAAACATTATCTAGGTTATAAAAGGTTTAATACTTGAATGTTTAATTCAAAGAAAATCATATCATAAAAATGAATACTAAAATATTCCATAAAAAGGAAAAGTTAGAACCATAACAGTTTCCCATTGTAACTCAAAATGAGATTCCCACATTGGATAACATAGGTGGGAAGTGAAAATGTGGACATTGAAGAGAAATTTTACCATCATGTTCGGATGCAAAGTGATAAAGAACAAGCTCTGAAAAAAGTTAACAATCACATATCCATAAATCTATAAATACCTAAGGGAGCTTCTGATTCATCAGAAATGAAGGTACTAGGACAACATTTTTGTCTTTAAGATTATTTTTCCTAAAGTTGAAAAACTTTCATGAAAATATATAGTTGGAAGATTTTAGGACAATATAACCCTTTAGTGTTCTTTGATCCAATTCACCTATTTCTCTATAAAAGAAGGTGACTTTTTCATTCCTAAAGTACAAAAAATCATGAGTCCCCTAAAATTTCATCCCATCAGTCATCATCAACACAAGGTAGTTTTAATAGGCTATCCAAAATTCATAAATCCTCATATGGAGAGATAACACTTTAATATAATTAACTTCATGTTAATTATAACATAAACCTTCCATAAATTATTAATCTCATAACCCTTCTGAAAGATGAAAATACAATGCCTTAGAAAGAAAGTCATGAAATCAGCTTAACATTGATATCCCATATATCATACAACAGCTCTAGGTTGTCACATTCCAAATATGGGAATACTTTCATCCTATATTCTCTTGAAACATGTTAGTAACATTAATTACCATAATTCATTTTTTAAAACATGCATGTTTCGTTATTCCAAAGTATATTGGATATATTCCTTAAATCCAAAAATGTTGTAAACCTCAACTTTGATTACATAGACCAGTTTGTCAATAATTAGTTCTAGGGTAATCGGTACAGTATAATTTACTTATTCATATCCAACATATCATTATCCAAACATCAATATCTCAATGTCACAGATTAGTTAACGGTTACCTTCCCTTAATCAAATTTCTACCTTTCCATGAAATCACTTTTCTATGTCTTCATCACCATTCAACATGTCCTTTAAAATAATTAATGAAAACTTATACTGAAATTTATTATATATTTCATGATTCAAATAACATGATATTTTAAATCCAAAACACAATTACATCATTCATACAGCATTATTCATAAACCATTACTTAGTCCCATCAACTTATTACTTAATACCTCTTTCCTAGAATATAAAATATGATTCATAAATTAAGGTTTTTCAACCTCAATCTAATCGCGATTATTATGTATAAGGTAAACAATATTGGAAGAAAATAGCATACCTTTCACATGTCGGTTGGGTCTCTTTATCTTCAGTAGTATAACCAATACTCATACCACTTTCTAATTCACTTTATAAGATTTCCACTTCAGAAATCGATTTTCATAATTCGCATAATTTACACATCTTAAATATTAATTTTTAATGAGGTTCCATATAGTTCTCTCCATTGAAAAAAACTTTAAATCATAGTGTGAGAAACATTTAACATTTTGAGATACCACGTAGTCATGAAAATTACTTATATGGTGCTTAAATCATTGATCAAACTTTTTAAATATTTGAAACCATATGTTTATTAAAGGTTTTTCATATTCATCCACTATTTAAATCCTTCATGATGATTCATAAGGAGTTTGTGACTTCCTAAATCATATCTGTCAAGAGTTTCAAACAAAGTGTGTAGCAAGGCCCAATGTCATGTACAAAATTACCCCGAGTAATGCTTAGGAGATCATGTTAGATTTTTTTACCCCTATGTACATCTATGTTGGAGCCACATCCACTTTAATTATCCAGACATGGATGTATTTCTATGAAACCTCTCACTCTATCCTTTACATAAATTCCAGGATATTTTTTAAATGTTAACCCATCCTTATACTTTTCCATAGATACATCCTTAGAAATATACATAGGGATCTCAAAAAAATTTCTCATCCAAGTTTCCAATGATTAACTAAACCTCTTATTTTATACCAACTATAGAAACCCTTATTTTTCATACATTAATATTATATCGCTTTTGAAGAATACTTAAAACATTATAAAGTAGATTACCAGTGACCATACTAGTCTAGTTTTTTTGGAAACATTAATCATAAAAACTAGTAAATAAATTATCTATATTATCTCCCACAAGGTTATTATTGACTATAACCCCTCTTAAATATAGTAAAAAAAATCACATCTTCATAACCTAGGGAAGGAAACATATATAGTGGTGAGATAAAATACTCATTAAGGGTACATAAGGGAGATATATAAGCATAATAATGAGCATAATGGTATGAAAACATGTTCATGAAAACAGAAGAATATACCCTTCATATCAATGATCATATACATGAACCATGGTGTAAATATTGGTAGTTCAAAATTCATGAATCACAATGAATAAATAACAAAGTCAATGAAATCAAAACATAGGAGTAAAATAATGAATTGTGGAAAAGACACCAGAATATAATATTATTTCCATAGTATTTAATGCATGGCTTTCAATGCAATATTTTTAGATAAAGTCATTTTTTGAACTAGATTTACTCCATGTAGAATCCCTCTATTATTAAACCAAGTTCACTCCTCATTTTGGCCCTTTATACTAAATCAATTTCATTTATAGTTTTAGCCCTGTAATATTGAACCATGTTTAGTTCAGTTTCCGTCAATATCTATCTTAAGAGATATAAATTTTTACCCAGTTAATTTGTTGGAGATATAGGTATCACCCATCTCATAATGAAATCATACAGACATGTTATATAAAATCATAATTTATCATATCTAAACCCATGAAATGAAATGGGTATCATAAAAATATAATCATATCTTAACATTTGAAAAAATATACATTTTTCATAATGATTTCATCAAAATGATAACCTCTAGAAGAGAAACAGATTTCCTAAACAAATAACCCATGAAAAAGAAACGGGTTTCATATAGAAGATGAAATCAAGAATAACTCATTAAAAGAAATAATATGAATGGAACCTTTAGATAATTTCCTATAAAGTAAGGAGCATCATCAAAATATTTCATCTTATATGGGAAAAAATTTAATGACCTTTTAGAAACATTTCTTGAGGAAAATATCCTTTCTTAATTGAAAGGGTCTTTCTAAAACATTAAACATTTTGAAAACCATTTTATATAATATTCATTTGAAAGCATAGAAATAATTTTTTAAAATAATTCTAAAAACCTTTTCCCTTGAAAACATATAAAAATATTCTTGAAAACATTTTGAAAACATTATTCCTTGGAAACATATAAAATAAGCTTAGAAACATTTTAAGAACCTTTTTCTTCGAAACATTTTTAAATCCATTATATTGAGAACACATTTATAAATTATAAATAAATATTTAAAAACTTTTTAAAATAATTTATTTGAAAATAATTTGAAAACATATAAATAAATATTGAAAATGTTAGGAAAACCATTTGAGTAAACATGGTTTTTAAAGAACATAGATTTTCATTGGAAGAGAGAGGTAAAGTCGGACTTTCTTAAAAGAAGATTTCTTAATAATATTTTGTACGATAGAATAGAAACATGGTAAAAATATATGAATATATTATAAATGACCATTAGAGAACAAAATTCATTAATGTTATTGGGATATAGATTACAATATTTTGACAAGGGAAGCATAATCATTAACAATCTCAAAAAGCAATGAGATTGTTTCAATAATCTATTAATACTTAGTAACTTTGAACCATACTCCCCATGTTTTAAATTGAAATTTATTTAATATTGAAATATACTTAATGGAATTAAATTCAATACATAACATGTCAAAGGTAGAATTTACACCTCATAAAATATTTTTTGGTGCATTATATGGTATTTGTCTCAAAGAATGAAAATTGAGACAAAATTATCTTAGCGATTTGGTAACTTTTCAAACAAAAACCCCATGAAAGAAATATTATATAATGGATATTAAAATACCTATAATTTTTATTATAATAATAATAAAATACATCCTTGGAAAATATACACACCACTAAAAAGTAAGGTGTATTGAATAAAGCATGTATCTCACGAAAATAAAAACTGATATAAAAGCCCCTTAACTTGTGTCTTGACTCCCATTATACTCATTAAAAACTCATTTATAATATATATAAGATTATTATACATATATTATAGAACCATAATCTAATATCTAATACAATTTATTTTTTTTAGTGAAATTATATAACCCTCTTGATAACAATTCTGTGTTAAGGTTACGCTTGAGGTAATATTTTCTTTGTTTTTCGCATGTGTCTTAATTTTTTATATATTAGGTCATTATACTTTTATAATGATTTAAATAATGTATAACATTTTATAAATATCATTTATATTCATTATATGTATATTATAATAATCTATAGAATATATAGAAGTATAAAATAGAATGTACCATTCATGGAGATGGTAATTTATACGTACGCATGAATGTTGTTTCTGTTTTTTTCATTATATTGATAGAAAGAAAGTAAATTAAATATATGTTTATATATATATATATAATTATTGAATTATAATAATTATATCATATATTTCATATAATTTTACTGAATCCATATTTAATGCATTCCATGTAGTGTGATAACAAATCACATCACTTTGAGGGGCGGTAGTCCACACTTCCTCAAACGAAATAATTATATTAACACAAAATGGAAGGTATAAGTATATGTGTTTTAAAATAATTAAAGTATGTTAAAGAAATTATAAATATCATATATATTATATATAAACATAGTTCCAATCAAAATTCCCACCATGAGAGGCGGTAAATGAAAAAACGAACAATCGTCGTTTTGTGAGGTGGCAGTTCATTGCACACATACACAGTATGTTCCTAACCAATTAGATGGATGTGTGTGTAAGTTTAGGTAAACAAAATAGAATAAAAACATCATATTATATTTAATATATCATTTTTATTATAGAAACATGGAATAAAGATAGTGGAGGGGGTAGCAAAAGAAAATAAAAGAACGGAGCTTGAGAGAATTTGTTACCTCTTAATTGGGTAACTCCTATTGGTTTGAGAAAAAAGGCTTACATGGACAGATTTATTCCCAAGGGGATTATTCTTGGAGTAACTTATGTATACTGGTAGATTATTTTTTCCAAATTTTGGATGAGCCAAATTGGCTTGAGAGGTGTGAAGAAGGGTAGAGTTCTTTCATTTATTATATGGGAGGGGTGGCACTCTTATAAATACAAAAATATATTCAATATTTGGAGGTATCCCTTATATATTGTGCCTAAAAATGGACAAATTAGGGATTAATGTGAAATTATGTTCTAAACAAACCTAGACCAGTTAAAAATTTGTTCATTTTCATTATTTTTTTCCTTAACTTCTAAGATTCCTTGAGTTTATTATTTGGGTTTTTATTAAAGCATCTAGTTTTCTGTCCTAATTAATTTAACCATTAAGATTAAAATAAATTGATATTTATTATAAAATATAGATCCACATAATTATAAATATTATACATAATTTAAAAAATAATAATCTCATTTTTTTGGGAAGTTACTTTTTAAAATAAGCATATGTGATGCACAAATCACTACTTAAACCCGGATCATGATAACAATGTTTTTACAATCTATGGATCAATATGTTAATTATGAAAGATAAATTGGTCCATTAATATACCATATTTAATTTTTTTAACCTTGATATCACTTGGCAGAATATGGTTTTTTATTGATTTTAAATCATTGAATGAAATATCCTTTATTGTATTTTAATAATAATATCAATTTTGACATTTTTATTTAACATTAATTTCAAAATATCAAACTAATATTGGAGTTGAAATAAATTAATTTTATATATGTGTAAAATGATATATTAATCTTCATAAATAATTAAATACAATAATTCAATCAATTCACTTCACTTTTAACATTTTTAGTATTATTTATTTTAGGTAATTGTTTACTGAATAATCACAACATGGGCATTTTATAAGAATTTGAAGTAACTAAATTATATTTAAAAATTATTGCTAAATTAATATCATAAATATAACTCATTTATCTTTGAAAGTGATATTTACAAGAAAACATATTATGTTATGTACATATTTCAATTTTTATAAATGTTAAAGGTAAGGAAAGTTCCATTTCTGCCTTTTTCCTTACTTAACATTTTATATAGGGCACATCCATTTAATAATATACCAATAACCCATAAAATTATAACTGAGAGGGGATATGGTCTAATTATTGGAATCTAATTTGTTTGGTAAAAGTTTCAAAATCATTTTTTTCTTTAAGATTATGGTTTATTCCCTAATTAATCATAATCTTACCTTAATCAGCGTGATTAATTTTAATCACTTTCACTAATATTTTTTGTCAAAAAATTAGTTGATCTTATTAGAATAAAAATATCATACTAAATAAATCCATGTATTTATGTTTTTGAATATTCAAATAATAGATGTGGTATAATTATGTTGAACTATAATCCCGTAGACATGGCGAGAAAGCAGGGTTTTAAAGATAAATCGTTCAAAAGGTAAATAAGCTTTCATTTCCAATTTCGATATAAAAATGATTCCAATGAACTAATTTTTTTTCATATATTTATAATTTCTCTTTTGTGACTTTAAAAACTCAAATTAAAATATATTAATAATTATTTAAATGAAAAGTAAGTTTTTAACTAAAATACAGTATTTTTTACTATTCATCAAAAAAATTATTTCTCAGGAAAATCCCAAAACATCACCATAATCTAATTTTGAATAAAAAAACGAATATGATTTTATAAAATTAATTTTATTATTTTTCAGAAAAGGACATGAAGAGTAGTTCATTTGAGAAAATAATATTTTTAAATATATGAATATTTTTCCAAAAAAAAATATGTTTTATAATAAATATATTTTATTTATGTAAAAACATTATAAAAACTATTTGAAAATTATTTATTTCTATACATATTATAAAACATTATCAGAAAGGTTATAATTATCGTATTTAAAAAATTCTAACAATAAAATGATGTTTCATATAAATCTGTTATTGTGTGTTGCACACGCCATGTCAATGTTGTGTGTAGCACAAGACAACTCGGAATCATGTGAAAGGAATTTTTGACTTAGTTCAATAAAAGAGATCAATGAAAAGTAATTCATTTGAAAAAAAATATTTTCCAAAATCTCAGGGCATTACATCTTTTTGAGACTTGAGATGCTTTAGACCTATCCTTGATCAAATTGAACTTGAAGAAAAAATTATCCATAAAATCATGTTATTGAAAAGGCTAATAGTAGATCATCCTTGAAATCCCCAAGCTTTCAAAACAAATATATCAGGAAAATCCACATGTGGTTCATTGTGTTTGAAGAAAGCAATAAGAGTTAGATCCCAAAGTGACGAGTAACAATGAACTCAGAAGTCAAAAGCAATGGTTATGGGAATCCTTCGAACTTGTTTAAGGATTTATGGAAAAGTTAAATTGGTTTAAATAGTGTAACGGATTTATGGTTAGATAAGTTGATGAAAAAAAAAGTTTGATCCCCCTTGAAAGGAGATCGAGGTCCCACTCACTCAGGAAGGGGAGGGATCTGAGGGACTACCATTATTGTCATTTCATGTTGAGAGGGGAGCGAAGAAGTGGAACATCCATCTCTTTTAATAGATGTTTTTAGATGAAAATAGGTATATATTGAAACAATTAATGATGGTTTTTATTTAATTAGATATTAGAGATATGGAGTAGTTTCATGGAGAAAAGGATTATCCAAGAAGGGTTTGATCACCCCAAAGGTTATTCCACCATGTGTTGAACATATTCTTAGGATGAAGAGATAAAACATGTGATTCTTGAGTAAAAAATTAATAAATTGTATGGTATACTTATTTGGAATATGTAATCTTGGTGGGAGTGAAAAGGTACATGTGGAATAATATAAGTTCACTTGAGAAGTTCATGGAAGATACTCTCTAACTTTTACCTAGATCAGAGGGTCGAGCGAGTGTAGTCGAGCATTTTTTAGGGAAACATTTTGGGCCCCATGGTCTTTGTGCCTTTTTGATTTATGACCAAATTGTTTCATAAACTGTAATAGGGAATATATTAGTTATCATAAACATTAATTTTTATTGAGTTTTCCTTTTCAGGTTTTTAACCATATAAGCCTTTGTGTCTCTCTAGATTTTCCGTTCAATGACTTTAATTTGGACTATATAGGTATGAGGTTTAAGTTCATACATTTTTTACCAAATTTCTTTGAGTCTTATGGTCTTACATCTTGGAAAAAAAATATCTTACAACATATACATCATGGAAGAGTAAAAACCCAACCTGAATAGGATCCCAATGCTAGTATAGATTGTCCTATGGCGTAATACACATAGTTTAAGGTCATGGTATTGGGAAAAGGATTCCATATGGTCTAAGGATAATAGGCCTCAACATAACTACATACCCTATTAGAATAAGAATCAAGCCACATGTAGATATTATAATTACCCTTTTTATTTAGATCGATCTCATATGTTGGAAAAGGGTAATTTTATTTTTTAACCTCATATTGGATATAGACTATGATAAGCTCCATCTCTCATACACTAGATAAAAATTCTAAGATTCATATAGAATAGGTTATTTTTTTCTATTATATGGCCTAGAAAATAATACATTAATATGGATCACATATACGAAATGGGTTGTGTTGGGAATCCCGCTCTAAGAAACTTATGGTTGTGCATGATTGACCATATATCATGCATTATAACATCATCCGATAAGGTCTCCTATTTTATATATTTTAGGTTCACACAATGAGTACCTTATTCTATTCAAGTTAACATCATACAATGAGGATGAGGGTTATATAGTTTAACATTGTGTAATGAGGATGTTGTGAACAAATGTTATGATTTTAAAAAGTATCTTTAGAGAAACCGTATATTATTTTGGGGTGTTTGAATGTTGGGACACATTTATCAACTCATAATCTTCTAGATAAGTAACCATATGTTTTGGGTTCTTACATAGGTTTGAATCATGTATCTATGTAAGTTGAGTCTCATAGACTTAACCATTCTATATAGTTTCAGTCTATGTAGTGTGGACCAAAGCATTTCAGAATTTATTCTCATCTAACATGAAACCTCCTTAATGGAAACTGTAGAGTGTCAGGAATAAAACACAGAAATATTCTTGATATCTTTAAACATGGGGATATTGATTAATTAAATCACCTTATAAATTTTCTGAGGTATAAATAATTAATAATAATTATTAGAGGGAATAGGTTCACCATTAGTAATAGTGGAATCCCATTCCTAAACATCAAGGAAATAACTCATGGGGTTAAGGTGGATGGTTCCTTTGGGACCAATTCAACTCTTTGGGGTAGATTCATAGGCTCAAAAAAATGTTCTATTTATTTTCATTTCATAGTAGTGTCCATTCATATTAATCAATCCCTATTAAAACTGTTTTTCTAAAAGAGAACCCCAATATGATTAATAAACTCAACATTTTAGGATGTAATAAGGATTATATAAACATAGATAATTTGGTGATTCAAAAATAAAAAGTATTGAAGTAGTTTGGGTGGAATAAAGGACGTTTGAATGGTTTTATAAAATTCTATGGCTATATCATCATTTATTAGATACACTATTTGGGTAGGAGGAATGACTATGTACTGAGTGGAGGGGTTATATAAACCTCACAAGGAATAGATTTGGGACTAAATATATAATGGGGTTTTCTTGGTTATTTATTAATATCATTTATTATTGACCTCTATGAGTATTTTATATTCAAAATAAATGGACCATACTATAAGAAACTGGTTCTTCTACTTGAGGTACAGGTTTATTCTTTTCCTTTTTGCTAAAGTGTTTTTGAGAAAATAAGGAAAATGAGAAAAATCCAAAAATTTGTGACTACACGTCATGTACTTTTCCACATACCGTGTACTTTGGCTATGTGGGATGGGTACACAAGTTGTGTAGGCCTATCGGCAATGAAGGGTGTAAAAACTGACTACACGACATGTATAGGGTATTTACATGCCATATATTCAGTCGGCAGGTGAATAGTAAGGCGGTGGAGGCAGCCGCGAGCGGAGTGATAGTACACGCCATGTAATCAGGAATACACATCGTGTACTCATGTCGACAGATGAACAGTTCGGTGGTGAAAAAGTATCCACCATAGGAATAGTTAAATGAGAAAATTTCACGACATGTACTTGAGAGTACACGCAATGTAGTTTGTTTCTTATGCATGAAACAAGCAGTAGACTCCTCTGTTCACAGAGGAAGCTTAGAATTCCGGAGGATAGTGGGAGAGATGGCCGGAGCTTGGAGAATCTCCCGACCGCACACCGGGAACATGATTCCTACGTCGTCGATCTCCATGGAACCGCCTGGGTAAGCTATTCCTTCTCCTGGAGCCTTTCTTACCAATTATTTCCCAAGGGAAAGTTATTTGAGTTTGAACGGGATTATGTTCATATCATATATTCTCTGTTCTTGTTTGTTACGGGAGGCATCATTCAAGTATAAATATCAGAGATGATCGAGGTAGGTGGTCTGATGTTTATTTCCAACTGTGGTGTTGAAATTGTGTATCGTTGTGCTATGAACCCATGTTTGGGGCATCGTGTGGCTGAGGCCTTGGTTGTTATAAATATCTAGAACTATATAAGTAATTGAATGTAACTATAAATTACTATTTGGGATAACTTCTTGGATCTAGGACAACCCCAAAGGTGCATTCCTCTGTTTAGCCATTTCCCCAGGATACCCAAGCATATACCATGATTATAATGTTCAATGCTTTTTATTGAGAGAAAGTTTATATAATTTTTTGGTTTATGCCTTTGGCTCGGCTCGGTTCCTTTAGCCCGTGGGTATTGTTTTCTTAGCCTGAGGGTAGTGTTTCGTTTAGCCTGTGGGCATCCTTTCAATGCATGTGGGCAGTATATTCTATTCCTTTGGGCGACACTTCATACGCTTGTGGGAAATATTCTTTATGCATGTGGGCAGACACCTTTGGGTTTTGATTCTAGTTACCCGAGGGTAATGATTGTACGTATGAGGACAGTGTTATCATGAATATTCACAGTGGTAATTTTCATGTGTTATACCTGCCAAGTTAAATCACAGGCTTGTCATGGTTAGATGAATACTAAAATGGAAATATAAATGATATAGTTAGTTACTGTTGAGTATTGGTTTGTTTATTGCATTTATTACTGCACACTGTTGTTGCACATTTTCACTGACAGTTTGGCATGGGACTTTGGTGGGTGCCTACTGGGATTTATTTCTCACACTTTGTTTGGGTTATGTCTTTGGCCCAAACAGATTATGTTTCTGCAGGTGTCCACAGGGGAAAGGGTCCATATACAGGTACATGATTGTTGAAGAGGAGTAAGAGAGCATGGGACCGAGATTAGGCTTGTGATGCTGCTGCATTATGTTTACTCTTCTTTGTTATTTTTTGTTCTACCTTGTACTATGAGTTGTATTTTATTGTATTGTAGTGTATCCTGTTTTGGATATTTTCATATAACTAGTAACATGCTACATCTTTATATATATGACTGCTGGTTCCCTTTACTTCATATTTTCCATTTCAGTTGTATATTGTTTTCTGCTTCCACAGTTGTATGTTATATTTATTTTCCACTATGCCACTTTGATAAATGAGGGCATAGTTTCCGCACTATCATACCTGGGCCCTCGCTGCTAGTCGGCAGCCTCTGGGGTTTGGGGAAATGCGCTTGAGGTCATGTGACCAACTGGGTTCGGGGCACACGTTGAGTCACTTCCGGATCTGGGACGTTACAAAATGGTATTACAGGGGTTCATTTCTTTGAATTACTATTTGGAGCCTTAGTCAGGGATAAGATGTACATGGTAGTTGGTAATTAGTTGTTCCTGGGAGTAGCTAACCTGTGTACAGGGAAAATCTAGTCTGCCTCATTATTGCAATTATTACTGGTTTTGCAATTTTACAATTAATTTAATTTTCACCGTTGGGTGACGCACTTGTGATTGTGCTGTTTATATGTTATACATGGGTTCTATTTAGTTACAACCCGAAGAGATGTGGGTATTCCATTTCATGCATCATTTAGTCACATGCTAGAAATCACATGTCATGCATTCTTTCCATGTCATGTAGGTGCATTAGAAATTTCATGTTGTTGTGATAGTTGTTGTGCCAGAAAAGCATGATGTTCTGATAGCTGCTTTGATAAATACCTGCTATTTGAAATGGTATTTTTGTGTGAGGTTTCTGATAAAATGAACGCCAAACTTTGGTTCTTGAGGAGTATGGGCCCTCAATGACCGGAATTTGGTCGATCATTAACGTGTTTACCTTATTATAACTTGTGTAAGATTCCAAGCTTTGATTCATGGGGAGTATGGGCCCTCACGGATCAGAATTTGGCACTTAGGTGTTTGTTCAGTGTTTTTATGCGTTTCACAGTGGTTTCTGAGGGTTAATATCCGAAAAACCCATCATTCACGCCGTGTATTTCCTTAGACACACGTTGTGTGTTCTTCTGTTCTGGAAGAAAGGTATACTTTTTGAGTACATGTCGTGTACCTTATGTACACACCATGTAGTATCTTCCTGTGTCATAGGTCATGTGGGCAGGGATACGGGGTAGGGAATGGCTTGGGGAAACATGTTGTGTACCGTTTGTACACGCCATGTAGAGTTGACCCAGGGTCCACCCGTATAACTTACAACACGGACGAAGGAAACCTTAAGACATACACATCGTGTCTACTTTGGACACATTGTGTAGTCTGACTCAGGTAACCGGCTGTGTCACGAACAACATGGTTCGGTGTTATCTTTCCTAGTACATGCCGTGTTTTCCTGGAACACGCCGTGTAGTGTTAGCCATGTAGTTAGCCGTGTATCGAGAAACATGGGTCAGTCTGGGGATTCTTTGAACAAGCCGTGTATTTTTGGAACACGTCATGTAGTTTGACCTAGGTACAGAGGCCGTGTAATGAATAACATTGGCTGATGAAAGCCTGTCAAGTACACGTCTTGTGCCTGTGGGACACACCGTGTAGTTTTGTTTTAGAAGAGCCATGTGTCTTAGCCGTGTAGAAGGACTCGGGAAAGGAAGGAGGATTCAAGTACATGATGTGTATTCAGAAGACATGTCGTGTGTTTGGGGTGTTACACGACAAGTTTTAGCTAGAGTACACGCCCATGTGGATGGCCTATGAGATCACGCCATGTAGAATTTATACATGTTGTGTAGTCAAGTTTTATAAATCTTGAATGCTTTCTTTCTCTTATTACTTTCTTGGCCTCTTCATTTTCAGTATTTGATACTCTTGATCTAAGGTGTGTGTTTGACCTTGTAGAGCCATGCCACCGAGAAGACAACCAGTTCTTTTCCAGGAGATCGGAAACTATTATACTCTTGAGATGGTGGGACATCGGCTACCAGTGGATCCTCCAGTAGTTCCAGATGCAGAGCCAGCCATTATACCAGATATAGGCATGGATGCGCAGTTCCATGAAAGCTTCATGTGGTTAATGCAGACCTTCCAGGGAGCACCGCAGGCCGCCACATCTATGGAAGAGTTGACGCGTATCTTTCAACAGCAGCATCCACCTACATTTTCAGGGTATGGAAGATCGTAGGCTACAGAGTCATGGATGGATTCGATGCAGATGATATTCGATCATCTAGAGACGCCTCCAGGGCAGAGGGTCAAGATCTCTACAGACAAGCTACGTGATTCCGATAAGAGATGGTGGGAATTCACCACCCAGTCTGAGCATCACTGTGACATGGCATGGGAAGATTTTATGGCAACCTTCTATGAATTCTTCTTCCTAGAGACGCTGAGGGAAGATTGAGCTCGAGAGTTCATGAATCTATTTCAAGGAACCATGTCAGTGATGGATTATTCTTCTCTCTTCACTGAGCTTCAGCGTTTTGCACCTGTTCTGGTGGGTGATGGGGTATTGAGGGTTAGATTCTTTGAGGATAGTCTTTGATACGACATCTGAGCATTGGTGAATGTTTTCAGGTTTCCTACCATGCATGCTATTTTGAACCAGGCACTGATTACTAAGTGGAACCTGTAGGAAGCTAGTGGTGTGGGCCAGAGCAGTTCGACATCAGTTTCTGGTACTATTTCTACCTATAAGAGGAAGAGGTAGATGTACTTCTCCCACGATGGTATTACTATCCAGAAGAATACTTCAGGTGGCAAGGTCATGTACTACCAGTGTGGTAAAGAGTGGCATGAGAGACCGCCATGTCCACGTAACCCAATGGAGTGGAAAGCTTGCGGCAGGATGAGTCATCTCCAGCGTTATTGCAGGGCATTTCCACCATAGGATAATGAGAGGAGTTCTATTCGGACTCAACGTGCGGGAGCAGGACCAGTAGCTTCTTACCAATCAGGAAACTGGAATATGTTAGGACCTATAGGCAGAGATTGTGGTCGTGGCCGTGGTAGCTAGACACCAGGATCTCAGAGTCAGCATGGCGAGTCAGTTCAGGGTATCCAAACTGTGTCACAGGGCTGCGGCACTGGGAAGGCATATGTAGTGCAACAGACCCAGTAGGAGTAGGATCCCAGACCTTCTACTTCAGAGGTACTATTTTAGTAGCTTCTGTTTTATCTTTAGTACTTTTTGATACGGGTGATACACATAGCTTTATATATGTTCCCATTTTGGAGATCCTTGGGCTCTATTTTTATTCTTATTTTGGTGTTATGGCTCTAGACACTCCACTAGGGAATAGAATGGTAGGTGTACGTTAGAGTAGAGAGTTCCTCCAAAAGGTTTGTGGGTGTCACTTTCTATGGGACCCCTATGTCTTAGAGATGACAGCTTATGATTTCATTCTCAGGATGGACTGGGTGGTACCCTTTTGAGCCTTTGTGGATTGTTATCATCAAGGGTGAGTTTTACATCACCAGAGGGAAGAGAGTTTCTATACAAGGGTGAATGGGATGTCCAAGCGAGTCGAGAGGGACCCAAGCATCGTGGGTGAGGTGGTGTGATAGCTCAGATCGTGAGTTTATATCTATATGATCAAGGGACATGTCATAAGGATTTACCTCCAGTAGTTTTCGTTTCAGGGATGTCTTCCCGAATGACTTTTCAGGTCTTCCTCTGGAGAGAGAGGTTGATTTCTCTATTGAGCTTGTGCTAGGAGCATCACCAGTATCCATTCATCCTTATAGGATGGCTACACCATATTTGTAAGAGCTCAAGAGGCATTTGGAGGATCTACAGGAAAATAGTTTCATACGACCAAGTACTTCTCCATGCTGATCGCCGGTCCTCTTTGTGAAGAAGGAAGACGGTACCCTTAGACTCTGTGTGGACCATCAGAAGCTGGACCAGTTGACGGTCAAGAACTGATATCCCCTACTGGGGATTGATGATCTTTTTGATCAAATTCGAGGTGCACGAGTGTTCTTGAAGATTGAATTGAGATCCGGATATCATCAGTTGCACGTTACACCATCGTACATTCATCTTACAGCTTTTCGGAGTAGATATGGTCTCTACAAGTACTTAGTTATACCGTTCGGACTCACGAACGTGCCAGCAGTTTTCATGGCTTTTATGAATCGTGTCTTCCATCCATATATTGATTATTTTGTGGTGGTCTTCATGGACGATATCTTGTTTTACTCTCACACTCGACACGACCATGCTACCCATCTTGAGATCGTATTGAGTACACTGAGAGAGCATCAGCTATATGCTAAGCTCTCAAAGTGGCACTTTTGGATAGACTATATTCACTTCCTGGGTCATATCATCTTAGAGGCAGAGGTTTTGGTAGACCTAGAGAAGGTGAGAGCAGTAGTTTCCTGGGAGCAGCCTAAGAATGGGTTTGAGATACTGAGTTTCTTGGGGTTGGCTAGTTACTACATGCATTTTATATAGGACTTCTCCTACTTAGCAACACCGTTGATTGATTTGACTAAGAAGGGCATGATGTTCATTTGGTCAGAAGCTTGTGAGACAGCCTTTCAGGAGATGAAGGGTAGGTTGACATTAGCACCAGTCCTGGTCCTTCTAGAGCATGGGAAGAGCTATACGGTTTATTATGATGCATCAGGGATTGGGCAAGGAGAAGTATTGATGCAGGGAGATCGAGTTGTTGTGTATAGGTATCGGCAATTGAGGCCACATGAGAAGAATTACCCAACACATGATCTCTATTTGGCTGCATTTTTTCATGCATTACGCTGTTAGAGACATTATCTCTTGGGAGAACATTTTTTGGTTTTCACTGACCACAAAATACTCAAATACATCTTTACTCAATGTGATTTGAACATGAGACCACAAAGGTGGGTCGAATACCTTTAGTATTTTGACTTTGTGCTTGCCTACACACCTGGTAAAGGTAACACAGTTGCTAATGCACTGATCAGGAAGACTCAGATACAGGCAGTTCATGAGGCCAGTGGTGAATGACAGCTTATGGCATTGTTCTCTGAGATTCATTTGGAGGTGCATGATAGTCAGGGGAAAACCTATCTTTCTTCCTTAGTTGTGACTTTGACAAAGTTAATATTTTCACATTTATACATATGTTTTTAAATGATTTAATCCCTTCCCATTAATCAATTTTATCTTATTTGCATCATTTTATGACTTTTGGTGAGTTTTGAGCTTAAATGTCAAAAGTGGTTAATTCTGGACCTTTAACTGTTTTATGATGACGCTGTATTTCGATCATAAATCCTGAAATGTTGATCTAATTAATGTGATTATTTTTTTAGTATGATATGGTTCATTGGATACATATTATTCTTTTGGACCAAGTTCCAATTCGAATTTCTACATGCCTAAAAATATTAGTCAATGTGAAAAGTTATTCTGGACGGCAGAATGAACCATGACTCATTCAAAGAATCATATCTTGGCCAAACGACCTCCAAATGAAGTAGTTTCAGATGGGTTAGAAATATTACTAGAAGGGTCATATTTTCACAAAATATCAAAAATAAATTCATTCATTAATGTCTCCAATTCAATGGTCAAAGAAGGGTTGGTGGAATAGTGTTTGGCAGCTAGGAAAAGTCTCTTCCTTTTAGGTGGCCATAACTAATTCCACAGGGCTCCAAATGAATTAAAACTTCATGGGTGGATGTCCAATTCCATTAGTCACCTATTATAATCAAGGAACTTGTCCGGATTCGACCAAATGGTGGGATAACTGAAGCTGAACTTCTGGTGGACAGATTCTGGAGGAGAAACTTTTGGTTCTTTCTTTTCTTTCTTTTGTTCTTTTTAGTTTTGTAATATATTCATATTCCCCCTTATACTCAATTACACTTACCATGGTGGGGTAAATATTATGAGTGATTGGGGAAGGTTTGGTTTTCCATTTTGTAATGTATGAATTCATGCGCTTAATGTTATAAAATGTTTTCTCTATTATGAAGTTGGTTTCAATTGTAATAACAGCTTATATTATCTTGTGAGATTGTATTTGATTTTATATTATATTGTTATTATTGATTTTTTTAATGATAATTATATCCCTCAATAGTTTACGGTCTATATACGATGGAATATATCATAACATAGTGGTGAAGTACTTGGTGATCGTCTGTACGTGTGAGATTTGTACTGAATATTCAAGATTGTTTGGGATTAACAAGACCCGATTGGGAATTGCCTTAATCAATTGAGGGTATTCTCTACAACTCTTTCACAAAAGGATAAATATTAGACCAAACGTAGATTTTAGTAAGTTTTAATCTCCCCAACATCATTAAACAAATTAGTGAGATGAAGCAATTGTTAAATCTCATTTTAATCGATTTAATAAAAAAGGAATGAATAAATAAGAACTATGATAACATTGCAATTGGAAAACCAACCTGACCTGATAACCCAATAATTATCACTATTTTTAATAACATTACTTTTCAATTTGTTTTAAATCTTGTACTTTATTGCTTTCTTTAGTTTTGTTTCATTGTTTTCAAAATCAAACAAATTGAAATACAAAGTGACAAACATGATTGTTGTGCGCTCCTCTCTGGAGACAACCTAGGTTAACCACTATAATATATTTTAACTTAGTGAATAATTTTTTTTCCACACCCAATGAAAGGAACGTGTCAGACTTCTACCCTCCTGGATAGAGTGAGGATGAGATAGTTATCTTATTCAGAAGGCCTAGTTCTATAAGAGTCGGTGGCATGTGTGGAACCTACTCCTAGTTGGACGATAGGTGATGATGAGGTACTATGTATCCATGGATGAGTATGGGTTACAGGGGACATAAGAAAGGAGTTGATGTGGGGGTTTCATGCTTCAGCGTGGGCAGTGCATCCCGTAGTTACCAAGATGTATTGTGACTTGAGAAGTCAGTATTGTTGGCCAGGTATGAAACGGGAAGTACCTGGTTTTGTTACGAGATGTTTCACCTGTCAGCAGATGAAGGCAGAGCATCAGAGGACAGCCGGACTGTTATAGCAGTTACCCATTCCGGAGTGGAAATGGGATGATGTCGCGATGGACTTCGTGACTGGGTTTTCGAGGTCACCTCGAGGTAATGATTTCATATGGGTTGTTGTGGACAGACTCACAAAGGTAGCTCACTTTTTACCGATCAAGGAGACCTTCGGTGTTTACGAGTTTGGGAAGTTGTACATCCGAGATGTAGTACGCCTTCATAGGGTCCCTCATTCTATCATTTCATATAGGGATTCACACTTTATGTCTCGTTTCTGGCAGATTTTTCAGAGGGCACTGGGTACACAGCTGCTTCTGAGGACAGCTTGCCACCCTCAGACTGATGGCCAGTCAGAGCATACGATATAGGTGTTTCAGGATATGTTACGCGCATGCGTCCTAGACTTTGGGGGCTCTTGGAAGAATCACATACCCATTTTTGAGTTTTCCTATAATAATAGTTTTCATGAAACTATTGAGATGTCACCTTACGAGGCTTTATATGGTAGGCCTTGCCGATCACCTTTGTGATGGATGGAGGTAGGTGAGGCAGCTTTACTCGAACCATGTCTCATGCCAGAGACTACTGATCAGGTTCAGTTGATTCAGAAGCAGATGGCTACCATACAGTCTCATTAGAAATCTTATGCTGATTGTCGTAGACAACCCTTAGAGTTCGTGGTTAGGGATCAGGTTTTCTTGCATGTCTCGCCGAGGTTGGAACACAGAAGGAACATGAGACTTGTTAAACTTTCACCGAGGTATGTGGGGATGTTTGAGATTCTAGAAAGAGTCGGGTTGGTTGCCTACCAGTTTCAGTTACCATAGCGGTACTGGTCCATTCATGACGTCTTCCATGTATCTCAGCTGCTCCACTATCATTCAGACTCGTCTCACGTTTTTCATCCCGAGGAGGTTGAGATTCAGGTCGATGCATCCATTGAGGAGCATCTGATTCGTATATTTCATAGGACCATGAAGGTTCTCTGAGGCTGGTCAGTTCCTCTCGTACGGGTGCTATGGTAGCATGGCCGAGTGCAGGATGAAACCTGGGAGCGGGAGACTGACGTACGTGCTTAGTGGCCAGAGTTGTTCTAAGATTTATCTTCTCCACCCTTGTAAAGTCAATTCAGGGACGAATTTCTTTAAGGGGGGAAGTTAGTAAGAACCCAGTTCTTCTTTGTGAGGTACGGGTTTCTTCTATTCCTTTTTTTCTTAAGTGTTTTTGAGAAAATAAGGAAAATTGGGAAAATCCCAAAATTTGTGACTACACATCATGTACTTTTCCACACTCCATGTAATTTGGTTATGTTGGATGGGTACACAAGGAGTGTAGGCATGTGGGTAATGAAGGGTGTAAAAACTGAATACACGCCGTGTATAGGGTATTTACATGCTGTGTATTCAGTCGGCAGGTGAATAGTAAGGCGGTGGAGGTAGCCGCTATTGGAGCGATAGTACACGCCGTGTAATCAGGAATACACGTCGTGTACTCATGTCGATTGATGAATAGTTCGGCGGTGAAAAAATAGCCGCCAGAGGAACAGTTAAATGAGAAAAGTACATGCCATGTACTTGAGAGTACACGCTATGTAGTTTGTTTTTTTTTTCTTAAAACGGGTAGTAGCCTCCTCTGTTCAGAGAGGAAGCTTAGAATGCTGGAGGAGAGTGGGAGAGATAGCCGGAGCTTGGAGGATCTCCCGACCGCACACCGGGAACCCAATTCCTACACTGTCGATCTCCTTGGAACTGCACAGATCTGCTCCGTTATTGTTTGTTTTGGGAGGCTTAGTTGATGTATACCGATCAGAGATGATCAAGGTAGGTGGTCTAATGTTTATTTCCAACTGTGGTGTTGAAATTGTGTATCGTTGTGCTACGAACCCAAGTTTGGGGTGTCGTGTGGATGAGTCCTTGGTTGTTTTAAATACCTAGAACTATATAGGTAATTGAATGTACCTTTAAACTGCTGTTTGGGATCACTGCTTGGATCCAGGACTACCCTGGGGGTGCGTTCCTCTGTTTAGTTGTTTGTCCAGGATACCCAAGGGTATGCCATGATTATAATGTGCATTTCTTTTTATTGAGAAAAAGATTATATAAATTGTTGGTTTATGCTTTGGGCTCAGCCCAATTCCTTTAGCCTGTGGGAAGTGTTTTCTTATCCTGATTACAGTGTTACATTTAGCCTGTGGGAAACCTTTCTATGTCTATGGGCAGTAGATTCTGTGCCTGTGGGTGACACTTCATATGCCTATGTGCAATATTTGTTATGCCTGTGGGAATACACCTGTGGGTTTAAATTCTAGTTACCTGAGGGTAAGGATTGTACATCTGAGGATAGTGTTATCATGAATATTCATTGTGGTGATTATCATATGTTATACCTGCAAAGTTAAAGCATTGGATTGACATGGTTAAATGAATATTAAAATAGAAATATTACTGGTAGAGTTAGTTACTTTTGAGTACTGCTTGGTTTATTTCATTTACTACTGCACACTACTGCTGAACATTTTCACTAACAGTTAGACATGGGCCTTTGGTGGGTTCCTACTGGGATTTAGTTATCACACCCTATTTGGGTCATGTCTTTGGCCCAAACAGACTATATTGTTGCAAGTTTTGACAGGGGAAAGAGTCCCTGTATAGGTACATGATTGCAGTAGAGGAGTAGGAGAGCATGGGACCGAGCTTAGCTTGTGATGCTACTGTGTTCTGTTTACTCTACTTGTTCTATTTTGTTCTACCTCGTACTTGAGTTTTATTTTATTTTATTACAGTGTATCCTATTCTGGCTGTTTTCATAGAACTAGTAACATGCTGCATCATTTTATACATGACTGCTGGTTCCCTTTACTTCTGTTGTCCATTTCATTTGTATATTGTTTACTGCTTCTACTATTGTATGTTATATTTCTTTTCCACTGTGCTACACTTTTCCAATTGAGGGCATAGTTTCCCCACTATCAGACATGGGCCCTTGCTTTTAGTTGGCAGCATCTGGCATTTGGGGAAATGCGCTTGAGGTCATGTGACCAACCGGGTTCGGGGCACCCGTTGAGTGGTTTCCGGATCCAGGAAGTTACACATACGCCATTGGGTTTAAAGGTCATGTGGTTGGGCTAAATTTAAAATAATTTAACATTATGATTCGAGGATTTATATTCCATTTTGTTTAATTTAGTATGATGAGGAATTGTTCTACGAAGTTTAGAGACTTGTGTAATGTAATTTTTTGAACCCCATGTGAATTGATTAGAGCATGTGCATCTGGAATAAAATAAAAAGTTATTTTGGTTGGTCTCATAATAAGAATTATGGGTATCACTACATTTCCCATGATAAAAGAATCAGTCCATAAATAGTTCTATTTATGGAGCCTACATAGATCTAGATCAAACATGGTATGGTTGAAATATTTGGTTCTTAGAAATGGTCCATGAATGGAGGATCCTAACTGGATTGGGGTGGTGAAATTAAAATGGAATTGTCACATTCCTCTATGGGTGTATAGCCAAGGTCCATGTGCTATCTTGACTCTTAAATAGATCTGGTTCACATGTATTGAAATTAATCCATACAGAATTGGATAATCAATATTTTTAAAGGACTCACAAGATGGATCATATATAATTTCCATTTTATAGTAATGTAATGAGTACTTGGTTTTACCTACTTTTAGTTATGATGCCTCTAAGTCTCATATATCAAAATGATAAACTAAAACTATTATGATCATGTGAGTCATTCTCATTGTTTAAATTATTGGGTGACTATAAAATTACTCAAATTGAACATGACTTCGTAACAAGGATTTATATTAACCGTATAGTTTACTATCATATCGATATCATGAAAATTTTGTGTATTTTATAATCATATATCAAGGAATTTGGGTTAGTTTTGTATGAATTTTATTTTCATGTGATGTGTAATATATTTTCCTAGTCTTGGTTAATAAAAACAACCAATGTGAATGAGGGAAGGGACCTACAACAAGACAAGTTGGGGATATATTAAATTTTTATTGTTGAACCCTATTTATGAATTAGGGGTATAAATGGGTATCCCATGATATGAGAATGAAACCACACACAGTTCTTATAATGGGTCCCTATATATATCCAAATATTATATAGGGGTGGGGTCATTTATTTATCTACAAAAATTAACCTCAACTGTAGTTAGTAGAAAATGAAATGGATAAGTATATAAACTTGATAAGGAAGGAATCATGATGTGGATGAGGTCCCATTTCTAGTATTAAGTTATATAAATATGTCTTAATGTATGGTTAATGGAAAAAACATAGAATAATCTAGAAATACCATACCCTAGAAACCCTTTGCATTGATCTAGTTCATATGTAAAAATGAGGTATGGTTATAAAAAAGGACCATATTCATAAATTTTAATTTCATAACCTAAAGACAATGGTTTCATATAATTTAAGATTATAGAGTCGGGATCAATATGAGATCACTGAGCAGGGGAGGGGTTAATGAGTGGACCTTTTTCTATTTAAAATTTTTTCTTTTTCAATTCAACCTTTGTTTCTCATTAACTAATTGGTCTAATTTTCTTATGTATCATGGCCTTACCTTGAATGATGATTTAAATCAAATGCATATAACACAAAGATTTATAATGTTCTATAAAAAGAACTAATCCTTTACATGTTAGTTATTCACCCTAAAATTGATTCTTCTCTATATCAAAAGGTGATTAAAAACAATAAATAGTTGTAATCCCCTATTACAATCTTGTTAAACCCCCATCTCTAATACACCTTTATTGGTTGGTTATACACCACAACTACACCTTCTTCTATAGTTATTGGTCATATCCCCAATCAAAAATATTCTAGAAACTAGTTATACCCCTTGATAAATCTATAAAATTTAGATGGATGATCCACTAAAGAAAGATATTTTGATGATCATTTTCCTTGATCTTTTTGGATAACACTTTCCTATATACACTTCAAGAAACTTTATAGCCTCGTGGTCTTTTTCAATAAGTTTTGATTTTCTATAATTGATCAGCTACCTCAGCGTAATAGTCATTGGGTTGTTCTTCCTTCTCGTATAAGTCCAAGACTCACCTAAATTTGTTGAAGTAGTGCACAAAAATTGTTCTTTGTTATTTTATACCATAATAATACTTTCTCAAATAAATTAACTTCTTATTGAATTATAAAACCTCATTCATGTGTGATAAAATTCATGATCTTCTCATGGAATAAACCCTATAAAATTTATTTTAGTTCATTACTATATCATGTACAATTTATTAATATGTCTTTGATTCTTAATGTATCAATATTTATTTTTTCTTTTGGTAATATACTATATTCCTAAGGACCCCTTTTTCACTTCACAGTATGCCTCAAACATTCATTTTATCACATGAATGTAAATTCTTGTAAATAGTTTGGGTAAACCCAAATGAGTGTTGGATTCTTCTTCGACATGCATGATACTCCTTCATGAAAGTGAAATCATACAAACTTCTTCATGAAAGTTACATTATTTTTTTTTACTTCTTCCTTATTGAATGAAATAATGAATCATGAAATAACTTATTCAAATAAACTAAGTGTGTGGGATGGATAAACTATCTTCATGTAACCCACACGAGTTCTCAATTATAGTTTAGGACTTTCACAAGAGTTCACACACAAATTAAGGGCTTCATGGAACTAGTGTTTTACAACGCTCTTAGAGAGAGATAAACACATATAAAAGGCCCATCTGATACTATTATCCCACACCTAATATAAAATATTCATTATTCCTTTTCTTTGTGAAAAAATTTCTCAAATATTAACTATTTTTCTCTTGAAAACAATAATACTCAACATTAGGAATAACACAAATGATTGAGGTTCTTCTCCTTCTATAGGTGATTATCACCATTTCACATCAAATTTTCAAGCCGTGCCAATGATAATTATCATTGAGAAAAATATCTCAATGTATCTCAATATTATTCTTGTGAAATTCATTTTATTTCAATCTTCATTACATGTAAAAATAATTCACACCTCCCTCTGTGATGAACTCATTATGTGAATTATTATCATCACATATTCTAATTCATTTAAAGATTTAATGATTCCATGAATATCAACTGCTCAATATATAACCTGAAACATCATTTTCATTTTTACTCAACTTATTTGAGTTAACTAGTTGCATTCAAGATTGAGATTACATGCATGGAGTTTATAATTCTTATTGTCTCATTAACATGATCAAAATATACCAATGGAGATCTTAGATTGATAATTTTATGTTTGTAATGAACTCTGAAAAACTGTTAATCCTAGATGAATCCATATGTAGAAGAAAACACCACATAAAAAGTAGGCATCTCAAATTAATGAAATCAAACATCCATTCTTATATCTATATCATTTTGGTTAAAAAGCTATAATGTTGTGGTTATGGTGTCCCACGTCACTCATCTCCTTGTTATGTCACTCCTTCATAATATATCATCTACAAACTATAGGTCATTTCAATGTAGTGGGTGATTATCACCCTCATAAATCCATCCACACATGGGACATTCTATTTTACACCACCCCATGCAGGCCTACCTACCCAGCTGACATAGTCGACCCGTCCACATGCACGCTCACAGGACCGCATGAACCTGAAGGCCTATATATGGTCCAACTCAATTCTTCTACTCGCATGGCTAGCCATGGTCAACCCCAAACATATGTTAGACCACCTAGGTCTCACATGAGAGGTAGAGGATTACTTTTTTGGATTTAGAGTTGGATATATATGTTTTAGTAAACCCCAAAAAATGGGTTCTCCAAATTCATGAACATAAATTTTCCAGGTTATCATTATAAAAGTACAATAAAAGTAATTATTCATGAGCTTAATAATTTTTTCTTTATATTATCAAGAAAATAAACACTTTCATGGTATTACAATTTTTTGTATTAAATGTTCCCTCATAAGAACAAGCCTATGACATATAAACACTAGTTCAACAATCAACACATATATATGTAGAATATTAATTCTCTATGATTGTTCAATTAAAATATTATTATGATCCCAAAAACATATTTAAACTTATTAAAAAAACGTCAAATCCATGTCCATTGGTCTCAATAATCTCCCCCTTCAAATTTGTTGTCAATACACTTAACTATTAACCAAGTCAATATGTGGCGTATCATATCATTTATTCTCCCCCTAATAGTGAAGAAATAAAAATGTGTATTTTAGAGTTCTCATCTCTACTTCTTATACCTTAAATAATAGAACATCATTATTTATTAAAGCAATGAGCTTTTAGTAAGTCAACTATAAGTCTACATGGTCTAACTTGGGGTAGAAAATAAGAGTTTTGTTACCCAATAATCAATATATTCTCAAAAAAGCATTTATCAATGATACCATTATCATTATCATTTAACTTATTCATTTTAGGGGATATCTAAGAACGTTTTTTATGAGATATACTACACATAACATAATGAACACATGAAAACATTTCAAGTTAATAAAATAATACTCCACTTATATATCATCCTTTTCAAGATCCATCACTCCCCCTTGAGAAATATTTTGACATAATCAAGGGAGATATTCATATGTGATGATCCTAAATCAGCTTCATATTTTATCCCCTAAATGGATACACTTAATTTATCATCATGATATAAGTTTTCTCCCTAATGAACAATTATTCTCCTTCAATTTACTATATGTTAGTTCACATAAATTAGTATGGAAATACGGAGGTCGTATTGGATGCTTATGATGAGTCTCCTCCTATGTGTCAGCATGATTCATGTGTATTTCAGAGGTTGTATCCCTATATCCCCCCTTTACAATGGTGGGTTTCTTTGATCACTATCAATGGAGATATCTGCTCCTTGGTCTAAACTAGATGATGGGAGGTCTATTTCTCCTTCAAGTGGTTCCTCCTCAAATCTTGTTGCTGAGTTTGGATATCCCTCATAGAGATAATTCATATTCATGGAAATTATTTCCTTATAATCTCATTATGGATGTTGGTTAATTACATTTCTTCTATCTTGATATACTTCATTCATCTTGGTATGAAAACAACCTTAAGTTAGAAGAGTATTCACCTTGGGAATTGCTGGACTTTTTTGGAAACTGGACACTTTGGTCACCTGTATTCGCCCTATTATGTGGAAATCTCATATTATGAATCATAAGGCATGGAAACCAAGGCATACCGTGTCTATCACAAGGTAATGATTCAAGAGGAATATTTCTTCCAAGTATTTTTACCTCAATAATCCCATTCATATGCATAAGGAATCTGTTTGGGTCAGGTCACAAGTTTTAAACCCTGTGAAGATGAATCAGGATGTCTAGTTAAGGTGGATCAGGGAATGAGTTTAATGTTTGTGGAGACATGTTGGATTGATTAGGACACCCCATGAAGTTGTTTCAAGTAGTTTCATCCCAAGGAGGGATGATATTACATGAGGATGATACCAATGGACTAGAACACTCTATCGAGGTGGATCCAAAAGGTTGATCAGAACACCCCATGAGAGGGGCCATGGATGAATGGATCATAACATTCCATAGATTTGGATCTGGAAAGATGATCATGACACCCCATTGAGGCAGCTTAGAGAGGTTTTTCCCTTAGAGTGAATATGTCACACATAAATGGATGGATCATAATGTCCCTTGATATGGATATGGGATTTCGATCAGAACACCTTGTAGAGGTGGATCTAGGAGATTGATCAGGAAACCCCTAGTGGTGGATCAAGGAGGTGTGTTCATAGGAGAGAATATAAAATACCTAGATAGATGGACAAGAATTTCCCTTGAAATGGATCTAGGATGGATGGATTTTAAATCCTCATCAAGGGAGATCTAGGAGGTTGATTCGGACACCACTTAAGGAAAATCATGATAGTGTGTCCCGAGGAGATAATATTTCACACTGTGAGTGGATGGATTACAACACCCCTTAAGGTAGACCCCGAAGGTAAATCCCTAAGAGGAAACACATTAGGGTTACCATGGCCAGGATTGAACATCATGGATGTGTCTTACGGTCATGACTTGTCCTAGTGGGGCCCAAACTGCAACTCTCCAAACCTACCTCCAATAGGCCAGTGGCTGGGGACTAGCTCTTATTAGGCATATCACTAACATGGGAGATATTTCTTATGTACTTGTATGCACACACACATCTCCAATACCACAAAATGTTGAAATGTAAAAACCACTAATTAAACATTGTATTCGTACCACTATATCCCACAACCAGAGTACGATGTAAAGTAAAGTAAAGTAAATAGGTCCATAATACAAGCCTACCAAAAATATCCTATAACAACATGCCCAACCTGAAAGAAAAAGGTAATGGGATTGTTTTATAAAGACTAAAGAACACACCTCAGTCTATCTAATGTCACAAAGCATTTTTTCATCACGGACTACCTAGAACTCCGTCAAAGGGTCGATCATCTAAAAAATGAAACTTTTGGGAAAATATTATAGAGGGGTGAGTAATAAAATACTCGGTAAGAATCCCTGAAACCAAAAAGAAAAAGAATAAATGAAATTATATTCATCTGTAAACAGGTATATGTATACAACATATATAACATGAATATCCAAATATAATCAACCAAGATAAAAAATCGATAGGCAAGTGCAACCACTAAATTCCAACCCTAGGAATTCAGCCCGAATATTCCTTAAATCACTCATCCGGGAGAACACGCTCCTATGTCTACTAGCACTAATGATGTCTATATTAGAGGTACTTCTCATCATGTTCTATCATGAGAGAGATATGTGGATAGATCTGTAGAGAGATAAGATGTAACACAATAGATTAGGATCATAGTCAGGGCCATGGGGTGATATTGAAAACTTGATCTGAATTAACTCTCCAAGTAGAGGATCGATTCATGTGTACTGTTGATCACATAAATACTGAGAACTACACCTGGGGTATGAATAATGAATAGAGGATCCTACTCTATGCCTCTCTGGGGATTCCAAAATCTCAATCTAGGAATTCCTACTAAAGGAATCATATTCTTATGAGCATGAAATGATTCGTACCTACCTTTAGGGAAATGATAAAAGGAACAAACCCTAATGAAACTTTTCCAATATATCGAGGAAAAGAGAATCAAGCCATGTAGAAATTGTTGAGAAATAGGTATTAGGGTCACACACTGTGTCCCTTGACCCTGGGAACTACCTTTGTACAATAGCCTGTGTCATTATAAACGATGTTGTGTAGAGGATGGGTACACAACATGTAGAAGGAGTCACACATTGTGTCTGTACATCCGAGTTCTGACCATGCACTCTGGCCATGTGACAGTACATGACATTATCTCGTGTATGATTTCCTATGTACCAGTACATGGTGTAGTCCATGTAAACAGTTCAGGACATTCCATGTGGGGGAGTACACGCTGTGTAGAAAACCCATGTACTCCACCCCATGTCTGTGTACCTCCCAGGTTACATGTAGAGTTATCCAATGATGATAATACACCATGTAGACGAGACTACACATTGTGTGTATTAGATTTTTCCAAAATCCATGTTCTTCCTCTGCTCACACTGATAGATCTCTGGATCTTGCTACATCCACTATGTCCAGCTCTCCCCAGTTGACGACATGTGATGGTTCGTACACGTACTTCCTCAGCTACAACACATTGAAGACATCATGTACCCGGTCTAACTATGGAGGTATAGATAAGAGGTATGACAGCTTTCCAACTCTACATAGTATCTGAAAGGGATTGATTAAACATGTAGATAACTTTCCACCAAATCCAATCCTCTATAATCCATGATGAGGTGAAACTGATATGAAAACATGGTCTCATTACTAGATCCCCAAAGTCATCCACCACCTGTCAGCATAAGAATTCTGAAAGATCTTTGTAGTCCTAATAAACTCCTGGATGATCTAAAACTACTCAAAAGTTTCTCGAACACACTCCATGCCTATGAGGTATGACTCTCCGGGGTCAGTCCAACAAAGTGGTGACCTACAGGTCTGCCCGTACAAATCCTCAAATGGTTCCATACCAATGGTGTAATGGTAGATATTAATTTTTCCAATAACCACTAGTGGTAGGTGATCCTCTCAACAATATCCAAAGTCTAATAGGGAAGCTCCTAGCATGTCCTCCAGAACCTGAATGTTCTTCTCTTCCTGGCCATCCATTTGGGGGTGGAACACTATGCTCAAGCGTAACTGGGTTCCAAATGCCTTCTTTAATCCCTTCCACAATAGGTATGTAAAACAAGAATCATAATATGAAACAATAATAGATGTAACTCCCTGGAGTCGAACTATCTCTTGAACATAGAGATGTCTCGTGCTCTCTATTTAACATTGTTCTTAGATAGCTAGGAAGTAGGCTGACTTGGTGAGTATGTCAATGATCACTTAGATGGAATTGTGTCCCATCTATGTACATGGTAAAATCATCATAAAGTTCACTTATTTCCCATCCCACTTCCATTCTGTAACCTCAAGGGGTTGATCTCAACCCAATGGAATCTGGTATTCAACATTCACTTCATAAAAAGTAAGGAATTGAGAAATGAAATATTCAACTCTCTTCTTTATCATTGTCCACCCAAACTAATTTCATTGGTCTTGGTACATATTTTCCAAACCAAGATGTACCTCCCAAGGGTATGTATGAAACATTCTCAGAACCTCCTCTCGTAATGCCACTAGTACTACTATATTTCCTTTGAAAAGAATAACGTGCTCCCAAACTTTTGAATATCCATCCAGAGCATTCCCTGTGGATATCTAGGGATCTAGGGTCTCTTAGATAGTAACCCGAAGTTGTGCCTCCCTAAATTGATGTAAGATTTGAGGGGTTACAACCATCGAATGGAGGTAAGATACTCCATCACTATCCACAAAGGATTATTACCACATGGAAAACTGCTTTGATGCCTCTTTCAACAACTGCAAACTAGATCTCCTACTAAGAGAATCTACCACAATGTTCCCCATCATAGAATTATAGAAAATCTCAATGTAATAGTCCCCGAGGAACTCTACAGATTGCCTATGTCTCATGTTTAGATCATTTTATGAGAAGATATACTTGAGTCTATTCTGATCAATGTAGATGATAAACTTCTCGACCATCAGATAGTGTCACAACATATTCAATGATAATAATACCACTGCTAACTCAAGATCATGGGTTGCATAGTTTTTCTCATTATGTCTCAAATTATGTAAACCATATGAAATCACCGCTCACCTCTACATCAAGACACAACCTATCCTGGTTCCTAATTCATCATATAACACTACATACTTCACACCCTCATCTTGAAATATCATGATCGGATCGCTCATCAAACTCTATCATAGATGCTAAAAATCCTACTGGCACATCTCTAACCACAAGAAAGACTTCCCCTTTTGAGTCAAATATTTCATAGGATCTGATATTTGGGATAAATTATGTATGAATCCTAGATAATATCCTACTATCTCATAGAATCTCTACACCCTTGTCCTGTTATTAGAAGACTCCCATGCTAACACAGACTCAACCTTGGCCGGGTCCACTACCACTCCATCCACTGACATAATGTGTCCTAGAAAGTGAACCACATGAATCCAAAACTGGCACTTTGAGATTTTCCCATAAATATGGTGCTCTCATAGTATGTCCAAAAAATCCTTAAGTGTCTCACATGATCCTCCTCAAACATTGAATATACAAGGATATCGTCGATGAAGACTACCATTAACTAGTCTATGTAGGTCTGAAATATCTAGTTCATGAGTCCCATAAACACTGTTGAGGATTTCTTCATGCCAAAGGAAATCACCAAGTAATCATAATGAGTGTAAAGATATTGGGAGGTTGTATTTGGTATAACCCCTACCCATAATCGTAGCTGGTGATAGCCTAATCTGAGGTCAACCATCGAGAACCATCTTTCCCCTTTCAACTGATCATAGGGGTCATCAATATTCAGTAGTGGATACTTGTTCATCATAGTCACCTAGTTCAAGTGTCGTTAGTCCACACACAACCTCAAGCTCATATATTTATTTTTAGAAAACAAAAATGGGGATGCCCATGGTGAGACACAGGGTCTCATTAAGACCTTCCTCTATAAGTCCTCTAACTCCACCCTTAGATCACTAAGCACTATCAGAGCCATCTGGTATTCTGTTACAGATATAGGTATCATCCTGGGGTCAAAATCAATGCAACAATTTGTCTCCCGATGATGGGGTAATCTTGGAACATCTTTAGGAAAGGAGTACTCATACTCTGCCACCACTACTTGAAACTATAATCTCATAACATCTACTACACCAAGGTCCAAGCTAGCTAACTAATGAGTAATCAGTTGCACTTTCCTATGCATGAGTCCATCATGTGCTGGTTGTTTTTTAGTTTCACTAACAAAGGTAAACCTCATTCCATCACTGTGGACACACCACACCCTTCTCCTAAAACATTCAATCTGTGAATGGACTATAGATAACCAATCTAATCCAATAATGGAATCAATAGGCCTCAATGCTGCCACCAAGAGGTTCCAACTAAAACTCTCACTTCTAAGGGTTAGGTCATGTAACACCCTGATATTTTATGAGAAATGTTTTGTTTTTATGCAACACCAAAAGAATATTTCACTACACACAACACTTTCTTGGCTTGTGTTACACGCAAGATCAACCTTCCTCAATAGCTTGCGTTGTACGCAATACCGAGTTTCACTGAACAATGATATGTTATTAAAATATTATATAAACTAGCTGCTATGAATAGTAATACCCAATTTTTGAAATTTTAAAAATTTTATCTTTAAAAATGGAATTCATTTTTGGATTCCGAATATATAAATTAGCTTAGGGTGAATTTTTGGTATTTTTCTGAAAACATTCAATTTTTGATGAATAGTGAAAAACATTGAATTATAGTTTAAAACCGAATTTTTATTTAAATAATTATTTATTTTATTTAATTTTATTTTAGGTCAAAATAGATACATAATAACTATATAAGTTCAATGCAATTCATTGGATTCATTTTATAATAATTTTAGATATATAAAAATTTTATTGAACTTTTTACCGTCTTTTACCCACCTCCTAGGACAATTTGAAAATTTACATAAAAATTAATTTTACCGCTTCTATGAGTGGAATTTCAAAAATCCGAGATACACGGTTGATATTAGTAAGTAAAATTTGGTTCAATAAGATAAAAATAATTTTTTGCTGAATAGTAACTTTTTACTTTTATTTACCACGGTTAAAAGTAAATAGGGTAGTTAAGGGTAAAAATGATATTATTATTACCCTAACACATTTTATAATTATATTGAATAAATTTAATTAGACCAAAAACAACCTTAGGAATTAGATATTACCCTTTAGGTCCACTTGGATTAGATTTGGACATTTATTATTATTTAATTCAAATAATAGTTAAAATAGTTAAAAATCAAAGTTTAATAACTAAAACATTTTTAATATAGGGTTATACATAAGATAAATTCGAATATAAAAATTAATTATAAAGCTAAAAAGATTTTATACATAATGGTATTTTATTTATCATTTTTAGACATTAAATAATTTAATTTATTTATGACACAATGATAATGCAGTAATTACCTTATTAATGAAATATTAACATAATTGATATTATAAATACCCAAATAAATGTAATATGAGACTTTTTATGAATTAAAATAATTTTATAGGTTAGTATAACATATTAGGATTGTTTTGATGAATTTTTTTCGAAGTAATAATGCTGTTATAAATTTAGAAAAAACAAAATACCAAATAGTGTCAAAATTGACATAAAAGTGTTTTTAAAACAAATATTATATTATTAATTGATATAATGGTCATAAAAATATACAGTTAGTCCAAAATACTTATATAATAATATATATGACATTAATGAACAAATTGGGGTTCGATTGGTAGTTTATAGTAAGTTTATTAACCATATAGTGTAAGAATACAAGAAGAAACGATAAAAGTTAAATTATTTAACTTAGAGTTAAATCTAAATGATAAGGTTAAAATGGTAACCTAAACTTGTTTAAAACCAATTTTCTGAGAGTATTTAGACCCATCCATTCCCTATCCACGAAATAAGTCACTTTGGAGACATTATAAATAGAATATGAATTTATTATAAAATAATATTTTAAGTTTTTCCAATGGTGCCTCTCACCCCTCTTATAAAAGGACACTCACCCTTACCTCTAATTCACACCTCCAATGCCATTTGTCTCGGACAAACCCTTCCCAAATAACCTCTCAATTGTCCTCCCTTCATTTTGGATGCATTACTTTAGTATGAAATCCAACCTAAGGATCCCTTTTGATCAAATCAAAAGGAAGAACCCTAGGAAGAGGTAAATATCTCACCACCTATTTCAAGTTCCTTTCTTCTTCCACTTTCTCCTTCTTTGTTGTTTCCATTCTAAAATAATAACTATATTATCTTCTATATACTGTGATTTTATTATAAAAATGGTACAACCATATTAGTTATTTTATCCATCCTTTGAATGAAAAAGTCACCACATGTGCGTACGTACAGCTTACCGTCTCTACGTCGTGGTGTAGTTTGTTATTCAAACATTTCATCATTTGGATGGGTATGATAATGAGTATAAATGATATAAATAATAAATAAAACATTATTATGATTCTTTATATATTATATACCATCCAATTATATACTATTTTAATACCAAAAGAATGATATCATCGCTCGTGCGTACGTATGGCCTACCGTCTCCACGATGTGATGCGACTCATTCTACATGATCTTCATTGAATAATGATTATATAAATGAATTTAATGAATAAATATGATATATATTACACTAATAAAATTCTTTAAATGATTTATCTATAATCTAAAAAAGATTAATAAGAATTTATTCGACAAAACATGCATAAGAACATAAAGCAATGAACACCTGAATAACAATTAGAAATGAAATATTACTAATAAAGAAGATACGAATATGAACATATATGATATCATAACAATGATTATGATTTTTGAATAAGTCAATGACATTATTTAAATCATTATATAGGAGGTTCGGATATGTACAAAGAATATCGGACCTAAGATAAGGTAAAATCTTGCAATCTCATTTTTATTCAAGATTTTTATACTTCAGAATTTACTGGGGAATATTTATCATCCACATCAATGTTTCCTCAATATATAATATTATTTATATCCTCCTATAATTGTTTAAATCCAATTTTACCTATTGGTTGATTTTTAGTAAAAAATATGAAAGGAATATGTTTTCATTTTCAGTACGAGATACTTTTTCACTTTTTCAACCAAAGTATGAGAAGAATGTTTTTTTAACTTATATGGCATGAATAGATTTTTACGATTTCATAGAACATTATTTCCATGAATATTCCTTTACAAGTTTTCAAGTTTATTTTTAATTAACTTCGTTTAGTGTAAAATTGTATTACATGTTAAGAAAAGAAAAAAAATCTGAAGTAGAAAGGATATTTTCCTAAAGAATGGTGTTCAAGTGTTTTATCAAAATTATTTCCCATCTAAGATAATATAGTGTTCTATTTATATCCCTATTTTTACATTGATTTTATTATGTTATGATGGAATTATTTTTATGAAGTCATTTTATCTTTTATGGATTATAATATGATGACATGATGTTTAAGAATCCCATTTTCATTACATGGGTTATGCTATGATATATGATTTATGATTTTGTGGCACACATAATAATGGTTTCTTTATGAGATGGGTGGGAACTATATCTCCCTCCAATGAATTGGGTAATGATTTATATATCATGAGATAGACATGGCTGGAATGACCAGTTAATCCGGTTCAGTGATACAGGACTGGAACGAGGAGTGAACTCGGTTCAGAAATGGACTTTGTCCGCTATGATAGTCTTGGAAATGATTATTCACTGATATGAAATGATTTTATATGATTATTTCTCTAGGAAACAAAGTTTCATGTTTTATGTTATGATTATTGGGATTACATTTCACTACTTTGATTTATCCCAAGTTATGATATTATGATCTCTTTTGCAGGTTAAGATTTTCAATATGTTATGTTCTTATGAATATAATATGATTGATATTTCCTTTGTTTACACTTACTGAGAATTTGAGCTCAGCCTTTTTTATGTTTTCTTTTCCCCAGTCCAAGAAGAAGGTTATTAAGTAGGATATTCCAAAAGGGACTCTAGATATGATGAAATAAACGGGAGACAATGTAGATACTTTATGAACCAGTTGTTTATGTTTCCCAGTTTTTAAAGACACTATACCTATACGGTCCTATCATGGTTTTGTTATATGTTGTAATAAGTATGCTTCAATTATGAAGTAATAACAATGTATGTAAAGTATGTGTCGTTATTGTTGGTATCAGAGGAAAGGTACAGTCAAACTATGGAAACTAGGATGTGAAAGCCTTATTAAGAACCCTAAGGATATGTCTAAGCATAGAACACAATATTAGTGTTTTAGAAATGTTCATGAGTAACCTATGATAAGACCTAAAGTGTGAAATTTTATTCTTGATTATGTGGTTTTCCTATTATGATTAGTGTTTCTCACACTATGGTTATTGGTTTTATTCAATGGTTGGAACCCGAAGGAACCGTGTTAATGCTAAATGTGACGGGCAATGAAATGATTGTCCCCCTAGGAAACCAAACATTATGGGAGCTGGAATGAAAAATCTTGTAGCCATGCTCAAACAACTTTCTCAAGCTATGAATCATTCAGGACTTCTAAACGAGCAAAGGAAGGTGAAATATTCTGTTGAATCCTTCATGAGGCAGTGTCCACCCTCATTTAGCGGGTCTACGGATCCATTAGTGGCTGAACAATGGATCTATACCATGGAAAAGATATTTTGAGTTCTTCAATGTTCTGAACATGATAAAGTCATCTTAGCAGTATATTGTTTGGAAGGTGAAGCTGATCAATGGTGTAATCTTATCAAGAATATGAGGGAAATATATGAAATTGAGTCCATGGAATAGTACGAGTTCAAGAACATATTTTTCAATAATTACTTCCCCTGTATTCTTCAAACAAATATGGAGAAGTAGTTTCTTGAACAAAAGAAAAATGATGATGAATCTGTTGGTACCTACGAAGCAGATTTTACAAGACTTGCAAGGTATGCTTCTGGAATTATTATCCAACCTAAGAGTAAGATCGATCGATTCTTTAGTGGCATAAAACCAAGTATTCAAAGGGTGTTATCCATAAGGAACTTCAATAGCTACGAGGAAATTGTTCGATGTCATCTCAAGGTTGAGATGGAGATTGGAGTAACCCATCAGTCATATGGGTTTGATAAGAAGAGGAAAATGGAAGTCAAAAGGAAATCTAAAGACCCCACTGAAAAGAAGAAGAGTTTTCCCTTATGCTCAAAGTGTGGAAAGAAACATGGAGGGTATTGTCTTAAAGGAACAAGTAAATGTATCAAATGTGGAAAATAAGGTCATTAGGAATTTAAATTCCACAATGATGGGAAAAAGATGTCTAGTGATGCGAACAAAGAAAAAGGCTACATAGAATGCACATCCTACACTTCAATGTTACAAGTGCATGGAAATGGGGAATTATGATAATCAATTCCTTAATCCAAGGGTTGATGATGATGATCGACGTCAAAAAACTCTTAAGGCCAAATACAAAGGAAAGTCACATCAAATTTCTATTGGTGATGTGGAGTATGATAACGAAGTGGTGAAAGGTACACTTACCATCCACTCTAAAGTAGAAATTTTTTTATTTGATTCTGGATCCACCCACTCTTTTATTTCTGAAGAATTTTCTAAGGGTATCATCATACTACCTCAACAATTAGCTATTGAGTTAGATGTGACAACTCTTAATGGAACAACGGTTGCATAAAAAGTTAATAATTCTTCTCAAATTGACATTTGTGGGAAAGTGCTTCCTACAAATCTTGTGATCCTTCCAATAGTGGAATTTGATGTGATTCTTGGCATGGATTGGATTTCCTTATATGGTGATAATATCTATTTCCAAATAAGTTAAGTCACATTTCATATTCCTGATCAATTTATGATCATATATCAATGCAAGGATGAATATATCCTTCCAGTGGAAATTTCTTCCTTCTTATGGGTCTTGATTCCAATAAATGAAGGTTATTTATCTTAAATGGTTGGAGATAAACTCACAATTAAAAATATTCCCATTGTACGAGAGTTTGAGGATGTCTTTCCAGAGGAATTTCTAGGTCTTCCACGAAATCGTGAAGTTGAGTTTTCAATAGAACTCATACCGGGTGCTATGCCCATTTCAAAGACACCTTATATAATTGCCCTAATTGAGTTGTAGGAATTGAAGAAGTAACTCCAAGAGAATCTTGATAAGGGATTCATATGACCTAGTGCATCACCTTGGGGAGCACCTGTTCTATTTGTTAAGAAGAAAGATGGATCAATGAGACTCTACATTGATTATCGAGAACATAACAAGATCACTATCAAGAAAAAATATCATCTCCCATGCATTGATTACTTATTTGACCAACTACGTAGAGCTAAATAATTTTCCAAGATTGATCTTCATTCAGGGTATCATCAATTAAGGGTCAAATGGGAGGATATACCAAAGATGGATTTCCATACAAGGTATGTACACTATTAATTTATAGTGATTCCATTTGGTCTTACTAATTCCCCTGCTATCTTCATGGATCTAATGAATAAAGTCTTTAGAGACTATCTTGATCAGTTTGTGGTAGTCTTTATAGACGATATTCTTGTCTATTCAAAGAGCAAGGAAGAACATGAATATCACTTGAGAATTGTATTAAAGACCCTATGAAAGGATAAGATTTATTCCAAATTTACCAAGTGTGAATTTTGAATTCAAAATGTTTCATTTTTGGGTAACACAATCTCAAATGAAAGGATATATGTGGATCCATAAAAATAGAGGTTATCGAAAGATGGTCGAGACCAACAACAGTAACTGAGATCCAAAGTTTTCTTGGTTTGGTTGGATATTATCGATGTTTTGTGAAATATTTTTCACGATTATCTAATCCACCTACTAGGTTGACTCGAAAAGTATTTAAGTTCGTTTTGACGGAGGAGTGTGAATAGAATTTCAAGGAGTTAAAAATAAGGTTATCCAGTGCACCTGTCCTCACACATCCTTGTAGTGGAGAAGGATTTGTGATCTACAGTGATGCATCCAAGAAGGGATTGGGGTGTTTTCTCATGAAAAACGATATGGTGATAGCTTATGCCTCACGACAGTTGAAAATCCATGAGCAAAATTACCCAACTCAAGATTTGGAATTAGCTATGGTAATCTTTGCATTAAAGATTTGGAGGGATTATCTTTAGGGTGAAAGGTGTGATATTTATACTGACCATAATAGTTTAAAGTATATTTTCACACAAAAGGAGCTGAATATGCGCCAAAGAAGATGGTTGGAGCTGATTAAGGATTATGACTCCTCAATTCATTACCACCCTGGGAAGGAAAACAAGGTGGCAAACGGATTAAGTCGACAAGACCATGCTTGCTTATCCATGATGAGGATCACAAAAGATCCAATATTTATGGATTTACAAAGGATGGATCTTGGAATTATAATATAAGGGGAAAATATTATCTTTCTCAAATGAATGTTCAACCATCTATACATGTGAAGATTAAAGAGGCACGGAAAGAAGATATATAGTTACAAAAGAAGGTGATAAATGATCCTGAATTCCACATTGATTGTGACGAAATAATAAGTTTCAAGAATCAGGTTTCTGTTCCTCCCATCCTAGAATTAAATAAGGAAATATTGGATGAAGCTCATATTTATTCATTCTCTATTCACCCTAGAAGCACGAAGACGTATAGGGACCTGAAAGAGTACTTCTGGTGGGATGGAATGAAAAGAGATGTTGTTGAATATGTCTCTCGATGTGGGGTTTTTCAGCAAGTTAATGATGAGAGACAGAAGTCTATGGGGATGTTACAAACATTACCCATACCATAATGGAAATGGGAAAACATCACTATGGACTTTTTCACTGGACTTCCTAAAAAATCCAAAGGCAATAATGCTATCTGGGTTATAGTTTATCATCTTATGAAGTCGGCACACTTCATTTCTATTAGATAAGATTTCTCTCTTGATCACCTTGCTAGGATATATGTGAAGGAAGTGGTAAGATTTCATGGAGTACCACTTTCCATTATATCTGATCAGGTTCCGAGGATTACCTTGAAGTTTTGGTGAAGTCTTCAGAATACTCTAGATACAGAGTTGAGTTTCATCACTGCTTACCATCCTCAGACAGATGGTCAGTCTGAGCGGACAATTAAAAATCTAGAAGACATGTTGAGAACTTGCTCTAGGGATTTAAAACGTGGTTGGGATCAACACCAACCTTTGGTGGAATTTTCTTATAATAATAACTTTCACTCTAGTATTCATATGGATCCTTATGAATCTCTCTAAGGAAATAAATGCAGAACTCCAACTTTCTAGGATGAAGTTGGTGAAAAAAAAGCTATTAGGACCTGATCTTGTTGATTAAATGGTAGAAAAGTTAATATCTATTCAACAATACATAAGAGAATCTCAGAGTCAAAAAAAGGTATGCCAACAACCGAAGAAAAGACCTAGAGTTTGAAGTGGGTGATAAAGTGTTCTTACAAATATCTCCTTGGAAGAGTGTAATGAGATTTGGAAAGAAGGGAAAACTCAGCCCTAGGTATACTGGTCCTTTCAAAATAATGGATCAGGTTGGGAAGGTAGCTTACAGATTGGCGCTTCCACTGAATCTCTCTCAAGTTCATGATGTGTTCCATGTATCTCTCTTGAGAAAGTACATACTCGATCCTTCACATGTACTAAGCTCATAAGTTGTATCACTGAAGCAATATCTTTCTTATGAAGAACAGCCAATAGAGATTCTGGATCGTAGGAAAAAAGTTCTACGAAACAAGACCACTTGCCTGGTTAATGTTTTTTGGAGGAACCAAAAATTAAGAAGATTCTACATGGGAACTTGAGGATATGATGAGGGAGAGGTATCCTTATCTGTTTGTTATGAAGAGACGAATTTTGAGGCCGAAATTCTTTTTAAGGGGGGTAGAATGTAACACCCTGAGAATTTATGAGAAATATATTGTTTTTATGCAACACCAAAGAAATCTTTCACTACACACAACATTGTCTTGTCTTGAGTTACACGCAAGAGAAACCTTAATCAATAGCTTGTGTTGTACGCAATACTGAGTTTCACTAAACAACGATATGTTATTAAAATTTTATATAAACTAGCCGTTATGAATAGCAATACCCACTTTTTTAAATTTTATAAATTTTATCATTCAAAATGACTTCATTTTTGGATTTAGAATATCGATGTTATATTAGGGTTAATTTTTGGTATTTTTTTACAATCATTCATTTTTTGATGAATAGTGAAAAACACTGAGTTATAGTTTAAAACTTAATTTTTATGTAAATACTTATTTATTTTATTTAAATTTATTTTAGGTAAAAATAGATAAATAATACCTATATAAGTTCAATGTAATTCATTTGAGTCATATTATAATAATTTTTGATATATAAAAATTTTATTGAACTTTTTACCGTCTTTTACCCACCTCCTAGGAGAATTTGCAAATTTACACAAAACTTAATTTTACCACTTTTGTGAGTGAAATTTCAAAAATCTGAGAGAAACGGTTGATATCAGTAGGTAAAATGTGGTTCAATAATATAAAAAAAATTTTTGGTGAATAATAACTTTTTACTTTTATTTACCACGGTTAAAAGTAAATAGGGTAATAAAGGGTAAAAATGATATTATTATTACCATAACACTTGTCCTAATTCTATTGGATAAGTTTAATTCGACCAAAAACAACCTTAGGAATAAAATATTACCATTTATCTCCACTTGGATTAGATTAGGAAATTTATTATTATTTAATTCAAAGAAGAGTTAAAAGAGTTAAAAATCAAAGTTTAATAACTAAAACATTTTTAATATAGGGTTATACATAAGATAAATTTGACTATAAATATTCATTATAAAGATAAAACTATTTCTCACATAATGGTATTTTATTTATAATTTTTAGACACTAAATAATTTAATTTATTTATGACACAATGATGATACAATAATTACCTTATTAATGAAATATTAACATAATTGATATTATAAATACCCAAATAAATTTAATTTGAGACTTTTTATGAATTTAACTAATTTTATAGGTTAATATAACATATTATAGTTGTTTATATTAATTTTTTTTGAAGTAATAATGTTGTTATGAATTTACAAAAAACAAAATACCAAATAGTGTCAAAATTGACCTAAAAGAGTTTTTTAAACAAATATTATATTATTAATTGATATAATGGTCCAAAAAATATAAGGTTCAGCCAAAAGACTTATATAATAATATATATGACATCACTGAACCAATTGTGGTTCTATTGTCAGTTTATAGTAAGTTTATTAACCATATAGTGTAAGAATACAAGAAGACGCGGTAAAAGTTAAATTATTTAACATAGAGTTAAATCTAAATGATAAGGTTAGAATGGTAACCTAAACTTGTATAAAACATATTGGTTGAGAATATTTCAACCCATCCCCACCCAAGCCTCTAAATAAGTCTCTCTGGAGCCATTATAAACCGAATATGAATTTATTATAAAATAATATTTTAAGTTTTTTCTAAGGTGCCCCTCACCCCTCTTATAAAAGGGCACTCAACCTTCTCTCTAATTCACACCTCAAAATCCATTTGGATTGGACAAGACCTGCCCAAATACCCTATCAACTATCCTACCTTAATCCTAGAGGCCTTCATTTAGTCATAAAGACAACCTATGAAGCTCTTTTGATCAAATCAAAAGGAAGAACCCAAGGAAGAGGTAAATATCTCACAACCTATTTCAAGTTCCTTTCTTCTTCCACTTCCTCCTTCTTTGTTGCTTCAATTATAAAATATTAACTCCAGTATATTATATATACTATGATATTATTATAAAAATTTTACAACCATATTAGCTATTTTATCCATCATATGAATGAAAAAGTCACCACACGTGCGTACGTATGACTTACCATCTCCACGTCGTGGTGTAGTTTGTTATTAAAACATTTAATCATTTTGTTGGGTATGATAATGAGTATAAATGATATAAATAATAAATATAACATTATTATTATTTATTATATATGATATACCGTCCAATTATATATGATTTTAATATCAAAAGAATTATATCATCACTCGTGCGTACGTACGGCCAACTGACTCCACGATGTGATGCGACTCATTCTACATGATCTTCATTGAATAATGATTATATAAATGAATTGAATGAATAAATATGATATATATTACACTATTACCATTATTTAAATGAGGTATCTATAACCTAAAAAAGAGTAATAATAATTTACTCCACAAAACATGCATAAGAACATAAAGAAATGAACACCTGAATAACAAGTAGCAATAAAATATTACTAATAAGAAGATAAGAATATGACCATATATGATATCATAACATTGAGTATGATTCTGTAATAAGTCAATGAAATTATTTAAATCATTATACAGGAGGTTTGGATATGTACAAATCATATCGGACCTAAGGTAAGGGAAAATCTCTCAATCTCATTTTTTAACGATATTGTTTATACTTTAGAATTTACTGGGGAATATTTGTCATCCACATAAATGTTTCCTCAATATGTAATATTATTTCTATCCTCCTAAAATTTTTTAAATCTAATTTTACCTATTGGTGAATATTTAGTAAAAGTGAGAAAGGAATTTTTTGTTGTTTTTAGTACGAGATACTTTTTGACTTTTCGAGCCAAAGTACAAGAAGAATGTTTTTTTTAACTTATACGACATGAATGGATTTTTATGATTTCATAGAACATTATTTCCATGAAGCTAACTTTACATGTTTTCAAGTTTATATTTAATCAAATTCTTTTAGATTAAAATTTTATGACATGTTAATAAAGTAAAAATGTTTTTGAAGTATAAAGGATATTTTCCTCAAGAATGGAGTTCAAGTGTTTTATCAAAATTATTTTCCCTATAAGATAATATATGGTTTTGTTTCTATCCCTATTTTTATATTGATTTGATTATGTTATGATGTAATTATTTTTATTAAGTCATTTTATCTTATATGGATAATGTTATGATGGAATGATGTTTAAGAATCCCATTTTTATTACATGGGTTATGATATGATATATGATTTATGATTTTGTGGCACACATAATAATGGTTTCATTATGAGATGGGTGGGAACTGTATATCCCTCCAATGCATTAGGTAAAGATTTACATCTCATGAGATAGACATGGCTAGAATGGAAAGTTAATCTAGTTTAGTGATACAGGACTGGAACGAGTAGTGAACTCGGTTCAGAAATGGACTTTTTCCACTATGATAGTCTTGGTAATGAGTCTTGAGTAATATGAAATGATTTTCTATGATTATGTGTGTAGTCTATAGAGTTTTATGTTTTATTTTATGATTATTGGGATTACATTTCACTACTATGATTTATCCCATGTTGTGATATTATGATCTCTTTTTCAGGTTATGATTTTTAAAATTTTATGTTCTTTTGAATTTGATATGATTGATATTTCCTTTGTTTACCCTTACTGAGCATTTGAGTTCACCCTTTTGTATGTTTTCTTTTCCCCAGGTCAGGAAGAGGGGTATTAAGTAGGATATTCCAAAAGGGACTCTACATATGATGAAATAAATGGGAGACAATGTAGATGCTTTATGAACCAGTTGTTTATGTTTCCCAGTTTCTAAAGACACTATACCTATATGGTCCTATCATGATTTTGATTTATGTTGTAATAAGTATGCTTTAATTATGAAGTAATAACAATGTATGTAAATTTTGGTCGTTATAGGTCACACTATTAGTATAAGTGTGTGATCACTGAGTCTTCTCTAGTAGGTGTCTCCCTGTGTAAGAGTCGAGTCAATGGTTTAATTGAAATCTCTAGGTGTCAAACAATATATGTGGTGAAAAATGAATTACTATCAACAGTGTCTTTTAGAGATACAACTAAATTAGAAAAGTCACAGATCGTAGATTGAATCATTCCTAGATTCCCTGGGTCATATTCCTCGAACAAATGCATTTTCCCATCCCATTTCCTCCAGCTCCTTGAGCCTGGTGTGGAAAACCTGGGGGTGGTGGTGGTGGGAAGTCAAAATGCTGACCACCTCCTACTACTCTCCCATATACTCTCCCACATCTTTCTCCCTACAGGTCTGGATACTCTTGTAACTATCTCTGTCTCAGTGGTCCATCCACATCCTCCTTGTGAGCATCATAGCAGGTTGGACAATCTCAAGTGATATGTCCCCTACCATCACATAAATTGTATCACCTCTCCCTAGGCTAACTAGACCCACCTTGTGAGCCCTGAACAAAAGATCCTTTGTCCTGGTACCTCCCATGAAAATGAATCCCACATAAAGGTCCATGGGAATGATGTTGTCTCCCTGCTGCTGATGTCTCCACTCCTGCCCATCCACTGATGACAATCACCATCTGTATCTTCCCATCCAAGAATATTTCAACCACCAAATCTCACTCAAGTACCCAAGTGTATATAAGAATTCATATGGGGATAATATTGGCTTGGATGTGTTTACACAGACCTCCCTCGAAGGTCTAATCCCTAAATTAATGATCTCAAACCATATCCATTGAGTTCCTAGAATGGTCTGTGAACCTCGATGAATTATTATCTATTGTCTTTTTTCCCTACTGGAGTTGAAGAATATCCATTATACGCACATCCCTCAATATAACTGGTGATAAATACCCTCTAAAGAGGTGCTCGAACTCTGTCCATGAAAGAGTCACCTCATCGTGAGTCTGGATAGCCAAACTCCACTATCATCTGATCTATCTGTATAAAAGGATCACCACCAGGGCCACTATTTGATCTTCTAGTGTCATAACAAGACGAAAAACATCAGTCACCACCTCAATATAGTACTCATACACCTATGGGTTGGTCTCTCTGCCAAACCTAAGAGGCCTCTATTGCTAAAAATCCTGAAGTGTGCTCAGCCTGCACTCCTCATCTGCTGGTACTGTAGGTACCATGTGTTTCTCTATAGGTGAAGGTATGGTTGGTTCACCACAGGGACATGAAATTGGTGGAATGGGTCCTTTTATTGAAAACTATCCATTGAGGGGGTCATCCTCGTGATCATGTTTTTGAAACATAGTTGGAATGCATCACAGAGGCATCTGATAAGAAAAAAAGATGTACCAATATTAAAGAGTATATCTAGAGAGGTGACTCAAGAAGGAAATGGATATCACAACCCATTTCTATATGGTGAATGTACCATTATTTCCCCAATAACAATTTTTTCATGTACCAAGTCTAAAAGAAGGATATGAGAGCCTTGGTGTATGGATATGTTAGTCGCCGCACCAAAACTGGAGTCCCTTACCTGAAATCCAAACTCCAAAAACATAACATTGTTTCCCCAAACCAATCTCATAGAATATTGGTCCTAAAGTAGACCCAACCACCTATTATACCACTCTATCATGACCTGTACCAGTGGGGATAGTACTGCGGCTCCACAAGCCCTCCTCTAAAAGGCCAGGGGCTGGTGACTAGGACCAAGTAGGAAAATCACTAACACAGAAGGCATTGCCTATATACATGTATGCACACACACATCTCCAATCCCACAATATGTTTAATGAAAAACCCACTAAGTAAAAAAATTCATGCATACCACTATATCTGATAACACGTGTACGATGGAAAGTAAAGTAATGTAAACAGGTCCAGAATACAAGAACACCAAAAAGAGTCTATAACCACAAGTAAAACCTATAATAAAAAGGTACTGGGACTACTGACTGAAGCCATAGGAACACACCTTAGTATGTCCAGTCCCACAAAGCACAGCCTATCCTTAACCTCCTATGAATCCATCAAAATCTTGATCCTCTAAAAAAGACATGACACATGTAAGAAAATCCCATGCATGGGTGAGTATAACAATACTCAGTAGGGCACACTGAAACCACAAATCAATATAATAATGGAAAGTACAATCATCACTACACAGGTGTATGTATACAACACATATAACAAGAATATCCATATATACTCAACCAGGACACAGAGTCTAGAGGGAAGTCAGAACCACTACATACCAACCCTAGGAATTCAGCACAAATATTCCTTGAAGCACTCATCTGGGAGAACACACTCTTGAGTCTGATAGAACTAATGACGTCCATTCAAGAGTTACTTCTTACTAGGTACATTCAAGATAGAGATACACTAATAGATCTGAAGATAGATATAATATAACATAATAGATGAGTATCATAGCCAGGTCCATGGGGTGATACTAATAAATCAATCTAGATTAACCCACCATGTATAAGATCAACACATACGTAGTGTGGGTCATGTCGATACCAAGAACTCCACCTAGGGTATGAAGAATGAATAAAGGATCCTACTCTGGGCCACTTAGGGGATTCCAAAAAATCAATCAATGAAGTCTTGTTGATGGGATCATAGTCCTATGAGTAAGAAATGATTCATACCTACCATAATGGAAATGATAAATGGAACGAAACCTAATAAAACATGTCCAAGATATAGTGGAAAATAAAATCAAACCATGTAGAAATGGGTACACGATGTGTAGTAGGGTCACATGTTGTGTCCCTTGACCCTAGATACTTCTCGTGTATAATTGCTCATGTCATTTTAAACTATTTCATGTAGGGTATGGGTAAAAGTCTTTCAGAAGTAGTCACACACTATGTCTATCCATCTGGGGTCCGCCCGTGTGCTCCATCCATGTTCCAGTACACGGTGTTATCCCATGTATTCCTTCCCATGAACCAATACATGGTGTAGTCTCTATAACCGATTCAGTCCATGTCGTGTAGAGTACATGACATGTAGACAACCCATGTACTCAAACCCATGTTCATGTACCTTCCAAGGTACATGCTGGGTTGTCTAATGATGAACACACATTGTGTAGCCAAGACTACATACCATGTGTATCATAGTTTTCTTGAAATATGAGTTCTTATGTCGTTTACATCGATCGATCTTCTAATCTCATTCAAGTTCATAGTTCACCTTGAAAAACTATATCTAAGGTTGTATGGTCCATATAACACCAAATATATGATATTTGGTCCTCCAACGTCTCAGAAAATATGATCATAGGTGATCTTCGTTGTTGCCAAAGAATGAAAATTTGGAACCCACCATCGTTCAATCTGCTGCCGCACCAACCATCGCACCACCAATGAGTCCTCTTGATTTTGGATCTATTGTTTTAGCTTATTGTGCCAAGAATCAAAGGTGAAATGATCAATTTTTCAATGTTGGGGGTGAATGAAGTATATGCACAAAGAATTTAAGAAATTGGGGGAGACAAATGCACAAGGAAAAAATTTGAGGAATGAACCACAACCACTATTCATTATAGCCTATATCCATTTCTGTAAGAATAATGAATGTATAAAAAAAATCTATTGAACCAAATCCTGATAAAACCTACAAATATCATCCCATCCTGCAAGTACGATCGATCAATGGACTAATATTTTTGTGGATTAGTCTGCAATCATCATAAGAATCACGAACAGGGAAGAAGAATAAAAATAACACATCCTATATAGATTTTGGATCACTCGGTGATGATGATCAGTCAATGTGTCATCACCGTTGGTGAGATCTACCAAGAACGGTGTTCATCGATCTCTAATCTGAATTTTTTTCATTTCCTGTCGAGATAATTATACGGATCTCTCTCTCAACGGTCTTCAAGGGATTCTAGAGTTATGAGCCTAAAACTATATCTCTTATGAAGGGTTTGTTTAATATGAACCTATTTTTGCGTCGTTATGTCAATGAAATAAAAATAAATAAATTTTTTCACTTTATTTTATTCATTTAAAACACCGGTGATGACTTTATCCAACCGACTAGTGCCGACCAATGATAGGTCACTCTAACAGTAAAGTCATTATTCTGAATTCAATAGTTCCCTTAGATTTCTAATCCAAGAACCCATTTAGATGTTATTTCACATTTTAAAAAACATTTGTGCATGTGTTATACTTAATATTTTAATTTATTTGAAACATTCATTCCAGGAACAATGGCCCTTAGAATCGCATGCCTTATCAGTGCTTGGTCCTGAATTTAATCCATATAATATTTTTAAAAAAATACATAGAAAATCTAGGAAATTACATCTATACACCTTATTTAGATGATGTGGATCAAAACCCATGTAGTTCGATGTCATAGTTTATGGTCGTGTGATAGGATAAGTGCATGCAGTTTAACATCATGAGATAAGATTGCTTTTTGGGAAAAAGGATCATCAACGAGGGATGTTGTGGGGAATACAGATAGAAGTTTCTATTTGAAATAGGATTTCTCTTTGTTATAGTGATATTGGACTTACACAATGAGTTCACCTTATGATTCTAGGAGTAGCAATGAAGTGGATCGGGATTACTAATAAAATCTTCCTTGAGGATCTCATTCCATGTGAGTGGTACAAGGGATATCCTATGGGTAGGATATATAGGGTTTATCCTATTGAACTCATGCATGGAGGATCCTATGCTTATTTCCTAGGGTAAGACTACATTTTCACATTGTGTGATGAGGACATTGAAATTTATATTTACATTATATTACTTGGAATTGGGGATAGACTATTTTACATCAAGAATCATGGATGTGGGTGGACTCACTTCTTACCCTTTGGTCTTACATGACCACTGCTCATGCTCCTTTGGGAGGTGTATGGAATTGGACCTACATGAAGGATTGTTCAGTCATGGGATCTGTGTTACAATCCCAATGCATAGAAGGAATAGGGTTTAAGTTATATTTTATTAGAAGAAACAAGTTGGGATACACTAGAGGCATTGGGGACACTGAGAGGGTAACTAATAAGTAGTTGTGTGCTTGTTTGGGATGTTTCATGTGATAGTTTTCATGAGCAAGGCGATCTAACACAAGGATAGGATATAAAGTCCAGGGGAATAGATGCGCCCAGGTCTGGTTATAGCATAAAAGATCATTTTTGCATGCAAGAAGTCTCTTCGGGAATATCAGATAGGCCTTTGAGGCAGTTGTACAAGGATTACATAAATGTGGTCCATTTATTTTTTGGGCCCATGGGAGTTCTTTCGCATAAGATTTTATACCATGGGTAGTCCATGTTGCACACTTTCGTGGAAGAGGAGTACTTTCACACTTGAGAGTGGTGTTTCTTCTTCAGAATATCCTCTCCGAAGAAGGGATTGAGATTCTATTTATATAAGAAATCCATGGAGGTGGGCACACTCATTGGGAATGGGAGGGGATTTCATGATACTTCATCCATTTTCATTGAAGCTCGACCGTGAATAATGCCCAACATGATGTCATATTTGGAATTAAAAGATATATGTTTTATGAAGCATTCACTTCATGCATGAAACCCTTCTTTCTTATACACATTTTCCATACAAACCATATCATCCTTGGTGAAATATGATAAGAATATGATCTCCTCTAGCACACAAGAGATTTAAGAATGAAATGAGACCTTGTGCATGGTAGAGATATCATTATATCATCATGAAAATTGTTTATGATATGGATATTTAGGTTGGTGTGTGTTTTTGGTTTACCCAAAATGGGATGTTTGAGGCCTCAAATGTGATTTCAGTCCCAAAAAATACCCCCTAGAATCTAAGCTGATAGGGGATTGGGCAGTCTATTTCATAGAAAAACGCTAAAGAGAGTGGTTCATTCTCATATATGTAGAAAAAATATGTAGTTGGTCATGCAAGACACTAATCCATGCTTAAAAATAGTTAGCTATGGCCCTCTATACGACACTTGGAAATTATGTGTGATAAGATTTTCTCTTATGGATGTAAGTATATATTTTGCATGAAAATAATGGGCTACAGTCATGTCCTTCATGGAACCATATTTTGTGAACCTTTACTATGCCTAGACCCTCATTTTTTATACACTATGTTATACTTTCATTCCACATTACTTCCTTGTGTGCAGAAAGCTTCTTCTTATGTGCACCTTAATTTATCCTCTTAAAATCATCAAAAAAGCTGTTCCAATAGAATCAAGATGAGGTGGAATCCACTACATCCACTTAGAGGGAAGAAATGGCAGGAAACCCAAAGAACCCTCGATCTAGGAGGGTGGTTTCAGATAATCAGTCACTCATAGCCATGCTCACTAAGAGTCAAAATAATTATCCATTAATTGATCACCATCCACTATGGAACTTTAGGTTGGTAGATGAGATGAATATGTTTGGTCAAGAAGTCAACACACGATGATTGTGGTTCATGTTTGAGGATAAGATCAATCATTAGAACATAGCTATTCATGGACACCCTTCTATGGAGAATGGATACATGATGGTGTATATACTGAATGGGAGGACCAGGATGGTCAAGGGGGAGGAACCAAAGGATGAAGAATTCTCCACCCACTACTCCAGCATTCTTCAGAGCAAAATGCAGTACAACAATAGGGCCTAGAACAAGGATTGGGACTAGAGGTCTTAATGTAATTTCATCAATCAATGGGACTGGACATACTGGGTACACTATACCTGCATGGATTATGGGTTAGATCAATGTCATATCAGGCTGTATGAGGCATTGTGGGCCTTGTAGTTCTATTTCTATCGTCAATAGGAGCTGGTGTCGGAGATCCTCGGTCAATGGTACCTAGATATGAACACCTTCCATCTTCATCATTGGGAAGTGAGAATCATCTTGTGGAATATCCACTGCATCGGTGGAATCCCATAGGAAGGGTACTAGTATGAGGAGTTCCTTTCATCACAAATCACATTGGATGATTGGAAGTAAACTCTTATCCTAGTATAACCACTTATGGTGGTGTTGATGAAAAATATTTTTCATGTTCCCATATTCCATCTGGACATCCTTCTCAAGGTATATTTTTATATGTTTCTAAATAAGTATTCATCCATGAGGATTTTCGGATGGGTAACGAAGTGCCCGATAATACCGCAAAATAGAAATCTAGGATCGTATTGGTAGATCCTGTAGGAGGGTAAGTTTGAGTAGTGGGGAAATAACATAGTGGAAGGATGAGAGCCACTAGTGTTCTATGTTTTACTCCCTGTGACATTCATCAGGGGATGGATGCTTCCAGTAATGTACATGTGGATGGCCATACGCTCAGGAACACAGGTGATGGTAGCAATATTGGAAGCTAGAAACAGAGTAATCTTAGGGGTACCCATGGTAGCCCTAATCAATAGCCTATTTTTCCTTTTAGTTAGGGGAAGCACACCATGGAGAATATGTAGCCTATTCAAATTCTTACATGGATGGATCAAGGCACACCTCATGGGTTATCACTACAAAAATTCAATCACCCCACTGAATATTGGCCTGTGTCCATCTCTACTCAACAATTACGGGGTTTAGCCAATGATTCTCGATGAGACCAGGGTCACGATTGCGATCGAAAACCATGAAAACATCAATTTCCACCCATTTTTTACCCTGGGTTGGCTGATGGTGGATAACATGTAGGATAAATAGGAGAAAAAGAAGTACAAACAATTCTTTAGGTTCAGAGTGTTATTGTCTAGCATTGATGGCCATGTTTAGTATGAACCATACACACCATCACTATTTTCATGAAATTTTGGGTGCCTTCATTAGGTGATAAACAAATTCTACATGATATTTAAAGAGATACAATATCAATGTATCCTTCACTAGATATGTTGGATACTTATGAATGTTATCTCATAAGAGACCATTATTCTACCACTAAATAACATTGATGATGGATTCTCTACATATTATGATAGAAATTGGGTGACAACATGCCAAGATGAAATCTTGCAGAAGAGCATTTAGGTGATTGAGCTAGAGATTGTAGTGCTAGACCAGCAGAGTGGTTGGTGTGATTCTCTTCAATGATCGATCCAAGAAATGGTTGTAGCCTATGATGGATAAGTAGTGGGGGTGGCATGGGGTGTTGCTTTAACCCCACCACCTAGTGGATAAGGATCCCAAAGGCCGTCATGGGGTAAAGAAGGGGGCTACCAAGCTAAGAAAAGTAGATCTGGGGAGGCTACCAGGAAAAAATGAGGTATCTACAGATCAAGTTGCTAATGGTGAATTCCCCTCTCACTAGATAGATTTTAGGATGCTTCACATGCCGACGTCAATAGAGGACATGTGGGGAAAGATGATTCAGGATGGATTCGAGTTTCTAGAGTTCATTCTTCCTTATATCATGATACTGGTGATATTCTATGTGAGTCATGTGTATCTGATATCTATGTAAATATTTGTATTTCAATCAGGGGAGTATGATCCTCATTTTTCTCCAATTTGGGTGATGTTTGGTGGAATTCCAAGACATGTAGAGATTCCACCTTTCTACAACTCATCTGAAGGGGAATCAGTAGAAGAGGATGCACAATCCTCTAGTGGTGAATTTTCCTGGTGCTTTGTTTCTCATTAAGGGATCCCCTTGGAGATCAGAAAAATTGAGTCTTTTGAAGATTACTTGTTTGTATTTCTTGATATAAGCCTTGACTTATCTATCTCCCTAGATCCTTCCCCTTTATTATCTAGAAGATCTAACACAAGCCTTTGTTGTATAGGAACAACTCAGAAATAGGAAAGGGTCCCATACTGGAGGAAATAATGATACACCCCTAGTTGATAGAGAACATGCTCTGGGGCATGTATCTAAGGATAACATAGTCTTTGGGATAGTCAAGGAGGTTATAGTGATGACCTCAGAGCCCCAGGTCCTCCCTATTATTTATGGGGGGTCCAGAACCATGTATTAAAATAGAGACTCCCATTTCTGAAGAAGCATCATGACTTGAGAACCTCATCATTAAAATACCCATAAATCAAGGTAAGATTACATACCACTTTACTTTTTCCCCTTAAAACCTTTCATATATCTTTTTCATCATCTTTGTTTCTTTATTTTCATGCAGGTCATCATGTAGATCATGATCGACCAACATCATAGGAGTCGGTGCCACATGTTGATGTACTAACTAGCATCGAGGGGTCTCATATAGTGGATCTCCATTACAATATTTAGGGACTAAATCAATCACTACCTATCTCTCGTAAGTCATTTATCTCACAAAATCTCAACTAGTAATTTGCTAATCAAATTTAATAACATGTTTATTTTTTAGAAACTACTCAAAAGATGTCTTTCCAATTAGGCGTTGTGTTTAGAGCATCTGAAATCCCTTCTCAGATGGTCATGTTAGTCCTTAAATATCCAAATTTCACTGTTAAACTGACCTTGTTCCCATGGGAGCTTTCTAGAACAGTCATGAGTGAAGCCACTGGTGGGGCGTAGATCTGAGCAGGTGGAGGAAAAATTTATGAGAAAGGGTCAGATGAAGAAGAATATCCTATTTACTTGTATGACGAACTATATGAGATCATATTAGAAGAGCACCCTGATGTTGACCTCCTTATATTTTTCCCAGAGTATGAACGTACATCCCCTTAAGAGAAAGAAGACTTCAGGTATGGGGTATCTAAATAAAACCACATAGTTTGGTATGATGAGTGGAGGAGAATTCAACATTTCATCCCCCTAACTCGAGAACCAAATCTTCTAAGACAGATGGGGTCCATCCGACATTGTCTATGCAGTCTAGTAATTAGAGGGGTGGATGCTCAAAATCTCCATGAACTGGTCTGTGTCTTCCTTTCATATAAGCTACTTGGGAAAATCCTCATATTGGTGTCTCCTAGAATTAGAATAAGTCTCAAGGTACCAGGAAGCTCCAATAGGTAGACAAATAAATCTTATATCTTGAGGAGTAAATGAGTGATTGTGATGACTTCTTCAACACTGAATCAGAGGTTATCAGCCAACTAATGGCTTAGCTAGGGGATTATAGGAATCAAGTGAATAAAGAAATTATTTAGATATCCAATATCCAAGATGAGAGGGACTAATTGTAGGTTATGGATAATGATATTTATGTTATAGATGAGGAAGTGGAAGTAAAGATTATGAGGTGGTAGTAAGTTATTAAGGCCACACACTGGAGTTTGGTGGATCATAACCACTCAATAACTAGGGAGGATCAATATGGAAAAAATTTATAGAACTTATGAGAGGCTCCAATATGTGAATGATCCTCGCAAATTTTCTAAGATTTCTTGTTTTAATCCTTTTTCATGCATGGACATACTTCTTTGTATTATTATCAAACATTGACCATATTTCTAAGACAACCAACAATCCATATCTAAGCTCCTGTGAGTCAAACTTAGTGTGAGAAATAAGGGGTGACCACATGATTTCCTATACATATAATAGTGATGGAAAATTATCAAACACTTAGGGTCTCCTTTTTTTGACCGACCACCAATAGTTTTTTGGCTGAGAGATGCAGTGACTGGAGAATGAGACTCTCATAACCAATGACTTTATTTTCTGAGGCACTCTAGTACACGAACAGGGTAACACCAGGGGTGTTGAATTCTTCCTAAATAAAGTGAAATGTAATGTGTGAATCATATTTCCAAAAATCCTGAAAACATGGGGACTAGATTTAGAATATAGGAAAACTACTGACAATTTTCAAAACACAAATTCTAAATATATTAAATAATAATGGGGAAAAACAAGTGTTGATTTCACACCATGTTTGAAAGACATATCTTGCCTCAGAATGTCGTCTAAATTATTTTGTTTCATTGGCCCAGGATGGTAGGTGAGCCTTGGACAAATACCATTCTGGTAGGTGTCCCATAAAATGTGGAGGAGGATGATCATCCAATCAAGGGTAACATAGACCATGAAAAAGAAGTGATGTATTGTTTTAATGGATTCCAACACTCTTGGAATTACACACTATGGATTAGTTTGTATTGAGGTGAGTATATAGGTCGAAGAAAAAAAGGCATATTCCTCTTACATGGGGATCATTTTCATGGATGATGAGTGATGGCTGAAAAAAATGTATGATGTGGCAGATGAATAGAGTCATTAGAATTTTCCTAATATTCCATGTAGTTTTACATCGTATGATGGGGATGAAGGGAATGTATTTGAAAATATCACTCTAATGAAGTTGAACATGTAGTTTATATTCATACAGTATGGATGGTTTATTTTGTAGTTTAATGTCATGTGGTTAGGAAAAATCACACAGTTTAATGTTATGTGATCAGGATGTAGTGTATGGGGCTCACAAACTGATCTGAAAAACACTTCTTCCTTATGTCATGTTAAGGGGGGATATTATGTCCATTTCATAAGGTAGGGCCATTCTTTAATGTTATTAAGAATGTAATTTGTGAACAAACATGAATTATACATGTCCAACCACAGTAGTGGAGGGAAATGAGCATATAATGATGGGAGACCCCACACTTAGAAATAGAATCTGGAACAGGACTCATATAGTTTATGGTTGTAATTCTTGGAACCTGAATTTCAGTTTGACGTCATAAATCTTGGACATATTTTAAATAGTTTAAGGTATTATGACATGGACCATGGGAAGGATGTATCGAGGGAATGTATGATACATCAAATTAAATTTAATTGATGAGAGTGGGGGGCCTCAGAGGCCACCTGATGTCACATAAAACATTCTTGAGACAAACTACACATAGTTTAACATCCTGCTATTTGGAATTGGATTTTTTCTAAGATTGAGGTCATAGATTTTGGACCATAGGGCACCCTAAATGGTTTTATGTGGCACAAAATGGTATTTACACAATGAAAATGAATTCTATGTAGGCTCACATTCCCTGAGAAACATAAGGGGAAGGTTCCAAATAGTTTTTGGTCATACTACTTGGACTGTAGATTTTATTTTAAGGAAATAATGTTTGGGCCATCAAACTGGGGAAGGAAAATTATTTGTGATGAACCAAGGAAGAGGATTTATCTAATATAAAATGAATGATAATAACTATGTACCCCATGGGGATGGTAATCAATCCACATGTATTTTGAAAACAATACTTGGTAGAAAACTTATGCTGATAGGGGGATACCCTCTCAAATGAGAGTATCAAATCTTCTCATGCATGGATACGAGGAATACTATATTTTTACAGGGTAAGGATATATTTTAACATCATTTTTGGAGGACATTAGTGTTCATTTATCCTGTATTTTTCATACAAGGAATCCTGGTTTGATATAGGGTATAACCATTCCTAATTCAGAGGAATAATGGACTTGTTTGGCGTGATATGTAGTTTATCATCATGTGCAGAGGATGTTTTTAGGATTTCACATGGTCTTCCCATTATTTACATCCTTATATCAGGATATAAAGGCTTCCTAGTATATGTACGGGTCAAGGTAATTGAGTGGGGAATATACATTGAAGGAGGCCTATGTGATATTTTGGGGTGATTATGACATGAATAATAGATAGTCTTGTGGTGAATTTATAGCCAAGATAGGATATGAAAAGTCTAGGATTCACTACATATCCCATGAGGATGGGAATAAATACAAACATAGTTCTGGAGGAGATTCACATAGATTATGGTCATATAGTATGGATCATGAGATTAAGGGGGGTTAAATGATGTTCATGTGATGAAAGAACTAAAACCCGATGTGAGTGATCCGGGGAGCCCCTACACCATGTGAAAAGATCTTGTATCAGGTCTGTTTCTGACGCATTCATGGGGGTGCACATCCATCTTCTGAGGACGCGCTATTTATTTCCCCACATTTCCATTTTCCAAAGGTGGGAGGAAACCATTGCTTATTCAGGGATGTTTTATCCTTAACTGAAACAGGATGATGGGATGTCGGTTCCTCCGTCCAAGCATTCATGGAACTCATCACCTAGTCTAGGTGTCCCTTATAGATTAATATATTGTTTATGAAACACTTCTCAGTGCCATGTCTTCATGCATGCTACAAAATTACATTTCTTATGTTAGGACATTCTAAGAAGTCCTGTCAAGGAAGCAACCTTCGGTCGGGAGACTAGTCACATTGGATATAACTAGCATGTATGGATGCTAGAACACTAGCATGTTTGGGTTTTTTTCCTTATTATAGGGCTTATTGATGGAACTTAATCCTAAGGCAACCCCTGTCAAATGAGGGGAATTATATGCCATAGGCATGTCTCTAAGGTTTTTCTCATCTTCCCATGTTTAACACAGGGTATGCTGTGAGTTTAACGTCTAGAGAAGATGGATCAGACTGATCAAATAACTAAAGGGAGCAGATCAGATGGGTGAAACCCCTGGAGGGAACAATTATGCTGGGAGTAGTGAGATGGTTGGTGACATGATTTCACCAGGATGTGGAAGCCCGTGTAGGAATCAGTTTGGACGTGGATTGCTGAGAGTGGATGGAGAGTGATATGCAGCCGATGCAAGGGCGATGATGAAGTTGGGCTTAAGCCTTGAAGAGACTTCCTACATATCCCCATGGTAGGGAATCAAAGTCCATTAGTTTGGTGAGGTGATGGGACACCTAAGGAGGCGACCCGTATGGAGGGGACCTGGATGAAGTGGAACCTTCGAGAAGGGGCATGACCTTCGTGAAACACATAGGCTCAAGGGAATGTTCAGGATGAGACATGGGTGATGGGATTGAACTTCAAAAAGGCTTCCTACATACCTAGCCTTTCCCAGGATCAGATTCCACGTAGTTCAGGATGGGGCATTGGAGCGGGGTGTACGTAGAGAACAGCGACCTTATGATATATTGGGTCTTATGCGTGGTTAGTAGCCTGGGTTGGTCTGACTCTTGAGGGAGGACCTGAGATATGGGTCACAACAAAGGGGACTACATTGGCCTATCGCGATTAGGGAACACGACATCTTATCATCGATTGGGGTTGACAACGGCTTACTTCTGATTAGGATTGACAATGGCTTACCGCTGATTGGGGGACAGTTTAGTGTCATGTGGGTCAAAACGGGGCAAATAGTTTAATGTCATACGGGATGGGGTGGACCAACATAGATTAGACGGGACCAATGGGTGTTGGGATCGAACCTCAGGGAGGCTTCCTAAGAACTTTTCCTTAGTAGGGATAAAATTCCACGTAGTTCAGAAGTTTTGGGTGAACCAACGTGAAGCGGGTTGACACCAATAGGTATTGGTCTTAAACCTCAGGAAGGATTTCTATGTACCATTCCTTGGCAAGGAACAAGTTCCATGTAGTACATAATAGGTGTTGGTGAACTGACGTGATGGGGGTCGAGACCAATAGGTGTTGGGATTGAACCTTAGGGAGTCTTCCTACGTACCGTTCCTTGGCAAGGATCAAAGTACACATAGTTCAGGAGAGGTGTTGGTGAACCGAAAGGAAGGGAGTCAGGACCAATAGGTGTTGGGCTTGAACCTCAGGGAGGCTTCCTATGTACCTTGACTTAGTAATAATCAAATTCCATGTAGTTCAGAAGAGGTGTGGGTTAACCGATGTGAAGGGGGTCAGAACCAATAGGTGTTGGTCTTGAACCTCAGGGAGGCTTCTTATGTACCTTCCCTTGAGAGGGATCAAAGTCCATGTAGTTCAGGAGAGGTGTTGGTGAACTGATGTTAAGGGGTTCGAAACCCATATTTGTTGGTCTTGAACCTTAGGGAGGCTTCTTAAGTACATTTCCTTGGCAAGGATCAAAGTCCATGTAGTTCAGGAGAGGTGTTGGTGAACTGACATGAAGGGGGTCGTTACCAATAGGTGTTGGGCTAGTACCTCATGGAGGCTTTCTACATACCTTTCTTTGGAAAGGATCAAAGTCCATGTAGTTCAAGAGAGGTGTTGGTGAACTAACGTGAAGGGGGTCGGGACCATTAGGTGTTGGGCTTGAACCTCAGGGAGGCTTCCTACATACCTTTCCTTAGTAATGATCAAAGTCCACATAGTTCAGGATATTTTTTAGGCTTACTCACTAAGGCGTCCCAGGTTGGATTCCATGGTCAGTGCTTACTTTAATCTCACATGATTCATGCTTGGTCTGAGAAACAAGAGGCAACAAGTACATGACAATCATGTCGCGAAAGGTGTGTCTGTTGGAAATGGAGTGGGTATTACATGTGGTTAGCCGCCCAAAAAAGAAACAGGGGATTACACATGGTTAGCATCCTAGGGAGATGGAGATTGGGACTTACTCCATGATGGAGGCGTGGGCGGTGACAAAGCCCAGTGGGAGAGGTATTTGGCACAGAAGAGAGTAGGGTTTCGGTTCCCATCCCCCCCCCCCCCTCCTGGTGTTTGGAACCGAATAAGAGAGGAGGGGATGTAGGGACACTACCTCCTGCAAGAAAGGTTATGGGATTACACCAAGATGGTTTCCCTTTCCCATGGGCAGGTGCCGCTCCAGCTAAAAGGATCTCAGTCCATGTGAGGAAGAGATCACTCTCGTGGAGATGAGAAGGCATAGAGAATGTCTGAGATGGGGAAACCCACATATGATGCACGGGGCAGGGTCACAATTTAACGTCTTCTGCCAAGGACGATGTCTCTTGGTATTTTAACGTCATGTAGCTCGGAGGAGGTGTGTTCACTCCACACCCCTAGGTCTTACATAATTGATACCTTCCCACCCTTGGGTAAGGGAAGGCATCGGCAATTCCATAGTGAAGGGGTGTCGTGGAGTGATCCATTGAGGTGCCCACATTAGCATGGCTATGCGAAGAAGAAATAGCCATTAGCATGCCTATGTGAAGAACCATGATCCGAAGCAATGCAACATGAATCATTGCCCAAGGGACTTTGAAATCACTTCGTGCAAACTTGGAAGGTTGCACGAGGAATGGGGTTGTGGGGCAAAGGGGTTCGTAGAAGAGGCCTCATGAAACTCGGGTGCTCTATGTAGTAGAAGGGCTTCTCAAAGGGGTGTTCTTCATGAAGTTAAGTGGCCTAGACTAGGAATAGGGAATAGGTGTATATGGAAGGTGCTTCATGAAGTGGAAAGGATTTCACAGAGTAGTTCTTCACAAAGCAAGGGTGTCATGCGAAGCGTAGAACTGTGAAGCACAGTGACCCTACCTTGGCATGTGGGTGACATGTGTATGGAGGGTACTTTGTGAAGCATAAGTTCTCTACATTGACGCAAGTCCCCTTTGGGATTCCATTCCTTTGCGAAGACCCGTGGAATCTGCGAAGGGAATCCCTCTTTGAAGAGCGGTTGAATTTATGCAATGGGAAGGGAACTTCGTCATGCTAACATATCTTTAAGAGCTCAAGGTTTTCAGAGCAGAATTTGCTTCACGATTTGAAAGATAATAAGGCGAAAGGATAGAGGATCCATCCTTTGGGCTTGAGGGGAGCCTAGTATTTATAGGAATGAGGCACCACGAAGAAGATCTCGCTCAACACAGAGCTACATAGCACTTTATCATATTCACGGAGCCTCCCACCTCCTTGCTCTATGACAACGTTGTAAATGTTTAATCGGATAGTGGAGCCTCCCTCCTCCTTGTTTGCCCGGTGGCTTCGTAAATGTCAAATCGGATCACGAATCCTCTCGCCTCTTTGATCTGCGGTGGCTTTGCAAATGTCAAATAGGTTTGTGGAGACTCCCACCTCCTTGATCCATGGCATCATCGAAAAGGGGGTAGTTGCGCTGGCTACAGTGATGTGGGGCTCCACAAACAAGCTTTGCAAGGAAACCCCAATGGCTTTGCGTTTGTTCTTCCTCTTCATAAATTTTGGCGCAAAAAAAATCCCTCCCTAGACTTGGAGCTGAGTAGAAAATGAGGGTCAAAGTTTGAGGGTCAATCACCAAAACACATTGGTCAATCTCCAAGAAGGCTCATGAAGGAGGCTCCCAAGGTGGAGAGGTGATGCGTGGGCTGGGAGTGCCACGAAGCTTGCAGCGGTCGGGTGTTCTATGAAGAAAACGATGTCATCACCTATAAATAGGGGAGGATGACTTCTCTTTTGTCCTTTTATCACCTCTGAATTTTGGAATTTAGTTCTCTAAATTCACAAAACTCCATGTACTCTACGATTACTCTTTGTGAATCAATCTTTTTGCTTCATGGCACATAGCGAGTCTTCGAATCTACGGCGGTGCGCTCTGTGGATTACGCCTGAAGGTCAGGGCAGGACTCCGCGATTTTTTTTGCTGGGAAAGAGCGTTGTGAATGGGATACGCAAATGGGCTTCACAAACCAGAACCAAAAAGGTATAAATTTTGAAAAACTAAATGGCTCACCAGGGGAATGCCAGGGGTCATTGTGCATATAGCCCATAAGAAGGAAATGGTCTATATCTTAGGTATAGGGGAGTTCGTGCGAAGCCATTATTACCATAATTCATGGGTATAGCTGATACTAGAGAGTCAGAAGGACTATCCATTGTGTAGGAGGCTGCCACTGTATGGCTTTGGCCTAGGGATGATGTCTTCATCCCAGAAACAAGCAGGTATGAGCCAGTTTACCAGTTTAAGAGCATGTATGGCATGCACCAATGGTTCAGGGAGGATGATGACCATGACCAGGAAGAATTCACTCTTATCAACGCTGATTGTCTATAAAATCTTGTGAATAATGTTGATGGGACGGAACTGCAGTCAGAGATATCTCCCCTGTTGTACCATACCATTCTTAAGGCTACCCTAGGGAACCCAAATAAGGGGTGGACAGATGAATGGGATCTATGCTAGGTCGTCAACTTCATGGATAATTGGGCCTGATCCTACTGGTTAGGTGACTCGTGCGAAGAATTCAGAGCAGAGATGAGGTGAGTGGGCATATATGAGGCAGAGTAGGCCTCCCAATTTCATATCTATCGGTCGAAGCATCTGATGCCAGAGTTGCTGAGAAGGTGTTTGTTGAGGACCAATACCTTCCATTTTCACCATTGAGTGGTCAGCATCAGCCTATGGGATTTGTACCAAATTTCAGGGGCCTCAATACTGGGGTAAACATACGATGAGTTACTCCTAGTTTTGGGTGTGTGGGAAGATCCGGAGCAGATGACACCGCTGGCGATGTCATTGATAGATCTGGTGTCGGGAGAGGACAATAAATCAATGATGGATGTCTATTTCAAATAGTGGTTCAAGAAGTTCTTGATCTTCTTGGAAAATAGGAATTTCCCTATAAGGCCTCAGACATGCCCGAAGGGGTCTCAAATATTCTAGTAGCACTCATACGGGAGGCTTTTGGAGGACGGCCAGGGGAAAACCTAGGGATTCAGCGTCAGTGCCGAGAAGCAACTGGTAGTCAGGTTGGATGTATTCATTGTGGTGCTCATCTGTGGTTGGATCCTATCGGTGACAGAAACAAACATGGGCATGTGACTGATCATGTTTCTTATGGAGTCCATGTTGGTGATAGGGGGATGTGTCAACCTCAAGATCTCTATGCTCGCTATGTTATACAAGATGTTGTGGCATATCAATGCGGGGAAGAATCCACAGAGAATATGTGGTCCATTCCACCTTTTGTATGGGTGGATAACGGTGTATGTCAGGTGAATCTATGATTATATGAACTCCATTTCCCCTCCAGGATCAAATTTTCACCCATTCATTCTGAATGTTGTGGGGATATTTCTAGACAAACCGACCCTACAAGTGGTGTTGAATCGGGTCTGGAAGGAAGACACGTTCAATTTCCACCCATTCTCATTGCCAACAGGTGTATTCACTGATAAAGGTTGGGGAACAGAAGGGCATTGGTCCTACCTTCCGGCCTTTCAGGGTGGAGTTTCAGTGGCGTAGGTGGACCACGAGTCCCTCTATGATCTGTACACTCCACATCGATTTGTAAAGAAGTTTCAATGTATGCAGCGACTGACCACACTAGTTTATTTGGGGGTGTTTCATGAGGATCACTCATGTGTGATGAATCATATGTGGCTCATGTTCACATGGGAATATGGGAAGATGCGGAATGAGATGCCTCCACCCATGGTCGTCTTCAGGAAGGTGAAGAAGTATGCCAAGATTTGGGAGGAAGCCTACCCTAGGGAGACACTGAAGCGTCCAACCATTCGGGCCAGTGGCTGGGTGCCTCCACAAACCCGAGGTTGGGGTCAGAAGGTGAAGAGGACCTCTCAGGGTGGTGCGGCAGTAGTGGCGATGAGGCCTAAACTGGTCGAAAGGGAGGTGGTAGCAACAGACCAAGTGGTCCTGGAGGAACAAAGTCATCTGGAGGGGAGGTTGCCTAGGGGGTTTTGCAGGATATCCACCCAGGCTCTGGGGAAGTGGTTGCGTCACATAAACATTCCAGATATTGTTGTCTTCCTGAAATATTGGGACATCAATGATGTCATCCAGAAATTATTCAACTCATCTAAGATGTGGCAACACCTGAACCATCTCGGGGTGTATTTGGTGAGGAATGGCCCTGTGAGGACCTACTTAACAGTATCCTAGGTGGAGACGGAGCAATACCGGGCCGAGTTGGAGGACTTCTTATACTCTCGGGGTGACCCACATCCAATGACAGATTGGGTAAAAGTATCACTTGATCAAATGGCCCCTCCATAGTTATCAGTTGCAAAAATGAGGGAGCGCTTCCCTCTACCAGAAGAATCAGACGAATCCTCCTGGGGGGGAGGAGGCATGTAGAGGTAGTCCTCTATATGAGGGTAAAGTTTGCGATTCAGGCCCAGAATATGAAGAGTTTTCATAGGATCTTGAGGTAAAATCCTAAGTCCCTTCCTTAGGGTCCACTTCCAGGTCACTTTGGACTCCTCGCTAATAGTTGAACTTTGTAATAGGGCCTCATTTTGTAGAACATGTTCCTACCCTACAGTAGATGTAGTTGTGGGACCTTCGGGATCTAAAAACGTGACTATGGAGATTAATTCATCCAGAGGGGCTGGGACACCCATGGTAGTTCTTCTAGAGTTTTTATACTTCCCAACAATATATGGAGGGCCATGTCTTGGGGTCACAATGGATACAAATCATGAGTGAGACCTACAATCCAAGGAATCCCACGCCATTTGAAGAACTGTGCATACCAAAAAGTGCACAGATTTCATTTAACCTAATCAATGAGTGATACCTACAATTTAATCTCTATAAGTCTCCTTTATGAAATTCATGACTGCCACCCATTGATCATGTTAAATGACATCCATGAACTTTTTGGTATGCACAGTTCTTCAAATGGCGTGGGATTCCTTGGCAAGGTTGGTTTGTACTCTTAGTGGGGCCTTTCCTAAGGAAACTCTGGTGGTTGTGGAGGCAGATATCTAAACCGACTAAGCGACGACGCTCCCGATCATTGGTGGGACAATTAGCAGGATAGAGTCGGTGATCATTGAGGTGGGATCCAGTGATGAAGATCGATCGGATAGCATGGGTCCTTCCATACCCGATAAGACACCAGATGTAGACTATGTAGATGAGTTCTTGGGGGAATTTCCCACATATGAAGCTACAAACCTAGAGGATCGGGATGATATAACCTCCGATGAGGAGGATAGAAAAATCTCCAGTCAATGGTCAAGGATGATGATTAAGAGATTCATCGATGACACCCCTCAAGCTCAATGGATAGACCATATGGGGAGGCTTCAGTCCCGACTACGTGAACTATGCGGGGGGGGAGTTGATTCCCAACGTCCTCACATGCTCTTCTGACTTCTCATGGCAGTGAGGATTCAGGAATATGATCATGGGCTTGGTGTAGGTTGGAAGCGGAGAAAAACATAAACATCAAGGGGCTCCAGGAGACTAAAAATGAGATTCAGCGGCTGTAGGTCTGGGCAGATAAGCATTCCTCTTTCCTTACCATGCAATCTGATATCATATCACGTCTGAAGGCCTAGCTGGTAGAGGTAGAAGAGTGCACGAAGCAAGCCTCTGAGGAGATGACTGTCATCCGAACCAATGAGGAGCGGGCCCGGATTACGGCTGACAAACTGTTCCCTATTGTGGTCGAGGAGAAGTGGGAACTGAATTGGTGATAGTGAATCCTGGACTCCATAAGCCAGAAGGTGTAAGATCTACAACACTCTTTTGACGAGGTCAACCCATCCATGGGAGGGGTCGATCCTCGGGTGCTGTGATGCATATAATTTTTGAACGTTCTTTCATACAGTGATTATTTATACTGGATTCATACATGATTTCTGTTATTTGTTTTTTCTCAATTGCATTCCCATTACATTCATGGAACATCCGATGATCAATCCCTAATCTTAAGTGGGTCGGTCCCGATGTGCGAAACAAGGGATATCCACCTCGTTATTCCATCTAAATATAAGAGTGAAAACCAATCTTTGGGATTCTGGGGTTTGAACAACTAATTAGAATTTCCGAGAAGAATGGGAGAGGCCTGACTGGAGAATGAAGGTCTCAGAACAATCGAAGTTTCATCTTTCCAACGTGCTCTAGTGCACGAACGGGGTAACATGAGGGGCGTTAGAATCAATCCGAATAGAGGGGAATGGGATGTGTGAATTACAATACCCAAGATTCAGAACACTATGGGGGTGGTGTGACAATAACTTTTAACTTTTAACCATATTAGAAACACTGTATCCTTATTGCGTTATCCAAAATGGAGATAACAAATTAAGGTCTACCATTGACCATGTTCAAAACATGGGGCCTAACTCAAAATGTTATCCATTAGTCTTCCAGAACGTTGTCCCAGAATAGTAGGTGATCTATAGGCCGATAATTTATACTATTAGGGGGTTCTTTTAGATGTGAAATCAGAGGATGATCCAAACTAAGGGCAAGAAAATCATGGGGTTTGAGTGATTGGTTGTTCTAATGGAGTCCAACACTCTTGAAATTACACTACCATGGTGAAAAAACATTATGTTGCCACATCATTCTAATCAAGGATAAAATTTAATTCTGAAAAGGACCTCTCCGGTATAGACCTAGAATGATATGTATCTTTACATAATATCAATAAAGATGATAGACACGTAGTTTATCTTTGTATAGTGAGGACGGTGAACATAGTTTTAAGGTCATACTGCCTCGACCAAAATCAAGGTCGAGGGGTGATAAGGGTTAATGACCCTAGGGTTGGGCCTAACGAGAATTTTCTGGGAATTCCTACGTATCCCAAGATGGTGGGAGTCAATTCAAGCGTAGTTCTATGCACTGTTTGGTTAGAGACCAATGTTGGTCAGGGGAATCCTCTCTAACGAGGAACTTGACACGTCCCATAATTATCATGGGTAATTCTAAACTTGTTCAAGGTAGGGGCCATAGTTTAAAGTAAGGTGTTGATGACATAGATAACAAGAAAGTAAATGTGTGGTGTGGTACATACCACGATATGAATGAGAACCCAAGAGGTACTGACCACACCACATGATCTCAAGAGAATCCTTAGGTCAAGGGACCGAAGGAGAAAACCAGGCTGGGGTAGAGACAGGTTTTCTGGGCATTCCTACATATCCCATGCAAATGGGAATCAAGCAATACATATTTCTAAGAATGCAGTTTAACGTCATGCAGGACAAGGGGAATGTGTAGTTTGGTTACACCAATACACAGCCTACCAATACCACTAATCCCTCGTGAGTCGTGCTTGATGTTGAAAACAAGGAGAAGTGGTGGGATTTTCCTGGTACAAGGAGGAACAGATTAGGGGAAATGGGATGCTAGGTGAATGATGTCCCAATGATACCAAACTGCCTACTTAACGCACCTAGATGCATGAAGGGGTAAAGTAGAGTATATTGGAATTCCACTTGAACATAAGGGGGTGTAAAGATGTGAATCATGATGCTCGAGATCTGGAACACAATGATAGAGGCGTGATGATAGAGGATAACTGTTCACCATATTCGAAACACAGTATTTGTTTCTCATTACCCTAGAATGGGGATAGAAAAATGACGGTTGATTGTTGACCATGTTCGAAACATGGGACCTATCACAAATGTTGTCTGAGGTCTTCAGGGGCATTGGCCCGTTACGGTTGGTGAGCCAATGTGGCATGGGATAGGACTGTAAAGGGATTCCCTTCAAACATGGAAGAGGATGATGATCTAAATAACAGTCTCACGAAGTTTGTACATGGAACTAGGGAATGTACCAGTGAAAATTCCACACTTTGGGATCTTTTTCACAACACATATGAGTATGACAATAAGACATATCAGATACATGGATTCAAGTCTGTTTCCAAGGACAACAGTCATGGGGTCGCACACTTCCAGCTTAAGGTTGTAGGGTTGACCATTAAGGGGGGTACTGGGTTTGATGGACTGTGCACAGGGTAGCGAAGTAGCCAAACCTGATGTGTAGTTCCCGTAAGGAAGGAGCATGGTGAGGTTGTTGAAAAACCCAACATGAATGAGAACCCAAGAGGTACTCACCACACCACATGTTCCCAAAATATTTTTGGGCCATGGGGACAAAAAACAAGGGGGTAGGATTTAATATTCCTAGTCCTGGACCCGAAGACTAAATAACCGGGCATCCCTACGTATCCTATAATGATGGGAATCAATCCATAAATTGTTCTAGAAATGGAATGTTGTTTAATTTCGTGCGGTGAGGATGAGGAGTGTATTTAGTTTATAGTCATAGAGCTCGGACCATAGATGGAAATGAGGGAGGGAGATATGTGGTGTAGTAAGTATTAAACCCGACGTGAATGAGGATGTAAGACCATACCACAATGTGCTCCCCATGATGCTTTTAGGTCGAGGGACTGAGAGTAAGAGTTAGATTGGGCCTGAGGAAAAGTGAATGGTCATTCCAATGTACCCCATGAGAATGGGAATCAATACATACGTAGTTCTGGAGATAGCATGGTAAGGTACCAACGTTCAGGATAATAAGGTCATGTGGGTCTGGCCATTGCACCAAAAGAATCATCATTTCATCGATCTTGTTTGTACTTTATGGTAGATGTGGGTTTTTTTATGAATCGTAAACCTAGGAAAGAGAATCCTGGTATCGCTACAGGATTCAAGCTGCATGTAGGCATTGAAAAATGGTATGGTTGATGACCAATACCCAACTTGAAGTCCCCTAGAGTGAGTAAATCATGATGCAATGTTGTTTTTCATCGTGCAGCTAGGACAATAATGTCATATTTTAGGGTCATGTGATAGGACCAACCAATCCATTTTAATGTTGTGCAATAAATACACAATTTTTTAATGTCATGTGGTACCATAGGACGATTTCACATGATGTGATAAATAATACCAAACGTGAACGAGGATGAGGTCCACATCACACCACGCATGATTCTGAGGAAGAAACCTTGGGCTGAGGGGATAGCAAAGGCCAGAAAATATTTGGCTAAAACTTTTGGAATAAATGACTAGGTGTTCCTACGTATCCCATGGGGATGGGAATCAATCCACACTTAGTTTTGGGAGTGCAGTTTAATGTCACGCAGGATGTAATAGTTTAAGGTCATGTAGGACCATATATAGTTTAACATCATGTGGGATGACATATAGTTTAATGTCATGTGAGATAGGAGGTATGAAAGACTAGATCCTGGAAGGAAAGTACGTGGTGCAGTAAGTATTAATCCCAACATTAATGAGCATGTAAGACCACACACATCACCCCACACAATCCTATAAAAGTCAGGTCCTAAAATGTAGCGAATCATTTTTTTGGCCCTGTCATACTTTGGAATATTTCTATGAATAAATCCAGAGCTAGGAGCGAAGACGGCGTGAGATTCTGAGGCCCGGTGTGTCCAGAATTAATTTTATAAAAATATTGAGTATTTTTATACTATGCACGCGGTGGGGTGTGTTATCTCATAAATGGTATCCCAGAATGGGAATCTAAGGGAATTGTTGTGTTCGAAACATGCCGTTTACCCTAGGATACGTGTAAACTTTGCGGGTGCGGGCCTATGGTGGAAAATGCCACCAAGGGTGTTTTTGTAAATAAGTGGAAAGTTTAATTACGAGCACCGGCACGAATAAATTCTGAACGGAGTCCCAGATTGAAAATATGAGTCCGCCATTGCGTTTAGAATGGTGCATTTACCCTAGGGGTGATCTTTTTTTCTTCCACGCCGGGAGGTTTGGTCGGGGGCGTTGTTTTAAATGAAGGTTTTTAAATAAATAAAAAAATAAATCCATCACTCCCCTCCCTCGCCTCCTACGTGCAGCGCCGGACGAACCCCTCCCCACCTCTTCCGTTCTTTGCCAAATCGAGCTCTACGAGTCCATTTTCAGTGTCTTTAATCTGCGGATCTAGCTTCAGGGGTTCTCGGGCGCCGTTCTGCACCCAAAACATCAGTGATCCACCAACAGGTAGGCGTTTTAAGTTTCGAAAATCCCAGATCCCGAATCTCTGTGTTTTTCTCAATTTTGAACCTGTAGATAAGTAGATCGTGTCCCGGGGGGTGCACATATGTTTTCGGATCTGAATTTGGACCTCCAAGGTGCCTCCAGCGGACCTCGGAAGGTTTTCCAGCGCAGCACCGGTGCGGCGGCTGTGCCGGTAGGGGCGGCCCTTGGCGGCGGGCTGCATTTCAATTAAGCATTGCCGCTATTGCGGCGGTCCGGTGTCAATCACCGGTGACCCCTGGTGGGGGATCGAACACTTTCGTGTGCGCACCACGCCGCGGTGGCATGCCCTGACGGCCGGTGCTACCAGCGGCGGCGGCGGCCGGGTCGGCCGCCCTAGGTCGGCCAAACCGGCATGAACCGGCCGGTCCGGCCCAGTTTGGTACATGGGGGTTTTTAAACCCCCATTTCTTGCCCTCTGGATGTCCGATTCACGCACCATCTATAACGGTGCAACCCTGGGGACGAGGCGAACCCTCTAGTGTGGGTTTGAGTGATTAAAGGTTCGGGATCGTGGCTCGAGAGTTAGAAACGTCGTATAAAATAATAATATTTTATTATTTTAGGACATTGGGCCATTGTAACTTCTACATGGAGCGTCTGAATATCGTTTCGTTAGTGGAGTTGAGACCTTGATGGTACGACAGACTTTTTGAGATGTTTTTTGGGTGTTGGGATAGATAACGGTGTGCGGGTCCCATGAGGCCGGGTTTTTGGCGTCTTCGGAGAGACGCAACTCTCTCGCCGGGTGTCCGTTTGGGATGTTTGAGCAGTCGATCCTATGTGTTTTTCTGAGGGGATCGCAACAGTGTGATCTGCTCGATGAGTATCAATATTGTGGCATGGGTCCCACCTAGGCTGGCTTTAGTGAATATTTCATTTTTCCCTGGGTGCCCATTTCGGAGGAACGAGTAGTCAATTCCGTGTGTTTTTTGAGGGGATCATTGTGGTATGATCTGCTTGATGAGTTTTGGGATCATTTCATGGGCCCCGCATAGGCAAGCTATGGTGAATAGTGACTTTTTCACCGTTTGTCTGTTTTGGGTGAGTAAACAGCCTATCGTGCATGTTTTTTCACATGGATCGCGATGGTGGCCTCGGTATCGGCCTTGGTGCTACACAGTTTGGCGTTGTTGCGGGTCACTCGGGTTAGCGACGTTTGGACCAGCAGTCGTTGAGTGTACTCCCTTGGTTCATTCCTACAAGGGTTCGCACGGCATCACAACCCTAGTATAGGCTTGTGATCCTCTTGACGAGATGTTTAAACTGTTAGAGTTGTGGAATCCCTCTGGTGGGCCCGGAGTGGGATCCTCTAGCATCTTTTCTCTAGATCAGGTTTTTGTATTGTTGTGACCGCTTATCTACGGGAGGCGATCCCCTATCTAGAAGGTTAACTCTGTAGGGTTTGTGGCATCGTCGAGTAAATGATCCCCAACTCAACATGAGAATTATAGTAGGGTTGCAGTATCGTTGGTTATACAATCCCCTACTTAGCGCGTGGTTTCGGTAGGGTTGCAACATCGTCATTTCGATCCCCTACAGCGCGAGATGTACCAGATAGGGTTCTAGTATCATCATGACCAACTTTATGCGGGAGAAGATCCTCTATCTAAGTGACGTGTTTCTGTCGAGCGCCAGATCGGGTTGTGGTATCCCCCAGTGGATCCTGGGTGTGATCCCCTATCTGTGAGATCTATGAGTACCAGATCGGGTTTTGGTATCCCACAGCGGACCCTGGGAGTGATCCCCTATATGTGAGATCTTTGTATACTGATGTGGGTTTTGGTATCCCCTAGCGTACCCTATGAGCTATCCCCTATCCGAGGAGTTTGGTGGTTATGTTGTTTTAGCAGGGGTTCCTTAGTGATGGTACCTGACAAGCGTGACCTCGCGGGTGAGTGTTTGAGATGTCTGTGTGGAACCCGATTGAGTGTATCTCTCAGACGAGTGTCATCTGGGATGACAGTGATCTTGGGGTGTGTTATCCTCTTTGTGGAAAGTTGCTGGTGATGAGGTCAGTACCTCTAAGGGCTTGGCACATGAGCTGAGTATATCTGGATTGCTCAAGGTGTATATATGGGCATCCACCCGAGCTGAGCTGACTAGTTGTGTTTAGCGTAGGATGGTCACGAGATGGAGTTTCTCTCTGGCCTGGGTTCCCCCTGGCTGGGATAAGCGGGTTGTTTCCTTTCAGTTTCTCTCATTTATTTTGGGTTTTTGGGGTTCCTACTGAGTATTGTTGTACTCACCCCTTCACGGGCTTTGCTCGTACATGTTTGTGTCTTGTACAGACCACATACCTTTCGACGGAGTCCCAGGAGGACCCATAGCAGGAAGAACTTAGTGAGCGGGTCTAAATGGGGTGTTTACCAGAGCTATGCCGAGGATCTTACTGGAAAGTGTTTTGGAAATGTTTTCCCTCCTTCTGAGCAAGTTGGACACTTTGCAGTTTCCTTTTGGTGGGCCCTGTTTTTCTCTTCTGTACTACTATTTTACTCCGGTTGTGGGATAGTTGTATGCATGATTTTGCTTTTCTGTTTTATATATCTCTGCAGTGTTTCATGGAGGTGTATGTGGGTGCGTGTATAAAGGTACTTTAGGCTAATGCCTCCCATGTGTGTGATAGTCTACTCGGCGTTAGACGCCAGCCCCTGGCCTAATGGAGGCAGGCTTGGGGAGTCGCGGCATGATCCCCATTGGGTCAGGTCGTGATAGAGTGGTATCAGAGGAGGTTCCACCATTGGGATCTCAGAGCGTAGCTGATCTATCTGTGAGTTTGGTTTTTGTTGGATAGCGATAGAGTTAAGATGTTTCGATTTTGGATTTCAGGACATGGACACCAGTGTTGGTGCGGCGGCTGACATATCCATACACCAGGACTCTGATAACCTGCCTTTCAACTCAGGACATTCGTACACTGGTCACAGAGGAAAAATGGTACATGCATCATGTAGGACTGGGTTTTGGGTTTTCCTTGTCATTCTTGAGTCAGATCTCTAGATATACTCTTTGACTGTGGTTTGTCTTGAATGTATTTCAGGATGCCTCCATGATGAAAACCAGCGAGGGTTCCGCAGTAGGGTTGTGCTGACGATCCACCCTGTGTAGAGGCTGGGGACTAGGGTGCAGGTTCTGAGGCTGGACCTCCATGTGGTTTGCCAGTTGAGCCACCACCCATCGAGCAGCTAGTTGTTCCGACAGTGCAGGACGAGGTTGCACGTAGTCTGAGTGCACTGCATGAGTTCCAAAGGCAGCGACCTCTGAGCTTCCGGGGTGATCCAGACCCCTAGGGAGCTGATGACTGGCTCAAAGCAGTCACCCGAGTTTTCCGCCTATTGAGGAAACCCCCAGATCAGATGGTGGTCCCAGCGGTGAGCCTTCGGCATGGTTCGGCCGGGAGATGGTGGAGTTTGGTGACGCAGTCCCTTGATTAGGAGATGCTCACATGGGCAGAGTTTGAGTGGCTCTTCAGGGAGGATTTCTATCTGGTGACACTGAGGTCAGTGCGGATTCCGGAGCTTCTGCAGCTTCATCATGAGGGCATGACTGTGTCGAAGTACTCATCAAGGTTTAAAGACCTGTTTCTCTACTCCTTGGATATGGTTCAAGACCCATTATTTAGGGCTCAGACCATCGAGCAGGGCCTTCAAAGGGACATACGAGAAGGTCTAGTTTCCCTGTGCCAGCCCACCTATGTTGTTGTGCTGGAGCGAGCTTTGGTGGTGGAGAGCCTTCTGGCTGAACAAATCCTCCCTGTTAGTGTTGGGCACACGAGAGCAGAGACGTCAGCATCTGGTAGCCGATGGTAGACGCATGGGTCTGGGTGTGGGTGACGTTTCAGGAGGCGACCCCTAGATGAAGGATCTGAGGCACAGGGATCACATGGATCGCAGGCTAGTTTTGGTCATCCGCAGGAGAGGCGGTGTTACGCCTGTGATGGTCGGGGACATTTTTCTAGAGATTTTACGACCCGTCATGCTACTAAGAGGGAGTCGGTCGATAGACCGCCTTGGTAGAGGTAGTGTCACGAGCAAGGAGGTCCGTAGGGTGGCGGACGTGGAGAAATAGCTGGTGTAGAAGGAGGTAGTGGCAGGCAGTATCAATTACCACCACCCCCTCCCCCAGGTGGTCCACGCCAAGCTTAGGGAGTTGGTGGCCAAGGGCGAGGACAACTGCATGCCCTGTAGGTTGTTGACCCAGAGGCTCTGTAGATGGATAGATGTATGCCTTGTGTCCTTTCTACTTTCTGCAGTCATTTGATTGAAACTGTTTAGCGGTACTCTTCCCTTTTCGTTGCTTGCTCGAGTTTTGTTCAGGGCGTTGGTAAGACCCTGTGTGGGTGTTTTTCAGCGTGCTTCGATTGCGTGAGGAAAAGGGATCCTTCCCCCACCAAGATGTGTTTTTGTGACACGATTAAAACTCTGTGGGCGAGTCAGTTCCACCCAAAGAGGATAGTGTTGATGTGTGGTGGATGATTCCTTCTGACTTATGTGTTCACACATGGCTGTTTGTTGGCGAACTCGCTGGTGTGAGAGACCCAGTTGAGTGTCCAGTCGCTTTCCATGTGCTTATGACTTTTCGGGGACGAAAAGTTCTAAGTGGGGAAGGATGTAGTGACTCAAGTTTTTGGACATGTCAGACTTTGTAATATTTCTATAAATAATTCTAGAGCTAGGAGCGATGACGACATGTGATTCTGAGGCCCGATGTGCTCGGAATTAATTTTTAAAAATATTAAGTATTTTTATAATATGCACATGGAAGAGGAATCTTATCTCTTAAATGGTAGCTCAGAATGGGAATCTGAGGGCATGGTTTCTTTCGGAATGTTCCGTTTACCCTAGTCCAAGTGTAAAGTTTGTGGGTGTGGGCCTGCGGTGGAAAACACCACCAAGGGTGTTTTCATAAATAAGTGGAACATTTAATTACGAGCGCTGGCTTGAATAACTTCTTAACGGACTCTTGGATTTCAAATTAGAATCCGCCATTGCGTTCAAAATGGCACGTTTACCCTAGGGGTGACCTTTTTTCCTCTGTTTTGGGAGGTATGGTCGGGGTGTTCTTTTAAATGATGGTTTTTAAATAATAATAAAAGAAATCCATCACTCCCTCCCTCACCTCTTACGTGCATCGCCGGACAAACCCCTCTCCACCTCCTCTATTATTCGCCAAATAGAGCTCTAGGAGTCCATTTTCAGTACCGTTTGTCTGCGTATCCAGCTTCAGGGTGTCGTGGGCACCGTTCAGCACCCAAAGCGTCGACGATCCGCCAATAGGTAGGCATTTTATGTTTTGAAAATCATGGATCCCAAATCTCCGCGTTTTTCACTATTTTGAACCTGCATATGGGTTGATTGGGTCCCTGGGGTGCACAGATGTTTCCGGATCTACATTTGGACCTCATAGGTGCCTCCGGCAAACCTCGGAAGGGTCACCGGCGCGACAGCACCGGCGGCTGCGCCGATAGGGGTGGTCTGCGGCGGCAGGCCGTGTTTCAATTAAGGATCGTCGTTGTTGCGGAGGACCGGTGTCAATCACCAGAGACCCTCGGTGGGGGGTCAGATTCTTGCGCGCGCGCACACCATTCCTGGGTGGCACGGACCGCCGGCCAGTGCTGCCGACGACGGCGGTGGCTGGGTCGGCCGACGTGGGCCGGTCCGGCCCAGTCTGGTACACGGGGGTTTTTAAACCCCCGTTTTCGGCCCTTTGAATGTCTGATTCGTGCGCCGTCTATGGCGGCGCGACCCTGGCGATGAGGAAAACCCTCCTGTGTGGGTTCAAGGGTTTATAAGTTCGGGATCATGGCTCGGGAGTTAGAAACGTCATATAAAATAATAATATTTTATTATTTTACGATTTCTGGCCGTTGTAACTTCTACCCGAAGCGTCCAAATGTCGTGTCGTCAGGGGCATTAATACCCTGATGGTACAACGTACTTTTTGAGATGGTTTCGGAGTGTTGGGACTGAGAATGGGGTGAGGGCCCCACGAGGCTGGATTTTTGGCGTCTCTGTAGAAACACAACTCTCCCGTCGGGTGTCCATTGGGAACGTTTGAGCAGTCAATCATGTGTGTTTCTTCCGAGGGAATCACAACAGTGTGATCCGCTCGACGAGTATCAAGATCGTGGCGTGGGCCCCACCTGGGCTGGCATCGGTGAATAGTGACTTTTTCACCGGGTGTCCGTTTCGGACGAACGAGTAGTCGATTACGTGTGTTTTTTCGAGGGGATTACCATGGTGTTTCCGACGCTTTCACTGGGGCGCGCGCCCGTACGTCCATGGGGGAGGACGCGCGGCGCTTCTGTTGCCCCGCATTCCCGCTTTCCAAAGGCGGGTGGCATTTGCTCCTTATTCAGGGATGTCTACTCCTTGATCGAAACGGGATGATGGGATGTCGGTTCTTCCTCCTGTGGATTCCTCCTCAGGACTCGTCACCTAGTCCGGGTCTCCCTTATAGATTTAATACGTAGTTCATGAAACCCTTCCCACTTCCATGTTTCCATGGACGCCGGTTAATTACACTGCTTCTGTCGGGACATTCCAAAGGGTCCAGTCAGGGCAGCAACCTTCAGTCAGGGGAGTAGTCACGTTGAGGCATCAGTAGCGTGTCTGGATGCTGGGGTACCTGGCATGTCTGTCTGTTATCCTTGACCACAAGGCTTCTCGAGGGCGTGGAAGCCCGAGGCATCCCACATCGAGCGCGGGGAATTATATGTCGTATACACATATCTGAGGTTTTCCTCAGCTTCCCGTGCTCAACACAGGGTATGTCGCAAGTTTAACGTCCAGCGGAGACGGATCAACCCAACCAGAGCATTAGCTAGGATAGATCGGATTGAAGGATCCTCCTTGAAGGGATATCGATACCGGGGCCAGCCCGTGGGCGACAGTGAAGTTGGGCTTGAGCCTTGATGAGGCTTCCTACGTATCCCCGTGGCAGGGAATCAAAGTCCGCGTAGTTCGGGATGACGCCGATAAGATGACGTGAAGGTGGACCTTGGCCCGATGGGGATCGTCAGCGTACCAACGTGAGAGTAGACCTGTGGGTCCACTAATGGTGGGATTGAACCTTGTGAAGGCTTCCTACGTACCATGCCTTGACATGGATCAAAGACCTCGTAGTTCAGATTAGGGAATACAGTTTAGCGTCGTGCGGGACGAGGGTGAACTGACGTGAATGAGGTCGGGACGACCGGATGGTGGATTTGAACCTCGTAGAGGCTTCCTACGTACCATGCCTTGACATGGATCAAAGACCTCGTAGTTCAAGTGGGATGGGTCGCAATGGCTTACCACTGGACCGGAGTGCAGTTTAACGTCGTGCTAGACGGGGGTCAACCCGACGTGAAAGACGGGTGGGCTTGAACCTCATGGAGGCTTCCTACGTACCATGCCTTGACATGGATCAAAGACCTCGTAGTTCAAGAGATGAGTCTGTCGGTGAACCGACGTGAAAGTAGACTCGGGGGTCCACTATTGGTGGGCTTGAACCTCATAGAGGCTTCCTACGTACCATGCCTTGACATGGATCAAAGACCTCGTAGTTCAGAAGGGAATGCGCAGTTTAACGTCATGCTGTACGGGAATGAGACCCGACGTGGAAGAACGATGGGTGGGCTTGAACCTCGTGGAGGCTTCCTACGTACCATGCCTTGACATGGATCAAAGACCTCGTAGTTCCGGTGGGATGTTCGGGGTCAGGGTCAGTGCTCACTCTAAGCCCACGTGAGTCATGCTCGGTGTGAGAAACAAGAGGTTGCAAGGTCCCGACGATCACGTCGCGACGGTTGCGTCCGTGATAAGCGAAGAGGGGCTTACACGTTGAGCGGCCCATGGTGTTGGGACTTACTCCAGGATGGAGGCCCGGGTGCCACTATGGAGTGACAATGGTGGGTGGGGCTTACGCTAGGAAGCTGCCCGTAATGTCTTCCTCATGTCTGGCCATGAGGGCATCCCAACTCACTGATGGGTTGAGGCCTTCACCTTTGCACTAGTACACAAGCGGGATAATTCCAAGGGCATTGGAATCTATCCCAACAAAGGGAGTTGAAAAGTGTGAATCACATGCCCAATATTCAGAACGTCGTGAGATTGGCGTGGTGATGGAGGATTACTGCTGACCATGTTCGCAACGCAGCATCCATATCACGTTAGCCAGAAATGAGGACAACAAATGAGGGTCGACCGTTGACCATGTTCGAAACACGGGACCATGTCACAAGTGTTGTCGATCAATCCTTCGGGACGTTGGCCCAGGACAGCAGGCGGACCATAGGTCGAGCATCCATACTGTTAGGGGGTCCCTCCAGACATGGAAGTGGAATGACGATCCAAACGAAGGACATGCAGACCAGGACAGTAGGCAGACCATAGGTCAAGCATCCATACTGTTAGGGGGTCCCTCCAGACATGGAAGTGGAATGACGATCCAAACGAAGGACACGCAAAGCGTGGGGTGGAGTGCTGGAATGTCTGAACAGATTCCAACGCTCTTGAAACTATGCCATTGTAAACATGGAATTAGGCATCTTATGCCAGGAGCATAAGGAATCTCTCATTTAGGGAAAGAGGCATCCTATCATTTGTTAGATAGGGATGATGCAACAGTTTAGAGTCATGTAGGTAGGACTATTGGCATCTCATGCTAGGAGCATAAGGCATCTCTCATATTGGGCGAGAGGTATCCTATGTTTGACACATAAGGATTACTACAGTTTATAGTCATGTAGGTAGGACTGTTAGGCAGAAGGTGCCTAGAAATGGTTGGTGTTGGGACTTACGCAAGGGCGGCCCAGGGTGCGACAAAGCGCGAGAAAGATGGACCTTGGTCCAATGATGGGAGGTGCCTCGTTCCCTATCACGCCCTCCACTGACCTTGGTAGTGGGGAAGTACGGAGATGCATGGGTGAAATCATCCGTACGAAAGGTTAGGGGCTTACGCTATGAGGCAGCCCTTCCCCTGCGAACATACGTCACTCCGACAAGGAGGATCTCATTCCATGTGCGGAAGAGCTCCATTCCCGTGGAGACGAGTGGTGTAAAAAAATGTTCGAGTTGGGGGGACCCTTCGCGAGGGGCACGAGGTCGGATCACAGTTTAACATCATGTGTTAAGGACGTGGTGCTTGGCAGTTTAACGTCCTGCAGCTCGGACGAGGTGGGTTCACTCCACACCCCTAGGACTTACATAACCGGTACCCTCTGGTCCTTGGGGAAGGGAAGGTACCGGTAAAGCCATGGTAAAGGGGGGTCGTGGGACGAACCATCGAGGGGTCCACGTTAGCATGGCTATGCGAAGAAGCAATAGCCGTTAGCGTGCCTATGCGAAGAAGCATTAGGCGAAGCAACGCTACGGGTGGTATTGTCCATGGGACTTTGAAATCACATCGTGCAAACCTGGAGGGTCGCACGGGAAGAGGAATCGCTAAGCAGAGGAGTGTGCTTCGCGAAGTGGAGTTCCTTGGCCTTAGCATGGAGCATAGGTGTGAGTGGAAGGTGCTTCGCGAAGTAGAACAGTGTTCGCGGAGCACTACCTCGCGAGGAAGGGGTGCCTCGCGAAGCAGGGTCCTGCGAAGCAATGTGCTTCGCGATGCATAGTTATCCTGCCTTGGCATAGGGATTACTAGAATGGGTTGGGTGTTTCACGAAGCATAAACACTCCGCGGCTGCTCGGGTTCCCTTGGGAATCCCCTTCCTTCGCGAACGCCCTTGAGCTTCGTGAAGGGCATCCCTCTCGGAAGAGGGTCTCAAAACGAGACAAAACAAAGTCGTCTCGCGAAGTAGAAATACCTCTCGGAGCTCATGATTCCCGGGCAAAGGGTGCTTCGCGATTCGGGAGAGGAGAAGCCGAAAGGTCGGATTGTCCGTCCTCGAGACTCAGGGGGAGTCCAGTATTTATAGGGAAGGGGCGCCGCGAAGCAGGGCTCGCGCGCCGCCTCCGGAGCTTCGCGGCGGCTTGCGAACGTCAAATGGGTTCGCGGAGGATTACCGCCTCCGGTGCTTCGCGGCGGCTCGCGAACGTCAAATGGTTTCGCGGAGGATTACCGCCTCCGGAGCTTTTCGGCGGCTCGCGAACGTCAAATGGGTTCGCGGTGCATTACCGCCTCCGGAGCTTCGCGAGTCTGCGAGGGTCGGGGCGCTTCGCGTTGGTGCTTCGCGGCGGGGCTTCGCGGCTGGGCTTCACGGCTGAGCTTCGCGAGGCAGCGCGCCGGCCTTTTTCGTTGCTCTCTTTCGGGCCACATTTTTGGCGCCAACAAATGCCCCCCCTCAGACTTGGAGCCACGGAGGGCGAAGGGTCGAATTTTGAGGGAAAATCGCCAAAATTGTCGGTGGTTCGCGTTGCAGCATCGCGAAGGGGCCCCACGATGCTCGCCGGGGCCGCGGATCCGGACGCACCGCGATGCTTCGCGCAGGTGAGGCGCGCCGCGATGCTCCGAGGTCGCCGCCTATAAATAGGTGGGCCGCCCTCTTTTTTCTTCACGTGCCTTCCTTGTCTTTTTGTGCTCTTGATTTTGCGAAGCTCCGCGTACTCCGCGACAGCACTCCGCGAATCGAGCTTCACGGCGAACCGCGGGTCTCCGACTCTGCGTCCGCGCCAAGCGAACCTCCATTTTTCGGCCTTGTCCGAACTTCGCGGCTTGGTCTCACGACCGATCTTCGCGATCCGGCTTCGCGATCGAGCTTCGCGGTCGAGCTTCGCGATTCATCCAAAAGAATCCATTTCTGAGGGCCAGAGTTAAAATGGCCCATCAAGAAGCTGTCTTCGGGGTCCTTGTAGATGCTGCTCGTTGAGATGACATGGCCAACTGTCCGGGCTTAGGGGAGATGATCCGGAGCCACTCGGACCACACTTCCTTAACAGATCTTCTCTCGGAGGGTCAGAAATATTATCCGTAGTGCAAGAAACTGTCGTTGTACGGCTTCGGGATGAGGGATGACGTCTTCATCCCTGAGGCGAGTAGGGATGAACTAGCTTGTTGGTTCAGGAGCACACCTTGCCAGCACCAATGGTTCAGGGCGGCCGATGGTCATGCGCGGGAGGACTTCACACCCTTTATCGATGATTGCCTCTACAGCCATGTGAATGACATCGACGGGAAGCCATTGCTGCCAGAGACTTCCCCTCCCCTCTACCGTACCATGCTGAAGGCGGCCTTGCAAGATTTGAAGAAGGGATGGTCCGATGAGTGGGACCTGCGCCAGGGCGGCAACTTTACTGATGACTGGGCCTAGGCCTACTGGGTAGGCGCCTCATGCGAGGAGTTCGGGGCCGAGTTGAGGAGAGTGGGGTTGTATGAGGCAGCATGGGCCTCCCAATTCCACATTTACCAACCGAAGCAGCTAATGCCAGAGTTGCTGAGTAGATGGTCATCTAGGACCAACACTTTTCACCTGCATCACAGGGAGGTGGGCATCAGCCTGTGGGATGTCCACCAGATTTCTGGGGTCCCAATCTTGGGGGCCATGTATGACGAGTTCCTCCCCATTGCCAGCGCGTGGGGGGATGCGGAGCAAATGCCGCGACTGGCATCGGCGTTGATGGTGCTTGTCCCTGGAGAGGACAAGGAGGCAGTGAGGGATGTCCACTTCAGGAGGTGGTTCAAATGCTTCCTGAACTTCCCAGAGAATCGAGAGTTCCCTCCGAGGCCTCGAACTTGTCCAAGGGCGGCCCAACGGGGAAAAGGGCACTCGTATTGGCGGGTCTTGGAGGACAGCTAATGGAAAACTTGGGGTTTCAGTGTCAGCACCGAGAAACAGCCGATAGTCAGGCTGGCGGCGTTCATCGCAGCTCTCATCTGTGGTTGGATCCTACCGGTGAGAGATACAAGCATGGGGGTACGACCCAGCTCGTTTATCACGGCGTCGATGTTGGCCATGGGGCAGCAGATCAACCTGGGGATCCCGATGCTCACCAAACTGTACAGAATGCTGCGGCATATTAGCGAGGGCAAGAAGCCGCCAAGGATATGCGGGCCCTTCCACCTCCTGTATGGGTGGATCGCAGCGCATATCAGGGGGATTTACGAATATCCAAACCCCATTTCACCGCCGGGATCAAACTTTCGCCCCTCCATCCTGAACGCGGTCGGGAGCTTCCCATTCAAACTGGCCGTTCCGATGGTGCTGAATAGGGTGTGGAGGGCGGACGAGTTCAACTTTCATTCCTTCCCACTGCCGACGAGGAGGCTTACTGATGATGGACGGGGAACGGAAGAACATCGGGCTTACCTCCTGGCCTTCCGAGGTGGAGTTTTGGTGGCACGAATAGATCGTGATCTGCTCTGTGAACCGTACACTCCGTATCGGTTTGCGAGGTAGTTTCGGTGCCTCCAGCGGCTGACCCCGCAGGTATACTGGGAGGTGCGTCACGAGGAGAACCCGTGTGTGATGAGGCAGTTGTGGATCATGTTCACACGTGAGGATGGAAAGATGAAGATTGCATTGCCTCCGTCCACCGCCGCCTTCGGATTAGTGAAGGAGTACGCCATCAGTTGGGAGGCCGCTTATCCGGGGGAGATGTTGAAGCATCCAACGATCCGGGTTGGTGACAGTGGGCCTCCTCTATCTCGAGGTCGGGGTCGGAGGGCAGCTAGGGCCGCTCGCGACAGCGGGGCTGCCATGGCGGTGAGACCCGCACCGGCCGAGGGTATGGCAGCAGCGGTGGATCCGGTGATTCTGGGAGAGCAGGGTCATTCGGAGGGGCGTCCACCGAGGGGATTCCATAGGATATCCACTCAGGCTCCGGGAAAGCGCCTGCGTCACATTGACATGGTAGAGGATGCCGTCTTCCCGGAGGCTTGGGACATTTGGGATGTCAACCGGCAATTCCTCAGCCCATCCGAGATATGGGCCCACCTGAATCGCCTTGGGATGGAATTACCGGGTATAGGCCCAGTTCAGGCTGGATTCATGGCGTCTCCGGCGGAGGCAGAACAGTACCTGGAAGAGATGGAGGATTACGTCCACTCCAGTGGTGTCCCTCGCCCAATGACAGACCGGGTGAGGGTACTGTTGAATCAGACGGTCCCCCCATAGTTATCGGTTGCCGATCTGAGGGAGCGCTTCCCCTTGCCGGAGGAATCAGAGGGCTCCTCTCGGGAGGATGAGGCTGGAGGAGGGAGCCCGCTGGAGGAGGGCGAGGTCGGAGACCGAGGCTCAGAATCCGACGATTTCACAGAGGCTCTCGAGGTAACATTCTGAACTTCTCTTCTTACGATCTATTCTTGAATCCCTATGGACTTCTCACCAATGTTTGAGCCATGCAGGAGGAACTTGTTTGTAGGCCTCGTTCTCGCTCCTTGGCGGGTGATGATGCGGGACCTTCAGAACCCGCGACTATGGTTGCGTCCAGTTCTGCGTCTGGTGGGACCAGGGGGCCCGAGGTGGCTCCTCTGGAATCCCCAGACCTTCCAACAGTATACGGGGGGCCTCGTCTCGGGGTCCCGTCAGTACCGGCTCAGGAGCAGCGATCGGAGGTCGATCTTCGTAAGTCTCCTCCACCGATCTCCTCGTTGTCACATGCGGGCCATGTCAACTAATGTTTATGTCCCTCTTTGTCGTGCAGTTCTTCAACTAGCGTGGGCTGCTGCGGCGAGGCTGGTCGGGATGTCTGGTGGCATCCCTCCTAGGGGCATGCCAGTGATGGTGGCAATAATCCCTCCATCTCCTCAAGCTGCGACGCACACCATCACTGGAGGGTCTGCCAGCAGGGCCGTACCCGAAATCATTGAGGTGGACTCCAAGGAAGAGGATCAACCGGTCGGTCCCAGCTCTGTCGCGCCTGCTTCGGCACCAGGTGTCGCGCTGGATTCGACGCCGGATGTTGATCCTGCCGAGGATTTCCTGTGGGCGTATCCCGCGTATGAGCCTGCCAATTGCGCAAACTGGGACGAAACGGCCTCCGACGAGGAAGACAGTAGCATAGTTCGCCGCCGGTCGTGGAAGCTGATCGCACGCTTTATCAAGGACACTCCCCAAGCACAATGGCTGGCCGAAATGGATAGGCTTCGCTCGCGGTTGCGCGAACTGTGCACTGGGGGAGTGTATGCCCAACGTCCTCATGCACTCATCCGAGATCTTATGGCTGAGAAGATCCGGGAGCATGATCGTGGGCTCATCGTGGGCTGGCAGCGGAGGAAGGCGACCAGCATTAAGAATCTCCAGGAGGCTGAAGGTGAGGTTCAACGGATGCAGACCCGGGCAGACGAGCTTTCAGCCTCTCTTGATGCACAAACTGAGCTGGTCTCACGGTTGAAGGCCCAACTGGAGGAGGCAAAAGAGCATATGAGGCAGACCTCTGAAAATATGGCTGCCATTCAAGCTGATGTGGAGAGGGCCAAAGCCAGGACTGACGAACTGTGCCCCGCCGCTGCGGAGGAGGAGCGAGAGCTAGTTCAGCGGCATCAAGCCTTGGATGTCGCGATTCAATGGGTGGCGGAGCTGCAACGCTCTTTTGACGGGGTCAACCCGTCCATGGGGGAAGTCAACCCCCGAGTATTGTTACAAACCCAAAACCCTTTTATTGGTACTTTCGTGCTTCCAAATTTTACCCGTGTTTTGAATGTCGTAGCACGCACGATTTCCACGGTTGAATTTTCTTGTCACATCCCTACAATGTTTGCGGGACTTTTGATGACAATTCCCCAAGCCATTCCAGGTTCCCGAAAGATGGGGAAGGCTTGATCGGAGGAGGAACTTCCAGGCTAGCCGAATTACCGTTTCTTCGACGTGCTCGTATGCACGAACGGGGCAACGCCAGGGGCGTTGAAATCGGTCCAAACAGATTAAAATAGGAAGTGTGAATCACGATACCCACGATTCGGAACACGGTGGGGATGGCGTGACAATAAGGGACAATCGTTAACCGTGGAGGAGAAACGGTACCCTTACTGCGTTAGCCCGAAATGGGGACAACAAATGAGCATCGACCGCTGACCATATTCGCAACGCGGGATTTTATCAATTTGTTGTCGGTCAATTCTTCGGGACGTTGGCCCGTAACGGTAGGAGAGCCCCTGGGCGTAGTATCCAGGTCGTTATTGGGGGTCCCTCCAAACATGACCAGTCTTCCGGAACGTTGGCCCAGGACGGTAGGTGAGCCGATGCGGCATGAGACCAGGCCACTAGGGGGTTCCTTTAGACACGAAAGAGGATGAGGGTCCGAATAAGGGGCATGCAAAGCGTGGAATATGGGGTGATGGCCTGTCCGAACAGAATCCAACACTTAGGTAGTTACACCACCGTGGTAGGAGTACGTGCGATAGGCGCATCGGTTTGACCATGGATCATTCCTTCTTTTAGACAGGGCCTCTCTGGCGAGGGCTGGAAATAGGGAGGAATAGAATTTGCGATTCCCGGGGCTGGACCCTAGGTGAAATGCCTGGGTGTCTCTACATATCCCATGATGATGGGAATCAAGCCATACGTAGTTCTGAAAGCGCATTTTAACATCATGCAGGACGAGGAACAGCCCGACTGCATTGGAATACATCCCACCAAAACTACTAAGCCCACGTGAGTCGTGCTCGGTGCGGGAAACAAGCAGTAGCGGCGGTAATCTCCTAACACAAAAGGGGTAGGTTAGGGCGAAGGGATGCTCGGTGACTACCGGCCCAATGACATTAACACGATCATTTAGAGCACCTAGATGCGCGAAGAGAAAAATCCAAGTATGATGGAGTTCCACTTAAACATGAGGGAGTGGAAATGTGTGAATCATGACGCTCGAGATTCGGATCACGATGGTGGCGGCGTGACGATGGAAGATTACTACTGACCATGTTCGCAACACAACATCCTGTCGCGTTAGCCTAAAATGGGGACAAACAAATGAGGGTCGACCGTTGACCATGTTCGAAACACGGGACCATGTCACAAATGTTTTCAGATATCCGTAGGGACGTTGGCCCGAAACGATTGAAGGGCCCTTAGGTCCAGCATTCATGGAGAGCCCTTAATCTTAGTATCCACGTCGTCTGAGGGTCCTTTTGGATGTGGAAGAGGATGAGGATCCAAATAGCGAGCTCATGAAGCTTGGTCATGGGATGAGGGGAATGTCCCTGTGAAAATCTCACGCTTCGGGATCTTTGTCAAAACACATCTGAATACGGCAACGAAACGTATTAGAGAGAGGGAGCAGATTCCTTCCCCTTGGGGAGATCTTAGTTTAGGGTCATAGAATTCGGACCATGAAAAGTTAGACTGGGCCCGCGGGGAAGTGCCCGGGCGCTCCTACGTATCTCATAGGGATGAGAATCAAGCCTTACGTAGTTCTTGATGGACCTTAGACCATAAATAGGTAGAAGGGAGCAGGGGACGCACGACATCAAAACCCGACGTGAAGGAGGACCTAAGCCCTACTTACCATGCATTCTCTGGGGAAATGCTCGAGTCGAGGGACCGAACACAAAGGTTAGGCTGGGCCCGCGGGGAAGTGCCCGGGTGGCCCTTGCACTAAAAGAAGCGGAATTTGATGTATCTTGTTTGTTCTTTAGGATGAATGGTTTTTTTTTGTGAAGCGACAGGCCTAGAATAATAGGCCGTGATGTCGCCACAAGGATCAAGCTGCGATGGGCGTTGACAAATGGCATGGCGCATGGCCAGTACCCAACGTGATGTCCTCTACAATGAGGTTACCACAATGCAGTGCCGTTTTTCGTCGTGCGGCCAGGATGATAATGTCACAGTTTAAGGTCATATGATAGGACCAAGCATGCATTTTATCGTCATGCAGCGCAGACATGGCAGAGACGATGCTAGGCGGGAAATGTGCGCAGTGTTATAAAACACAATTGACAGAGACATGATCCCACATCAAATTGTACGCCGTTCGGAGAGGGAAAACTTAGGCCGAGGGGCCTATAAAGAGGTGGAACAGGGAGAGAGACTGGCTTCCTGAATGGGTTGTACCCAGAGACAGGGCGTCTGGGCGGTCCTACGTATCCCACGAGGATGGGAATCAAGTTGAACGTAGTCCCGAATGGGTCTTGGTCTTAGAGCTCGGACCATGGGAGCCCCAAAGGGCGCCAGATTGCAGCTTTGTCCCCCTAGCATGCAAAGGTGCACTGAGGGATAGCGCCAAAAGTGTCGAGATTCCACCTGGACATAATGGGGTGGAAAATGATGTGAATCATGCAACCAACATTCGAGGACTGAAGAGGCTGGCGTGATGACAGAGAATTACTGCTGACCATGTTCGCAACACAGCACCCTGTCACGTTAGCCTGAAATGAGGACTAACAAATGAGCATCGACCGCTGACCATATTCGCAACGCGGGATTTTATCGATTTGTTGTCCAAAACCCTCGGGGGCGTTGGCCCGTATCGGTAGGAGAGCCCTTGGGCATAGTATCCAGGCCGTTCTTGGGGGTCCCTCTGGGTGTGAAAGGTGATGGAAGTCCGAATAGAGGGGAACACGAAGCTTGAAAAGTGGAAGGAACTTGATCAAGTTGAATCTGACACTCTTGGTCCTAGACTTGAGTGCTCTTAATTCATGGGTGAACCACTACAAGGAGTCAATGGAATCAACTTTGAGGGTGATCGAGAGATGGAAGGTTCCCGGGGGAAGGGGCACGGTGCCCGAAACCTTGTATCATACCTACACCTCCCCCTCCTAGAGAGGGATAGGCCAAGTGGCCTAGGTGACTGGGAGATCAGGAGATCACCAGGAGGTGGGGCTGGACCTGAATCTTAAACATCCAGGTGGTCCTACGTATCCCATGAGGATGGGAATCAAGCTACACGTAGTTCTGAAGGGTGCCTTTTAATGTCATGCAGGACAAGGAATATGAGGGCTGAACCTCAGAATGGGGGCGTGCGTGGTGCGGCTATTGAAAACCCGACGTGAATGAGGACGTAGTCCCTCACTGCGCCACGCAGCCCTGTGGTCGGGGTCCCAATGGTAGGACCCGAGAGAGGTGAACTTGCTGAACTCAAGCTGGACCCAAAGACAAGGGGTCTTGAACGTAGTTCCAGATGAGAGACTTAGTTTATGGTCTTAGAGCTCGGACCGTGGATGGTGACAACTCCCGAGTAAGCACAGATGTCAACCCAATCCCTAAGCCCACGTGAGATAAACTCGGTGTGGGAAAAAAGGGGGGTGTCCTCATCGCAATACTTGGGGCGTCCATCGAAGGGGAGTTGACGGAGAGTTTCGAAGGACACCTTTGATGCAGCTTGTTCTCCCAACGTGCAGACGTGCACGGAGGAAAAGTACCAAGAATCCTGAGACTCTACTTGGACATGATGAAGTGATGAAGGGTGTGAATCGTGTACCCGACATTTGGGCTTAATGGGTTGATGTGGCGATAGAGGAAAACTATTAACCATGATGGAAACACAGCGTCCGTATCGCGTTATCCTGAGGTGGGAACAACAAACGAGCATCGACCGCTGACCATATTCGCAACGCGGGATTTTATCGATTTCTTGTCTGAAACCCTGGGGGGTGTTGGCCCGTATCGGTAGGAGAGCCCTTGGGCATTGTATCCAGGCCGTTCTTGGGGGTCCCTCTGGGTGTGAAAGATGATGAAATCCCTGATGCGGGGATACGCAAAGCCTGGAATGCGGGTGCGGACGTGTCCGAGTAAAGCTTGGCATTCCAGGTAATAAACCAAAGTACTCTTAAGCACATTGGTGAACCGCCGAAAAAGGGATCGACGAAACATCTCAGTAGGGGGTGGGAGCATGGCGTGGTCATTACGAAACCGTCGTGAATGAGGACATAATCCCACACCACACCATACACCCTGGGCAAGAGGGGACCTGGGTCATGGCCCGGAAAGACCAAGGGGCCTAAGGTCAGGCATCAGTCAGGAAGGCCTGACTGGTTTGTAGTTTAACGTCTTACATGAGGACGAGGGTCGGGGACCCAAAAAGGCCAAGGGGCCTGAGGTTGGGCCTCGTAAAGGGAGGGCATACGGCATGGTACATGATCCTGATGTGAACGAGGACAAGGTCCCACATCACACCGTACACCCTTATGAGGAATCCTGGGCCGTGGGCCCAATCGCTAGCACCACCTGGGGGAATTTTGTCACCTCGGGATGGGGCAAAATGAATCATTGTTCTTGATGCATGGGACATCTCGGGGTGGACCCGAAAATCCAGGACACTGTTGACCATATTCGAAACACAGCATTCCTATGGTGACCCGTATGGGGGCAACAAATGAGCGTTGACCACTGACCAAATTCGCGGCGCGGGACTTGTATCGGCTTGTTGCTCGAAAACCCTCGGGGGCGTTGGCCCGTATCGGTAGGAGAGCCCTTGGGAATTGTATCCAGGCCGTTCTTGGGGGTCCCTCTGGGTGCAAAAAATGACGGGATCCCAGTCAAGTAGTGGGTGAAGCATAGTTGTATCCATCCACGAAAGGGGCAAACACCTCCAGGGGGGAATGTGCATCCGGGTCGAGGCTTGCTCGATGTGGGTCGGGGCAAAAGTGTGCACCCTACTATGTCTTGAACCGAGGGGAAGATTTTGGCTTTTGGGCTGGGCCAACGGACGAAGTGTCCGGGCGTTCCTACGTATCTCATAAGGATGAGAATCAAGCCATACGTAGTTCTTGAAGGACATGCAGTTTAGCATCATGCGGTGAGGAAGTGGTGGGATAGAAGAACAGGAGTGGGTGCATGGTGTGACCCTTCCCATCTTTGTGCGAGCGGGGTTGCATAAGCGGGGCCAAGAAAGCCTACTCCCTGCTACACAAAGATCCTCCAAGAAAAATATTCCTAGGGGGGATAGTGGAAGGGAAAATCTTGGGTCTGGGCTCAAGACGAGGTGTCCGAGCGTTCCTACGTATCTCATAAGGATGAGAATCAAGCCGCACGTAGTTCTAGAAATGCAGTTTGACGTCGTGCGGGACGATAAGAAGCGTCTCATTTGGGGATATGTACGGTACGACGAGTAATCCGACGTGAATGAGGACATAGTCCTACACCATACCGTACAATCCCACAAGAGAATAGATCAGGGAAAACCAAGGGGCCTGAGGCCGAGCCTCGTAAAGGGGGGGCGTACGACATGGTACATGATCCCGACGTGAATGAGGACGTAGTCCTACACCGCACCGTGCACCCCGGGTAAGAGATTGGGCGGAGAGGTCCGAGAAGGACAGGGGGCCTAAGGTCAGGTATCGGTCAAGAAGGCCTGACTGGTTTGCAGTTTAACGTCTTGCATGAGGACGAGGGTCGGGGACCCGAAAAGGCCAAAGGGGCCTGAGGCTGAGCCTCGGTCGGGAAGGCCTGACCGGATTGCAGTTTGACATCCCGCGAGACGAAGACGCAGTTTATGGTCGTGCAGGACTTTACGGTTTAGAGTCATGTTAGACTATAGTGTCCAGTTTAAGGTCATGCGGGACTGTTTCACAGTTTATCGTCTTGCTGGACAAAGATGCATTTTAAGGTCGTGCGGGACCACTTTGCAGTTTAAGGTCGTACAGGACCTTCACGCGGTTTAGGGTCGTGCTGGACCTCTTTTTTTTTGTCCTAAGCAAAGTACCGCTTGAGGAACTTGGCATTGGTGGGGGGGGGGGGTTATACGCTCTCCATCCGTGGTCACCAAGGAGTATGCTCTATTGGGGTAAACCTTATGGATGATATAAGGCCCTTCCCATTTGGGTTCTAACTTGGGTGGTTTCCTACCGGGAATCATTGGCGCTCGAAGGGCCAATACCAAGTCACCCTGTAGAAAAGAATGGAGACGAACCTTTTTGTCAAAGGCTCTCTCTATCTTGTCCTGATGCCTTTCCAGATTGTGCAGGGCACGAAGCCGGTTCTCGTCCAGTGCCTCTAATTCAGCTAGACAGATTTCGGCTACCTCATCTGATGTCTGGTGATCATAAACTGCAGTGCGTAGCGACGGCAGCTGGATCTCAATGGGTTAAGACGGCCTCAGCTCCATACACCAGGGAATATGGGGTCACCTGGGTAGAGTTGCGAGTCGTCGTCCGGTAAGCCCAGAGGGCGTTGGGGAGCTTGTTCGGCCAACTCTTCTTGTTCTGACCAACCATCTTCTGCAGAATGTTAGAGAGGTTCTTGTTGAACGCCTCGATCTTTCCATTCGCCTGCGCATGGTAGCGGGAGGTATGGTTCGACCGGATGTCGTACTTAGCGTACAATTTCTTCAATTCAGCTGCTCGGAAGTTGGTGTCGTTATCGGTGAGGACAGCGTGAGGGACTCCAAACCGGTGGATAATGTCGGAGATCACAAAGTCAACGATGGAACGGGCCTTGACCTCTTTGAGAGGAACTGCTTCTGCCCACTTGGAGAAGAAATCTGTAGCAGTCAGGATGAACCTACACTGGCGGGCTGTTTCCATTGGATACGGTCCCACTACATCAAGTCCCCATACCGCAAATGGACAAGAGTACTTGGTGGGGTGGAGGGGCTCCGGCGGCCGATGCAAGAAGTTGGCGTGTACTTGGCACGCGTGGCATCTCTTGCCGTATCCAATGCAATCGTGGATCATAGAGGGCCAAAAGTACCCCAACCTCCGGATTTGATGGGACAGTTTCGGCCCAGCTTGATGGGCGCCACAGGAACCGGCATGAACCTCTTGCATAACTTGAGGTATCTCCCCTCCTTGGAGGCAACGGAGGAGGACACCATCGAAACTCTTCTTATAAAGGATCTGTTCCAGACTGGGGCCACTCCAGAGGGTAAATTGCAGCGCGCGGCGTCGGATTCGCTCGCGTTCGGCCCGGTCGTCCGGGAGCTGACCATTTTGGAGATACTCGACAAAAGGTGCTCTCCAGTCGGGGGTGGTTTCAACCACTGCGTATGACGAACCTGGGACTCCCGATACGGAGGGTCCGGCGGTGAGATGACTTACCCACAGGCTATCACGGTCCTCTTGGGTGACGGGGGCAATGACTCTCCAGTGGGCCACGTGTATGACCAAATCATCTTGCTCGGGTTCCGCGAGCGACGCGGCTAAGCCAGCCAGGGCATCCTCTTGGCCGTTCTGCGACCGTGGGACATGGGTAACCTCTGGTCGGGAAGAGAACTGGGCCATTAGGAGGAGGGTGTACTCCAGCAATGGTGCAAGCTCTGGCTTCCTGACGACGTAGTCGCCATTAACCTGTTTGATTACCAGCTCGGAATCTCCTTTCACATGTAGATGGGGAACATGGATCTCAAGGGCCAACTCGAGGCCAGTGATGAGAGCCTGGTACTCTGCCTCGTTGTTCGTACAACCTTCTGACAACAGGAATGAGTATGGCAGGACGGCTTGCGCCGGGGTAATGAAAACAATACCCAGACCCACTCTGTTGAGCTTGGGGTCGTTGAGCCTTCTACCGTTGGGGCTATGGGAGGCACCGTCAAAATGCATTCGCCAACACGGGGCAGCATGATCGACTGAGAGGATCATCTCATCAGGGAAGTCCAGGTCCAGGGATTGATCCGCGGAGGTTGGATGGGCAGCTAAAAATTCTGCCAACGCCTGTCCCTTAATGGCCTTCTGAGGTATAAACCTGATATCAAACTGCTGGAGAATAACCGCCCACCGTGCTAGTAGGCCAGTCAGCATGGGGCAGTTCAGGATGTACTTCAGTGGATCTACCCGAGAGATCAATTGCACCTCGTGGTGTTACAGGTAGTTCCGCAACTTCTGCACGGCGAAGACGAGCGCAAGACAGCTCTTTTCGACAGGGGAGTATCGAATCTCCGTATCGAGAAGTATGCGGCTGAGATAGTAGAGACTATTCTCAGTACCCTCGTTGTTCTTCTGGGTGAGCAGCGCACCGAGGGATCTCTCCCGGGCGGTCACGTAAAGGACCAGCGGCTTTCCGGAGACGGGTGGCATCAAGACCGGAGGTTGGAGCAGATACTGCTTGATTTCCTCGAAGGCGGTCCGACACTCCTCATCCCATTCGTAGGAAGCGCCTTTCTTCATGAGCCGAGAAAAGGGCTTACACTTTCCGGCCAGATTCGCAATGAATTGGCGTATATAGGCTAAGTGGCCTTGAAGGCCTCGGAGCTCCCGAATGTTACTCAGGGGAGGCATTTGGCTGATGGCCTTGATCTTCTCCGGGTCGATCTCGATACCTCGGTATCTGACAACAAATCCCAGAAACTTCCCTGAGGTGACTCCGAAGGCACACTTCAGCGGGTTCATCTTCAGGTGACGGGAACGGAGGAAGCCGAACACTTTCTCAAGGTCTCTGAGATGGTCCTGGCGGTGATGTGACTTGACTACAAGGTCGTCCACGTAGCATTCCACCAATGTCCCGAGGATCGGTTTGAATATGCGATGCATGGCCCTCTGATAAGTGGCACCTGCATTCTTCAAACCGAATGGCATTACTTGGTAGAAAAAGGTACCCTGGGGAGCCCTGAAGGCAGTGTACTCCTCGTCTTCGGGGGCCATCCGGATCTGGTTATACCCGGAATACCCATCCATGAAAGAGAGGGCTTGGAATCCGGCTGTGGCGTCAATCAACAACTCCGTCACCGGGAGTGGGAAGTCATCCTTTGGGCAGTGGTGATTAAGATCGCGGAAGTCAATACAGACTCTGATCTGCCCATTCTTCTTCCTGAATGGCACAATGTTGGCAAGCCACTTGGGGTACTGGACCTCCTTGATGAAGTTGTCTTTGATTAGATTATCAACTTTGGCTTCAACCATGGCACCATGAGAAGGGTGCATCTTCCTGGGAGGCTGCTTAAACCCACGATGTTTTGCCGGGAGGACCAGACGGTGGACGGCCACTTGGGGATCCAACCCCGGCATCTCATTGTAACTCCAGGAAAACACATCACGGTGCTGTTTGAGGAAGTCTACGTACTGCTTCCGCTCCTCGAGGGACATGGCTGCACTGATCAATGTAGGTCTCGGATCTGCCTTGCTACCAAGGTTCACCTGTACCAGTTCATCAACCGTGGTAGAGACGCCTTCTTCAAAGGCTGGGGGAGCATCCTCCAAGTCTTCCTCCCCACCCGTGGGGGGACTTCCCGCGATGGGGGGGGGGGCTTCCGGGCTATCAAAATCCGAGGGGCAGCTGGTGCCGGCCTGGGCAGCAGTGGTCATCACATCGGGAGACTCGCTTTCCATTGAGACCATGGCAATGAAGGCAGTCGACCCTATCCCATCTAGCCTTTGGCCTAAAGGGCCACGTTTGATGATATCAAAGCAGTGGTGACATGTCGGCCTGAGTCGGTTAATTACATCCTGGCGGAAGAGACACGTATGGCGCACCGCCATTGTCATCAGCTTGACGTCCTGGTACCGTATAGGGGTAGGAGATTCTGGGATCACCTGAGCCTGGTTGATGTAGGAGTACGAGGTGATTTTCCGCCTTCGCTTGGGCACGGGAACATGTCTTCCTTGTGTACCCGAAACAACGAAACATTGTCCCATGTCGGGGGTCGTGGCCTCCAACCGGTGGACCGGGAGGATGTAGGCGTCATCCATGCTTGCCCAGGGATCACTTGTGATCGGGGCAGGCTCATCCTCGCTTACCTGGATTTGCTTGTCCTTACTCTTGTAATAACCCGCATCCAGATAGCGGGCCTCACAAGAAGCGAAAGGGGACGCGTCTCCTTGGAGCACACCTACTCGACCGTTGAGCGAGTACTTGAGGCACTGGTGATACGACGAGGGGACCACTGCATGCAGATGGAGCCATGTCCTACCCATCAATGCGTTGTAAGCGGTGTCCTGAGAAACAACCATGAACTCGGTACTGGCAATTAAGCCACCGAACTGAGTCCTCAGGCGGATCTTTCCGACTGGGGTTTGCTCTGTCCTATTGTACCCCTAGATCCTAAGGTCAGAGGGAGTTAAATCACCTTCGGACAGACCCAGCTTTCGCAGCGTCCGGGTCGGAATTAGATTGATTCCAGACCCTGTGTCAACGAGGCAGCGGCGGACTTCCACACCATTGAAGTGGCCAGTGATATACAGTGGGCGAATGTGCCCCTGTATAGGAGGGTCCTCATCTTCACCGGAGAACGAGATAACCGCCTGACATTCGGCATTTTTAATCGTCTCGGTATGGAAGGCTTCCGCAGCTGCTACTTCCGTCTCGAACTGGAGGGGGCTCCTTAGGGCCTCGGCGAGTGCCTCGCGCATTTCAGATGACAGGCGAAGGGCCTCAAGGATGGAGAGCCTCGCCGGGATGCCGGCTAGGTGCTTCAGAACATCATACTTTCGTGCCAAACGCGAACCTCTGCTTATAGGAGGTCGTTCGACATTTGGATGCACAGCGGGTCCGGCTGGCTGAACCGGCGAGTAACTAGTACTGGGTACATCTTGCTACCTACCAGTAGAAGCCTGAAGAGTAGTCGCCGGGCTAAGATCGGACAGCGGAGGCTGGGTTGTAGCCGGGCAAGACTGGCTGTGATACGAACGAGGCGGCTCCCCCCGATCCAGCAGCACGAACGGCGGTGGAGGTAGAGCTGAGGGTGTTGGATGGGCTTGCGCGTGCTGAGATCTGCGTTGAGCCTGCTGCCTCATCTCGGTAGCGTGCACGACTTGGCCACAAGTGCCTACTAACGTACCTAGATGACCGGCGCGATTGCGATTCCGCCGACGTTGACGCCGGCTAGAAACGTTGGGGAGGTCTGCCTGGGGTTCCCCCTCGTCCGGGGTCATATAAGGATTTACCAGCTCCACGGTGTTAACCGAAGCGTACCCTTGGCTATCGCTCGAGGAGTCATCCACCGCTGGGCGGATTCTGGGAGGGATCCCCATTTCGGGGGGCATAAAGTCGCCAAGAGTTCGGGATGACGACGGCACTGGCGGTGCACATTGCTTCTTCTTGCGTCGCCGCTGCTTGTCCTTTTGGGCAGAGGTCGACTGTGAAGACGATGCAGAGGCACCGGTTACTTCTTCTGAAGGTTCCGACTGCTTCAGGTGCGCCCAGATGATACCCTAGGCATGGACGATGGTTTTTCGAGCCATCCAGTCGTCATATTTCTGGGATCCGCGTCTAGGGACCTGCTGCCACTCACCTTCAATGTCGCTGCCAATCTCTGATCCTACAAAGACACCTGCCACTTGCGCTGTTGCTGGGCCCAACTTGACTATGTTGTTGTTGACCTGGTCCTGAAGCCAGTCTTTAAACACATAGCATCACTTGAGGGTGTGCCCCAGGATCCGATGATAAGGGCAGTAGTTGGGGTGATCGGTGAGATGCGCCTCTGCCGGCCTTTTGCACTCAGACAGACGCACAATCCCTTCCTCTAGAGCACTTCGGAAGTATCCAGGGACCTGATCTTCGTTGAACGAATAGGTCTGGTACCTTCTTTCCGGATAGGGGGCCCTGGGGGCCTGGTCCGGACGAGGGGCCAGAGGGGCCTTCCGAGGAGGCGGCGCCTGATTGTCTCGCCTAGGTGGCGGTGGCGCGTTGCGCGGGGAAACCTGTCGGTTCTGAGGCGGTCGCTGCTGGGCGGGAGCTTGTGCTTGAGGTGGAGGACCTCTGCGGGGTTGCGGAGGTGGTGCCGCTGGCAGCAATTCCAGCTGCCTCGGGGCTTCTATTTGAGCCACCGCAGCGGGTTCAGCCCTGGCGGTCCTCCTGGCTGGGATCATAGGGGGCAACAAACGTGCCTGACTGGCCTATTGCAGGGCTTCCTCGAGGCGTTGAGCCTTGTCCGAGAAATCTATGAACCCTCCATGGTAGTTCTGGGTAATCAAGGAGGGTACCAGCTCTATCTTAACGTTCCCCACACACATCGTCAGTAATTTCTCCTGAGTTAGTGGAATATCGAGGGAATACGTAAGTCCCTTCCACCGGGCGATGAAGTCTGCGACTCGCTCATCAGGCCTTTGCTTGCACTTGAAGAGGTCTGCAATGCTGGTCTTCCGTGTGGTGGAGCTGAACTGGTATAAGAACTGTCGGCGAAGATCCTCCCAACTGGTCACCGATCCGATAGGGAGCTGGATGTACCAGACGAATGTCGGACCTTCCAATGTCTGTACGAAACATTGGAGCTTGGCGGCTTCTTGCTGAGCCGGGGTCCCCAGCATGGGGCCACACCTGGAAGAAAAATGAGCCAAGTGTTGGGGCGGGTCCCCTGTCCCATTAAAGGGCTTTAAAGTGGGGTTCCCAAAACCCGGAGGCGCGGGCATATCATCCACCCATGCGGGATAAGGCTTTCCATCCGGTGGGACCGCCACCTGCCGCGTTTCCAAAGCCTCGAGGCGGGCTGTGAGTGCCGCAATAAGGTCTTCCAGGTGGGGGTCCCTGTCTTGACGGGGATCCCTAACCACAAGTTCATTTCCAGGTTCTTCAACACGGTAGATGGCTTTGGCCGCTCGTGGGTCAACTGGCTGGATGACCTACGGGGTGACTGGGGTAACCCGAGTTGGGTTCTTCAGATTGTCCCGTCGCTCGGGGGGGTTTGGCGAGACATATCGCGCCCTCTTGTCGTATGTTCCGGCTTCCGCCCTGTCTGCGGCAGTAGCATGATCAGGGTGGCCCGGAGGCATCTCGCCAGGGGGTAATTGTTCCTGCCCCTACTACCCCGGCCAGGGATTACCATAGTCGGGTCGTCGCTCTGCGGCGCGTTCAGCCAAGAGTTCATCAACCAGCCTTTTCTGCTCAGCAAACTGCTGGCGTAACGTGGCCTTCTTGGGATCTTCGTCCGTTCTCTGAACAGAGGCGGACGGGTCGGAGTGCTTGACTGTTCCGACGTTCTCCTTACCCTTGCCAGTGTTTCGACCGAGTACCAGCGACTCGGTGGGTACGGGGAGGCCTAGCAGGTTTTTCTGCTGACGGGTAACTCCCCCTGACGGGCCGAGCAGCGGCGGTACGCCCTCGGATGGTAGGTCTCCATCAAGGAACTCAAGCTCATCTTCTTTATCCACAACATCGGCCATGTGGACTGCGACCCCTCTTGAGGGCATATCCTCGATATCGCATAGCGAATCGGGCTGTCGTCGGATAGGGTCGAAGAGGAGAGCGGCATAGTGTCCCCAACCACGGACTTGCACATGGGGGTGGCTTCCCTGACGATCCTGCGGAGTGCTTTAAGACTCTGAACGCATTTTCGTTGAAGGGCACTCTGGTGGCCTGGCGACTTAGGGTGCTGGGCCACAAGAAGTGTGGCTGCATCGATCAGGCGGCATTGCTCGCCGATTTCTCCGAAGTGCTCATGACTTCTGGGGTACACCACCCGTTCACAACGGAGGCGGAAGTGTGTCGCCCATAGGGTTCGACAAAAGCACCCCACGTCTTCAGGGGTAAGAGACTCTGGTATGCGTAAATTCAGTGCCGCCGTCGGCCAGAACTTCTCCGGGAAGTAATCCGCCGCAAGGATACTCCAGAAGATCCTAGGCTCGGACTCAGGGTCTGGCCCTGTGTTTCCCCACTCGTCAACTGGGGGCGGCTGAGGGACCGGTAGCGGTACCGAGGCGGACCTTTGGGATAGTAAGCTCGGCGGTGGAGAATACGGCAAACGAGATGACTGGCCGCCGAATTCCGGGCCATCCTCCGAAGAGTGAGGTGACCTGGCCACGATGTCACGATACGACGGGCTGATAACCACAGCTTCCGGAACAGGAGCCGCGACTACCGGCGACAGGTCGTGTTGTCTCTCTACCGTCGTTGGCCCCCAAAATAACTCTACGTGATCTCTGGTAGAGGTAGAGGGCTCTTCTGGTGACAGAGGCAGTGATTGCGTGATCGAGACCTGCGGAATTCCCAGGATTTCTTCCTCCTGGATGTACCTGCGGAGAGAGACGGGAATCCGTTGGACCTCAAATTCTGGGAGAACGAGGCTAACGCGTCTGGTTCCTGCCCCAGTCCTTGATACGGAGGAGCGGGGAGAAGGTTCCATCGCTGAATCGCATTCCTCTTCTGAATCGGAGAAGAGGGCAGGTTTGATCTCCACCTGGGCCTTCCCAGGATTCTTCTTGTGGCGGTGACGACCCGCTCTTCTGCCCCTGGGTGGCTCTTCGGGACAGGTTTGACCCCTATCAGGCAGCCTCGGGGCAGCGCTGGTGCCGTGGCGGAGAGGGCCCCCACTCGAGATAGCCGGGGTTCGAGGGGCATCGGGGAAAATGTCGAAGGGTACATGGGGAGGACCTCCATGAACAGTACCCATGTGGGCGGGGCCTCTGTTGGAACTGGCAGGAGCATGGGGAGGACCTCCATGGTCGATGCGGGTGGAGCGAGGCTGGCCTTCACTCCTCGAGTTGCTGGGGCGAGGAGGACCTTCGCCGGTTGCAGAGAGGACGTAGGGAGGGCCCCCACGTTGGAGAAGGACCGGATGGACGGTGCCTTCAGGTTGGCGGTCGGGGGCAGGAGGATGGACTCCATACCCTGTATAGTGGGCGCGGGAAATGTTTCCGCGCTGAGCGTCATTACTGCGGGGCAGGTCTTCTGGCCGGATGGGGGTAGCACGAGACATGCCTCTATGACGAACCTCGGAGCGGGGAAGGCCCACGATCTGTGGAGTAGTGGTACGGGGAGGGCCTCCGTACGGGGTGTCATTACCGCGGGTTAGCTTGCGGCAATCACCACTTGGGCCTGCAACCCGGAGAGTCAACCCAGCCTGCCCGTGGGGCGGTTGGGGTCTCGATCCTGGTTGGGTGAAGGAGTGCCCCTGCTCAGTGTACGCAGGGGCTTCATGATGCACATTGGCGGTGGCTCGGGCCACTGTAGCCGTCGACGTTGACGCGCCTAGGCAAGCGTCCTCAGCCCGGGCCCGGCGCTGACGTCGGGTTAGGCGGGCCGGTGCAGGTGGTGCAGGGACGTAGTCTGCCTGCTCTTCCTGCAGGGCCAGACGGCGGTGCTGACGCGGCCGGGCGGGAGCTCTCGCTTGGGGCCCTTGGGTCGGGACCCTGAGCGGGCTAAGCCGGACGGCGCCCGCCTCTTCAGCGTAAGGAGAGGAGTTGTCAAGGCGTTCCGGAGGCAAGCTCCCGAAGCGGTTGAATGTCGGGGTGGGGAGTAGAGGCTCCCTGAGCGGCATGTTAGGGCGGCGTTGACGGCGGGGCCTTGAGGCCTCCAGGTCCAGGCGGGCCATATCCCGGGTTGGGATGACCCCTTCTTCCTCATACCTGCACACGAGGTTGTTGATCACCCTTCGCTGGATGACCTCTGTTGGGGAAAGGGGGCGTGGGCGCCCCGTGTTCCGCGATGTGGTGGATGTCGTGGCAGTAGTGGCGCTACGTGGGGTGGCCGTCGTGGTGTTGCCCCTGCCTCTGCGTGGGCGAGGAGCAGATGGTGACCGCATCTCTGAAACAACAACCTGGTTCCTGAGAAACGAAGGGATCAACTCATCAGTACTGAGAGGAAAAGGATTGACGGCCGGTGCCCCAACATTCTTCCATTCTCCATGTCTGTGAGAAGGATCCACGCCGATACGCTGCGGAACGGAGTTCCCCAAGTTCTACTACCCCGACTTCCGGTGAGTTTCACGACAGGCCCGCTATTTGCTTGGCGGGACCAGGCACCGGATATCTGGATCCGGTGACACGTCAATCTACTGGTGTCTCGGACGCTACTAATCTCCATATTGAGGAGAATAATTTCACGTCGGGTTCACCATTTCTGTTTCTGACGCTTTCGCCGGGGCGCGCGCCCGTCCGTCTGTGGGGGAGGATGCGCGACGCTTCTGTTGCCCTGCATTCCCGCTTTCCAAAGGCGGGCGACATTCGCTCCTTATTCAGGGACGTCTGCTCCTTGATCGAAACGGGATGATGGGATGTCAGTTCTTCCTCCTGTGGATTCCTCCTCAGGACTCGTCACCTAGTCCGGGTCTCCCTTATAGATTTAATACATAGTTCGTGAAACCCTTCCCAGTGCCATGTTTCCATGGACGCCAGTTAATTACACTGCTTCTGTCGGGACATTCCAAAGGGTCCAGTCAGGGCAGCAACCTTCAGTCAGGGGAGTAGTCACGTTGAGGCATCAATAGCGTGTCTGGATGCTGGGGTACCTGGCATGTCTGTCTGTTATCCTTGACCACAAGGCTTCCCGAGGGTGTGGAAGCCCGAGGCATCCCACATCGAGCGCGGGGAATTATATGTCGTAGACACATATCTGAGGTTTTCCTCAGCTTCCCGTGCTCAACACAGGGTATGTCGCAAGTTTAACGTCCAGCGGAGATGGATCAACCCAACCAGAGCATTAGCTAGGATAGATCGGATTGAAGGATCCTCCTTGAAGGGATATCGATACCGGGGCCAGCCCGTGGGCGACAGTGAAGTTGGGCTTGATCCTTGATGAGGCTTCCTACATATCCCCGTGGCAGGTAATCAAAGTCCGCGTAGTTTGGGATGACGTCGATAAGCTGACGTGAAGGTGGACCTTGGCCTGATGGGGATCGTCAGCGTACCGATGTGAGAGTAGACCCGTGGGTCCACTAATGGTGGGATTGAACCTTGTGAAGGCTTCCTACGTACCATGCCTTGACATGGATCAAAGACCTCGTAGTTCAGATTAGGGAATACAGTTTAGCGTCGTGCGGGACGAGGGTGAACTGACGTGAATGAGGTCGGGACGACCGGATGGTGGATTTGAACCTCGTAGAGGCTTCCTACATACCATACCTTGACATGGATCAAAGACCTCGTAGTTCAAGTGGGATGGGTCGCAATGGCTTACCACTGGACCAGAGTGCAGTTTAACGTCGTGCTGGACGGGGGTGAAACCCGACGTGAAAGACGGGTGGGCTTGAACCTCGTGGAGGCTTCCTACGTACCATGCCTTGACATGGATCAAAGACCTCGTAGTTCAAGAGATGAGTCCGTCGGTGAACCGACGTGAAAGTAGACCCGGGGGTCCACTATTAGTGGGCTTGAACCTCATAGAGGCTTCCTACGTACCATGCCTTGTCATGGATCAAAGACCTCGTAGTTCGGAAGGGAATGCGCAGTTTAACCTCATGCTGGACGGGAATGAGACCAGACGTGGAAGAACGACGGGTGGGCTTGAACCTCGTGGAGGCTTCCTACGTACCATGCCTTGACATGGATCAAAGACCTCGTAGTTCCGGTGGGATGTTCGGGGTCAGGGTCGGTGCTCACTCAAAGCCCACGTGAGTCATGCTCGATGTGAGAAACAAGAGGTTGCAAGGTCCCGATGATCACGTCGCGACGGGTGCGTCCGTGAGAAGCAAAGAGGGGATTACGCGTTGAGCGGCCCATGGTGTTGGGACTTACTCCAGGATGGAGGCCCGGGTGCTGCTATGGAGTGACAATGGTGGGTGGGGCTTACGCTAGGAAGCTGCCCGTAATGTCTTCCTCATGTCTGGCCATGAGGGCATCACAACTCACTGATGGGTTGAGGCCTTCACCTATGCACTAGTGCACAAGCGGGATAATGCCAAGGGCATTGGAATCTATCCCAACAAAGGGAGTTGAAAAGTGTGAATCACATGCCCAATATTCAGAACGTCGTGAGATTGGCGTGGTGATGGAGGATTACTGCTGACCATGTTCGCAACGCAGCATCCATATCACATTAGCCAGAAATGAGGACAACAAATGAGGGTCGACCGTTGACCATGTTCGAAACACAGGACCATGTCACAAGTGTTGTCGATCAATCCTTCGGGACGTTGGCCCAGGACAGCAGGCGGACCATAGGTCGAGCATCCATACTGTTAGGGGGTCCCTCCAGACATGGAAGTGGAATGACGATCCAAACGAAGGAAACGCAGCCCAGGACAGCAGGCGGACCATAGGTCGAGCATCCATACTGTTAGGGGGTCCCTCCAGACATGGAAGTGGAATGACGATCCAAACGAAGGACACGCAAAGCGTGGGGTGGAGTGCTGGAATGTTTGAACGGATTCCAACGCTCTTGAAACTATGCCACTGTAAACATGGCAGCAGGCATCTTATGCCAGGAGCATAAGGCATCTCTCGTTTAGGGAAAGAGGCATCCTATTATTTGTTAGATAGGGATGATGCAACAGTTTAGAGTCATGTAGGTAGGACTATTGGAATCTCATGCTAGGAGCATAAGGCATCTCTCATATAGGGCGAGAGGCATCCTATGTTTGGCACATAAGGATTACTACAGTTTATAGTCATGTAGGTAGGACTGTTAGGCAGAAGGTGCCTAGAAATGGTTGGTGTTGGGACTTACGCAAGGGCGGCCCAGGGTGCGACAAAGCGCGAGAAAGATGGACCTTGGTCCAATGATGGGAGGTGCCTCGTTCCCTATCACGCCCTCCACTGACCTTGGTAGTGGGGAAGTACGGAGATGCACGGGTGCAATCATCCGTACGAAAGGTTAGGGGCTTACGCTCTGAGGTAGCCCTTCCCCTGTGAACATACGCCACTCCGACAAGGAGGATCTCATTCCATGTGCGGAAGAGCTCCATTCCCGTGGAGACGAGTGGTGTAAAAAAATGTTCGAGTTGGGGGGACCCTTCGCGAGGGGCACGAGGTCAGATCACAGTTTAATGTCATGTGTTAAGGACGTGGTGTTTGGAAGTTTAACGTCCTGCAGCTCGGACGAGGTGGGTTCACTCCACACCCCTAGGACTTACATAACCGGTACCCTCTGGTCCTTGGGGAAGGGAAGGTACCGGTAAAGCCATGGTAAAGGGGGGTCGTGGGACGAACCATCGAGGGGTCCACATTAGCGTGGCTATGTGAAGAAGAAATAACCGTTAGCGTGCCTATGCGAAGAAGCATTAGGCAAAGCAACGCTACGGGTGGTATTGTCCATGGGACTTTAAAATCACATCGTGCAAACCTGGAGGGTTGCACGGGAAGAGGAATCGCTAAGCAGAGGAGTGTGCTTCGCGAAGTGGAGTGCCTTGGCCTTAGCATGGGGCATAGGTGTGAGTGGAAGGTGCTTCGCGAAGTAGAACAGTGTTCGCGGAGCACTACCTCGCGAGGAAGGGGTGCCTCGCGAAGCAGGGTCCTGCGAAGCAATGTGCTTCGCGATGCATAGTTATCCTGCCTTGGAATAGGGATTACTAGCATGGGTTGGGTGTTTCGCGAAGCATAAACGCTCCGCGGATGCCCGGGTTCCCTTGGGAATCCCCTTCCTTCGCGAACGCCCTTGAGCTTCGCGAAGGGCATCCCTCTCGGAACAGGGGCTCAAAACGAGACAAAACAGAGTCGTCTCACGAAGTAGAAATACCTCGCGGAGCTCATGATTCCTGGGCAAAGGGTGCTTCGCGATTCGGGAGAGGAGAAGCCGAAAGGTCGGATTGTCTGTCCTCGGGACTCAGGGGGAGTCCAGTATTTATAGGGAAGGGGCGCCGCGAAGCAGGGCTCGCGCGCCGCCTCCGGAGGTTCGCGGAGGCTCGCGAACGTCAAATGGGTTCGCGGAGGATTACCGCCTCCGGTGCTTCGCGGCGGCTCGCGAACGTCAAATGGTTTTGTGGAGGATTACCACCTCCGGAGCTTTGCGGCGGCTCGCGAACGTCAAATGGGTTCGCGGTGCATTACCGCCTCCGGAGCTTCGTGAGGCCACGAGGGTCAGGGCACTTCGCGTTGGTGCTTCGCGGAGGGGCTTCGCGGCTGGGCTTCATGGCTGAGCTTCGCGAGGCAGCACGCTGACCTTTTTCATTGCTCTCTTTCGGGCCACATTTTTGGCGCCAACACATGGTATGATCCGCTTGTTGAGTTTCGGGATCATTGAATGTTCCCCACACGAGCAAGCTATGCTGAGTAGTGCCTTTTTTCATCGGTTGTCTGTTTCTAGTGAGTAAACAGCCTATCCTGCATGTTTTTCCACATGGATAGTGATGGTGGCCTCGGTATCAGCCTTGGTACTACACAATGTGTCATTATTGTGGGTCGCTCAGGTTAGCAATGTCTGGACCAACAGTGGTTGAGGGTTCTCCCTTGGTTCATTTCTACGAGGGTTCACGCAGCATCGCAACCCTAGTATAGGCTTGTGATTCTATTGACAGGTTGTTTAAACTGTTAGAGTTGTGGAATCCCTCCAGTGGGCCTGGAGCGGGATCCTCTAGCATCATTTCTATAGATCGGGTTCTTGGTATCGATGTGACCGCTTATCCATGGGCGGTGATCCCCTATCTAGTAGGTTAACTCTGTAGGGTTTGTGTCGTCGTCGGGTATATGATCCCCTACTCATAATGATAATTATAGTAGGGTTGTGGTATAATTGGTTATACAATCCCCTACTTAGCACGTGGTTTCGGTAGGGTTGTGGCATCGTCAGTTCGATCCCCTATAGCACGAGATGTACAAGATAGGGTTCTGGTATCGTCATGACCACATTTACATGGGACATGATCCTCTATCTGAGTGACGTGTTTCTGTTGAGCGCTAGATCGGCTTGTGGTATCCCCCAGTGGATCCTGGGTGTGATCCCCTATCTGTGAGATCTACGAGTGCCAGATCGGGTCGTGGTATCCCCCAGCAGACCCTGGGAGTGATCCCCTATCTGTGATATCTTCATATACCGATGTGGGTTCTGGAATCCCCTAGCAGACCCTAGGAGATATCCCCTATCTGAGAAGTTTTGTGGTTATGTTGTTTTAGCAGGGTTTCCTCAGTGACGGTACCCGACGAGCGTGACCTCGCGGGTGAGCGTCTGAGATGTTTTTGTGGGACCTGATTGAGTGTATCTCCCGAATGAGTGTCATCTGGGATGACAGTGATCTTGGGGTGTGCTCTCCTGTTTGTGGACTGGTTCTGGTGATGAGGTTGGTACCTCTTGTGGCTTGGTGCGTGATCTGAGTATATCTGGATTGCTCAAGGTGTATGTATGATAATACACCTGAGCTGAGCTGACTAGTTGTGTTTAGCCGAGGATGGTCACGAGATGGAGTTTCTCTCTTGTCTGGGTTCCCTCTGGCTGGGATGAGCGGATTGTTTCCTTTTATTTTCTCTCTTTTGTTTTGGGTTTTTGGGGTGCCTACTGAGTATCGTTATACTCACCCCTACATGGGTTTTTCCCACACATGTTTGTGTCTTGTGTAGACCAAAGGCCTTTCGATGGAGTCCCAGGAGGACCCAGAGTAGGTGGAACTTAGTGAACGGGTTTGACCAGGGTGTTTACCGTAGTTGTGTCGAGAAGCTTACCAGTAGGTGTTTTGGCAGTGTTTTCCCTCCTTTTGAGGAGGTTGGACACTTTGTAGTTTCCTTTTGGTGGTACATGTTTTTCCCTTTTGTACTACTATTGTACTCTGGTTGTGGGATAGTTGTATGTATGCTTTTTTCAGTTTTATATATCTCTGGACTGTTGCATGGAGGTGTATGTGGGTCCGTGTGTACAGGTACTTTAGGCTAATGCCTCCCATGTGTGTGATAGCCTACTCGGTGCTAGACGCCAGCCCCTGGCCTAATGGAGGCGGGCTTGGGGAGTCACGGGATCGAGCCCCGTTGGGTCAGGTCATGACATAAAATGCTAAATAGAAGAGATAATTAGTGGAACTTTAGTTGGACCCAAAGATGAGATGTCTAGGCATTCCTACGTGTCCCAGGTGGATTGGAATAAAGCTAGATGTTGTTCTAAGGAGAAGACATATAAGTAGATATTAGTTTATAGTATTTAAGCTCAGACCATGAATAAGTGAAACTATTCCAAGCGATTGCAGACTGTGATCCGATCCCTAAGCCCACGTGAATCAAACTCAGTGTGGGAAACAAGGGTGGAAGAGGACTTTGCAATTCATGGGATACACGTAAAGGGGAAGTTAGTGCAGAGCCCCGAATGACACATTACTATGGATTTGTCCACCTAACATGCAAATTTACACTGAGGGATAGTACCAAGAGTGTTGAAATTCTACTTGGACATGATTGGGTGGAAAATGGTGAGAATCATGCAACCATAATTTAATGCTTGATGGGGTTGGCATGAAAATGGAGGATAAATGTTGATTGTGTTCGAAACATAGAATCCATATCATGTGACCTGAAATGGGAACAACCAATGAGTGTCAACGGCTGACCATATTCGCTACATGGTACTTGTATCAATTTTTTGTTGGAAACCCTCAAGGATGTTGTCCTGTAATGGTAGGAGAGCCCTTGGTCCGATCATCCATGCCATTTCGGGGTCCCTTTAGATGTGAAAGATAATGAAATCCCAAATGAAGGGGAATGCGAAGCCTAAAAAATGGGTGAAAGCATGTCCAGGTAGAATTCGACACTCTAGGTTCTGAACCAAAGTACTTCTAGGCACATTGGTGGATCACCGAAGAGGGTCGAGGGATCCAACTTAAGATCAGCCAACTCAAAAAGATGAGTGTGTGGAAAGGGAGTGAAGGGTGCTCAGGAGAGAGAGGTATGTGGCGTGGTTGTTACAAACTCGACGTGAATGGGAAAATAAGACCATACCACACCGCGTAAGCCTCCCCTGGAAGGACTCAGGACAAGAGGCCAGAATAATAAGGAGGTTTCTAAGAGATGGGGATGGACCCCAAAGACTAGATGTTCAAGTGGTCCTACGTATCCCATGAGGATGGGAATCAAGCCGCATGTAGTTCTAAGGAATGATGTTGTGCAGTTTAACATCATGCAGCAAGGACACAAATAGGGGCGAGGTACCCCAACAAAGGATGTGTATGGAACGACGAGTAGCCTATGGTGAATGAGGGAATAAGTTCATACCACTTCATACAATCCCGAATGAACACTTGGGCCAAGGGGATAAAAAGGTTGAGGGGCCTGAAACCGAAAGTCCCAACCAGTTATTAGTTTAACGTCTTGCGGTGATGGAGATGGTGATATTACTTTAAGGTCGTAGGTCTCGGACTGTAGATGCCTCGTTTAATGTCATATTCATGGGATAGCTGAGTGGAGAAGGAAAATAAGCATGCCTGTGGAAAACCATGAAATGGAAACAACGATAGAGGATAACTGTTAACCATGTTCGCAACACAGTATCTATATTTCTGTGACCAGAGTTCAAGGGAAAACAATTGAGAATTGAACATTGACCGCATTTTCCACATAGGTGTTGTATCAATTGGTCACTTGAAATCCTCGTGGGCATTGGACCAAACTGGTAGGAGAGCCCTTTGGCCAATAATCAATGCTGTTTGGGGTCCTTTTGGATTTAAAAGATGATACAAACCCAAATGATGGGGTGCGTGAAGCATTATGGGGATTTTGATCGTGGAAAGGATGATAGATGAAGGTGGGATGTCTCAAGGGGATAGTATGGCATGGAAAAATATCCTGACATGCGTGAGGATGTAAGTTCATACCACACCACACAATCGTAGATGAGAACCTGGGCCAGGGGGTCCAAAAGGATCAAGGGACCTAAGGCTGGGAGTCCCGACCTACTGTATCCATATGACCCCTCATGTAGGTGTTTCCCCACCATAGCTCCTAAGACCACATGAGAAATTCTTGGTGTGGGAAATAAGGAGTAGGATCAGGCTCTCCCCAGTATATAGGGGTACGACATCTAGACTCACACTCCTGCTCGAGGAAGACTGAAGCTTGAAGAGACAGTGGGGTAGAATGAACCACCACACCCAACATTTGGGACATATGGGGGTGGTGACAATGATAATGGATAGTTGTTGACCAGGTTTGAAACAAAACATCTATATCATGTGACCTAAAATGGGAACAACGAATGAGCATCGACCACTGACCATATTCAAATTGTGAGACTTATATCAAATTTTTATTCGAGGTCCTTGAGGGAATTGGCCTGAAATGATATGAGAGCCCTTAGGCTAAGTATCTGTACCATTTTGGGGCCCTTCTGGATGTGAAAGGTGATGTAAACCCAAATGATGGAGTGTGTGGAACATAACTGTGCCTGTGCAATTTAACGTCAAGTAGGATCGTGAAATAGGTAGAGATATCCAGGGAAGTGGATATATGGTGAGGTCATGATGAATCCGACGCAAAGGAGGGAAAAAATCCAGCAACACACCATGTTTTCTGACTCTAGGGGAGATTTTGAAGTTGGGGCTGGGCCAATAGAAAAAATCTTCGGGCGTTCCAAAGTATCTCATAAGGATGGGAATCAAGCCACATGTTGTTCTTGAAGGCCATGCATTTTACCATCCTGAGGTGAAGATGTGGGAGAATATAAGTACGAGGAGGGGATCACATAGTGTGATCATCGTAATCCTTACATGAGTGGGGCCAAAGAATCCTACATGACACCATGCAGGATCCTCAAAGATAACGATACCTAGGGGGAATAGTTGAAGAGGAAACTGGGGGATGGACTCAAGATGAAACATTTGATCATTTCTATATATCCCATGAGGATGGGAATCAATCCATACATAGTTCTTGAAGTTTAACATCTTTCAGGATGACATACAATTTAATTTCATGCAAGACATGAGGTACTTCTACCACTTGTAGTTTATTGTCATGAAGGAAAAATGATGAATAGTTTTACGTCCATCAGATCAGAAGAACCACACATTTTAACGTCTTGGGATATGGATGGAACAATTTAAGGTCATATGGGACTAGGTACCGTTTAGCATCGTATAGGATGACATACATTTTAATGTCATGCTGGACATAACAGTTTAAGGTCATGTAGGACCCTTTTCTCCATCAAAGTATTTCTTGAGGAACTTGGCATTGGTGGGAGGATAAATACGCTCGCCAACCATGGTAACTAGAAAGTATGAGACATTGGGATAAACCTTGTGAATGATGTAAGGTCCTTTTCACTTGGTCTCTAATTTGGGTGGTATTCATCCAAGTATCATTTGTGTTCTCTAGGCCAACACCAAGTCACATTGCAAGAAAGAGTGGAGGAAAACCTTCTTGTTGAAAGCTCTAGCTATCTTGTTCTGATACATCTCCAGATTTTGCAGGAAATGAAGCCTGTTATCATTGAGGGCTTCCAATTTATCCAGACAGACATCATCTACTTTATGTGGTGCTTGTTGATCATATACAATTGTGCATAATGAAGGTAACTGAATCTCGATGGGCAGGACGGCCTCTGTTCCATACCCCAGGGAGTATGGGGTCACCTATGTGGAATTACGTGTCATTGTCTGGTAATCCTAGAGGGAATTGGGGAGATTTTCCGGCCAACTATTCATGTTCTGATAAACCATTTTCTTTATAATGTTAGAGAGGGTTTTGTTGAATGCCACGATTTTACAATTTTATTACACGTGTTAGTGGGAGGTATGGTTAGAACGGATGTTTCACTTCGTGTAAAACTTCTTCAACTCTACTGCCTAGAAGTTGGGGTCGTTATCAGTGAGGATGGCATGAGGGACTCCAAAATAGTAGATGATATTGAAGCTCAGAAATCCAAAGATATAATGGGACTTGACCTCCTTATGAAGAACCACTTCTACCCACTTGGAAAAGAAATCTGTAGTGGTTAGGATGAACCTGCATTAGATAGATATCACCGGTGGATATGGTCCCATGACATCGAGTCCCCATAATGCAAAGGGCCAAGAGTACTTGGTAGTGTGGAGAGGTTGTGGCGGTTGATGCACAAATTTGGCATGAATTTGGAACGCATAACACCTTTTGGAAAACTCAATGCAGTGACGGATCATGGATGGAAAAAAAATACACCAGTCTCTGGATCTAGGGAGACAGTTTTGGCCTAGTCTGATGAGCCCTGCAGAAACTAGCATGAACCTCCTACATGACTTGAGAAATATGAACTCCTTGAATGAAATGGAGAAGATCTCCATCAAACCCGCACTAGTAGAGTATCTTCTTAAGACCAGAACCACTTTGGTGGGTAAATTGTAATCTGTGGCATCAGATTCTCTCACACTTGACTCGATCTTCCGAGAGATTACTATTTTGGAGGTACTCGACAAAGGAGTTTATCTAGTTAAGGGTCACTTCAATCACTTCATACGGGGGACATGGAGGTCCTGTTGTGGAGGCCTCGGTGGTAAGGTGGCTTACTTGTGGGCTGTCATTATCATAGGGAGTGATGTGAGTGATGAATCTCTGGTGCGCTACATGGATAATCAAATCATCATGTTCAGGCTTCCCAGCTGATGTAGCTAGGTTGGCCAAGGCATCAGATCGACCTTTCTAGGATTGAGGGACTTGAGTAACATCCGACCAAGATGGTACCTGGGCCATCAGTTGGAGGGTGTGTTCCAACAGTGGTAGGACCTCTGGCTTCCTGATGACATAGTCATTATTGAGCTTCTTGATGACTATTTTAGAGTCCCCTTTCACATGAAAATGGGGAAAATCAATCTCGAGGGCCAACTTGAGGCCAATAATGAGAGCCTGATACTCTGCCTCATTGTTGGTGCAACCTTCTGATAGAAGGAATGAATACGGTAGAACGGCTTGTGCAGGAGTAATGAAGAAGACACCCAGGACAACTCTATTATGCCTGGGAACATTGAGTCTTCTACCAATAGGGCTCCAAGAAGTGCCATAAAATTAAATTTGTGAGCACGGGGTGGCTTGATATACTAAGAGGATGGCCTCATCCGGAAAATCAAGGTCAAGGGACTGGTTAGCAGGAGTTGGATGGGTGGTAAGGAAATCTACCAATGCTTGTCCCTTAATTGCCTTCTGAGGGAAAAACCTGATTTCAAACTACTTAAGGATTACTTCCCACCAAGATAGATGGCCTATCAGCATGGGGTGGTTTAGAATGCACTTCAGTGGATCCACTCGGGACACTAGCTGTACCTCATGATTCTATATGTAGTGATGCAATTTTTGTATCGTGAATACTAGCACAATGCATCTCTTATGGATAGGGGAGTATCTGGTCTCCATATCTAGGATCATGCATCTGAGATAGTCGATACTATTCTCTATTCCTTTCGTTCTCCTTTTGGGAATGAAAGTTTTTGAGGGATTTTTCCAGGGCGATCAAATAAAGGACCAGTGACTTTATGGAGATGGGTGGCATTAAGATAGGAGGCTGGAGTAGATACTGCTTGATTTCCTTGAAATTAGTCTGACATTCTTTATCCAACTGATAAACAATATCTTTCTTCATAATCTGAGAAAAGGGCTTATAGTTTCCGTCCAGATTCACGATGTATTGACATATGTAGGCTATGTGGACTTGGTAGCCTCAAAGCTCCCGAAAATTTCTTGGTGGGGACATATGGCTAATGGCCTTGATCTTATCTTGGTCAATCTTGATGCCCCTATATCTGATAATAATCAATGAAACTTTATGTAGGTGACCCCAAAGGCACACTTCAATGGATTCATCTTTAGGTGGCAGGAACGAAGGAAGCTGAACATTTTCTCAAGGTCTTTGAGATGGTCCTGATGCTATTGAGATTTAACCACCAGGTCATCCATGTAGCATTCCACCAGTGTTATGGGGATTGGATTAAATATGAAATGCATAGCTCGTCGATAGGTGGAACTGGCATTCTTTAGACCGAATGTCATGACTTGGTAACAGAAAGTACCTTGTGGTGCCCTGAAGGCCATAGACTCTTCATCCTCAAGATCATTTCGGATCTGGTTATACCCAGAGTACCCATCCATGAAAGAGATGGATTGCAACCAAGCTGTAGCATCAATTAAAAATTCCGTCACAAGGAGGGGGAAATAATCCTTTGTGAAATGACGGTTGCGAACCTAGAAGTCGATGAAGACGTTGATTTGTCTGTTCTTCTTCCTGATGGGCACAATTTTTGCTAACCATTTGGGGTACTGGTCCTCCTTAATGAATTTTTCCCTGATGAGCTTATTAACTTTTTCCGGGACCATGGCACCATGAGAAGGGAGCATCTTTCTAGGAGGATTCATAAACCCGTGGTGGTTTGCTGTGAGACCGAGGCAGTGGAAATATACCTAGGGATATAGCCCCAACATTTCATTATAGCTCCATGAAAATACATCACAGTGTTTTTTGAGGAAGTCTGCGTACTACTGTTGCTTCTTGAGGGGCATAGCGGCACTGATCAATGTGGGTATCAGGTCTGCCTCGCTATTGAGGTTCACCTATACCAATTCGTTGACCTTGGTAGAGACACCCTCTTAAAAGGTGGGGATATAATACTTTAAATTATCTTCTTCACATATGGAGGAGGTATCCTCAGTGGGAGGAGTTTCCTCTAAGTCAAAAAATCCTCATGGGAGGCTTGTACCTACCTGAGCGTCGGTGGAAACTGCATTGGGGGACTCTTGTGCTACTGAAACCATAGCGCTGAAGTTTTTCGATCTGATCACATCTGGTCTTCATCCCATAGAGCCACATATGATGATATCGAAGCAATAGTGGCGCATCGGCTTGAGCTGGTTTATCTCAACCTGGTGAAACAAGATTGTATGACATATTGTCATCACCATGGTGTGGACATCCTAATATCTAATGGGTGTAGGGGGCTCTGGGATCACCCGACCTTGATTCGTGTAGGAGTATGAGGTGATCATCCGGCGTCACATAAACTTGGGAACGTTCTCCACCCTCGTTCTAGAAACAATGAAGCATTGTCCCATGTTAGGGGTTGTAGCCTCCAACTGGTGGATTGGAAAGTTGTAGGCATCATCTAGATCTGTCCACGGGTCGGTCTTAGCCGAAGCATGCTCAACCTCATTAGCCTGAATTTGCTTTTCCTTTCTCTTGTAATAGTCGGCATCCAAATAGCGGGGTTCAGGAGACGCAAAGGTAGACACATCACCTTGAAATACTCCCACTCGACCATTAAGGATATACTTGAGGAAATGGTGATGCGATGAAGGAACCGCCACATGCAGGTGGAGCCATGGCATTCCCATCAACACATTATAGGTGGTGTCCTGGGAGATAACCGTAAACTAATTGTTGGATACCAGACCGCCAAACTAGGTCTTTAAGAGAGTAATTATGACAATTTTTTTGTTCCGTCCTATCATAGCCTTGGATTTCCAGGTAAGAGGGACTCATATCATTCTTGGACAACCCCATTCACTGCAATGTCCCAGTCGGGATTAGGTTAATCCTAGTGCATATGTCGACAATATAGCGACGAACCTCCATGCCATTAAACTGGATAGTGATGTACAATGGGATAATATTCCCCTGTATGTAATATCCTTCATCTTCTCCAGAGAATGAGATGATGGCCTGGCATTCAGCATTCTTGACCACCTCAGCCTGGAAGGCTTTTGCAGCTACTACCTCCATCTCAAACTAGAGGGGGATTCTTAAAGCCTCGGTGAGGGATTCATGCATATCTACTAACATGAGAAGGGCCTCACAGATGGAGAGACTTTCTATAATTTTTGAATGATGTTTGAGTAATTCATGCTTCTGTACTAGGCATGAGATTCTTCTTATAGAAGGTTTCTCTATGATATGAGGTATGGCAGACCCTGCTGGATGGACCAGTGGTTGGCATGTGGTGGGAATATCCCGCTTCTCACTAGTCGAAGCATGTGGCATTACCACCAGATGAGGGTCAAATGACTTAGACTGATCCATAGTAGAGCGTGGATGATCACGGTGCATTCAAGGTGGCTCCTCCTGATCAAGCAGTACAAACGGGGGTGAAGGCGGATTAGATGACACCAGATGAGAAAGTTGTGCGTGTTGAGCTCCATGCTGGTCCTATTGTCTTGTTTTAGTGGCTTGCACAGCCAGACCAGAAGTTCAAAATAAGGCACTCTGACAACCTATATTTCCACACCTCCATCGACACTATGGATGGTTGGGAACATTTGGGGGATCCAGCTGGCACTCCTCGCCATCAGAAATCATGTAGGGGTTTACCAGCACTATGTTATTAACCAAAGTGTACCCTTGAAAGTCATTGATTAATCATCCACTACTGGGAGGATTTTTGGGGGAATTTCCATCTTCGGGGGCATTAATTTGTCAAGAGTATGAGATGAAGATGGCATTGGTGGGGGACTTGTTTCCCCTTGTGTCACTGAAGCTTTCTCTTTTGGGAAGAGGACGGTAGAGTCGTTGATACAGAGGTACAGGATGCAGGTGACACAATGTCTTCTGGAGGTTCAGGTTGATTCAGTTTTGCATGGATAATGCAATGGGCATGAGAGACTACCTTATGAGCTATCAAATCATCAAACATCTGGTACCCATAGTTAGAAACCTGATGCCACTCACCTTCACTGTCACTACTGCTATCGGGCTTCACGAACACACATGCCACATGTGTCGGAGCTTGGCCCAACCTGACTATTTTGTTATCAACTTGGTCATGAATCCATTCTTTAAACACATATCACAATTTAAGTTTGGGGCCTAGGGTCTAGTGATAGGGGTAGTAATTGGGGTGATCAATGAGACCCGCCTCTTCTGGCCTCCTGCATTTAGGAAACCATACGAGTCCCTACTCCAAGGAACTGCGGAAATAATTAGGGACCTAAGCCTCATTGAATGAGTAGGTCTGGTTTCTCCAATCTGGGAAGGGGGATATGGGAGCCTAACCCCAATGAGCGGATGGAGGATCCTTTTGAGGAGGCAGAGCCTGGTTATCTCACCTGGGTGGTGGCGGTTTATTTTTCAGGGGCGTCTGCCGGTTCTTAGGTGAGCACTGCTAAGCCAGAGGCGACACTTGAGGTGGAGGTCCTATGCGAGGATGAGGAGTTGGCTCCAATAGTAACATCTCCAGTTACATGGGGGACTATTTGGGCCACCATGGTGGGCTCAGCCTTAGTGGCCCTTCTTGTGGGAATCGTAGGAGGCAATAGCCGTGCCTTCTTGGCCTGCTGTAAGGCTTCTTCTAGGCACTGGGCCTTATCAAAAAAGTCTTGGAATCCCCTGGGGTAGTTCTGGGTGATCAGAGAGGGTTCCAGTTATGTATTGACATTCCCCACACACATCGTCAGTAGTTTCTCCTAAGTCAGTGGCATGTCAAGAGAGTATGTTATCCCTTTCCCCTGGGAAAAAAAGTGTGTGAGGTGCTCATCAGGCCTCTGTTTTCACTTGAAGAGGTTTGCAATACTCGTCTCCTGAGTAGTGGAACTAAAATGGTAAAAAATTTCCTATGAAGATCTTCCAAGAAGGTTACTGATCTCATGGGTAGCTGGCTGTACTAGAAAAATATAGGCCCTTCCAATGTCTGTACGAAGCATCAGAGTTTGGAAGCCTCTTACTGCGTCGGAGTTCCAAGCATGGGTCTGCCCCTTGAAATAAAGTGGGTCAGATGCTGTAGCAGATCACCCATCCCATTAAAGGGGGATAAGGTGAGATTTTCCAAACTCGGGGGTGCTGGAATATCATCCACCCATGCTGGATATGGCTTTCCATCAGTAGGGATGGCCACCTATCGTGTTTTAAATGCCTCGAGGAGGGAAATGAGCACCGCTATGGGATCATCTGGCTGGGGGTTCCTATCTTGACGGGGATCCCTGACCACCAGTGTGTTGGCAGGTACTTCAATGGGATAGGTAGACCCAACGACACGTGCATCGACTGGTCAGATGTCCTGCGGAGTGCCTGGGGAACCTGAGCCGGATCCAAGGGATCATCTCACCGCTCCAGTGGATTTAGTGACACATACCTCCCCCTCTTGTTGTAAGTTTTATCCTCAACCCTTTCTTCAAGGGAAAGATGGTCAGGATCACCTAGAGGTAATTCACTGGGGGGGAATTTGTGCTTTCCCTTACTGCCCTAGCCAAATATCATCGTAGTCTAGTCATCGCTCCATGGAACACTCAGAAAAGAGGCCATCGACCATCTTCTTATGCTCTGTGAGTTGTTCACACAATGTGGCTTTCTCGAGATCTTCCTCCTTATTTTGTACAGATCCAGACGGGTTGGAGGGTTCGATAGCTCAGAGGTGCACCTTACCCTTGTTAAGATTTCGGATGAGGACCAAGGCCTTAGTGGGTATGGAAAGACCTAGTAGATTTCTCAACTGGTGAGTAACCCATCCTAATGGGTCCAGAAGTTGTGGCACTCCCCTAGGGGGTAATTTTTCCCAAAGGAGCTTAGTTTTTGTCTCTTCCTCCGATAAATCAGCCTTGTTAACTATGAATATGCCTAGAGGCATATCCTTGATATTGCCTGGGAAGTCGGGCTGGTTCCAGATGGAATTGAAGTGGAGGGAAGCATACTTCCCCCAGCCATGGATCTGCATGTGGGGAGAATCCTACTTGATAATCTGGAGAAGCACTTTAAATCTCTTAATGCATCTTTTTTGGAGGGTCCTATGGAGGCTTGGTGACTCAGGGCACTGGGCCACAGAGAGTGCGGCCATATCAATGAGGCGAAATTCCTGGAAAATGACTTCTAAGTGCACCTGGCTCTTGGGGTAGGCCACTCATCGATGAATAAGATGGAAATGCGATGCTCAAAGGGTCTACAGAAAGCATCCAACTACCTACTGGGTGAGTGATTATGTTGCACTGATGTTTTTTTCTATGACTGGCCAAAACATATATGAGAAATGGTCTACCACTAGAATGTCCCATAAGCTCCTCGTGCCGGATTTGGGGTATGGCCCATGTTTTCCCCACTCGTCAGCTGGAGATGGCTGGGGAACTAGTAGTATTACTAAATTAGACTACTGAGATGGTAGGTTGGCTGGTGTATAATACATAGAGAGGGATGAAAAGACACTGCATCTTGGGATATCCTCCAAATAGTGTAGTGACATGGCCACCACATCGTGATAAGATGGGCTGGTGACCGTAGTTTCTGGATTAGGGACTATGGCAGCTGGTAATGGAACATGCTATTTCTTGTTCACCATCGGTCCCCAGAATAACTCTATGTGATCTTTGGTCGAGGTCGAGAATGCTCCAGGTGATGATGGTGGCGATTGCAAGGCCAGAACCTGGGGAGACGCCAAACCTTCCTCCTCCTGGATGTATCTGTGGAGGGAGGTAGGGATTCGGTGGATCTCACATTCTGGAAGTATGAGGCTGATGCACCTCGTTCCTGCCCCAACCCTTGACATGAATGATCGAGGTGAGGATTCCATTGCTGAGTCATATTCCACCACATAATCTGAGAAATAGATAGGTTTAATCTTAGTCCGAATCTTCTCGACATTCTTTTTATGGCGGTGATGACCTACCTTCCTACCCCGGGATAGTTCTTTGAAGTAAGGTAGATTCCTGGATCGAGGAGGCCCTTCGGATGAGATGGTGTGGGGGCAGAGAGGAATTCCACCTGAGTGAGCTGGGCTATGAGGACCACCTGGATATATGTCAAAGGGAACATGGGGAGGACCTCCATGTCCACTGGACGATGTGAAAAGGGAATCTCCATGGGAGGTGCTGGAGTGGGTAGGATCACGGTTAGGGCCTCCTTGATTATTTCTCTAGGCAGCGCCAGGGCAAGGAGGGTCCTCATAGTGGTTAAACTGAAAATGGGTAGGACCTTTATGCTGGGTGCCGATGAAGCGAGGCTGACCTTCACTCCTCTGATTGATGGGTCAATGAGGTCCTTCTCCAACTACTTTAAGGACACGGGGAAAGCCCCCACACTAGGTATTGACAGTAAGTGTAACATCTCTGCGTTTATATCCCATGACTGGAGGCACGACTCCAAATCTGATTTTATGTGTGCAGAAGAGGCTTCCGTACTAAGTGTCACTATCGGGGGGAGGAACCTCATTTTTATTGAAGGTAGCTTGGGGTGGACCTCCATGCCAAGATTGGAAGTGGGTAGGACCCACATTTTCAATGGTGGCGGTATGGGGAGGACCTCCGTACTGGGTGTTGCTATTGTGGGTCAGCTCGCAGCAGGTGTTACCTGCGCCAGCAACCCAGAGAGTCGACCTAGCCTGCCCATGGGGTGGTTGGGTCCTCGATCTAGGTTGGTTATATGAGTTCCCCTACTCAACATAGATAGGGGACTGATGGTACATATCGGTGGTGGCACGATCCATGGTAGTTGTTGACGTTGAAGCCCCTTGGCGGGAATCCACCTCAGCCTACGCCCGATGCTGGTGTCGGGTCAACCAGACTGGGGTTGGTTGTGTAGGCACATAGCTTACCAGCTCTTCAACCCATGGGGATGAGTGGTGGAATTGGTGCAGCCTAGTGGGTGCCCTCCTTGGGAGCCCCTAGAATGGGATCCCAGCCAGTCTGGTGCAGACACCCCCACCTCATCGACGTAGGGGAGGGATTCATTGAAGCATTTCAGGGAGAGGCTCCCAAAATGGTTGTGCGTCAGGGTGGGGAGCAGTGGCTCCCTGCACACCCCTTGGGGATAGCGGTGGTGCCGAGGCGTAGATGCCTCTAGGTTCTTTCAATCCACGCCCCTAGTTTGGATGATCCCCTTCTCCTCATATCGTCGGACGAGGTCATTTATCACCCTTCTTTGGAAGATTTTAGAAGGGGAGATAGGGCGGGGGAACCCAACAACTATGGTTGTGGAAGCTATCATAGAAGCAGGGGAGCCACATTGGATTTCCACGTTTACATTTCCACTCCCCCCACATTGGTGGGTGGGCGGTGATCGGTTTCCTATTACAGTAGCTTGGGTCCTGGAAGGTAGGGAGATTAAACCATTAGTGATGAAACAAGGAAATTGATGCCCATCGACCCATCACCATTATATCTTCCGTTGCTAGTAAGAATGATCCATGCTGACAACATCACATACCGAGATGTCCAACGTTCAACATCTCCAACTTTTGGTGAGTTTCACACCAATCCCACTATTTTCTTGGTAGGACTTCACACTAGATAACTGGATCTTGTGACACACTAGTCCACTAATGTCTCAAATGATACTAATCTCTACATTGAGGAGAATAAGTTCATGTCGGGCTCACCATTTCTATTTCGGGCGCTTTCATTGGGGCATGCATCAATCTTCTGAGGGCACACTATTTATTTCCCTACATTCCCGCTTTCCAAAGGTAGGCGACATCCATCACTTATTTAGGAATGTTTTCTCCTTGATCGAAATGGGATAATGGGATTTCGGTTCCTCCTTTAGTGTAATCCTCCTTGGATCTCGCCTCCTAGTTCGAGTCTCCATTATATATTAAGACATTGTTCGGTAAACTCTTCTATGTGATATGTCTTCATGGATTCCCGTTAATTATACTACATTTGTCAGGACATTACAAGGTTCTGATCGGGGCAGCAACCTTTTGTCAGGGGATTAGTCACGTTGGACATCACTGGCATGTCTGGATTCTAGAAGAATGGCACGTCTAGGTTTCTTCCCTTTATTATAGGTATTCCTGAGGGCGTAGAAGCTGGAGGCATCCCACATCGAATGTGGGGAAATATATTCCATATGCATGTCTCTGAGGTTTTCCTCAGCTTCCCATGTTTAACATAGGGTATGTCATAGGTTTAACATCTAGCGGAGACATATCAGACTGATCAAAACACTGACTAGAGAATATCGGATGGGTGCAACCCCTGAAGGGAACACTAAATCTGGGAGCAGTGAGAAAGTGGGTGAAATAATTTAACTGGGATGTGGCACCCCGTGTAAGAATCAGGTTGGATATGGATTGTGGAGAGTGTATGGAGAGTGAGATGGAGCCTACACGAGAGAAAAAGTGAAGTTGGGAAAGGGCCTCGAAGATACTTCCTATATATCCTCGTGGTAGGGAATCAAAGTCTGTGTAGTTCGGTGAGGCGATGGGACACCAAAGGAGGAGACCCGTATGGAGGGGATCTAGAGGAAGTGGAACCTCTGAGTTGGGGAATGAACTTCCCAAAACACATAGGCTCGAGGGAAAGTTCAGGATGAGACATGGGTGATGGGATTGAACCTGAGGGAGGCTTCCTACATACCTAGCCTTGGTAAGGATCAAAGTCCATGTAGTTTAGGATGGGGGCGTAGGATCAGGGTGTACGCAGAGGAAAATGACTCAATGATATATTGGGGATTACACGTGGTTAGCATCTTGGGTTGGTCTAACGCTGGAGGGAAGAATATAGATGTGGGTCCCAACAAAGGGGACTACAATTCCATTCCGTAGATTGGGGAACACAATGGCTTATTGTTAATTGGGTTTGACAACGACTTACTGCTTATTAGGATTGAAAATGGATTTTCATAGATTGGGGGACAGTTTAGTGTCATGTGGGACAAAAATGGTCATACATTTTAACATCATGAAGGATGAGGGTGGACCGACATAGAGTGGTCGGGACCAATGAGTGTTGGGATTGAACCTCGGAGAGACTTCCTATATACCTTGCTTTGGCAAGGATCGAAGTCCATGTAGTTCACAAGTGTTTGGTGAACCAATGCGAAGGGGGTCAGGACCAATAAGTGTTGGTATTGAACCTTAGGGAGGCTTCCTACATACCTTTCAATGGAAAGTATCAAAGTCCATGTAGTTCATAAGAGGTGTTGGTGAACCGACATCAAGGGGGTTGGGACCAATAGGTGTTGGGATTGAACCTCAAGGAGGCCTCTTACATACCTTTCCTTTTCAAGGATAAAGTTTACGTAGTTCAGGAGAGGTGTTGGTGAACCGACGTGAAGGGGGTCGGGACCAATAGGTGTTGGTGTTGAACCTCAAGGGGGCTTCATACATACCTTTCCTGGGAAAGGATAAAATTCCATATATTTTAGGAGAGGTGTTGGTGAACCGAAGTGAAGGGGGTTAGGACCAATAGGTGTTGGGATTGAACCTTAGGGAGGATTCTTTCATACATTTCCTTGGTAAGGATCAAAGTCCATGTAGTTCAGGAGAGGTGTTGGTGAACCGATGTGATGGGGGTTGGGACCAATAGGAGTTGGTATTGAACCATAGGGAGGCTTCCTACATACCTTTCCTTGGCAAGGATCAAAATCCACGTAGTTTAGAACAGGTGTTATTGAACCTACATGAATGGGGTCAGGACCAATAGGTGTTGGGATCGAACCTCAGGGAGGCTTTCTACGTACCTTTACATGGAAAGGATCAAAGTCCATGTAGTTCAGGAGATGTTTGGGGATTACACTTCAAGGTGGCCTATGTTGGATGCCGTGGTCAGTGCTTACTCTAAGCCCACGTGAGTCATGTTCAGTGTGAGAAACAAGAGGCATTAAAGAATTGATGATCACGTCACAAAAGTTTCATCTATGGGAATAAGAGTAGGGATTACATGTGGTTAGCCTCCTAAAAAGGAAACAGGGGATTACACATGGTTAGTGGCCTAGGGAGATAGAGATTGGGACTTACTCCAGGATAGAGGCCTAGGCGGAGACAAAGCCCAACGGTAGAGGGATTTGGCATAGAAGAGAGGAGGGTTTAGGTGCCCTTGCCCCCCCCCCCTCTGGTCCTTGGCACTGAAGAAGAGAGGATGGGAAGTAGGGGCATTGCCTCCCTCAAGAAAGGGTAGATGCTTACACCAAGATGGTTTCCCTTTGCCATGGGAAGGTGCCGCTCCAACAAAGAGTATCTCATTCAATGTGATGAAGATCTCACTCCTATAGAGACTAGCGGGTGTATAGAATGTCTGAGACGGGGCACCCCACGTATGATGCATGGGGTGGGTTCAGAGTTTAACATCATTTGATAAGGACAATGGATCTTGGGAGTTTAACGTCCTGCAGCTCGGACAAGGCGGGTTTAATCTGCACCCCTAGGACTTACATAACTGATACCCTCCCACACTTGGTGAAGTTAAGGTATCAACAATACCATGGTGAGGGGTTTTCTTGTAGTGATCCATTAATGGGGACATGTTAGTGTGGCTATGAGAAGAAGAAATATACATTAGTGTGCCTATGCGAAGAAGCATGAGGCGAATAAACGCAACATGAAGCACCACCCAAAGGACTTTGAAATCACTTCATGCAAACCTAGAGGGTCTCATGGGAAAAGGGGTTCTAGAGCAAAGGGGTTCACAGGAAGATGCCTCGTGAATCTCTAGTTCTCCATGTAGTGTAAGGGATTTGCGAAGGGGTGTGCTTCATGAAGTGAAGTGGCATAGCCTAGGAATAAGACATAGGTTCATATGGAAGGTCCTTCGCGAAGTGGAAAGGCTTTCGTGGAGCAGTGCTTCCCAAAGTAAGGGTGCCATGAAAAGTGTAGCACTGAGAAGCAGTGTGCTTCATGAAGCACAATGACCCTACCTTGGAATGTGGATTACATGTTTATGGAGGATACTTCATGAAGCATACGTGCTCGGCGAAGACCCGAGTCCCCTTACAGAACCTATTCCTTTGTGAATTCCCATTGGATCCGTGAAGGGAATCCCTCTTTAAAGAGGGGTTGAATTTAAGAAAAGGTAAAGGAACTTCATGATGCTGAAGTGCCTTGAAGAGCTCAAGGTTGGTAGAGTAGAAATTTCTTCATGATTTGAGAGCAAAGAAGGTGAAAGGTCGAAGGATCCATCCTTTGGACTCAAGGTGAACTCGGTATTTATATGCACGAGGCACCGTGAAGTAGAGCTCACTCATCACATAGTTATGTGTCACTTTGTCGTAACCGCGGAGCCTCCTGCTTCCTTGCTCCGCGGTGGCTTCATAAATTTCATATCGGATCACGGATCCCCCCACCTCCTTGCTTTGAGGCGGCTTCTGTAATGTTAAATCGGATAATGGAGCTTCCCACCTCCTTGCCCTGTGATGACTTCACAAATGTGAAATCAGTTCACGGAGCCTCCCACCTCCTTGCTCTGTGGTAGCTTCATAGAGGGGGTAGCTCCGCGCCATTTACAATGCTGCAGGGCTCTGCAAACAAGTGTCGTGAGGCAGCCCCAAAGGTTTTTTGTTTGTTCTTACTCTTCCTAAATTTTTTCGCCAACAAGGTTGCTTACGGTTTAAGGTCATATGATTTATACCATGGATAAATGTTTAAAGTCATGTCACATTGAATATGGGAAATTTGTTTAAAGTTGTAATATGTGGAATACAAAAGTGCTTTCTTCATGGGTACTCATGTGGTATGAAAGAGATATAACCTAATGTAAATGATCCAAAAGAACTCCCATAATTCATACGTATTAGGAGACAAACAACACATAATTTAAGTCAATAATGCTTGGACCAAGGAAGAGAGGGGGTTTCAAGGGAATCTGTGTGGCATGAACGAGATATAACCTGATGTGAATGGAATCAAAGAGGTTCGCATACCACACACACACACACACACACACACACCATGAGATGGAATTCATAGAGCTTAAGGTCACATTACTTAGACCGTAACATACGCCACATAGCCAAATGGTTAAATGAATTTATCGTTAGGGTTGGATATGAGAAGTCTAAGAATCCCTATATATACCATGAGGATGGGAATCAAGATTGACATAGTTCTATAACATGGTGTAGTAGAAAACCAACACTGATAGGGTTTATCCTCCCTAGTGAAGGAATTTGAGGCATCCCATTGTTATCATGGGGAATCCCATGTTAGAGGCATGGGATAAATATAAATTTGATTTAGAGGTATCTTGACTAAATAATGGGTAAAAATATCATTAAACATCATGTGTTGAGGATGCTCGTTCATCCTATATATTTCATATGGGGAATCCTGGTCTGATATAAGGTAAAATAATCTCTCAATAAAAGAAATCTGAAACTTTTCTAGGATTACAATTGAGTTTAACACCATGTGTTGAGGAAATTATTCATTATAGTTTAATTTTATACAACTTGGACTATAGGGGGGAATAGTTTCTTTTCATAATACTCATACCTATTGAGAATAGTTTAAAGATTTATTTTATGTAAAACATACTTTTAGTTTAAGGACATATAGTTTGAAAAATTGGGGAAGATCATTCTAAAAGTGATATACATGGTGTGAAGGAGTGAAAAACCCCGATCTGAATGAGGACCAGGGAGTCATGTGTCAGACAATAAACTCCCAGTTAAGACCCACACATATTTTTAAACTCATGATGTTGCAACTTGAACTCCTAGTTTTAGGTCGTAGTGTTCGAAAAATAGGGTGAGTGTCTCAAGAAGATATTTGTAGTGTGATTGCATGAAAAAACCTAAACTGAATGAGGTACTAGGAGAACCAACACCACACAAACTAAATAATTCTCACACACATTTTAATGTCACGATTCTTGGACTAATGGATCTTAGATTAAGGTCATGGAGTTTTGACTTAGTTGACGGACTTCTGAAATGGAGATATTTTGCACAGAGGAGTGACAAAACCAACATGAATGAGGGAAAAGCAGGCCCAGTACCACAGCACATATTCTTGACAATACTTTCATATAGTTTAAAGTCACGATTCATGGACTTGAACTCCTAGTATAAGTTCATTCAGTGTGGACCATAGGGTGATTATAATCTCAATTAGATCTGTGTAGTATGTTGGAGTAAAAAAAAACTGACATGAATGGATGGCCAACGAGGTCCAACACCACACCACACATTCATGAGAGAAACAAAATATAGATTAAATTCATGATTCTTGGACTTTAACTCTTAGTTTAAGGACATAGAGTTCGGACCCAGTTGATGAGAATATTAGGTGGATATGAGTAGTATCATGGAGTGAAAAAGGTAATGTGAATGGAGGGCCAATGAATTCCAATTCCACATCACACATTACATAGAGAACACACATTCAATTTAATGTCATGATGCATGGACTTGAAATCTAAATCTATTCTCATAGTTATCAGACCCTGGTGATGAGACTCTCAAGTGGATGTGTGTAGTATGGTGGAGTGATAAACCTGATGTGAATGGAAGTCAAAATATGTCCAACACCTCACAACACATTGTTGAGGGAACCCTTATATAGTTTAAAGTCATGATTCTTGGACTTGGACTCCTTGTTTAAGGTTATAGAGTCTAGACCCACCAATTACTTTATGTAAAGTAGTTCTTAAGGAAATTGGCATTAGTGGAAGGTGTGATACAATATTCATCCATGGTGATCAAAGGGTATTCACCATTGGAATAGACCTTATGAATGATGTAAGGTCCTTCCCATCTCGGATCCTACTTTTTTAGCTTCTTTCCAGATTTCATCAGTTTTCTTTGTTCAAGTACCATGTTATCTTGGTGGAACAAGTGGTAGAAAACCTTATTATTGGATGCTATCCCTATCTTTTTCTACTGCCTATCTAGATTGATTAGGGCATAGAGCTTGTTTTCTTCAAGGGAATATGGATCATCTAACTGGACTTCTACCATTGTGTCTTGTGGTTTCTGGTTGTATACGAATGTTCGGTGAAATGGGAATTAAACATTGATGGGAAGTACTGCCTCTATTATATACAACATGAAATATGTAGTCTTTGGGGTGGAATTCAGAGTTTTCATACATTATCCCCAGAGGGCATTGGGGATCTTATAAAAAAATATTATTCTATCCCACTATCTTCTATAGAATATTTTTGAGTATATTGTTTAATTTCGTGATCTTTCCATTTTCCTATGCTAGGTATAAGTAAGAGTGGATGGACATGATATTGTTCTTCAACTAAAATCAATTAATCTTAGAATCCCAAAAGTTGGTGCCTTTGTCAGTGATAATTGTGTGAGGGACTCCAAGTTGGTGGATGGTGTGGGAGCTCATGAATTAAATCCTAGATGAGGCCATGGGTTCCTTGAGGGGAATCACTTCTTCCCACTATGAGAAGAAATCCATCACCATCAGAATGAACCCATAATGATGAACTATCACTGGGGGAAACATAACTACATCATCAAGTCCCCATACTGCAAAGGTAAAATAATTATTTGTGGTCTGGAGACGCTCCAGCGGTCGATGTAAAAAAATTTCATGGGTCTAACATTCATGAAACCTCTTGGAATACTCGATGAATTAATGGACCATGGTTGGAAGATAAAGCACATCCTTGTATTCTAGTGGGAGAGATTCAATACCTCATAATTAGAACCATAGGAAAAAAATATGAAATTCTTTCAAAACATGGGGAATCTCATATCCTAGTATGCAAAAAAGTATAATTCCATGAAACCCACTTATGTATGGAGTCTTATCAATGTTAGCCTTTCTTTGAGGGATGAACTGTGTTGTACGCCAACAGATTCACTCACGCTTAGATCCATATGATAGAATAATGCCTCAATTATTATACTCAATAAAAGGATTTGTTCATTTAGGTGTTTCCTCTACTATGGGTTAAATGGATATTCCTAGAAAATAAACACCAGTAGCTGGTTGGCTTTCCTACTCGTTTTCATCATTATATTGGATGATGGGAGTGATGACCCTCCGATAGCCACATGAATGAAAGGTAATCCTGGAAAAGCTCTGTAGGATACATGACCATGATAGACTAGGTATTATCTCGAACACTCTCTAACCAAGGTACATAAGTAATATCTAGATGAGAAGGGAACAATGCAATCAGATGACGAGTGTGATCTAGTAGGGACACGAGATCCAGATTTCCAACCATGTAGCCGCCATTAATTTATTTGATGAGTAATTTAGAGTCTCGCATCACATAAAAGAAGGGGACATCAATCCCAAGTGATATATTAAGAGTGGTTGTGATGTACATATACTTTTATTTATTTTTGTTGTAGCCTTTGGATAGAAGTAATGAATACAAAAGGATAGCCAATTCCAGGGTGATGAATATGGTCCCTATGCCTACAATATTGTGCTTGGGATTATTAATCTATTTACCAATTAGGCTCCAGGAGGAACCATATAATCATTTCATCCAATATGGTATAGCCTAGCCCACTGAGAGGATATTATCATCCTAGAAATAAACATATATGAACATTTATTTAGGGGTTGAATGACCGACCATGAAGTTTTCCAATGCCTGACACTTAAAGGAATTATACATAATGAAATTGATGTTGAACTTATGAAGGATATCCGCCTACCATGCTAGTGTTCCCTTTATCGTGGATTAATTCAGGATATACTTTTGAAGGTCCACATATATACTAGTTATATCTCATGATACTTCTGGTAATACCACAAATTTTTTCACCACAAAAACATGCTAGAGGCTGCTGTTTTTTATAAGGGTTATATGGTCTCTATTTCAAGGACCATATGAGTGAGATAGTATAATTTTTTTTCTCTAACCTCATTATTCTTCATGGTGATAAGGGCACGGAGGGATCCTTCTAGGGTGGTCACATATAGAAACAAAGTTTTACCTATGATGGTGGCATCAGAAGAAGATATTATAGTATATACCTCTTGATTACTCAAAGGTGGCTAAACATTACTCATCCCACTGGTAGACAGTTCCCTTATTCATGAACCTTGAAAAGGGTTTACACTTACTACCCATATTCTTGATGAATTGACATATATAGTATATGTGTCCATGGAGGCCTCGGAGCTCATGAAGGTTTCTTGAGGGAGGAATTTGGATGATGGCCTAAATATTTTATGGGATGATCTCAATTCCTCTATATTTGGTGAATAAGTTCAGAAACATCCTAGAGGTAATACCAAATACACACATCAAGTGGTTCATCTTCAAATGCTGGGAGCGATGGAAGGTGAACACTTTCTCAAGATCTCTGAGATGGTCACGATGCTGGTAGGATTTGTCAAGAAGTTTTCCATGTGGAATTCTAAAAATTTCCTGAAATTAGTTTCAAGTTGTGGTTCATAGACTACTCATAAGTAAATCCTACAATCTTCAAGATAAAGGGAATCACCTAATGGAAGATCTTCAATTGAAAAACTATGAGGGATGTAGACTCCTCATCCTTAGGGGCCATCTGGATCTGATTGTACCTGGAATATCTATAAATTAAGTAGAGTTCTTAAAACCAGATTATAGAATCCATCAAAAAAACTATCACTAGAAGGTGAAAATCATCCTTCAGACAATAGTGGTTGAGATCCATAGTATCGATAAAAACTCTTATTTTCCCATTTTTCATCTTTAATGGGATGATATTGGCCAACCACTTGGTGGTAATGGACTTCCTTGATGATGTTATCATTGATATGATTAATTACTCAAGCCTAGACCATATTACTATGAGAGGGATGCATTTTTTTGGAGGATACTTGAACCCATGGTGACTCCCTAGGAGACCACGTTGGTGAAAAGAGACCTGATTATCTACTCTAAGCATATAATTATATCTCTATAAAAATACATTGCAATGGTCCTTTAGGAAAGTCGCATACTACTGCTTCTCCTTTGGATTCATGGATGCACTGATCAAAATTTTCCTTGGATCTTCCTCAATACCAAGGTTCTCCTAAAGGAACTCAGTAATAGTGATATAGATTCCCTCCCATAATATAAAAGGATCATCTTCTAAATCATTATCACCATCTAAACAAAGTGAATAGGTGGGAAGAGGTTCCTCCAGGAAATATGGTTTGGGGGAGTGTTGGTGCCTGGTTTGGAGGATATGGAGTCTCTAAAGAGGGATTCATATTCTAATGTAACCACAGAAAAAGAGGAAATCAATTAAATTCCATCATTCCATCATCCATGGGGTCCACTCTTAAAATCAATGAAATAGCGGCAGGTCGAAATCTAGTGATTCAACTCTGTATTGCGAAACACATGGGAGTGATATGAAACGATGTTCATGGGGAAAACATCTTGATATTTCATTGGGGTTAGGGATTATATTAACATATTGGCATTATTTGAGTAAGAGTATTGGGTAATCATTGGACATTTGTTATTTAAGGTATGCTACAACCCTTTTTCTTGGAAACAAATAACAGACTTCCAATGTTTAATGTAATGGCTTCCAATCGATGGATCGAGAGAATGAAGGTATTGCCCAAGTATACCCATTGATTTTTTTGGTGGTTGTATACTCAACCTCATTGGTCATAACATGCTTCTCATCTATATTTTAATACTTGAAATCCTAATAATAAGATTCATAGGAGTCAAAGTGGAACACATCACCTTGAAGTACCCTTACTCAAACATTGAGATAGGATTTTAGGAACTGGTGATACAAAAATTGTATTTTTCAAAGAATATGAAGTCAACACCTTCATAATAGTTCCTTTTAGGTGGTATCTTATTAGAAGAACAAGAATTTAGTGCTTGATATAAAGCCACAAAATTGGGTTTTCAGCCAAAATATTCTGTATAATTTTAGTTATCTCTTAAAATAACCTTGAATTGTCAGGATAGGGGGATTAAAATCTTCTTTGGTCAACGCCATATTTCATAGCATCTATGTCAATATAGGGTTAATCTTGGATCCAGTGTCCCTAGGAAGTGACATATCTCCACACTATTGAACTGGAATATGATGAAAATTGGGTGGATGTGTCCCTATATGAGGGAACCCTCATCTTCCCCAGAGAATGAGATCATGGATTGGAATTCATCTTCCTCATCCTCCCTACAATGTATGACACTGTCAAAACTACCTCTGCTTCAAATTGTTGGGTAATTATTAATGATTTATTAAGGTCCTCATGCATTTATTTCTACAAGTGGAGGGCCTCAAGGATCTAGATCTTTGTAGGTATGAGGGATATGTACTTCATCATGTCATAATTCATTATCAAATGAATGTTTCTAACTTCAAGGGTTCTCTTAGCCTAGGGTAATGACAAGTGCTACTGAATAAATTGTTGGGTTGTATCTAGCACTAGCAATATCCAACCACTGACCATCTAACTTATTATCAATAAATTTTGAATGAATGTCAGCTAACTGAGGTCTATATCTAGATATATGTGGTAAAACAAGATACAGTTGCTTCTGATATTGTTATTTAGTTAACATAGTTATCTCTGGATGATATATTTGGTCCATTAACATGTTTAGCTACAATGTCATGTATAATAGAGTGGACTAGGAGGATTGTGCCTCATGAGCTCTATGAAAAAACTTATTCCTTGTTTTAGTATCATGAATGACTTGACTTGAGATTTTATATTGGTAATATTTTTTATTAGAACATCCTATAACTCTACTTATATGGCATCAGCTAGAGGAATCTTGGGGATTTGTGGACTGTTCCTCGTCATTGGGAACTATGCAGGGATCCACCGAATTGATGGTGTTCATAGTGGCATTGTTCTATTCACCATCAGAAGGATCCCCCAATGTTGGGATGACCTTGGGGAATTTTCCAAATCCGGAGGAATGAAGTCGATGAGATTAAGATATGGATTTGATACTCGTAAAGGAATCTAGTTTCCCTTACACCTTTAGTGCCTACCCTTCTGGGATTTCGAAGGTTGTGATGTAGATGTAGCGGTGATGTCCAAGGAAGGTGTAGTTACTTCAGGAGGTTCAAGACTGCCTAAGCAAGAACATATATCACCATGGGTGAAAGTGACTAATCATTGATCCAAAAATTCATCATTCATCTAAGTCCCATTTCTCGAGACCTGCATACATTCACTTGAACCCTAACTGTCACTGTTGGGTTTGGTGGAGATGTGTGCCACCTATGCCAGGACGTTTCCCAGCATAACCAAAACATTATCCACTTGGTCATGGATCCAATAATTAAACACATATATTTCATTGATGCTATTTCCAAGGATCCTATGGAAAGATAAATAGTCAGTAAAGCTAGTTAGTATAACATCCTAGGGCCTCCTACACTCTGGAAGCTTCAGAATCTCATTTTATAAGGAACAAATGAAATGACCCGGGACTTGTGCATCCTTGAATTAAGAGTATTGGTTTATTATATCTACCAAGTTAACTATAGGATCCTAGACCTAATGTGGAGTTGGAACCTGAATTGGAGATAGAGCCACATTCTCTAATCTAGGTTGATGTGCTTGGGGAGATGATTCTGGATGATTTCGTGATGGGAGAGGCTATTCTTGATAAGGATTCACATGATGAGGCTCCTCTAGATAAGGGGACAACAATCACAATGGATTAGGTACCACTAAATTTATGTTGATAATAATCTCTTATTTAGAATACCTTCTTCCAAGAACTGTTGGATGAAACAGGCATGACTATTTATCCTGGTATAATGCTTCCTCGAGATATTGAACCTTGCACATGAGCCTCAACCTAGTTGGTGAGGACTCATTAGGTGCATCCAAGAGACCTGAGATAAAATTTGGGTGGAGGCATATTTATGGGGGTACTATAGCAGTACTGTAGCAGGCACTGTTTGGTACTGTAGCAGGAATTGTTCGGTACTGTAGTATTAGAACTATTCATCCATTTGGGCCTTCGGGCAACCAGTTTGGTCCTTGGGTCTTGCAAGCCTTTCGGGGCACCCAAGGACTTCAGGACAGTTGATTCTCAATGGCCTTCGGGCCACCTTAAGGACATGGGGCCACCCCAAGGCCTTCGGGCCACATGAATGCAGGCCCCAAACACACTACAAAAAAGGAGCAGCCCCAGAAAAGGATTCAGAGCATGTTCACTCACTAGAGCAGAGCCAAATGGATTTTCAGAATGAGAGGGTATGGCTATGCCATCGGTACCAGCCTATGCTTGCATGGGAAGCCTATCCAGATGGTCATGCAAAGGTGGAGAGCTATTATCAGGATGCAGATGCTGGGGAGGGGCAGTTCCTTGTAGATAGTCTAGTTGAATTCCCTAAGACCATCAGGTCATGTAATATCCTAAGCCTACGGGCCATGTAATCTCTGAGCCTATGAGCCTTGTAAGGGTTCCCCCTCATCCCTTGAAAGGGGGGTTATCAAAAATCAATAAAAATGAAGGAGATGTTGAACCTTATCAGAAAATATTGGGAATCCACCAAGGAAATTGTGGGTGATGAGGGTAGGGGAAATATCAAGCTTGATATTTCACACACATATCATTATCAGTATCTCTTGAGTTAGTGACTTTCCATGTGAGTATACGAGGCCCTTCCACCAGGTGAAAAATTCTAAGGCTCACTCAATGGTCCTTTTTTCACTTGAAGAAGCTATAAATACATGTATTTAGAGTTGTGGAGCTAAACTAGTAGAGAAAAAACCTATGAATGTCTTACCAATAATTTATGACCCTATGGGTAGCTATATGTTCAAGAAAAATGAAGGTTCTTATGGGATTTGAAAAGAACACTAGAGCTTGATAGCCTCCTATTACTTTAGGGTCACCAAAATGGGTTAATATCTTGAGATGAAGTGGGCTAACTACTCAGTGGGTCACACGTCCTATTGAACTGGGAAAATATAGGGTTCCTAAACTATAAGTGTTCTCTCATATCATCCACCCATGATGGGTATGTCTTTAATCAATAGTTATCTCCACCTTTAATGTATTCAGTGACTCAAGACGAGTAGTGAGAGAAGATATCAAATCATCTTGGTGGGGATCTCTTTCTTAGTGAGGATTCATGGAAACCAATGTGTTAACGGGCTCATCAACTCATTAATAGGGCATAGAAGCTTGTGTAATGGCATAATCTAGATCTCTAAGAGAATAATCACACTTTTTGGGAGGGTTTAGTTACTCATACCTTGGTCACTTTTCGTATTCCTCTACCTATAATCTATATGGATTCAGAGGATTACCAAACTCAACTGGGGGAAATTTTACAAGGATAAATTGATGATGTTGTTGTCCCACTGGAGGAAAGATGGGATCCCTTGGGGTGAATTCATAATATGAGTACTAACCATCTATGAAATTAGTGTGGAGCATCTTATGTTTTGTGATCTTCTAGAGTAAGAAGGATGCAATGGGATCTGTATATTTTTTAATGAAACCTATGTTGGATTTGAGGGTATTATTTTCTCCTTACACATGATGAGATTTTATGGGTAGGATGTGTCTCATTTAAGGGATACCTGAGGCCAAGAACCTATCATTAATGGTAGGTGAGGACACCTGTATGAGAGTTTTTCTATTACAGCATCCCTCTTGGGGATGATTTTTCTTATCAAACCCTACATCAGAGTCCCTATTCTAGGAATATTGGGAATGAACATATTTATCATCATGGTACCTATAAAAGAATCACCATTTTGATGGGAATGTCTAGTTGTCACGGGATAAGGGTAATGTTAAGGGAAATTTGATATCCTCATCCCTTGTTTTTAACATTCAAAGAGAAATATTCCAAAATATGGAAGGTTAGTATTTGGATCTATAAGAATTTTTTTTGGTTGGTTTGATGGTATCCAATTGATGTGGGCTACTAATCCACTAGGAGTATTTCCTGCTCAACCTTTTGGAATTGCTTATTTTCGTCCTTAAGGTACCCCAGACTTCCTGGGTAAGTTAACTGATGATCACGAAGTTGGTGAATCATTTCCTAAATGGTATGGTAGAAAAAACAGAGTGTCCTTCACTGAGGGACTCTAGGATGTTGTTTTTTTGAGTTTTGGTTGGTCATAATACCAAAAATAACTATTCAGTAGCTAGGAACCTCCCATAATCCATCTTTCTCAAATGATAACCATGTTCTTGATCAGCCCAAGCTCTGAACAATGTTGTCTAAGAGATTAGTGGCTACAATGAAATGGATTGATACTAAAGTAGAATAATTGTTAAAGGAGTTAATGTGCCAGTCAATTGTTTGTTGCATTATAGAAAATCTCTCATGTGAGGAACCAACTACTTCATTACATTCTTGTAGGGATGGGTGTTCACCACCGCCTCATGTGTAAGAGAAACGATGCTCATATATATCTTATCATATTTATTAGCATCTGTAGGAGTCATCCTAGAACGGAATATCACTCCATTATCTTATGTATATGTAAATATTGAGACATGTTATTATTTGTATTTTTTTCATTGTGATCCCATATAAGTGGTCCAAAATATCCTCCACTAATATAAACATGTGAAGAAATCTGGGGAACATGTGGATTTCTCCTTGTGAGATGGATAATCTCACTTGTGGGTCCTGACCCAAACTATGGATGTTGGGGTGGAGGTTTCATTATGGAATCATCTATGTCCTCTAAATATAAATGATTTAAAAGGTTGAAATAGACTTGATGTTTCCCAGCATTTCTCCTCCGACAGTGAGTGTTCTCTATTCTAACTTGGGATGGTTCTTCCTAGATGGGTACCTCTATGTCACGAGGAGGACCTCCATGCTGGTCAGTAGAAATAGGAGGATCCCCCCATTGATTGGTTAGATAAAAAATAATACCTTCATACTGATATTTGGTTGCACAAGTAGGACATATGTGATGAGAATCGAGTGTACATATAAGATCTCCATACTAGTTATTGAAATTATGGGGAGGGGATCCTCTTGGAGTGATGCTGGTGTGAAAAGGATCTCTGCACTTAGTCTCATCATTATGGGTTGACCCATAATGGCTATGAGTGGTGAGGGGTATTAAAATTGGCAACCTGACCTACCAATGTGGTGGATGGGGCCTCGATCTCAATTGGGAAATGATATGTCCTTACTCTATTCTTGTAGGGATCTAGAGGAATGTGTCAGGACTGGTACGTGCCACTGGAGCCATGGAAGATAATGCCCCTTATTGGGAATTCTCCTAATAGTTCCCCTAATATTCGCATTTGGTGGCTCAGACTAGGTCCATCGGAGTAGGGGGGATATTCCACATGTTCTTCATCTAGAGGAACTAGTCATTGCTGGCTATGAAGGGGCTTGGTGGTAGCCCTCCTTGGTGGCTCCTAGGTAGTGTTTTCAGCCTAGATTACTTTGGAATCTAGCACCTCCTCAATGTAGCAGATTGAGTTAAAGGATTGAACTATGGAGAGCCTCCCAAAGTGGGTTTCCATTAGAATGGGGAGTGGTTCCTCCCTGCGTGGCCCATGGGGGCGACGGTGTTTGAGGCACTGATGCTTCTATGTCCTTGTGGGCCATGTACCTTATAGTAATGACTCTCTTATACTTATACCAATGTACAAGGGTTTCTATCTCCCTACTAAGGATGATCTTAGGGGTTGATATGGGGAATGGTAACCCTGTAGTTGATGTTGTGATGGAATTCATGTCGGGACAGTGGTCGTGTGAGATTGTGGAATCATTATCTTTCCTTACCTATTACCTGTGGGTGGAGGGTTGCTGATTTCATATAGTTGGGGTCTGATAAGGATGATGAATTCAATTATTAGAATGAGAACAATTAAAGTGATTCTCAATGCCCTAGTTTTGTCTAATATTCTAAGGTAGATAAGGATCTGCGCTGGTGATGTTATATACTAGGAATTCCAAACATTTACATCCCCAATTAACTGGTGAGTTCCATGTTGAGCCCACTATTTACGTGGTCGGACACAGTTTCAGATGTTTGAAACCAGTGAAATTGTAATCCATTGATGTATTGAATGATACTAGTCCCCATATTGAGTAGATTAGAATCATATCAGGTTCACTATTTCAATTTTTGACGCTTTCATCAGGGCCCCACCGACATGTTGACATGGTGCATGTGAACGCTGAAGTCTATTAACCTACATTACCACCTTCAAAATTGTGGATACATTATTCACATTCAATTATTATATCACCTCCATGATCTAAATAGGAAGATGAGATGTCAGATCTTCCTTCCATGGATTCTTAAGTGGAGGTCGTAACCTAGTTCGGGTCTCTCTCTTAGAGTTAACTCGGGTTAATGGAACTCATTCCTAGTTCCATCTCTTTTCTGATGCTGTTTAATTAACCTACTTCTAGTTTGACATACTACTTTCTTCATGACAAGGTAGAAAACTTCAGTCAGCAGAGTAGTAAAGTTCGGCATCGCTGGGCATGACTAGGCACTGGGTGCATTGGTCACCTATATTTTTCCTCTTAGGAGGGAATCTCATATGAGGCATCTTAAGTTTCATCACACAAGGAATCTCATGTTGATCATGATGTAATGAATACATACTCATTGGTATTCTGAGGATTTTTACCTTAGTCATCTCATTCTTATAAAGAGGTTATCTATTTGGGTCAGGTCATAAGTTTTACATCCAATAGAGATGGATCAGGACAACTGGTTGAGAATCATCATCAATATTATTTATTTTATTGAAAAGAAGAAAGAAAACTACAAGGGGGCAAGCATGAGAGGCCGAGACCTAAGGGGGTCGGAAATAGTGAAGGCCGAGGGCATCCCCTCTAATGATATTCACCCCCTCTGCTTTCAAGAAGTTCAAGTCATAGAAACAAGAGACACCAGAACCTTGGACCATAATGGAAGAAAGGAAATCAGCCGCCATGTTGCCTTCACGCCATGTATGTCTTAGGAAAACGTTGTTGGAGATCAGGCCACGACACTTCCGAATGACATAAGTGATCGACCATAGGGGATTAAAGACGTCAAGCAGCGAGTTCCATAGGACCATGGAGTCAGTTTCCGCTTCCGCAATGGTGATGCTACCCTCGTGACAGAGAGAGAGGCCTGTGAGGAAGGAGAGAGCCTCTGCTTGAAGAGTCGAGCCGAGGCCAAAGAAAGCAGTGAATGCCAAAACAACCAAGCCTCCAGAGTTTCGGACCAGGCCACCACCTCTCATGACCCCTGAGGAGGAGGAGCCGTCAGTATTGAGTTTCAGGCCATGCACCGGAGGGAGCCAGCGAACCCACTTTCCTCTCAAAATGTCCTTCTGAATAGAAGTCTGGGCATGCAACTGCAAGATGTGGAGCGAAGGAGCGTTCCTCCAGGACTCAGAGTTCCTAACCAAATCCAGGAGGAGACTCCGAGTCCTTGCAATAATGGACTTTCCAGAAGTCTGATCCCCCTCGTGACTTGCTTTATTTCTAGCCTGCCAGAGGCACCAACATCCCATATGGAGGATGAGGGTTCTACCCTGTCTCTCTGGTCCTCTGTCCCCCCGAGTTATGAAACAAACGGTCCAGAAAAGAGGCGTCTGAAGAAGCTGGGGAGAAGAGAGCAGTGAACATACCGAAGAAAGACTAGACCTCGTGTGCCCATTCCCCCTTGAAAAACAGGTGATCAGCGCTCTCTTCCTGGTGATTTTTGCAGCATGGACAGCGTGAGACCAGAGGGATGCCGCATTTCCTGACGTTCTCATCAGTAGGGACTGCATTATGCCGAAGCCTCCAAAACAGGAAATTGAACTTCGACGGAATTCATTTAATCCACAGGAGCTCATTCTAGCAGTCCTCCTCCACCTGGGTATCCAACGTCCGGCAGAAGGCGCTACCCGAGAAAGCCCCTGAAATGGTAAGTGTGAAAACACACCTGTCAGGATCCGTGGAGGTTTAAAAGAGGTGGAAGGATCGCTGCTGCTCTTCATCAAGGATCGCCTTAATGAGTTCGGGGTACCTGCTGGCTTCCTTAAACGTAATGGTGTAGGCTGGACAACCCGAAAAATCGAGGCACACCCCCAACCAGTTTTGATGCCAGAAGGAAACAGAGCCCTCCCCAATGATCCAACAGGCTAGAGGTTGCAGAGCGGATAGGATATGGAGAAGCGACAAGAGGAAGGGGGACATGTGGCATGTCGCCATCGGCGGGTTGAACTCTATAGCCCTGCTGCTTATCTTACCCCAATGATTTTGACGCTCAATAATGTCCCAGGCCAGGCTTGCATGCCTGCAAAACAGAGTGACCTCCATGCTTCGAACGTTGATCCCACCTTCCCGGATGAGCTTGGCCATCTTATCCCAAGCCACCCAGTGACGTTTCCCTTCCGCGTGGGCATCCCTAATAAAGTTTGCAAGGATCCTGTCGATATTCCTGATGATGACTTTCGGAACCTTGATCGCCGACAAAGCGTGCACTAGAGTGGCCAGAAGGACACTGTTGACAAGAGCAATGCGCCCCCCAAAGGACAGGAAGTTATTCTTCCAATTAATCACTCTATTCGCTAGCTTGGCAACAACTAGATCAAAATCTCTGATCCGAAGCCGTCTAGAGGAGATCGGGGTGCCCAGATAGGACATGGGAAGGCAGCCGCGCTGCATGGCCAGGGTGTTGCAGATCCAGGCCGCTCTGCTAGGAGGGCACCATTTGGATAGAAAGATTTCACTTTTTAACTTATTGATGACTTGACCACTCCACTTGCTGTAGATCTCAAGCAGTTTAATTAGGCCACGAATCGACTTCCTGTTGGCATTAATGAAGTTCAAAGTATCGTCTACATACAAGAGATGAGAAACTGATGGGAGGTTCCCCTTCCTGTTGTAAGATTGCACCTCCCCCCTATTAAGGCTTCTGTGAATGAGACGGGTAAGGAAGTCATGGGAGAGAATGAAGAGGCTAGGGGAGATGGGATCACCCTGCCTCAATCCATGAGTCGCTTTGAAGAAACCAGGGGACTTGCCCATGAAATTGACTGCCAGCTAGGAGGAGCTGAAACATCGGAAGACGAGGTCGATGGAAGTAGGGGAGAAGCCCATACCTGACAACATGTTGTTGATATAACTCCATTCGACGCGATCATAGGCTTTGCACATATCCAGTTTAATAACCAGATTAGAGCCATGAGTCTTGGTATTGAGATCACGCAACATCTCCTGGGCCAACGCAATAGCACCCTGAATGGACCGGCCCTTCACGAAGTCGTGTTGCTCTTCGAAGACCCATTGAGGAAGGTGAAAAACCAGCCTAGAATTGATGATACTAGCAAGAATTTTATATGTGAAGTTGCACAAACTGACCGGGCGAAAATGGAGGATGGAGGAGGGGTTCTTAATCTTGGGCAGGAGGACAACCATAGTGGCCGCTGCGACCCTTGGGATAATACCCCCCGGAAGAAGTCTTGAATGGCTTTAGAGAGATCACCCTTAACAACCTCCCAGGAGTCCCTATAAAAATAGCCAGGGAAACCATCAGGACCGGGTGTGTTGTCAGGTTTGAGGTTCAAGATGGCCTTGTGAATTTCTGTCTCTTCAGGCACGATCGCTAGCATGTCATTATCCTGGGGGGACACGATCTTCGTAATATCAACCAGGGCCTCTGTCATGCCTCTAGGATAGCCATTGGACATGTTAGGATTTGGACCTACAAGAAGGTCCTTGAAGAAGTTGAGCGCCAGGTTCCCCACAAAATCTCTGTCATTCGAGAAAGACCCATCCTCCATCAAGATGTTGGGAGAAACCGACCATTTCCTCTCCTTGATACACGCATGGAAATACGCAGTGTTCCTATCCTCCTCCTCTAGCCAACGGATCCTCGCAGCTTCCCTTTCCATTTTCTCCTGACGAAGAATCAGGTATGAGAGGGAGTCTTTCTTCGCTGACAGAGCAGAAAACACCCGGTTGTCCCAGGCCTCCTCAAGAGAGGTTTCCAGACGTTCCACATCCTGCATCGCTTTATCCAAGTCAAAATCATCCGGTGGAAGATTCTTAGCCCAGGCCTGAAGATGGGTCTTAAGCCGCCGCAATTTAGAATGAAGTGCTATCCAAGGACCTCCTTGGACGGGCTCAGACCAGGAATCACTGATAGTTTGGTGATAGCCAGGCCGACCTCTCCAATGCTGAGAAAACCTGAAGGAGTCCCTATTATCCTGCAACAAGGCCAGCGTAACAAAAAGCGGAGAGTGGTCTGAAATGCCTCGCACAAGATGGGACAACTTAGTATTAGGGAAAGAAGCCACTGCCTGCATGTTCCCCAGACACCGATCCAACCGGCTCTAGGACTGGTGTGTTCCGCGTTGGTTATTACACAATGTGAAGGGATCCCCAGTGAAGCCAAGATCCAGGAGGCATTTTCCTGCCATAAAGAGGCGGAAATCCATGCTTGCCTGCCTGGGGAAAGGGCCCCTGCCCTTCTTTTCCTCTGGATCAACAATAATGTTAAAGTCACTGCCCAAAATCCAGGGGGAGTTACCAGGGTCGAAATTATTGAGGTCATTCCAAAGAAACACTCTGCGCTGGGCGTCATATCATCCATAGACAAAAGAGGCAAAGAAAAAGCATCCATCGAGAGTAACCTTGGTCGTGATGAACTGATCACCCACCTGAACAAGATCCACTTGCACGTTCTTTTTCCATAAAATCCTAATATGGTTGTTCAAGGGATCAGCATGCATAAAATCATGCATTCTGAGTCTGCGGGAGAAATCTGAGATTCTGGATAAATCCTGCTTGTGTTCCAAGACGAAAACTAGAAGAGCCTTGTGCTTCCGAATCTCGGCAACCAAGAAGTCTGTCTTCACCCGGGCACCAAGACCTCGCGCGTTCCAGATGATCAAAGGAATCATTGGACAAGGTGTGACCCGGTTCTGGCCCCGGGACTTATATCCTTCAGCTGACATGAGGGGGAGTTCGTCCTTAGCATTCTTAATTGGGAGCGGGTGCGCATGACCTTGCTGTTGGAAGGGGACGACAAAGATGGAGCAGGACTTCCCAAGGGGAGGGGAGGGTCCAATTCGCGGCCTTCAACCAGGGACTGGGGGGGAGAATCCACTATCTTCATTCTGCGGACAGGGGAGAAGGATTTGGCTGGGGAGGCGAAACCAGGGGCACTTCTGGACTGGGAATTAAGAGTAGGGGTAAGGGAAGCTGGAGGACCTCATCTTCCGCCAAAGGGAGAAGGAGGGGGCTGCAGGGCAAGCCAGGGGGCAACTGCGTGAGAGGCATAGACGGCAGGAGGCTAAGAGAAAGGAAAAGCATGCGGACCAGATCAAGCACTTCAGGAGCCACCAACAGGTTGAGAAACTGAGGAGCAATCGGCCCTACTGGGGTGACGACTCTACTCCACTTGAAAGGGACCAATGGCCCCATCGCCGCTTTAAGCACCGAGGTCTGGGCCTCTAGGGAAAGAACAGCTCGGACCTCAGGATCTGGGGAAGAGACTTCGGCTTCATCGGAAGGCACAGACTGAGGTGCTGAAGGGGGAGGAGGGAACTCAGGCGCCGAGGGCCGGCCCTGGGCCACCCGGGGAGGACGACGATGAACACCCTGAGCATTCTTCCTACACACCTATATAGAGTGGCCCTGCAGGAGGCAAGAGGAGCAGAACCGAGGATAGACAGGGTACAAAATGACTTGGGACCAGGAGAAGGATCCCTTCACCCTGATCGCGATCTTGTCCGGGGGAGGACAGGAGATATCCAGCTCCACGCAGATACGGGCCTCAGACGCAAAAGAGCAACACCGGGTTCTGTCATCCGAGCACAGGAACCTCCCCAGGGAATTACCGATAACCCTAAGGAAACCTTCATTCTGAAGCGGGAGGGGGACGCCGGGGAGACAAAGACACACCTCCGCCATGGGGCTCTCCTTGCCCTTGTGCACGTCCAATGACCATCGAGAGAGGTTAAAACGCCACCTCCCCATGATCTGCGGAGGTCGGCACCAGGCATGGACGAAATCCTCCTCCGATCCAAAGACCAGGCAGAAAGCATGACGGTGGAATTCCGAAACCGTCGCCGGAACAGACCAATCCCAGGAGCGCAGAAAACATTGAAAGGCTACAAGCGAGGGTTTGGCCGCGCCGAACCGCACCACCAAAGTCCACTTGAGGCAGGACTCGGCTTGGGCGTAGGCATCCACCTCCACCTCCACCGCCAAACAGGAGCTATCCCGCGAGACAACCGGGTAGGGAAAGGAGATCTCCGGGAAAAGAGGGCCTAGGGGACCAGGAGACAAGCCACACATGGCGTCCTTGAAGGATGAGCACCACTGGGGAACCTTGCGGGAGTGGCCAGCATCGGACAGAGTGGGCCGATCAGCCGGGGCAGCAGGGATCGGACCCGGGGCGAGGGGCGCCGGACCAGAAGGAGCCGCGACAAGGCCCGCCAGCCGAACTGCAACGGGCGAAAAAATTTGAAAAGAAGGAGGCGCATGGGGCGCATTCTCGGTTGTGATCATTGGATTTTTTCTTAACATTTAGTATTTCTTGTTTTCATGGTATGTGTGGAAGCTAGTTGAGAATGATCAGGGCAATATTTTAACATATTATGGGGAATTAATGGATTGATTAGGACACCCAATGGTGGTGGATCAAGTAGTTTCATCTCTATGAGGGAATATGTCACATCTAGAAGTTACAGATGGATTAAAACACCCTATAGAGGTTGATTAGAACACACCTTGAAAAGGATTATGGATTTATGGATCAGATTACTCTATAGAGGTGGATCTAAAAGGTTGATAATGACCCCCATTTAGGAGGATCAAGGAGGTGTGTCCCTAGGAGTGAATATTTCACACATGATTGGATGGATCTGAATGTACATTGATATGGATCTAATATGTTAATCAGACCGCCCCATCAAGGAGGATCTTGAAGTTTGATCAAGACATCTATTGAGGCTAATCAAAGAGGCATGTTTCTAGGATTAATGATGTCACACATGGATGTATGGGTCAAAATGTGCATTCAGATAGATCTGGTATATTTGTATCATAACTATAGTGACCCTACTTTTTTATTACATACTTATTCGGTCATTTTTAAGATAAAACACATAATATCATTCTAAAACCAAGACCCAAAGGTTTAGTTTCTTTAAAAAAATAGGACCATACATCACAAATTAATAATAAACAAAAAAATTATTTAAAAATATTCCTTTTCATCCTTCTAAATATCATAGTATCTTTAGTAAATGTGGTCACCTAAGTATATACATCAAAGAAATGAGTGATCTAAAATCCCATTAAGAGGATAAATAAGGACCTAGATCAATATAACATGGGTGAGAATAATTATCATCATCAGAACATAAGAATATGATCATCATCGTAATAATGAGATAAAATATTAGATAATGTAATTGAATGTGACAATAGATAAAAATGAAACATCATGTCCAAGTGGTCAAATACCACACATAGCTGTGAACAAAGATATCATCATGTTCATGAATAACATATGTGAATAATCATAACATTGCCATTTTGAACAAGTATATCATCATCATAACACATATTGCACATTATCCCATGATATACATCACACCACCTCATGTATTGGATCACTATATAATTTTGGGTGCACCCGTCATGTCATAACATTTATATAATCATGTTTTCCACATAGAACATATATCAATCAAAGTCATTAAGTGAACCACGTAAAGGAATGGGTTTTATAAGGATTTCATCAATCATAAATAAACATGGGGTTCCATAATTAAAATGGAAAAACATATTTTCTATAAGATTTATCATTCTTGAACGAAGAAGAACCAACTTAAGAGGATATAACAGAGTATTAGAAAAAAGAGTTATTTTGGAAAATCGTTATATATTTCATAAAAAAATATCATAAACATGTATCTAAAAGAAAGGAAAATGGAATGAAAATGAAATTATTTTTTAGGAATATTGAAACAATATCCACACATAAATGTTTCATGAAATTAGATTAACCTAATGAAAATGAGTTGGGTTCGAGAATCCCCTTACCTTATCTTCAAATGCATTCTTCACTTTAATATACAAGATAATAGAATTAGATTCATTAATTAATAAATATAGAACCTATTATAAATTTATTTTATATTTTATAATATTATTAAGTTCTCTTGTGGATATTTTTAAGAGCTATAGATTTTGATATCATCATACTGGGAGTGTTTGTTTTCTTGTTTTTTGTAATCGGTTCACTCGTATACATGGTTGGAAGCTCATGTAAAATAGGAATAATTATCCTGATTTAAAATTATATATAATTAATGAACATAAATAAGTTTAAATGGTATTATATATAATTTTTATTATGTTTTTAGGATGATTCATTATATAAAATCTTGATGAAAATATTTTAATTTATTTTGGTGATTTTTACGACCATCACAGACATGTGTCATTTTATTTAATATCATGTTTATATATTGGTTCCAATTCATGATAAAAGTTATAATATGTATATTAAATTCTTATTTACCATAATAATGATTTTATAGCCATCCTTGAATGTATTAATGGAAAATGAAAGCTCATCATCCACAAAGGTGGTGAAACGACACCTCAGGGACATTGTTTTCATTTTTAGAATAAAAGGAGGAGAGATCAGATTCGGTGTGGATTATTCCATTAACAAAATAACATAAAAAACTTATATAACATAATATATTTATCATTCCAATATGGTATAGGTAGTTTATGAGAGGATATAAAATAAAATAAATCAAAAAGAAAATAAAAGAGAATGAAAGAGGATTTTACCTCTGGAACTTATTCTCCTTGAGATATCATTAAAGAAATTGTGCTTGGTCTTTGTTTTATGATCAAAAGATTCTAGAAATTTGGGAGAGGCTTCAGAATAGGAATTTTTAGAATTTAGATATGATAAAAGGCTTTGAAGTTGTGGGGATAAGAGGTGGGGAGGGGTGGTATTTATAGGGGAAGAGAGGGCTGTTTTTTGGTTATTGTATCCCTAGATTTGTTATTTTGGATCAATACTATTAATAGTGTTGATTGTTGTGACTAAATATAGTAAAATAATAAATATAGTTCTAACCAATGGGTTATTACCTAATCCGTACATATTACATGAATCAATAATTCAGATATTTTTTAAATATCGTAAATTATCATATTTCACTATTCACCAAAAATTCAACTGACTGAAAATTATAAACTTTTATTAATAAAAAGATAGAAACATGAAATAACACAAGACAAAACGTTCATGGTGTCCAAAAATGATGAAGACCAAGGGAATCCCCTTGAGCAATCATAGAACACTCAATAGGAAGAGAACCAATTCTAGAAAACATCAAAAGCCTTTCATCCTGATTGCCTTCATAAGCCAGGAGATCTACCAGTATATTACCCTCACACCATGTATGAAGAACCAATATATTTTAATGAATGAAATCCTTGCAAGAACATATGGAACAGATAATATTCTAGGGGAAATCCACTTTACCTTTCAGGGTATTAAATACAATAGCAGAATCGGATTCAATTTCAGATAGATGAATATATCTTGCCCTACACATATTGAGACCTTGGATCCGCACTAAAGCCTCAACCACCACTGAATTAACCTCCCCAAAGTAAGAATAAAATGACATTATAACTTAACCATGATCATAATAAACAACAGCACCACTTTTCATGGCTTCTTACACACAATAACCATCTATATTTAATTTTATCCCATTGATAGAAGGATGCCATCACACCCATACGTAAGAAGAACTCCACCCAGAAATTGTCACATCTGTCAAAGTAACAGATGATACAAAATATTGTTGAGACATAGAACTATTCTCACCTTTACACTGTTGCACCATCAAATAGAGAAGGATGAAAAATTTACATCTGATATACTGCAATTTAGGAAAAATTCCTTGATGAGAAGCAGCATTCCACGATTCCCATAATGTCCAACAAGCAGTAAGGATGAGTAAAGAACACCACATAGCCTACACAAAATCCCTATCCTATGAATCACAATATGCCTGAAGAAATTCATCCACTGTCCCCACACACTCACTCAAATCTGGAAAACCAGCATCATGAACCCACAGATGAACACCCCAATCACTTTTGCAAAAAAGATGAAAACAATCTCTGAATGAGTGAACAAGCAGCATTTACATTTTGAAACAAGAAGAATTGAAGTCTATTGAATATTATCATCAGTAGGAATAGAACCATTTTGGATTATATATAAAAGAAAACTAAATTTAGGAGATAGTTCTTTACACAAAAGTCTATTGCCCATACAGTCCGAAATAGCAGAAGGATGGACCATAGAATGAAAAGCTGAGTGTGACATATTACTAGAAGAAGAAGATGTAATATAACACTTATCTGGATCCTCAGAAAAATAAATATTATGCAACACATACTTTTGAACCTCATTCAATACTACATCAATGAACAAGGTATATGCACTTGCCTCCCTAATAGTTATATTCAAGGCTAGACAGCTTGAAAAAAATAGCATGGAACCAACCCAATTATGTTTCCAGAAAGAAATGTCACCATGCCCAGAAATCTAGTGAGAATTCTCAAAAATAGGAGAAACAATACAGTTTTAAAAATTCCAAAGGGGATAACCATTACCATTGTCAACCCATTAAAAAGGTAAATCCCCATACTTCCTCTTGATAAAATCATACCAAATACAAACCCCCGAAATAGCCCCCACACCAGTTTATCCTGCATACAATGAATATTTTCATCAATACCTTTGAGATAAAAACCCCCTCATGAAAATGTATTTATAGTCTGGACCAACTAGCCCAATGATGATGTCCTTCAGGATGAGATTCCCATATGATGAAATTTAGAAGCCTTTCAATATTCGTAATCACTGCTTTAGGAGGTCTACACACATATAACACTTTCATATGAATGGAAGAAAGCACACAATTGACCAAAGTGATCGTTCCACCAAAGGATAAGAAAAATATTTCAATTTTTAATCCTTCCCATAATTATGGACACAATGGAATCAAAATGACAATTTTTGACTCTTCCATTAGATAAAGGAGCACCCAAAAACACTATAGGGAAACTTTTCTTGGCCCAACCAATTCTATTCTGAAAAAGAACAGTTCTCCTAGAAGAACACTTGTTAGAGATAAATACCCCACTTTTTGTTAGTATTTACATACTTCCTACATTTATTACAATATTAAGAAATATTCATATTGAAATTATGAATTGAATTGGAACTTCCATTAAGGAAAAATAACACATCATCAGAAAGAAAATGAGAAATACCAAAGAACCTATACCGCCCTTTAAAGGGATGAATCAAGCCAATATCAAGACTCTTATTAAAAATGGACTCCATTTTATGAAAATAATTTTATGTATATGATAAACTTTGATTTTAATTAAATTCATCAATTATTTGAAAAAAAAAATGATTTTAGTATTATGACCAATTTTATGACACATTGAAAAAATAATTAAGGTCTCATAAAATTATATTATAATTTTAATATAATAAAGTATTAATTTATGAAGCTATTTTATGAAAAGAAATTTCCTTCTAAATCATTATATTAATTATAAATTTGTAAATAAAAATTTCTCTTTCACCAAAATACCAACACTTAATTTATCATTTTAAAACATTTATTTACTTATAATATGATATAATTATTTCATATTTTAATTTATAAGATACATAAATTTTAATTATTCTATCATAAGTGATGTTAGTATTCTATTGGATAGATTTCCATTCTCTAATGGTCATGTTACTATTCCCTTGGTCATGTTACTATTCCACTGGTATGGGTTTTATAATTTCTATAAATATTAATTATTTCACTGTTCATTTATGGCAATGATTTTTTATTGAACTATGTATGTGATGTATATGTTTTATAAATATAATAATGTATATTACATTGATAAAAGTTTGGGTCCTTACATTCTTCCCCCTTTTGAAATTTCTCCCTAGAATGTTTTTTACAAACTAAGTTAAAAACAAGTGAGGGTACTTCTCCATAATTATTTAATCTTATTTCCATATCTCATCTTCATACTTATGATTCCTCCAAAACACTTTTACAAGGAGAGCTATCTATTTTTGTAGGACCTTGTCTCTTCGTTCCAAGATATTTATCGACAATTCTTCACATAAGTGGTCATTCTCTAGTTATACCACCTCTAAATTTAGTACATGTGAGGGTTCAGGTATGTAATTCCTTATGAGAGATACGTGGAACCCACCATAAACATGATACATATTTGGTGGTGCAATATGATATTCTACTACTCCTATATGATCAATGATTTTAAAGGGGACAATGTACCATAGTATAAACATTCATTTCATTCCAGACCACATGAAATTATTCTATGTTGGTATTCAAAGGAAGAATTTGTCTCTAACATTTAACTCCAAGTCACTTCGATGATTATCAGAAATTCTCTTTTTCTAAAACTGATAACCTTTTATGTGTTTTTGTATGGGTTAAACCTTCTTGGTCATCTCCTACACAAGATTAGGTGCCAGTATCCTTTGTTCACCAACATCATCCCAATAGGTTGGAGTTTTCAATGACTTTCCCTAAAGAGATTCATATGGATCCATATGAATTCTCGAGTGAAAGTTGTTATTGAATGAGGAATCAACCAATGGGAGATGATGATTCCATCCACCTTTTAATTCCATTGATTAGGATCTTATAATTCCCTAGAGAATCCAAATAGTCCTTTCAAATTAGCCATCAGTTTATAGGTGATAATCCATGCTGAAATTAAATTTATTAGTCAAATAATGTTGAAAACTTCTCCAAAATTTATATATAATCCTTGAATCATGATCAGAGATGATAAAACGTGGATCCCCGTGTCCCATAAAAAGTTCCTTCACTTATATCTAATACTTATTTGAACCAAGGAATCTATTAGAATATCGATAATCTGGGCAGTCACGGTAATTCAATCAACCACAACCCATATTGTATTTTTTACTATGGTTGTCTTCAAGAGGATAGTGACAAATTACATAGTGAAATTCTCCAACCTCAAATGGGTATAAAAAATGGTTTCATCATTCCATTGGAATTCTATCTCTCTACATTTTATTTCTAACATACCATGAAACTTGATATATAATCCCTAATATACTTCATCACATTGTCCCAAAATAAGTTTTCTCAAAGATCATGGTAAATCTTGGTACTTCTAGGATGGATGGACAAAGGTGGGTTGTGTGCATTATCTAATAGAACCTTGTTTGTACCAGGTGATGAACTCAAACATATCCTCATTCAAACCCAAACCACGCAATCATCATTGATGTGGAACTCATGTAGTTTTACTTCCATTACATTATTCACCTTCTTTTCTAAATTTAGACCATCCCTTTGTGCCTACATAGTCTTATCAGGGATATATAGTTGGGAAACCATTAGGTAAAGGTAGGATTTATTCCCTACCATTATTATTTCCAAATCCATCCATTACATATCCATATAGATAGGGTCTTTCTAAATCTACATCATAGATAGAGTAGTAGGTTAATTTATGCAATGTAAATCAGCTACCTTTTTATAATTTATCAGATGGTAATGATTAGAGTAGTCATAGACCTCAGTTTACTCTAACCAACTTATTTGATTCATGTTGAGTTCCTTATGTGTGAATATATAATTTAGACTCTTTTGATTCATATGTATTTCACACTTCTCACCATATAGGTAGTGCAACCAAATCATCGAGGTGAAAATAACCACTCCTAACATTATATCATGTGTCAGGTAGTTCTTCTCATTGATCATCAACTTCTGTGAGGTGTAAGATATCACTTTATCATTTTTAATGAGCACACAAGCTAGTCATTTCTTTAAATAATCTCTATATAGCACAAAAATTTATTCCCTTATTGGTTGTGTGTGTATAGGTGCAGTGATTAGCCTCTTATTTATCTCATTTAAGCTCTCCTCATATTTTTTCATCCAGAAATAATTTACATATTTAATTTTCAACATAGTTAGTGGGATAGAAAATTGTGAGAAATTTCTCACAAAACATCGGTAGAACCCAACTAATCCAAAAAAACTATGGATTTCTATGTCACTATTGGTTTTAAGCTATTCCTCAATTGCCTTTTTTTGAAGGGTCTATAGAAATTCACTAACTTTTGATCATGTTTCCCACTAATGTTGCTTTCTACATCCAAAATCCACATGTTATGAACATGGAATACAATTTATCCATCCTTAATGTCTCCAGCACAATTCCTAGATGTTTTTCATCTTTCTCCTTACTCATGGAGTTGATGAGAATATCATCAATAAACATTACCCAAAAAATCATAAGGTAGTGTATAAATAATATATTCATTGAATCCATGAAGATTAGAGTGGGATTAGTAAGTACGAAGGGAATCAATGAAAACTCATAGTGCCCATACTTTAAACATAATATTTTCTTCCAAATATCTACTTTATTAACCTTTATTTGATGATATCCAGAATGTATATCCACCTTTGAGAAGTATTGACCTCCTCATAATAGACTGAATAGGTCATTAATTCTTGGAAGAGGATACTTCTTCATTATGGTGATCTAGTTGAGTTTTCGATAATTGATACACATTCTCATTGATCCATTTTTTTCTTCACAAATAACATTGGCACTCCCCAAGGCAATGAAATAGAGAGTATGAACAATTTATCAAAATTCTCTTGAAGCTACTTCTTTAACTCCTCTGGTTCGATAGAGGCCATCCTATAGTGTCATTTTGATATATGAGTAGCTCTAGGTATAATATCTATTGAGAAATCTACTACATGATCTAGGTCAATTCTATGTAACTCTTCAAGAAATACATCAATGTATTCCTTTATAATGGGAATTCCGTCTAGGTCGATACCATACTTTGACTAAACCATTTCAAAAAGGTATGATTCTCTATAGGAAATCAACTCTGACACCATTAAGGGATTTTCCAAAGTAGATTCATGGTCTTCCTTATATTTGTAGAGAATCATGGGATAGTTTGTAATTTGAAAATATATTTCCTTTTATCAACAAATGATGTGTACTCTATATAACAAGATCTAATCTATGCTTATAATAGATTTGAGTTTCACCAAGGAAAGTATTATGATATTCCCTGGAAGAATATTCATATATATGCCAAGAGTAGAAGAGTCCAACATATGGGTTTCAATGATCACACCACTAGGTGTTTTTATGGATATATCTACTTTAAGGTATTTGGAATCCTATTTAATAGTTCTTGAAAAATTGAGTGATATAAAATAATTCATAGAACCATAATCAAATATGAAATTTTCCATTCTTAAGTGAATAGTAAGTGTATCTTTCACAACTTCATTTTCTTACTCCACTTTAGTAGTAGTGATATCATAATATTTCCCTTTATCTTTTGGATTTGGTGTTTGTTGATGCTAATTAACCTCATCGATTCTAGGTTTAGTGCATTATCTTGTATAGTGACCTTTCTTCCTACAGTTGAAGCATTGAACCAAGGGTGGTTCTCTCCTTTCCTCTATCATATTGGACACATTCATCATGTTTCTACAACATTCTTGTTCTTGGTGGCCTTCTCCCTCGCACTTTAATCATTTCCTCACCCCTTGAGGAAATTATAATGATGCTTCTTCCCCAATGTTTGACATGTGAGTGGTTGATTTCTCTTTACACCTTTGTTATTAATCCTCTATCATTAAACACTATATTTAATTTCTTATTTCTATATCCATTAGATAATTAGATAAACACCATATCCACTCTGATATAACATCAAAAAACTTCTTCATAACACCCAGAGTCTCAAATTGCTAGAGCCTTTCTAAGTTGTGGTTTTAAACAACTAAATAATCTATCTATTTTTTGTATTATTGTTAATAACAATATCCTAGGATTACCATGTAAAATTTGTGAAGTTTTCTTCATAAGATGCGAAATATTCACCATCCTTTTTCTTCAGGTCTATGAATTATATCACATTCATTATCAAAAGTGTTCGATGAAAATACTTATTAATAAATATTTAATTAATGTATTCCTACTCCATCTCTTTTATTTTATCTTTTTGTTTGGTTTTATTAATAAATTCCCACCATTTAATAGCTTCTCAATCAAAATGATTGACTACTATTGTCACCATCTCTTTTTAAGAATAGTTGACTACATAAAAGATCTTCTCTACTGAGTTAGTCCACTATTTCATAATAATTGGATCAAAAGATCGACTAAATGTTTGTGGTATTTTCCAGATAAAAGATTAGATTTCTAGTTTCTACCTCCTAGGTAAAGGTGTACATTCAACATTATTAGGACTATACTTCATAGTCTGAGATATCTTGGTAAGTATCACCATGAAATTTGGAACTCCACCACCCAAGGAATTAGGGATTTCATTTGGGAAATCACTGTATTGTACCTCACATGGGTAATTGGCTTGGTTTCTCCTAGTTCCCGCCATTTTCTAAAATATAAATTTTTTAAACAAAACATATGTCATCCTATTATGAATAATTAATTTTTTCCTTTTTGTAATTAACTCTAAAGGCATATCTTATGGGATCTCTATGTTTATCAATTTTTGAAAACAATCTTCATGGATGATTACTTATATTTATCCTAATAATTAGGTTTTTCACTAATGTTCTCTAATCATAATTCCCAAATTAACTAATCTTTCTTTTAATACCCACTATAGAGACCCTACTTTTTCTTATATAACTATTAAATAATTTTTATGATGAAAAACATAATATTGTTACAAAACAAGGATCCAAATGTTTAGTGAATTGCAAAAATTAGGAACGTAACTCATATATGTAAAATAAAACATTAAAATTTAATTAAATATATTCTTACTTATCCTTATAAATATCATGATCTCCTTCATAAAATTATTCACATGAGGATATACATCTAAGAAATGGGGGACCTAAAAGCCCAGTAAGAGGATAGATAAAGGATATGAATCAATATAACGTGGGTGAGCATTATCATCATAATTATAAAATAAGAATATGATAATCATCAAAATCATGAGGGGAGGAAAGAGATAAAGGCATGTAATGTAGAAATGCATAAAAATTATGCATAATGCCTTAGTTTTCAAATACCACACATAGTTTTGAACAAAGATAACATCATGTTCACCCATAAAATATTTAAATAATAATAATCTCATTATTGTGAACAAGGATAGAATAATTTTAATGCATATAGCACGTTAGCTTTGAGATAAATCAGATTATCCAAAGAAATGGAGTGCTATATAATTTTTTCACACCCATAAAATCATAACATTAACATTATAATGCATGAAACATAGAATGTATATCATTTAATGTAACAAAGTAATCCGTGTAAAGTATTGGGTTTAATAAGGATTTCACTAGTTATGAATAATATTGGGGTTCCTGAATTAAAAGGAAAAAACCTCTTTGGTATAGGATTCATCAATCATGAGCAAAGAAGAAACAACTCAGGAGGTGTCAAAATGTTTTTTTTGGAATGAAGATTTCTTTTAGATTTTTTTTAATAAAATTGATTTGAAATATTTATATTGTATAATATAAAATTTAAGGACATTGAAATTATATTTTAGGGATATTAGATTAATATTCACACAAAAATATTTCATTAAATATGAATAACCCAAAGAAAAGGAGTTGGGTTTTAGAGTCCCCTTACCTTATGTCTGAATTATTTCTTCACTTTAATATTTGGGATAATAAAATTAGATTCATTAATGAATAAATGAAGAACCTATTATACATGTATTTTATTTATTATAATTTTATTAAGTTTTTTATGTCCATTTGGAAGACTTATAGTGTTCTATTTCATCATTCTGAGAGTGTTCAATTTTGTGGTTTTTATAATCGGTTCACCTGTATACAAGTATGAATGTTCATGTAAGATGGGAATAATACACTAGAATTTAAATTAAATGTTATTAATGAAATTAAATTAGTTTAAATTTTCTTATATATCAGTTTTTTATATGTTATGAGGATGATTCATTATATAAAATTCTGATGAAAATATATTAATTTATTTTGATGATTTTTACAATCATCATGAAATTGTATCATTTTATTTAATATAATGATTATATATTTGTTAAAATACCTGATAAAAATTATACTATGTATATTAAAATATTATTTAACCATAATAATGGTTTTATGATCATCCTTTTAGGTGGTAATGGAAATTTAAAACTCATCATCCATGAAGGCGGTGAATCAAGACATCCGGGGCGATGTTTGCATTTTTAGAATAGAAGAAGGAGATAACAGATTTGATTATGGATTATAATATAATAAAATTACATCATATATAAGATACTGGAGTTATCATTCCACTTTGTTATAGGTAGGTTAGGTGAGGATAATTGAAGAAAATAAATTGAAAAGAAAATAAAAGAGAATGGAAGAGGAGTTTTTCTCTAGAATTTATTCTCCTTGAGAACCTCTTTAAAGTCATTTGGTTTGGAATTTTGTTGAGAATAGAAGATACTGAATTAGGGGGATATGATTGGTAAGATTATTGGTTAGAATTTATAAAATCTACAAGGCATTGTATGTTTGAGGAGAATATGTGGCTATGGGTGGTATTTATAGGGGAGGAGAGAGTGGTTTTTTTTATTTTATTTATTAGTTTATTATTTTGGATCAAGACTACCAACAATCATAATTATTGTGACTAGATAAAGTAAAAGCTTCAGGGGAGTTTGAACCAATGGGTTCTTAATTAATCCATACATCATCCATTACTCAATAATTCATATATTTGTTAAATATTGTAAATTGCCTTATTTCACTATTCACCATAAATTCAACTATTTTAGAAAATTCCAAAAAATACTTCAATTTTTTTTCAACATATAGAATTCAAAAATAGACTCCATTTCATGGAAAAAAATTCTAAATATGATAAAATTCATTTTTAATTAAATTTATTATTTTTCCTAAAATACTAATTTAAATATTATGACTAATTTTACGACACTTTGAAAAATTATTTATGGTATCATAAAATTTTGTTATAATTATAATAAAACAAAATATTAATTTATGAATCTATTTTATTAAAATAACTTTTCTTTTTAAATCATTATATTAATTATAAAATTGTAAACAAAAATATACCTTTCACCAAATACTAACACTTAATTTATCATTTTTAAAAAATTTATTTACTTATTCTATGACATAATTATATCATATTTTCATTTATAAGATACCAAAATTTTATTTATACTTTCATAGGTGATGTTACTATTCTATTGGATGGATTACAATTCCTAATTGTCATGTTACTATTCCAACAACAAGTTTACCATTCCACCCATATGGGTTCCTTAATTTCTATAATTATTACTTATTTCATTCTTAATTTATAAGAATGGTGTTTTAATTGTACTATATATATTATTTAAGTGTTTTATAAACATAAGTAGGTAACATTGATTTATAAAAGTTTGGGTCGTTACATTTTTCCCCCCTTTAAGATATCTCCCTAAAATTTTCGTTTTACTAACTAATGTGAAAATGGGTGAGGGTAATTCTCCTTCATTTCTTCCTCTAATTCCCACACCACCAATTTATACTTATTATTCCTCCACAACACTTTGACAATGTGATTTTTATTTTTACTAAGGACATTGTCTCTTCGGTCCAAGATCTTTATCGACACGTCTTCATACGAGAGGTCTCTCTCCATTTGTACCACAAATGGATTTATTACATGTGAGGTGTTAGGTTTTCAGTTCCTCATGAGAGATTCCTGGAAAAAGTCATGAAATTTATTCATATTTGGTGAATGTTAATACTGATAGGCCATTGATTCTATACAGTCAAGGATATCCAAGGGGACAATACACCCTGGGCTAAGCTTCCCTTTCTTTCCAAACCACATGACTCTCTTCCATGGTGGTATTCAAAGGAATACTTTGTCACTAATATTGGACTCCAAGTACCTTCAACGGTTGTTATCATAGACATTTTTCCAAATCTTAGAATATTTTAGGTTTTTTTGGATGGATTTATCCTTCTTGATCATCTCCTACACAAGATCAGGTCCATGCATCTTTAATTCTCTAACTTTATCTCAACAGGTTTTAGTTTTACATAGATTTCCATACAGAACATCATATGGATCCATATAAATACTCGATTGAAATGCCTTGTTTTATGAGAACTCAACCAAGGGGAGATGTTGATCCCATACACCTTTTAATTCCACTGAAAAATCCCTTAGCATTTCCTCGAGTATATGAATAGTCATTTTAGATTGTCCATCGGTTTGGGGGTGACAATCCATGCTGAAATTCAATTTAGTAATCGAAGAATGTTGAATTCTTCTATATAATTTATATGTGAACATTAGATCATGATAAAAGATGTTCAAAAGTGGAACTCCATGTATCCTCACCACTTACTTCACATGTATGTTGTCAAGTTTATAAAGGGATAGTTTTTCCCGAATCAAGATATTGGGGTAACTCCTGGTGAGTCATTCTACCATAACCCAATTCACATTGCTTCCTTTGGATGTCTTAAAGAGACCAATGAAAAATTAAATAGTGACATTCTCAAAATTCAACAAGGGTATAGTCAATGGATTTATCATTCCCGTACACTCATTTCACTCTACATTAACTTGATGGCATACCAAGCACCTTAATATAAAATCAACAATATCATTCTTTATATTTTTCCACTAGAAGTGTTATTAATGATCACAGTACATATTAGTACTTCTAGGATGTGTGGAGAAAGGTGAGATATATGCATTATCCAATATATCCTTCTTTATCTTAGGTAATTAAGTCAAACAGAACCTCATTCCAAACTAAATCACACCATCATCATCGTTGTGGAACTCATGGTGATTTCCTTACATTATTGTATTCACCTTCTTTTGTAACTCTAGATCATCCATTTGTGAATCCTTAATCTTCTCTTTAATAGATGGTTGGGAAATCATTTGGGAAAGTTAGGATGTATTCCCTACCATTATGATTTCCAAAACCCATCCTTTTCATATCCATGAAGATATGGTCTTTCTCAAGTCATTTCATAGATAGAGTAGCGGGTTATTTTCGGTTAAGATCATCAGCTACATAGTTTTCCTTTCTCATATGGTAATAAATATAGTAGTCATAGTCATTTATTATCTCTTACCATCTTATTTGATGCATATTGAGTTCCTCATATGTAAATCTATACCTTATACTCTATTGATCAGTATATATGTCACATGTATCACTATAATGGTAGTGTTCCCAAATCATCAAGGTGAATATCATAGATAGTAACTCCAGATCATGCATTAGGATGTTCTACTCACAAATCTTTAACTATTTTGAGGCACATGATATCACTTTATCATTTTTCATGAGTAAACACCCCAAGCCGTTATTTGAAGAATCACTATATAGCATAACACTTTTCTACTTATTTTTTGTTTTGAGTATAGTTTTAGTGATTAGCCTCATCATTAGCTCTTGAATATTTCCTCACATTATTTTGTCTAGATATACTTTAACCCTATCATTGTTAACTTGGTTAACAGGATAACAAATCATGAGAAATATCTCATAAAACATCATAATTACACATTTAATCCAAGAAAAATGTGGATTTCTATGACACTGATGGGGATGGTCCATTCCTTAATTGAATATTTTTTGATGAATCCACTTGAATTATCTCACTTGCAACCACGTGTATTAAGAATGTGGCTTGCTACATCCAAAAATCAAACTTTCTAAACTTGGAATACAATTTCTCCTTCCATAACATCATCATAACAATCCTTAAATATTATTCATGTTTTTCATTTCTATTTGAGTTTATAATAATATCATTAATAAAAACATCCAAACTTTTTTCAGGGTAGTGTCTAAAGACTATATTTATAAAATCCATGAATATTTCAGGGAAATTAGTAAGTTTGAATGGATTCACTAGAAAATTATAGTGCTCATACATTTTAAAGACGTTTGTCTTCTAAATATCTTTCATATTCACCTTTAGTTGATGATATCTAGGATGTAGATCCACCTTTGAGAAGTATTGAGCTTCGCATAATTGATTAAACACATCAAAAATCATTGCAAGAGGATACTTGTTCATTATGGTGATATTTTGGAGTTCCCAATAATCGATAAATAGACGTATTGATTCCTTCTTTTTTCTTTATAAAGATCACTGAAACAACCCATGTCCATGCACTACAGTGTATGAACCCTTCATCCAAATGCTCTTGTAGATACATATTTGAATCCCCTAGATTGATAGAGGTCATCTTATAGATAAATTTCGGTATAGGAGTAGTTCCAGGTATATATTCTATTTAGAACTCTACCTTATGACCTGGGGGAAGTCCAGGAAACTCTTAAGAAAATACATCACTATATTCCCTCACAATGGGAATTTAATCTAGGTTGATACCTTCCTTTAACATAACTATTTTAGTGAGGTATGCTTCTTCCCAAGTCATCAACAGCCACATAGTTGAGTTATTTTTTTAAGGATATTTGTGGTCTTATTTTCAGTTTTATGGGGAAAATGGGATGGTTCTAAATTTGAAAATATATTTCCTTTTCCCTATAGATTATTTGTGCTCTATATAAAAATAGTCAGTCCATTCCCAGTATAGCATTTAATTCCACCAAGGGATGTATTATAAGATTCGTTGTAAGGATCTTCCCATATACACCAAATAGGATAAGAGTCCATCAATTGAGATTCAATGACCACACCACTAGGTGTTGGTACATATATATATACATCAAGTTGTCAAGGATTCGATTCAATGGTTACAATAAAATTGTAAGTTATAATGGATTGTGTATAACTAGAAATAAATACAACTTTTTACTTTCTAGAGTGAACATGAATTCTACCTTATACAACTTCATTTTATTACCCCACTTCAGTAGTGGTAATGGAATAATCTTTCCCTTGATCCTTTGGCTTTATTGGATGTTGACGTTGATTGACCTCTAGGAGTCGAGGTTTAGTGCACTAGCTTGTATAGTGTCCTTTTTACATACATCTGAATCATTGTACCATCAGTGTTACTCCACATTCCTTCATCACATTGGCTTCATTTTTTATGTCTCTTTGATATTTATGAGCTTGGTGGTCTTCTTTGCCACACTTGAAGCATATCCCTGTCCCTTTGAGGAAATTCCTATGATGATTCTTCACACATTTTTGACATGTGTGTGGTTGAGTATTCTTTCCAAAATTGTCATTAGATCCTCCATCTTTAATTTCTTATCTCCATAAACATGGGTCCATTTTTCCATAATCCATATACAATTTTAGATAACATTGAAAAACGTCTTTGTAACACAAAAATTATCTAATTATTAAATCCTTTCAAAGGTGTGGTTTTAAACCACTAAATAATTTATCTACTTTTGTATCATTATTGATAACAAAACATGAGGGGTACATTGAAAGCCTTGTGATTTTTTATTTTTATGTCATTCCATATTCACTTTCAAATTTCTTAAGCTCTATAAATTATATCTCTATATTTCTCCAAGGAGTTTTTTGGTTATACTTATTAAGAAATATTTTCTTAAATTTCTCCTACTCCATATCATCTATTTCAACCTTCATTTTGGTGTGCTTAATTAATTTCCACCACTAATCAGACTCTCCTTCTAAACGATATATGGATAGAGTAACCTTATCCTTCTCAGAATAGTGGATCATAGAAAATATCTTCTCCTTTGAGTTAACCCACTGTTCCATGACAAGTGGATTGAAAGATCCACTAATTTTCAATGGTCGTTATTGTATAAAATATTTGATAGCTAGTTTAAACATATTAGGAGAAGGAGGAAATTTAAAGTTATTTAGGATATTTTTAATAGCCCGAGATAGATTTGTAAGTATCACTTTTAAATTTTGAACTCCACCACCCAAGGCATTAGAGATATCATTTGGTAAATCACTGCATTATCCCTCACATGGGTTGTTGGCATGGTTTCTTTTGGTTCCCACCATTTTATTAAATATAAAAGTTCTTAAGAAAACATAACTCAACATGTCATGAATAAATAGTTTATTATGTTGGGTAATTAAATCTAAATGCATATCTTTTGGGATCCCTTTGTTTATCATTTTTCTAAAACAATATTCTTGGATACTAAAAGAGACTTACCTTGATAATAATTTTTTTCGCTAATTTTCTCTAATCCTAATTAACTAATTAAAAAATATCCAATTATACTAACTATAGAGACCCTACTTTTTCATACATAACTATTACACAATTTTTAAGATAAAACATAATATCATTATAAAACTAGTATCCAATTGTTTGGTGTCTTGGGGAAATTAGGACTATACATAAAATATACATAATAAAACATAAATATTTAATTACCAATCATCTTATTTTTCCTTCTAAATCTCACGATCTTTGTAGTATATGTAGAAACTAAAAGATATAAATTGATGAAATGGGTGATCTAAAATCCCAGTAAGATAATAGATAAGGACATGAATCAATATAACATGGTTGAGAATAATCATCATTATCATAACATAAGCATAGTATCATCATCATAATCATCAGAAGAATAATTTAAAAAATGCATGGAATGTGGAAATGTATAAAAATGAATCATCATTTCTTAATGGTCAAATACCACACATAGTTTTTAACAAATATAGAATCATGTTCACACATAAAACATGTTCATAATAATAACATCATCATTGTGAACTAATATTGTATCATGTTACCACATATTTTAAATTATCTTGTGAGATAGATCACATTACCCAATGCATTGTAGTATTATATAATTCAAGGTGCTCACCTCACATCATAACATTTACATAATCATGCATACCTAAAAGGTTCTATTGTGGGTTCCCTCAAATTATTAGTGTGATTTTTGGGTACTACGGTGCAGTAAAGTTGTTGACCAAGGTTGTGTCTCAAAGAGCTGGTAATTGAAACAATTTATTAGTGGTATTATGAAAATTAAATAAAAGAGAATAAAACAAACTACATAAAAAGGATTGGGGATTTTTTTAACAATTATAAAACTTGATGATGTTTTCTGGAAGAATATTTCATTTTTTTTTGTTTTTATTTTTGAAATGAAGTTTGATTAATAAGACACAATGAAAAGATAATCTTTTCAGAAAATATTTTTAAAATATGTAATTGATCTAACTAGACCTATTAATTTAATTATTAGGCATTATAATTTAAATTAACACCCACTTAATTATGATCCCATAATTTGTAAACCCTCAAAAAATACGAGAGTTAACTTAACCACAAAGATGAAATTACTTAAACCCTAGGGTAGCTTCAGAACATGAAATTGAAACACCCTACTTTGATTGATGTTATAAGGTTAGATTTTAGTTAGTGGTTAATTAGAGGACATACCCATTCTTTATATGAGGATTAATTGATTTTAGGGATTATATTTGTACTCTACAAACTTATCCCATGTGGTCTTGTATTACTGATTAAGATCGCGCTATCACAATTCAACCAATACTCGACCTCGCATGTTTTTGTGTTAATTGTTCAATTGGTTGATTAGTTTATTATAATTAAAAAACTCAATTAATGGATAATATTATTTAAATTATTGTATCTCAATGATTCAAAATAATTAAATAAAGAAGGTAGAAGATTGTTCAATCACTTAGAAAACTACTCTTCCATGGGTGGTGTGGTCATCATGGAGACGTTTTGCATGAGCAAAGGATTGAAAGTGTAGAACCCAATCTGATCTCCACTATTCAATTCCAGCCTAAATAGTAATATAATAATATTAAAAGGTAAAACATAGAAGATTAATTGAATAAAATTCAAGATACAATCATGAAAGAAAAGAAATACAATGAGGAGGGGGGAGAGGAGAGCCTTTTTGGAAGAGATGTTTGCATATGGCCTTACTTCTTCCATGAGTTGTGAGGGGATCCCAAGAGACAACCTTCTGGAGAAACCTTCCCAATTACTCTAATAACCATCCCAAAGAGTGAAACACCAATTTATAGAGATTATGGGGATACTTGGTTAAAAGTGGTTTCAAGTGTGAATGGGGAATCTCGGCCAAATATTTTAAGCCAACTTTCACTGCCCATTTGTCCTTTAAAACGTGTGAACCATATGTTCTTACAGAAGGATAATTTTTGTGCATTTGGGTTTTTATATCCTTTCAGAATTTGGGCTCAATCCCTTCACGGATGTAGAAGTTATGTCCAAAATATAGAACCCATATCCAATCCGGTGATTCTAGCCCCACTTTGACTTCATGGCCCATTTGCATCAAGGAATGCCTGATTCAGCTCCAATGTCCTGAATAAAAGTTGTATAACATTAATTTAGGAACGAATTTAAAAAATATTAAGTTCAAATAATTCAATTAAAATTATTTATTTTTGAAATACTATAATAAATTTTTAAAGGGTAAAACTGAAATTTCATCAAATTTTCAAATGAATGATCTAATTCCAAATATTCCATAAATGAGCATAGTTACCTTAATGTGAATAAAGTGTATCATTTATTATCAATAAAATATTCAAATTTTTTTTTTATCAACTCCCCCATACTTACCCTTTTTGAAATCCTGGGAATAACCTAATATCTCCGAAAAATTGTGACAAGTAAACATTAATATCAAATAAAAAAACATATATCCTTGAGATCCAACAATTCCACACCAAGAAAAAAAGATATCATGCCTCATAAAAAATAATTATTTCAAGTTCTCCATTTATATAATTTAATATATTTCCACTTCATTTATCCTCACATGCACAAAACACTTACCTCACATGAATTTTCTCTTATCACACAAATATCAATTTTCAGCAATGTATTTCTCATCCAAACACATACAAGGGTCACCATAGGATTGATAAATTCATACATCACCACCAGATGTGAGTCAAGGACATATTTCTATCATGAAGACTTTTCAGGGTTGTTCTGTGGATTTTGATGGGTTGGATTTAGATATGAAATATTCTGAGGCTAAAGGAGGAGGGCTTGACTCTATTTGAAGTAAAATTACATTAATCTAATTTTCACTTAAATATGGTATCCTACTCAATCCCCATAACATCAATTCATCTTCATCATCGTGAAAATAAAGGAATGTGCACACCATTCAACATTTCAGTAGTAAAAATTTCAATCTTCTCAAACATGATTTTATTGAAATCTCTAGATAGGCATAACTTTATCCCTTTATTATAAGCACTAGAAAGGCACAACTTCACTTATCATGAAAGCTCCAGAAAAGTGAAAAATTTCTATATAGTGATTTTCTTCAGTAGTAAACACATCTTTTCAGAAATTAATTTTCCACCCAAAGTATCACAGAATGTGGTAGCATAACAAAAGACAGCTTTCCCCACACTTAATTTCAACTAGATTAGGCAATTTCACATCAATAGTTGGTTAGATAGGGAAACTTGTCTTGTAATTTAGCTAACCTAATAGGTTGTTCCTGGCTTCTAAGAGATACAAGGATTAAATGTTCATGGTAATCCATTATAAAAAAAGGATTATTTGAAATATGGGCTTTAATACCAAACAAATGCCTCAATCATTTAAACATAAGTACCTCAAACCCTCATGTTTTCACTAGAATAAATCAAATGCTGGTTAAATCAATCATGGTTTGGTTCTCTCATGAAGTGAGGTAAATGTAAAGAATATGAAAAGAATGTTTTAGAAGCCTCACAAGAAAGTGATTTCAAATATAAAGTCAGTGAGATGTGTTATTGGATTCATAAATCAGAGTACTTTTCATGAAATTACTAAATATTTGAACTTGAAACAAAGTTATTTTCAACATTCATTTATGCTTGGTTTCATGGGATAATTTTTTTCAATTATTGATATGAATTTCAAGCTGGTGATTCAATCATCTCAGCTCATATGTTTCAAGAATACACAATAATTAGAAAAATAAACACAAATATTTTTAAAAACATGCAATTTTTTTAAAAAAAACTTGAAAAACATGAAAACAATTGAAATTACTAAACTAAAATGATCCCTCCTCCATACATTAAATATTAAATTGTCCTCAATGTGAACCCATGAGATGATATATGCACACGAAATGTATAATTTTAAATAGGACAAATAATAAAGAAGTTAAAGGGTTAGAAACAACCTAATTTTCTTAAGTGATGATGGGGTCATACAGTGTGATGAAATCCACTACATCAGTAAGAATTACCTCAATGTATTTCATCAAATACTTCCCACTGACTGTAAATATCCTTCCAGTGTCCTCTTGTATGATCTACACTTCACCATAAGGAAAAACATTTGTCACAACATAAGGACCTAACCACCTGAAACACAACTTACCAGGAATCAGCTTCAGTCATGAACTATAGAGCTAGAATTTATCTCCAACTTGAAATTATCTTTGCTGGATCATTTTTTCATGATATACATTTGATCTTTTCTTTTAGAGCCTTGAGTTCTCATATGAAGACAACTGAATATTCTCAAGCTCTTGAATTTGTATATTCTTTTGGATTCCAATGTGGGCCAAATCCATCTTACATTCCATTACATCCCAATAAGCCTGATGCCCAACTTCCACGTGGAGATGAAACACTTTCTGAAAAACAATCCAAAATGGGGACATACCAATTGGGGTCTTGTATGCTGTCCTATAAGCCTATAGTGTATCATCCAAGAACTTGCTCTAATCCTTTTTATTCAGATGCACGGTTTTCTCCAAACATTGTTTCAACTATCTATTTGAAACCTCACCCTGGACATTTTTTTGGGGGTGGTATGTGTGTTGATATTTTGTGTGTCACCCCATACTTCCGATGCAGGGACGAAAAATTTAGTTTTCAAAAATGTATCCCTTTTTCACCAATAATGGCCTTTGGTACACCAAACCTACCAAAAATCTGTGCTTTCACAATGTCCACAACAACATGAGAATCATCAGTCCTAGTGGCCTTATCCTCCACCCATTTTCTCACATAATAAACGAAAACCAAATATACAAAAATTAAAATGAACTAGGAAAATGGACCATAAAATCGATGCTCCATACATCAATAATATCACAGAATAATATGGATCGGTGGGGCATCTCGTGTCTCCTAGAAATATTATCATTGTGTTGGAAACATGAGAATGACTTACAAAACACCTGAGCTTCATTGAATAAACTAGGCCAATACAATCTAGAGTCCAAAAAATATCTAGATGTCTGTTGTGGTCCAAAGTGTCCTCCACAAGAAAGGGTATGACGGAATTGAAAAACATACTCAAACTCATGATCAGGAACACACCTCCTAATAACTTAATCGCTACACAAGTGCAAGAGCTATAGATCACCCAAAACATAATATCTTGATTCACTCTTTAACTTTTGGACTTGATGATTCATTAAATTTGAAAGTATTTCAGAGGCAACAAGGTAGTTAACTAAAGTATCATACCATGGATGCGTACCTGATATGGAATAAATATTATCATCAGGGAATGTGTCTGGAAGTGGTACCTGGTCCATGATGTCATCCTCTAGTGTGTGAATAAGTCTACTCATGTGGTCTGCCACCATTTTTTCAGAACCCTTCTAGTCCTTTATCTCAATATCAAATTCATAAAGAAGGAGCATCCATTGGATAAGTTTAGGCTTTGCATGTGGCTTCTTCTAGAGGTACCTCAAAGATGATTGGTCATAAAAACAACTACTTTAGTACCCAATAAATATGAAATGAATTTATCTATAGAAAATATAATGGATAGAAAATCCATTTCTATGATTGTGTAGTTTTAATGGGATTAATCTAGTGTCCTCGATGCATATGAAATCACATGTTAACATCCCTACACCTCTGAGATAAGACAGATCCAACAGCGATGTTGGGGGCGTTACACATAATCTCAAATAGAATCTCCCACTGTAGATGTTGTATAATAGATGGAGTGGTTAGACTCTATTTTATCTCATCAAATGAATTCCTACAAGAAACATCAAATACAAAATCAGAATCCTTTTGAAGTAATTGTGACATAGGAAGAGAAATATTACTAAAATCTTTGATGAAGTACCGATAAAATCCTTCATGCCTTAGAAAAGATATCACATCACGCAAACATGAAGGATAGGGTAGGGATGAAACAATATCTACCTTATATATATATAACACTATCCCATGTTTTGACACTACATTCCCTATGAAAATTCCTTCCTCTACAATAAAATGACACTTTTCAAAGATTAAGACCAGATTCTTCTCAATACAACGAATCGAAAACTTTCCCAAACTAGTGATACAATCATTAAATGAAGACCCATATACTGTAAAATAATCCATGAATAATTCAATTATGGACTCAATAAAATCATAAAAAATACTCACCTTTCATCTCTAGAAGGTACCTGGGGCATTGCAAAGTCCAAATGGAATCCTTCGGTAGGAAAATATAACGAATGGATAAGTGAATGTTGTCTTCTCCTAATCCTACGAAGCAATAGAAACCTGAAAATATCCATAAAATCCATCAAAAAAACAATATTGGGTTTTCCTATCTTGTCTCTCAAGCATCTGATCAATAAATGGGAGAGGGAAATGGTCCTTGTGAGTGGACTGATTTAGTTTCCTATAATCAACACACACACACCAACTGTTTTGCACCCTCATTGGAACTAACTCATCTTTCTCATTTTAAACAATAGTAACACCACTTTTCTTAGGAACAACCTAAATAAGACTCACCCATTGGGATTCTTAAATCAGATAGATTATACCTGCCCCAGTCAATTTTCAGCTTCTTTTTTAACAACCTCCAAAAGTGTTGGATTGAGACACCTTTATGGATTCCTAACTGGTTTATCCCCATCCTCCAAAAGAATCCTATGCATGAAAATGGATGGGATAGTACCTGATATGTCACCCAAGGTCCTCCCAATTGCCCTGAATTTATCCCTCAAAAGGTTCAAAAGTTTTTCTTCATGTTCAAAAGGGAGATTGTTAGCAATTATAACAGGTAATTTCTCAGCACTTAACAAGTATGATTATTTTAGATTTGGTGGTAATGGATTGAGTTCCAGTGTAGGGGTGGTTTTTGGATGGATTCATTGGAGAAACTGAAATATATGCACAGAGAGCATTAGTATCAGAATATAAATCATCATAATCAAAGAATAAAACATCAAATCCATCAGTATAATCAATAGCCATGTCATAATCAGAGTTCACATGATCAAAATATGAATATGATCCCATTTCAAAGTCAAATATAAGAGAGTACTGTGCATTATAAATAGGTGTGGAATTTCTCTTAGAAATCAAACTAGAAACAATACTCATAATCTCCCTAATCACAGGACAATCAAAATCTATGGGGTTTTTACATGGTGGTTCAAATTGGTGATAAAAAAAGTTGAATTGTCCTCTAATGGGTACTTCATGAAATCCATAATATTAAATATCATCACTTCATCACCAAACTCTCTGGAATGTGTACCCTCATAGAAATTTATGATTGTTTTTGCAGTTTTTATAAAGGGCCTACCTAAGATAATTAGAGCATGAGAACATACCTAATCATCCTCCATGTTAAGAACATAGAAATCTACTGGAAAATCACGTCTCTTACCCGAACAAGTACATCCTCAAGGACTCCCACTGGATATGTTGTAGATCAATGTTCCAACTACAACACTACTCTTGTGGGCTTTAACTCACCAACCTGCAAAGAAGAAAATACAGAGTGAGGAATTACATTTATGGAATCTCCTAAATCACATAAAGCATTATAAAAGTGTTACTCTCATATGGTGAATGGGATGGTGAATGTCCCTGGATCCTCGCACTTTGTTGTCATTACTTGATTTAGTGTAATGAGTGATGAAACATTTCATTCAAGGTTGATCCTCTCATTTCCTTTGATCCCTCTTTGATGGGTACAACGTTCTTTTATGAATTTCTCATACCTTTGGATTTTCATAATGTCTTTAATAAGGGGTATGTTTATCTCTACATGCTTGAATGTTTCCAAAACCTCTTTTTGGATTGGCTCCTTAGCCATCTTCGTGGTTTGTACAAATATTTTTTCGAAATGGAAGGGGTTTAGGAGGAACATCAGCAATATTTTTCTTACCTTTATCTTTCTCCTTGGATTTCTTATCAGTTGGTTTTGAATGGGTCTTCTTCGGAGTTGAGGTGAATCCCGGTGGAACAATTGGTGCAGATGTATCAGTTGTTTTCTTTCCACTTCTCAATGTGATGGAACTAAAATTCATCTTGGGATTTGGAGGATGTTGGGAAGGTTGATTTACATAATTATTACTTACCAGTTCATGGAGGGCTATGGAAATATGGATCATTTGAGTTTTCAACTCTCTCAGCTCCTAACCTTGACTCTTCAACTCATTTTGTTGATTAAGAAACATTTGCTTCAAAATATCATCAGTATTAGAGTCTACCTTTGGATGAGAAGTTCCTTTATGATGACTTGTTTATGCTTGAGCATAAAATCTCCTTTGGGGTTTTTGGAAACCTTGTTGGAAAGGTGGAGGCTGCTAGAAGTTTTGTTGAAAGGGGGGCCTTTGTTGTTGTCCAGAGGCATACCTCATGGCTGATTTATCTTTCCACCCTTGGTTGTATGTTGGAGAAAAGGAATCAATATTTTTGATGGATAAGGTTTTTGTTGCTGCTGAAATGGTCTCCCAGGAAAAACTATTGCACAATCTTATGTTTCTTGTAATTGGGGGGAAACGGTCAGTTGGGTGGCTTGTCTCAGAGCAAATGCCACAAGGATTTGAAAGAGGGGGTTGGGATGTCTTTTGAGCCAGTGAAATTTGCCTCACCATAGTGGGTAATTCTTCCAACTTGGTATTTATAAAATTACATTCAAGAGAATAATGACTTACCTAATGTACTCCTCAAACAAGTGGTTTCCCTTGATCACCAAATTGTTGAATGTTTTGGGCCATCTTGTCAATCAAGGCACATGCATCTACTGGGGTATTGTCCACCAAGCTCCTCCAGCCATGTCATTCACCATGCTTCTCTCTATATGTTTGAGTCCTTCATAGAAATATTTGATGAGGAGTTTCTCACTGATTTTGTGATATGGTCATCTTGCACACAACTTTTTGAATCCCTCCCAGTACTCATACATTGACTCCCCATGTGCTTGCTTGATCCCAAATATCTCCTTACAAATGGATGTGGTCCTTGATGCTTGAAAAACTCTCTGCAAGAAAGTATGTTTCAAATCATTTCAACATGTTCCATATTCAGTTTGTAAAAAATACATCCAACCTTTCATAGCTCCATTAAGTGAGAATGGGAATGCACTTAGTTTTATTTGATATTCAGAAATATTTCTTGGTTTTAAGGTTGAGAAAACAACATTCAATTTTGTAAGGTGTTTATTGGGATCCTCACCAGAGAGGCCATGAAATTTTGGAAGTAGGTGAATGAACCCAGATTTCAGTTCAGTGTCTGATTTGATATTTGGGTATGCAATACAATTCTGTTGATAGTTAATATCAAGTGTATCCAATTCTAAAATGTTTCTATTAAGTTCATTTCCATTATTTTCATCCATTGGTTCTTGTTTTATGTTATAATTTGAAGTGTTTCCAATTTCAATGTTCTTGGAGTGGAGAAATTCTCTAACTGTTTCAATGTTGAAACTTATTGTAGGCTAAGAATGTATGATTTGAGCCCTAAGGATGCATTCAATCTCAAGGTCAAGATCTAAATAATCTCTGGGATTAGTTCATGTCATAAATCAAATAAAAATAAAAATAAGGAATGCGGACCATAATAAAAATGATATGTTTTAGTTGATGGTCCAAAAAGAAGAAGAAGAAAATAAAAGAAGAAGAGAATAAAATGTAAAATAAAATAAATACCTCTAATTGGTTGAAATAATTACGTGCCTCCCCAACAATGATGCCAATTTTAAAGATGATGTCGTTGGAGCCCTAAAATGATTAGTGTTATTTTTGGGTACTTAGGTGTAGCAGAGTGGCTGACCAAGGTCGTCTCTCAAAGAGATAGTAATTGAAACAACTTATTAAGGGTATTATTAAAATTACATAAAAGAGAATAAAACACAGTACAAAAAAATTGTTGGGGATGTTTTACCAATTATAATCCTTTATGATTTATCTTGGAATAAGATTGTACGTTTTGTTTTTACTTTTGAAATGATGTTTGATTAATAAGACATGATGAGAAGATACTCTTTTTAGAAAATATTTTTAAAAGACCTAATCGATCTAACTCTACCTCTTAATTTACTTATTAATCAATATCATTTAAATTAATAACCACTTAATTATGATCCCCTAATTTTTTAACCCTCAAACCCCAAGAGAGTTAACTTAACCACAAAGATGAAATTACTTAATCTATAGGCTAGCTTCGGAACATGCAATTACAGCACCCTGCTTTGATTGATGTTCTAAGGTTAGCTTATGGTCAATGATTAATTAGAGCACATATCCATTCTAGAGATGAGTATTAATTTAGTTTAGGGATTATATTTTAACTCTACAGACTTATCCCTTGCGGTCTTGTATTGGCGATTAAGATCGTGCTCTCACAATTCACAAAATACTCGACCTTGCGTATTATTGTGTTAATTGTTCAATTGCTTGCATAGTTTCTTATAATTTAAAAACTCAATCAGTGGATCATATTATTTGAATTAAAGTATCTCAATGATTCAAAATAATTAAATTAAGATGGTAGAAGATAGATCAATCACTATGAAAACTACTCTTCCATGGGTGGTGTTGTCATCATAGAGATGTTTTGCATTAGCAAAGGATTGAAAGGGTAGAAGCCAATCTCATATCGACTCTTGAATTCCAGCCCAAAGAAGATTATAAGAAGATGAAAAGGTAAAACTCAGATATTTAATTGACGAAAAATTCAAGATACAAGCATGAAAGAAAAGAAATGCAAAGAGGAGGTGGGAGATGAGATCCTTTTTGGAAGAGATTCTTTCACAAGGCCTTACTTCTTCCCAGAGTTATGAGGGGATCATAAGAAACACCCTTTCGGTAAAACATTCCAAAATCCTTGGAAAACCATCCCAAAGAGTGAAAACACCAATTTATAGAGTGGTGGGGAGGCTAGGTTCAAAGTGGTTTCAAGTGTGAATGGGGAATCTTGGCGAAATATTTTAAGCCAACTTGAACCACCCATTTGAACTTCAAAACGCATGAACCAACTATTCTTCCATAAATATTTTTTTTATATTAGTTTGTCGATCTCCTATCAAATTTGGGCTCAATCAATGGGCAGATGTTGAAGTTATGGCCCAAATAAAGAACCCATGTCCAATCTGGCGATTCCATCCCAACTTTGACTTCATGGCCCATTTGCACCAACAAAATGCATGATTTACCTCCAATGTACTGAATGAAAGTTTTCGAAAATTAAGTCAATAACACATTTACATGATATTAATTTTAGATAATTCAAATAAAATAATTCACGTTTCAAATACTACAATGAATATTTAAAGGGTAAAATTGGAATTTTCATCAAATTTTCAAATGAATGATCTATTTCCAAATATTCCATAAATGAGCATAGTTACCACAATTTTCAGAAATTATATCATTTATTATCAATAAAATATTCAACAAAATTGTGTTTTATCAATTCAACATAGAAAATATATAAATCAAAGTCATGAAGCAACCCAAGTAAAGTAATGAGTTTCCTAATGATTTCATAAATCATGAATAAACATGATGTTCCTAAATGAAAATTGAAAAAAATATTTGGTATATGATTCATCATTATTGAGTTAATAAGGAACAACTCTAGAGGTGTCAAAATGTTTTTTGGAAAAAAGATTTCTTTTGAAAAATCTTTTTTATTTATCATAAAAACAAATTGGAAACATATATATCCCATAAAAGAAATAGGAAGGAAATTGAAATTATATTTTTGGAATATTAAATTAATAACCACACATAAATTTTACAGGAATGAGGAATAACCAAAATAAAATTATCTGGGATCGAGAATTCTCTTACCCTATGTATGAATACTTTCATTACTATAATATCATGAATAATCTTATAATATTAATTAATTACTAAATCATAAGCCTATTCAACATATATTTTATTTATTAGGGTTGTGGGAAATATCAGGGTTGTGGGAACAAACCGGGGTTACAATTACCCTGATATTTTATTTCCCACAACCCTGATATTTCATACATGAGCACATCTATTTTATTTCCCACAACCCTGATATTTCATCCTTGTGCATGGAACTAACCGGGGTTACAATTACTATTCTTAGAAGCAATAATAAGGGATGCACTAGAGGCATATGGGACACCGAGTGGAGGACAAGGAAATTATTCCACAAAATTTTGTAGTGTTACATGCATGAGTTTCAGGTTCATGGTCCTATATAAAAATGAAAAGAAATGGAATCAATGGAAATATATGTGCTCATGTATGGAAGTTGCAAGAAATATCAGGGTTGTGGGAAATTAGGGTCTTTTCACACACTTGATTGGACTTTGAGGTAGCTATGCGTGGTTTAATCCACAATGGGACAAGTCTAGTTTAGTGTTATGGGTGGTATGTCGTGTAATATTTTAGAAATTGAATAGTCTATGTTGTGCACCATCATGAAAGAGAAATAGTTTCATGCATTGGAGATATGTTTTATCTTATGTAGAGCCTCTCTAAATAAGGGGGTGAGCATCAATTTATAGTCTAAATGCCTTGAGATGGGTGTGTATGTACTTGGATGTGGAAGGGGCATATGCACAACTTCTTCCTTTTCCTTTGGAAATGGACAATGCTAAACACCAGGATTGAAATTTCCTTTGGCGTGCAAAGAGATTTTTTGCATGAAACATTCAATTCTTGCATGAAACCTTTTTTTCACGTGGTTTCCTTGGAAACCCTGTTGGCTTTTGCGTAAGACATGAAAAAATCCATCTCCTTTGGAATGCAAGATCTCTGCACTCAAAAAGAGACCTTACACATAGTGGTAAAATCATTCACTCATCCTGATCACTATCTCCATAGTAGTCCTTCGGGATGGGGTGCATGCACGATTTCCCCAAAAAGGGTCGTTTGAGGCCTCATATGAGATTTTAGTGAAAATATAGGTTCCTAAAATGTCATTTGAAGAATAAATTATACTAATAGTATCCTATAATTCTATAATTATTAATCTAATTAGATTTTATAGAATGTTTGATTTATTTTTCTTCATCAGTTAACACCTCTGATATGGATATCTGTTTATCTTCATTATCAGAATCACTTATTTTTTCCTTGAAACCTATTATTCACACTTTATTCTTGAAGAGGTGGTATTTGCATACAATATTTTATTATATTCCTAGTTTTTTCACACATTTTATAGGTCCTAATTACCAATTTATCATTTCAAGATGATTTCTTATTAGCTTTAACATCTTCAATTATCACAATTTTCTTTCCTTTTATGATTGAAGGTTTTTGATCTTTCTCTATTTTTTTGAGCTTCTCACACAATTCATCGGTGACTATAGATTTCTTTAGTAGATGAAATCAATTTTAATTTTAATTTTTTTGAATCTCACTCTATAATTTATCTCTTCATTTCACAGATTTGTCTCCTTCTTATACAAATATAATATAAACTTCACTCAAGAATTTAATTTTTTTCTTTGTTGATAGTTTACATGACCTATTGGTCACATGATTCTATTTATAATTATCATTCCACATTTATTTAGCAATGATCCCCTTGATTCGTGAATGTTTTATAATAGTGACTTGTTATACCAACATTAGTATGTTTTATGAAAAACCTCCACAATGACAGTAGTATTCTCTAAACCATGATATTCTAGACTAATAGTATTTCTTATTTGATGTATCTTGTTGTTGTATTTTCTAAAAAATATAGATGTTTCTATTTTAGAGGAGTCCTTCATGATAAATTAGTCCACTCTTTCTTTATAGAAGATGATTTATAATTTATTATATTGGTCCTAATTTTTTCAGTATTTCCTCTCAAGACTAAACTATTAGATATTTCTTATATACCATGAGAAAGATTAGGAGTATAAATAACCTATCTCAGTTTACCTTTATTCTTTAATGATGTTGATGATTCACTATTAAGTTCAACTTCTCTTGTTAATTTTTATATCATTTTAGTTAAATCATATTTAGTAGAATGAATCATTTAATTAATCTCATAAAATTCAAAATCTTTATAAGAAATCAATTCACCTAGACCATTCATTATTTACTCATATTTATCTATTTTACCTTTTTAAAATTTCTTCAATAAGTGTTGAATCTTCCTTTCCAATTAGTTTCCCATCAACATTTTTTAACAAGAATTACAACTCATATATCTCCATCTTATATGGAACTATTTATTTAATATATGCCTCCAATTTCTTAAGACATTCATTATTTTTAAATTTGATTTTATTAATTTTTTTCATCAACCTTTTTTTTCTTTCCCTAGTTCCGTATTTTCCACAAGTGTTTCTTTAAGATTTTCTTTTAACATCCATTATAGTTTGGTTCCCTTATCACCTTTATCAAATTCAAATGAGTCATTTGATTTCTTGGATTTTTTCCAAAGTACATGTTATATTCTTATAGGGTCTTCCATGTTATTACACAATAAATATTTATTAAAATTCAACCATTTATCTACTTATCATAATTATCTTCTTGGATGTAAACATATTCTTATGCTTCTTACACTTTTTTCCTACGACTTCTTATCTTATTCATTTTATTCAGTGTCAACATGCTTATTATTTGGATAATCACCGTAAAAACTACCAATACATTAGAAATTCAAAAAATTTAGTGATTCTTTTACTTTTCCTTTATATCTTACCATTTTGAACATTATTGAAAATACATCCAACATTTCAATGATGTTCTATTAGGCTTCCTAATTTTCAAAATAACTTTATTTTTATTCTTCTTTGACTCTGGTTAAACCTTTTATCTTAGATTCAAATTCCATATCATCCATTTCCATGTTCTTCAATTATAGTACATTTATTAATTCAAATGATATGAGAATATTATGAATCTAATTAAATGATAGATATTCTCTATCTTTTAGAGTTGATACCTTTGGATTAAATATATCATGAATTTTTTTCATCAACTTATTTACAATGATTGAGTCATCCATATTCTTGCCAAAAATTTTATACTAATACGGACCTCATTTTTTATTTTAAATTAGTCATCAACACATTCATAATTACCCATTTTTATTTGTTCAAATATTCTTCTCCATATTTGCAAATTATCTTATTTTACATTAATATTTATTTCATAGCTACTTCCCAATTTATCCTAGATACCCTTATTAGTTAGGAGTCCCATTAATTTAGGGTATAACTTTTTAGATAGTGATATCTAGATTGTATTTCGAATATCTCCATCAATATCTATATTCCCTTTTATCTGTATAAGTCATCGGAGAATGCTCATCATTATGTGGAAATACCATTTTAGCTATATCTTTTACTTCCACCCCAAGTGATAGAAGATATTGTGTCATTATATTCCTCAAAGCATGATAGTTATCACCATTAAAAATGGGAACACCCCTTTTGATTACTAAATTCTTGTTCTCCATCCTTATAAGACTTATTGAATATTTAATATGAGACCCTATCTATTATACCACTTGTAGTGTGTGAATTATTATGAGATCACTAAGAGAGGGTGGGGGTGAATTAGTTGTCCTTTTTTTTAAAAAAAATCTATTTTTCAATTCAACATATTTTTCTAGTAAAATCCATAATCCACTCTTCTTGTGTTTGTCCTCCATTCATAGAATGGTGTTTTAAATTTAAGACATAAAATAGAAGGATTTACAAGGTTCCTTATAAAGACCCACTCCTTCTCGTTTTGGTTATTCCCCCCTCCCCCACATAGATTCTACACTATATCAAAAGGTGATTAAAAATAATAACCAGTTATACCCCTAGTTATAAGATATTTATATATGATAGCTCCAATCCACCTCAGCAATTGGTTATACCCCTCAGCTATACATTATTATATAGGGATTGATTATACCCCAAATTAATAATCTTATAGAAAATGGTTGTAAGTACTAGTTGTAGCCATCATATTCAGATAGCTTGATCCACTATAGAAATATATTTTGTTGGTAATCCTCCATGATATTTTTGTACAACACTTTCATACGTACACTTCAAGAACCTTTAAAACATTTTAATCATTCTCAACTATTTATGATCACATGTAACTGATCAGGTGCCTCATTGAAATAATAATCTAGATATTTTTATTTCTTCTTGAAGTCCAAGCATCACTTATATGTGTGAAAGAGGTGCACATACATTCATATGTATTATTTTCTATTAGAATAATACTTGAAAACCCCAATTCACTTATTCTATAATTCTCAAACATCATGCATGTGTGACACATTGCGTGGTCTTCTCAAGAGAATAACCCCAGAACATGTATTGTATTTCTTTATTATATTATGTTTTATTTATCAATATTACTTTAATTCTTAATTTATTTTGATTATTTTTGTTTATTGGAAAACACACTATATTTTGTATGCCCATTTTTTCACTTCGTGGTAAGGATCATGCATATACTTTATCACTTCTATGTTCATTAATGAAAATCCTTTTCATAAACCCATACAAGGGTAAGATAGTTCTTCCTAATGCACACTAATCCTTTGGGAAAGTTCTAGCTTACTGATTTCTTTATTCAAGTCACACTTTCTGTGTTCGCTTCTTCCTTATTACATAAAATAGTGAATCATTCATGAACTTCTTCAAACAAAACAATTACATTGGATACTTGAACTAACTTTATGTAACCCACATAAGTCATCAAAGCTATTTCATGATTTTCATAAAAGTTCATTCACACCTAAAGGGATTCATGGAACCATTTATTCATGAATCTCTCTGAGAGTGATAAAAAAAGTTGAATGTTCATGGGATTATCTTCTTCTTGGTGACAGAAATAATATGTACGGTTCATCTTCTTCATGAATCAAAAGACTTGTGGATTATATCTATTTTTATGTATAAAGATAAGAGAACTTGATATCATCAATAACACCCATGAATGATGTGTTTCTCCTTTTATAGGTGATTATCACCACCTCACCTCATCTTCTATTGTTTTTTCAGGGAACATTATCATGGAGCCAAATATATGAATGTATATTTAAATTTTTGACATGAAAATCCTTTAATTTTAATATTTTTTACCCTGAAAAACAATTCACCTCTTCCACTATGATGAACTCATCACATACATGATTATTATCACATGCTCCTCTTCATTCAAAAGTTAATCCCTTCGATGAATATAGACTACTGAAAATACCACATACAAATTCATTTCCATTTAGATATGAAAACTTATTCATGTTATGTGAATACATGAAAGAAAAATATTTTATGCATGGATGTTTGAAGGATCATTGTCTCATTAACTCAATCACAGAACACCCATGGTTTCCTAGTATTAGTAAACATATGGTTGGCATAAACTATAGTGTATTGGAAATCCTCAAGGAAGCCGAGGTTGTACACAAATCCACTTAATGAACAAAAATATTAGATCAACACAATTGGGAAGCCACAATTTTATCCATATCAGTTTAAGTGATGAAGTTATAATGTAGTGTGTCCCACATCCCAGATCACTTAGAACATTGTTATTCCACTCCTTAATAATAGATCATGCACTAACTATAGCTCATGGAAAGGTAGTGAGGGGTCAACACCTGTATGCACCCATTCACAAATGGGCCTTATAAACTGGTGCCTTCATGGGCTAGCCCACATTCCTCACCATCTTATCTGACCTATCCAGATGCATGCTCACATGGGTGTGTTCATCTTCTGGCATATATATGACCCAAATAATATCTTTCACTGACATGGAAGGCCAGGTCGACTCCTCTCCTATAGTAGACCACCTTGGTCCCACATGAGTAGTATTGGGGGTCCTTTGTTGGCTTGAGATTTGGTCATATTTATTGTGTAATCGCCCCATAAAGTTTTTACCAAATTTAGGAAAATAGATTTTCATGGATAAAAATATAAAATACCAAGCCAAAGAATTATTTATGCAATAAAAACTTATCATAAAAAAATATTGTTCATAGAATTAAAATATTCCTCTTCTTCTCTTCATATAAATAAACATTTTGTTGGTCTTCCATTTATTGTATGCAACATGATATCCAAATCACTTGACTATGAATTATAAACATTAGTTCAAAAATCATCAAATTTATGTAGAGAATATTAAAACACCATTATTACTCATTTAAACTCATCTTATTATATAAAATACATATTTACCCTTATTGGCGTTAAATGTTTTCTCTTCCCATTGGTCTCAAAAATATCCCCTGATGAGTTTTTTTCAATACTCTTAATAATTCAGCATGTCAATATATAAAATCCCTTCCTTTTTAATCTCCACCTCATTGAAAATAAAAACAAATGTGTATTTAGGTGTTCTCAACTGAAATTCTCACTCCTTAAAGAATGGAACCAAATTATCCTTTAAAGCAACGATATTTTTATTAAGTCAACTCTATGTATACATGGGAAACACTATGTATAAAATAAGTGTGTTGTTACTATAGAATCAAAGATTTACCTAAAAATATTTACTTGTAATACCATTCTTAGTATCATTTAACTTCTCAATTTTAGTGGATATCTGACACATAACATAAAAAACACATCAAAAAAATTCAAGTGATTAAAATATTACCCCCTTGTTTTACATCCATTTCAGGATCCATCACTCGTCCTTGAGAAGTATTTTGACATAACCAAAGGATATAATCCTGGGTAATGATCATACCTCATTTTCCGTGTTTCTCACCATGAAATGATACACATTATTCATCATTAATATATAAGTCTTCTCAATTATGAACAACTATTATCCTTCCATTCCTTATATGTCAGTTCATATAAAAGATTAATGAAATAAGGGGTACCAAAAATGTTCTTAGAAAACACAATTACACATTGTGTCTCTTATCAATCTAGACTTATTCATCTTATTATATATCATAGAAAGTGTTTTATATTTTTCCACAACCATCGAAACCTTTGATATGGATGGATTTTCTTCTTCAGTACTACTTTGTACTTGTAACCTTTTCTCTATGATTTCTTCTTGAATAGAAAACATTTTCATATAATATTTGGTACCATACCCATTTTTTCACTCATTTAAAACTTTATAATTTTCATTGAATCATTTTTAGACGACTTATTATCAACTTTAACTTCGTCAATTGTTACCACATTTATTATTATTGACTTAGTGAGTTCCTAATCATTCTTTATTTTTTGAGCTTCAAAAATAATTCAGTAGTGACTATAGATTTCCTAACTACCTGAAATCTTTTTTTATATACATTCTTAGGAATCTAAATCATTAATATATCTCTAAATTTCATATAATTGTGAAATATTTGGACACATAAACCCTAAAATTCATTATAGAATTCAAATTTATTCTCCGGTTATAGCTTAGATGATGTATTGGTCACATTATTCTTTTTATAATTATTTTTATTTATCTGTTTAACATTTATTTCCCTTGATTTAAGTTTACTTTCAAATAATGACATGTTATATCACCATGAATAAAATTTATGACCCATCACTTCACAACATTAATAGTAACATCTAAACATCAATATTTCTAATTTATACTAGTTTTTCTCTAAGGATTTTTATTTCTTTCTTTTCACACACAATGGAGGTTTCTTCTTGCGAGGAAACATTTTGGATGAATTATACCACTTTCCCTTTGTGGAAGATGTTTTCTAATTTATTTTATTGGTCTATATTTTTTCCCTCCTTCCTCTCAACCCTGAACTATTATATATGACATATATACATTATCACATATTAAGAGTATAAATAACCTATCTCAGCTTACCTTTCTTCTCTGCATCTTATATTGATTAACCTTTAAGTACAACTACCCCAGTGAAATATTTTATCATTTTACTTAAATAATTTTGAGTAGTAGGACACATTGACTATATCCAATATAACTCTTCTCTTTCTAAGAAATCCATTCTCCATAATATTTCACCATTTTATCCAAATCATATATATCTAACCAATTTCATTTCTTTTTATCAAAAAGTGTTGAATATTATTTACAACTTATTTTTCTTCAACATTTTACATTTTCCATTAAAGATAAGCTATATTCAAATTACATTTCCCAATTTATTTAGCACATGTCTCCACTTTCTTAAGATGTCCATTATTTTCATAGGGGATTTTATCAGATTATTTTTTCATCCATTTATTTTATTACTTTAGTTTCATTTTGGAAAACGTGTATATTCATGATTTTATTTTAAAATAATTTCTAGTTTAGTTTTCTTACCACCTTAATCATCAACAAATGAGTTATTTGATTTCAAAGAATTTCCTAAAAGAGACATATGATTATTATATGAACTTCCCTATTATTACTCACTACTTGATGATGAAAATTCATCCATTTATCTACTCACCGTATTTCCCATATTGGATGTAAACCTCTTATTATACTTCTTCTACTTTCACATTTTGGAATTCTTATATTCTTTATCTAATTCTGTGTCAATAGCCTTCTTCTTTTGAAAACTACCAAAAAAAAATAACTAATAATTTTTAAATTCAAACATTTGAGTGATATTTTCCATTTTCATTCCATATTACCCTTTTGAGCATTCTTGAAAATATAGAAAGAATTTGACTGAATTCTTTTTCATCAGGCTCATCCTCAAAATAAATTGATTTAGTTCTTCTTTGATTCTTGTTTTAACATTTATCAGGGATTCAAATTCTATATCATCTATTCCATTTTTATCTAATAATATTAATTTTTACAATTTATATGATATGAGAATAATATAAATTTTATATAATGATATATCTTGTCAGTATTCTAGAGTTGCAACCCTTATATAAATACTATTTGGAAAATTGATCATCATATTCGTCACAGTGGTTGAGTCGTGTAATTTCTCACCAAAACATTGGATGCAACTAACAATGAAATTTACTCTTGTAAATTAGTTATCTACAATTTCATAATCCCCAATTTTTATATATTCATATATTCTAATCAATATATTCAAATTAGATTCATGGACATTAATATTTCCTTTACATCTCTTTCTCAGTTTATTCTAAATCCCCATATTAGTGTGGATAGACATCAATTTAGTGTATACAGTTTCTGATAGAGCTATCTAGATTTTATTTTGATCCTTTACCTTCATATCTATCTTCATATTATCTACATAATTCATTAAATAGTTCTCATCCTATGGTAGAAATAGAAAAGTGTCTTAATTTATTAATATTAACCAAAGTGATAGGAGATATGATATCATTATATTCCTCTAACTATGATATTTATTTACATTGAAAATGGAAACAACACTAATATTTACTAAGTTCATGTCCACCATCTTCAAAAGTATTATTGGATATTTTTGAGGAGGCCTTTTCTATAATACCACTTATATATCCCAGATTAGTGTTATATCACTGGGAGGGGGAGTGAGTGAATCATTGATCCCTTCTCTTTTTACAAGTTATTCTTTTTCAGTTCATAATCTGTGGCTGATTACAGGTGTGAACCACTCTTCTTTTTCCTCTCATCCTTACCTTGTAGGATGTTGTAAATCAAATACAAATAAGATAAGGACATACTAGGTTTGTTAAAAATATATAATCCACATTGTGTTGGTTATTCCTTCCAATAAAAATTCTACACCATATTAGAATATTATTGAAAATAGAAACTATTTATTCCCTTAATTTCATGATGGATATATCACATAGCTCAAATCCACCTTCAAAAATTGGTTATACCCCCCCAATTGTTCCTTCTTCTCAAGTGATTGGTTATAACCCCAGTCATAAATCTTCTAAAAAATACTTTTGCCTCCCAAATTAAGCCTTACTCTTCTGATGGATTGATCCACTACTTAAATATATTTTCGTTCCTCTACAAGAGTTATTGATCACACATTATCATTTAAACTTCAAGAATCCTTAAATCTTCTGAGTCTTTCCTAGTTAGTTCTGGTCACCGGTAACCAATCAGTTGCCTTAGTGAAATAGTTCTTAGGCTATTCTTCCTTCCTCTTGAAATCTCAGACTCACATTGATATTCTCAAGTGGTGCATAAAAATTATACTATATTATTTTATGTATGCATAATACTTGAAATATGAATTCAATTGTTATATAATTCTAAAACCTCATACATGTGTAATATAATATATAGTATTCTCAAGAAATAAATCTTATCACGTGTATTTTATTTCATTGTTATATTTTGTGTTATTAGTAAATATTACTTTGACTATTAATGTCTCAAACTTTGTTTACTTTGTTTATTGGGAAATAAATTTTATTCTTCTAGACCACTACATCACATCACATTAAGCCTCATGCATGTATGTTAGCACATGCATTCATATTCATGAAAATCCTTTTCACAAACCTAAATGGGTTTATAATTTTTCTTCCTTATAAAATATACTCCTTTGATAACATGTAATCTTAATGCCTTATTCAAAAAAGTCACACTTTCAATTTCCACTTCTTCATTATTTTGTGTAGAAGGGAATTGGGCAATCAGTTCTTCAATGAACCCAAGTGGATGGGTTGCATGAAATTTATTCATCTAACCCACATGTGTTCTCAATTATTTTTTGCACTTATATAATGAGTTTAAAAACACCTTATGTGATTCACAAAATCAATCCTTGGTGAATATCTTTGAGAGTTATAAACATAATAAAATTCCCACAAAATTCTATTCCCCTTCATGGAATCTAAAATATTATGTGTTCCTCTTCTTCAAGAAACAAAGGTTTCATATATGCTCTCTTATTTTCCTTGAAAAATAAATAGAACTATGTATCAATAAAATCACCTATATATGAGTTACTTATCCTTTTTATTATTATGACAACCACCACATCTCTACTTTTCAAGTCATGTCAAATAGAATTATCACTGAGCCAATGATCTCATCTTATCTAAATATTTTGAGTCCTAATTTCCTTTTTATTTTAATATTAATTAAAATACAAAATTTGTTCCCTCATCCTCCTAAAAAAACACCTCACATTCATTAATATTATCATGAACCCTTGTCATTTGAAACTTGATCCCTTTTATGAATATCGACTTCTTGAAATGGAACCTAAAAATCCATTTTCAATTGGCCATGTTGAATATTTTGAGTTAACCACATGCATATAAGATATATATATTGTGCGTCGAGGTTCAAATGCTCATTGTCTCATTGTATCGGTCACAGAACACCCATGTAAGTCTTTTTTAATCATCAGAAACAATTTACAAACTCCAACATATTGGAAATACATAAGGAAGGTGATGGTAGGATATGGTGTCCCTTAATTATTGTACAACTCAGATAAAAATAATCAGACAACCATGTTTCTATTTATTTATTTAATTGATTGATATGCAGTATAGTGCATCTTTCATCCCACATCACTTAGCAGCTCCTTATGATAATCCTTAATAATTGATCTCATTCCATCTGTTTCTCATGCCAAGAAAGTGGGGGATTAGCACCCACATACTTCCATTCACAAATAAGCCTCAAGATCCATTGCCTTTCCATGTTGTCCCACCCACCAAGCCATTTTTTTCATCCCATCTACATGTCACATGGGCATGTGATCTTGTGGGCCTATACATGGCCCAACACAAACCTTATGCTCCCATGGATGGACAGGTCAACCTTCCCCATAAGGTAGACCACATGGGTCCCACTTTAATGGTATATGGGTCCTTATTTTTCTTTTAAGTTGGCCATATTTTTTTATTAAACTCCCCATAATTGGATTTCCATCTTCTTAAACATAAATTTCCAAGGTTATCAATATAAAATTCTATTCCAAGGTATTATTCATAAAATAAAAACTCATTTTATAAAACTATATTTTTCATGGACTTTATAAATTACACTTCTTATATTTTTGAAAATAAACATTTTCATGGTCTTACACTTATTTTATTAAATTTCCTCTCCTAATCACATTACATTGACATATAAGCATCAATTCAACCATTATCTCATTTATATGGAGAGTATTATTTATTAATGATTATTTACTTCAACTCTCATTATCATCCCTAAAATATATTCAATGATATTGAAATCTAATTAAATCCATGCCCATTAGTCTCAACAAAGGTCTTACATCACTAACCATCACCATGTAATTTTACATCATGAATTAGGGACATCTTTTGCATATATTTAGTTTAACATCATTTATCATAGACTATAAGGTTATATTTTTTTACATCATGTTATGATGATGTTATATTTTGTAGTTTAGAGTCATGCAGAAAAGGAATTTATTTTATTTTAGTTTATGTCTGTAAGACTATGACCATCAAGGGAATGCACTCATCAGCCATGGTGATTTTTTGGTGGAGTGAGAAAAACTTGCATGAATGTGGCATTAGTCTCTAGATTCTATAACCCTATCTAGAAATTTTATACTTACTTCAGGATATAATATTTTAAAATGAATCATTATTCAATCAAATATCCCAAAAATCAATGGCAGATACAATAATTGAGATGATATTTCATAACCACCTCTTGGGAATCCTTATCATTGGATGATCAAGAATTTCATGCTCTAATTCATATGTGAAGTATGTGGAAGCATCCCCATGTTTATAGGAATAAATTTTTTTCCCCGTGAGGGATGAATAGTCTCAAAGCTTTGATACACATTGTGTGTTGTACTCAGGATGTCCACATGGCTAAACTAGAGAATTGGGTATCATTGGATCAAATTTCCATTCATCAATATTCTTCTAGATACAATCCTTGAAGAAAAATCTCCTATCAATTACTATTTTTACAAATCATAGTCAGGGTTATAAGAGGAATGGTCTCTTAAATATTCCTCTTTAAGTACCCTTCTCTTGATCCTCAAGAGATCAACTAAATTATTCTCTATATACATCATGAAAAACCTCATTACATTCTCTAACTGAATGAAGTAAACCTTTATTCTACTATCTCATATAAAAAAATGATAATGATGCTTACCCTATATTCCACATATTTCTAGATTGGCATGGGGACATGGTTGAATTTGGTGTCTTGGAGGTAGTACCTAAATCATGATCAACTCAAGGGAAGATGTTAACAATACATCAGACTATAAATTCACCAAATGAAAGGATGCAAGATATTAAAAATCTAATACCACATAGGTCTAGGGTGAGATGGAACAATATTTAGAATTCACTATGGGAGGGGGTGAAAATTTTGAAAATGCTCCCAACCTTATGAGATTTGGGACTTATTTGTAAAGAGGTTCTCTATAAGTGGATGTTGTTATTTCACTAGGAAGAATATATCCATGAAGTTTCTCAAATATCACTTCCCAGGGAGCCCCATTTTCCTTGTACAACTAAGTGATATATTCTTCATAAAATATGTCCTTGTCATCCTTAAAGAGTTGATAGGATAAATAATGGTTAAAACCATTTCCATTCTCAATGGTGGGACTGGTGGATTACGATAGTAATTCTAAGGAACCAATAGAGCTGCTGAAAGATTAATTAGAGGTATGTTTTGTATCACCATGTTATTTTTCAGTAATTATAAGGGTATACAATTGGAAAAACTACATCACATTATCTAAATGTATAAGTGTTCACACATAGTTATCAAGATGGATCTAATCAAAACTAAGTGATTTTTCATTACACCTAGATAAAACCATATTGATGGAATCATGGTATATTTTTTTGTTCCTCATAAATTGAGTATCCTATTTAGTGGTTTGATGTCTATTTTCTCATTTGGTTGGTCAGTTACTATTTGATTATTTGTTGGTTCAATGCACCTTAGGTATTTTCCAATAGAATTTGACCATCATAAAAAATCAATTTTACTAGAACACTAATTTAAAGGCATTATTATATTGTGTTACCAACATGTTATTATAAGGGAAGTAGTTTGAGTGATCATTATACCATGAATCATCTAGCTTCTGTATTTCTAGAATCATGATCTATTTTTATTCTATTTAAAAGATACAGTACCATGGAACCTAAAAATTATGGAAGAAATAAATTTTACTCTTCTTACTTTTGAGGTCACATCACCTCACCCTTTTTCCTTTAAGGGTGATAGTAGATTCTTCCATTGTCCCTCAGTTCCTTGTCTAGGTTGGTGGTTCTAAATGATCTATTTTCTTTGTTCTTCTTATAAAATTATGTACACGATGTTTTTAATTTTAAACTCTATGAAAACACTGAGATACTTTAGGGGTGACTAATGTTAAAAACTCATCATGTATGGTCTCCACACATATCTCCAATAGTTGTTCCTAAATGTTCTATGTTTCAATGTAATATGTAAAACCCTTAAATATTTCATTTAAATTTATCACTCTCTCATTTTAGTTATTCATAAAATTGGATTGGTCAAGGATAGTAATTTTCCTCAAAATAGAGCTTAATTTTAAGTGGAATTATTAATGGGGATCTTCCCAGCTTGAGATAGACCTAGCATCATGGTTATTAAACCAATAAAAGGTGGCCCCTCTAATGGTTTGTAGAAATTATTTGATCTTGGAAGCCTCTTTTTATTTTGGGGTGACCAAAATTGTTCCACACTAGGAAGTTAAGTGGGTGATTTACTATTCTTGATCATCCATTCCATCAAATATTGAGAATATCTAATTCTTAATGTTCGATGGATGTTGATTAGAATCCACCCATTTGAGATAAAAAAAATCCTCTCTGGTTGCACCTGCTCATATAAACCATTAATGCAATTTATTTTATTGAATAGAAAATCTAGTAGTTTTTGGGATACCACATCCATAATCTGATGTAAGTGACTTTATTGAACTAGAATCCTATTTCCCCCAATAGTGATAACTCATGATAATCAATTAGTGCTACAATTGTTTGAGCAGGTTGATATGATATTATGTTGATGGGGTGGCCTGATTCTACCTATTTAGGTCAATAAATTTTCCCCTGTAAGAGATTTTTAGGTGAGGGAGTCATAGATGGCTTAGGTTGATGAACACACTCAATGCATTTTCCCTTAAAAATTCATCAATGATCTTTTCCTATTCTAAAATTTTTTCCATTGAGAAGATAAATAATCTCTTCTACTAAGATGAACACATCATTATCTGGTGTTGTGTTAGTGATTATTGTTCCCACATATGATTTTTATTCAACATTATCATCATTTGAAACATTAGTCATGCCAATAATGATGACAATTAGTGATGTGAAACATGCAGTATGAATTACATAATACTTTAGAGGAGAAGTATCTATAGTCCTAGCATATTATTTCTCAAATTATTATATAAGAGATGAATCCAAGGTTAAAATGAAAAAAATTCTCTAATCATTGTTATTTGGGGTTCTCCCTCAAATTTCATAGTCTCCAAGGCTAAATTTGATGACTCATTAAGATTTTGTTATGTTGTGATATTGAATTTGTTCTACACCACTATCTGGAAATGAAAATGAGTCTAATAGTTATTTAAATTAGTAGGGATATAGACCTACTATATAGTTTATCTAGTTATCTATCCTTGTTGGGATATCATTTTTTATTCCCTAGTCTATATAACTGGGACACACACAACTTCCAATTCAACTTCCTGTAGAATCGGTGTTATATATTGTTGAAAATTACCATGGTGGATAGGTTATCTCCTAGGTAGATCATGAGTGGATGACATGACACGGTGTGTTTACAATTACACCTCCCTATGATAGATAAGTTATTTTTTACTACACTTTAGGGATATATCCCAAAGTTTTAGGATGTGCTAACAGGGTCCACCTTATCCACAATTGTCTGTAATTTGTAATATATTCTTCAAGGCTTAATCATATGGAGTATTTCACAAGCTTCATCAAAAGTGGGAATGGATTTGCTCATGTATGAAATAGATGTTCTCATGTATGAAATATCGGGTTTGTGGGAAATAAAATATCAGGGTTGTGGAAATAGATGTGCTTATGTATGGAAGTTGCAAGAAATATCAGGGTTGTGGGAAATTGGGGTCTTTTCACACACTTGATTGGCCTTTTAGGTAGCTATGTGTGGTTTAATCCACAATGGGACAAGTCTAGTTTAGTGTTATGGGTGGTATGTCGTGTAATATTTTAGAAATTGAATAGTCTATGTTGTGCACCATCACGAAAGAGAAATTGTTTCATGCATTGGAGATATGTTTTATCTTATGTAGAGCCTCTCTAAATAAGGGGGTGAGCATCAATTTATAGTCTAAATGCCTTGATATGGGTGTGTATGTACTTGGATGTGGAAGGGGAATATGCACAACTTCTTCCTTTTCCTTTGGAAATGGACAATGCTAAACACCAGGATTGAAATTTCCTTTGGCGTGCAAAGAGATTTTTTGCATGAAACATTCAATTCTTGCATGAAACCTTTTTTTTCACGTGGTTTCCTTGGAAACCCTGTTGGCTTTTGCGTAAGACATGAAAAAATCCATCTCCTGTGCAATGCAAGATCTCTGCACTCAAAAAGAGACCTTACACATAGTGGTAAAATCATTCACTCATCCTGATCACTGTCTCCATAATAGTCCTTCGGGATGGGGTGCATGCACGATTTCCCCAAAAAGGGTCGTTTGAGGCCTCATATGAGATTTTAGTGAAAATATAGGTTCCTAAAATGTCATTTGAAGAATAAATTATACTAATAGTATCCTATAATTCTATAATTATTAATCTAATTAGATTTTATAGAATGTTTGATTTATTTTTCTTCATCAGTTAACACCTCTGATATGGATATCTATTTATCTTCATTATCAGAATCACTTATTTTTTCCTTGAAACCTATTATTCACACTTTATTCTTGAAGAGGTGGTATTTTCATACAATATTTTATTATATTCCTAGTTTTTTTCACACATTTTATAGGTCCTAATTACCAATTTATCATTTCAAGATGATTTCTTATTAGCTTTAACATCTTCAATTATCACAATTTTCTTTCCTTTTATGATTGAAGGTTTTTGATCTTTCTCTATTTTTTTGAGCTTCTCACACAATTCATCGGTGACTATAGATTTCTTTAGTAGATGAAATCAATTTTAATTTTAATTTTTTTGAATCTCACTCTATAATTTATCTCTTCATTTCACAGATTTGTCGCCTTCTTATACAAATATAATATAAACTTCACTCAAGAATTTAAATTTTTTCTTTGTTGATAGTTTACATGACCTATTGGTCACATGATTCTATTTATAATTATCATTCCACATTTATTTAGCAATGATCCCCTTGATTCGTGAATGTTTTATAATAGTGACTTGTTATACCAACATTAGTATGTTTTATGAAAAAACTCCACAATGACAGTAGTATTCTCTAAACCATGATATTCTAGACTAATAGTATTTCTTATTTGTTTTTTCTTGTTGTTGTATTTTCAAAAAAAATATAGATGTTTCTATTTTAGAGGAGTCCTTCATGATAAATTAGTCCACTCTTTCTTTATAGAAGATGATTTATAATTTATTATATTGGTCCTAATTTTTTCAGTATTTCCTCTCAAGACTAAACTATTAGATATTTCTTATATACCATGAGAAAGATTAGGAGTATAAATAACCTATCTCAGTTTACCTTTATTCTTTAATGATGTTGATGATTCACTATTAATTTCAACTTCTCTTGTTAATTTTTATATCATTTTAGTTAAATCATATTTAGTAGAATGAATCATTTAATTAATCTCATAAAATTCAAAATCTTTATAAGAAATCAATTCACCTAGACCATTCATTATTTACTCATATTTATCTATTTTACCTTTTTAAAATTTCTTCAATAAGTGTTGAATCTTCCTTTCCAATTAGTTTCCCATCAACATTTTTTAACAAGAATTACAACTCATATATCTCCATCTTATATGGAACTATTTATTTAAGATATGCCTCCAATTTCTTAAGACATTCATTATTTTTAAATTTGATTTTATTAATTTTTTTCATCAACCTTTTTTTTCTTTCCCTAGTTCCGTATTTTCCACAAGTGTTTCTTTAAGATTTTCTTTTAACATCCATTATAGTTTGGTTCCCTTATCACCTTTATCAAATTCAAATGAGTCATTTGATTTCTTGGATTTTTTCCAAAGTACATGTTATATTCTTATAGGGTCTTCCATGTTATTACACAATACATATTTATTAAAATTCAACCATTTATCTACTTATCATAATTATCTTCTTGGATGTAAACATATTCTTATGCTTCTTACACTTTTTTCCTACGACTTCTTATCTTATTCATTTTATTCAGTGTCAACATGCTTATTATTTGGATAATCACCATAAAAACTACAAATACATTAGAAATTCAAAAAATTTAGTGATTCTTTTACTTTTCATTTATATATTACCATTTTGAACATTATTGAAAATACATCCAACATTTCAATGATGTTCTATTAGGCTTCCTAATTTTCAAAATAACTTTATTTTTATTCTTCTTTGACTCTAGTTATACCTTTTATCTTAGATTCAAATTCCATACCATCCATTTCCATGTTCTTGAATTATAGTACATTTATTAATTCAAATGATATGAGAATATTATGAATCTAATTAAATGATAGATATTCTCTATCTTTTAGAGTTGATACCTTTGGATTAAATATATCATGAATTTTTTTCATCAACTTATTTACAATGATTGAGTCATCCATATTCTTGCCAAAAAATTTATACTAATACTGACCTCATTTTTTATATTAAATTAGTCATCAACACATTCATAATTACACATTTTTATTTGTTCAAATATTCTTCTCCATATTTGCAAATTATCTTATTTTACATTAATATTTATTTCATAGCTACTTCCCAATTTATCCTAGATACCCTTATTAGTTAGGAGTCCCATTAATTTAGGGTATAACTTTTTAGATAGTGATATCTAGATTGTATTTCGAATATCTCCATCCATATCTATATTCCCTTTTATCTGTACAAGTCATCGGAGAATGCTCATCATTATGTGGAAATACCATTTTAGATATATCTTTTACTTCCACCCAAAGTGATAGAAGATATTGTGTCATTATATTCCTCAAAGCATGATAGTTATCACCATTAAAAATGGGAACACCCCTTTTGATTACTAAATTCTTGTTCTCCATCCTTATAAGACTTATTGAATATTTCATATGAGACCCTATCTATTATACCACTTGTAGTGCGTGAATTATTATAAGATCACTAAGAGAGGGTGGGGGTGAATTAGTTCTCCTTTTTTTTAAAAAAAATCTATTTTTCAATTCAACATATTTTTCTAGTAAAATCCATAATCCACTCTTCTTGTGTTTGTCCTCCATTCATAGAATGGTGTTTTAAATTTAAGACATAAAATAGAAGGATTTACAAGGTTCCTTATAAAGACCCACTCCTTCTCGTTTCGGTTATTCCCCCCCCCCCACATAGATTCTACACTATATCAAAAGGTGATTAAAAATAATAACCAGTTATACCCCTAGTTATAAGCTATTTATATCTGATAGCTCCAATCCACCTCAGCAATTGGTTATACCCCTCAGCTATACATTATTATATAGGGATTGATTATACCCCAAATTAATAATCTTATAGAAAATGGTTGTACGTACTAGTTGTAGCCATCATATTCAGATAGCTTGATCCACTATAGAAATATATTTTGTTGGTAATCCTCCATGATCTTTTTGTACAACACTTTCATACGTACACTTCAAGAACCTTTACAACATTTTAATCATTCTCAACTATTTATGATCACATGTAACTGATCAGGTGCCTCATTGAAATAATACTCTAGATATTTTTATTTCTTCTTGAAGTCCAAGCATCACTTATATGTGTGAAAGAGGTGCACACACATTCATATGTATTATTTTCTATTAGAATAATACTTGAAACCCCAATTCACTTATTCTATAATTCTCAAACATCATGCATGTGTGACACATTGCGTGGTCTTCTCAAGAGAATAACCCCAGAACATGTATTGTATTTCTTTATTATATTATGTTTTATTTATCAATATTACTTTAATTCTTAATTTATCTTGATTATTTTTGTTTATTGGAAAACACACTATATTTTGTATGCCCATTTTTTCACTTCGTGGTAAGGATCATGCATGTACTTTATCACTTCTATGTTCATTAATGAAAATCCTTTTCATAAACCCATACAAGGGTAAGATAGTTCTTCCTCATGCACACTAATCCTTTGGGAAAGTTCTAGCTTACTGATTTCTTTATTCAAGTCAAACTTTCTGTGTTCGCTTCTTCCTTATTACATAAAATAGTGAATCATTCATGAACTTCTTCAAACAAAACAATTACATTGGATACTTGAACTAACTTTATGTAACCCACATAAGTCATCAAAGCTATTTCATGATTTTCATAAAAGTTCATTCACACCTAAAGGGATTCATGGAACCATTTATTCATGAATCTCTCTGAGAGTGATAAAAAAAAGTTGAATGTTCATGGGATTATCTTCTTCTTGGTGACAGAAATAATATGTACGGTTCATCTTCTTCATGAATCAAAAGACTTGTGGATTATATCTATTTTTATGTAGAAAGATAAGAGAACTTGATATCATCAATAACACCCATGACTGATGTGTTTCTCCTTTTATAGGTGATTATCACCACCTCACCTCATCTTCTATTGTTTTTTCAGGGAACATTATCATGGAGCCAAATATATGAATGTATATTTAAATTTTTGACATGAAAATCCTTTAATTTTAATATTTTTTACCCTGAAAAACAATTCACCTCTTCCACTATGATGAACTCATCACATACATGATTATTATCACATGCTCCTCTTCATTCAAAAGTTAATCCCTTCGATGAATATAGACTACTAAAAATACCACATACAAATTCATTTCCATTTAGATATGAAAACTTATTCATGTTATGTGAATACATGAAAGAAAAATATTTTATGCATGGATGTTTGAAGGATCATTGTCTCATTAACTCAATCACAGAACACCCATGGTTTCCTAAGATCAGAAAACATATGGTTGGCATAAACTATAGTGTATTGGAAATCCTCAAGGAAGCCGAGGTTGTACACAAATCCACTTAATGACCAAAAATATTAGATCAACACAATTGGGAAGCCACAATTTTATCCATATCAGTTTATGTGATGAAGTTATAATGTATTTTGTCCCACATCCCAGATCACTTAGAACATTGTTATTCCACTCCTTAATAATAGATCATGCACTAACTATAGCTCATGGAAAGGTAGTGAGGGGTCAACACCTGTATACACCCATTCACAAATGGGCCTTATAAACTGGTGCCTTCATGGGCTAGCCCACATTCCTCACCATCTTATCTGACCTATCCAGGTGCATGCTCACATGGGTGTGTTCATATTCTGGCATATGTATGACCCAAATAATATCTTTCACTGCCATGGAAGGCCAGGTCGACTCCTCTCCTATAGTAGACCACCTTGGTCCCACATGAGTAGTATTGGGGGTCCTTTGTTGGCTTGAGAGTTGGTCATATTTACTGTGTAATCGCCCCATAAAGTTTTTACCAAATTTAGGAAAATAGATTTTCATGGATAAAAATATAAAATACCAAGCCAAAGAATTATTTATGCAATAAAAACTTATCATAAAAAAATATTGTTCATAGAATTAAAATATTCCTCTTCTTCTCTTCATATAAATAAACATTTTCTTGGTCTTCCATTTATTGTATGCAACATGATCTCCAAATCACTTGACTATGAATTATAAACATTAGTTCAAAAATCATCAAATTTATGTAGAGAATATTAAAACACCATTATTACTCATTTAAACTAATCTTATTATATAAAATACAAATTTACCCTTATTGGCGTTAAATGTTTTCTCTTCCCATTGGTCTCAAAAATATCCCCTGATGAGTTTTTTTCAATACTCTTAATAATTCAGCATGTCAATATATAAAATCCCTTCCTTTTTAATCTCCACCTCATTGAAAATAAAAACAAATGTGTATTTAGGTGTTCTCAACTAAAATTCTCACTCCTTAAAGAATGGAACCAAATTATCCTTTAAAGAAACGATATTTTTATTAAGTCAACTCTATGTATACATGGGAAACACTATGTATAAAATAAGTGTGTTGTTACTATAGAATCAAAGATTTACCTAAAAATATTTACTTGTAATACCATTCTTAGTATCATTTAACTTCTCAATTTTAGTGGATATCTGACACATAACATAACAAACACATCAAAAAAATTCAAGTGATTAAAATATTACCCCCTTATTTTACATCCATTTCAGGATCCATCACTCGTCCTTGAGAAGTATTTTGACATAACCAAAGGATATAATCCTGGGTAATGATCATACCTCATCTTCCGTGTTTCTCACCATGAAATGATACACATTATTCATCGTTAATATATAAGTCTTCTCAATTATGAACAACTATTATCCTTCCATTCCTTATATGTCAGTTCATATAAAAGATTAATGAAATAAGGGGTACCAAAAATGTTCTTAGAAAACACAATTACACATAGTGTCTCTTATCAATCTAGACTTATTTATCTTATTATATATCATAGAAAGTGTTTTATATTTTTCCACAACCATCGAAACTTTTGATATGGATGTGTTTTCTTCTTCAGTACTACTTTGTACTTGTAACCTTTTCTCTATGATTTCTTCTTGAATAGATAACATTTTCATATAATATTTGGTACCATACCCATTTTTTCACTCATTTCAAACTTTATAATTTTCATTGAATCATTTTTAGACGACTTATTATCAACTTTAACTTCGTCAATTGTTACCACATTTATTATTATTGAATTAGTGAGTTCCTAATCATTCTTTATTTTTTGAGCTTCAAAAATAATTCAGTAGTGACTATAGATTTCCTAACTACCTGAAATCTTTTTTTATATACATTCTTAGGAATCTCAATCATTAATATATCTCTAAATTTCATATAATTGTGAAATATTTGGACACATAAACCCTAAAATTCATTATAGAATTAAAATTTATTCTCCGGTTATAGCTTAGATGATGTATTGGTCACATTATTCTCTTTCTAATTATTTTTATTTATCTGTTTAACATTTATTTCCCTTGGTTTAAGTTCACTTTAAAATAATGACATGTTATATCACCATGAATAACATTTATGACCCATCACTTCACAACATTAATAGTAACATCTAAACATCAATATTTCTAATTTATACTAGTTTTTCTCTAAGGATTTTTATTTCTTTCTTTTCACACACAATGGAGGTTTCTTCTTGCGAGGAAACATTTTGGATGAATTATACCACTTTCCCTTTGTGGAAGATGTTTTCTCATTTATTTTATTGGTCTATATTTTTTCCCTCCTTCCTCTCAACCCTGAACTATTATAGATGACATATATACATTATCACATATTAAGAGTATAAATAACCTATCTCAGCTTACCTTTCTTCTCTGCATCTTATATTGATTAACCTTTAAGTACAACTACCCCAGTGAAATATTGTATCAATTTACTTAAATAATTTTGAGTAGTAGGACACATTGACTATATCCCATATAACTCTTCTCTTTCTAAGAAATCCATTCTCCATAATATTTCACCATTTTATCCAAATCATATATATCTAACCAATTTCATTTCTTTTTATCAAAAAGTGTTGAATATTATTTACAACTTATTTTTCTTCAACATTTTACATTTTCCATTAAAGATAAGCTATATTCAAATTACATTTCCCAATTTATTTAGCACATGTCTCCACTTTCTTAAGATGTCCATTATTTTCATAGGGTATTTTATCAGCTTATTTTTTCATCCATTTATTTTATTACTTTAGTTTCATTTTGGAAAACGTGTATGTTCATGATTTTATTTTAAAATACTTTCTAGTTTAGTTTTCTTACCACCTTAATCATCAAAAAATGAGTTATTTGATTTCAAAGAATTTCCTAAAAGAGAGATATGATTATTATAGGAACTTCCCTATTATTACTCACTACTTGATGATGAAAATTCATCCATTTATCTACTCACCGTATTTCCCATATTGGATGTAAACCTCTTATTATACTTCTTCTACTTTCACATTTTGGAATTCTTATATTCTTTATCTAATTCTGTGTCAATAGCCTTCTTCTTTTGAAAACTACCAAAAAAAATAACTAATAATTTTTAAATTCAAACATTTGAGTGATATTTTCCATTTTCATTCCATATTCCCCTTTTGAGCATTCTTGAAAATATAGAAAGAATTTGACTGAATTCTTTTTCATCAGGCTCATCCTCAAAATAAATTGATTTAGTTCTTCTTTGATTCTTGTTTTAACATTTATTAGGGATTCAAATTCTATATCATCTATTCCATTTTTATCTAATAATATTAATTTTTACAATTTATATGATATGAGAATAATATAAATTTTATATAATGATATATCTTGTCAGTATTCTAGAGTTACAACCCTTATATAAATACTATTTGGAAAATTGATCATCATATTCGTCACAGTGGTTGAGTCGTGTAATTTCTCACCAAAACATTGGATGCAACTAACAATCAAATTTACTCTTGTAAATTAGTTATCTACAATTTCATAATCCCCAATTTTTATATATTCATATATTCTAATCAATATATTCAAATTAGATTCATGGACATTAATATTTCCTTTACATCTCTTTCTCAGTTTATTCTAAATCCCCATATTAGTGTGGATAGACATCAATTTAGTGTATACAGTTTCTGATAGAGCTATCTAGATTTTATTTTGATCCTTTACCTTCATATCTATGTTCATATTATCTACATAATTCATTAAATAATTCTCATCCTATGGTAGAAATAGAAAAGTGTCTTAATTTATTAATATTAACCAAAGTGATAGGAGATATGATATCATTATATTCCTCTAACTATGATATTTATTTACATTGAAAATGGAAACAACACTAATATTTACTAAGTTAATGTTCACCATCTTCAAAAGTATTATTGGATATTTTTGAGGAGGCCTTTTCTATAATACCACTTATATAACCCAGATTAGTGTTATATCACTGGGAGGGGGAGTGAGTGAATCATTTATCCCTTCTCTTTTTACAAGTTATTCTTTTTCAGTTCATAATCTGTGGCTGATTACAGGTGTGAACCACTCTTCTTTTTCCTCTCATCCTTACCTTGTAGGATGTTGTAAATCAAATACAAATAAGATAAGGACATACTAGGTTTGTTAAAAATATATAATCCGCATTGTGTTGGTTATTCCTTCCAATTAAAATTCTACACCATATTAGAATATTATTTAAATTAGAAACTATTTATTCCCTTAATTTCATGATGGATATATCACATAGCTCAAATCCACCTTCAAAAATTGGTTATACCCCCCCAATTGTACCTTCTTCTCAAGTGATTGGTTATAACCCCAGTCATAAATCTTCTAAAAAATACTTTTGCCTCCCAAATTAAGCCTTACTCTTCTGATGGATTGATCCACTACTTAAATATATTTTCGTTCCTCTACAAGAGTTCTTGATCACACATTATCATTTAAACTTCAAGAATCCTTAAATATTCCGAGTCTTTCCTAGTTAGTTCTGGTCACCGGTAACCAATCAGTTTCCTTAGTGAAATAGTTCTTAGGCTATTCTTCCTTCCTCTTGAAATCTCAGATTCATATTGATATTCTCAAGTGGTGCATAAAAATTATACTATATTATTTTATGTATGCATAATACTTGAAATATGAATTCAATTGTTATATAATTCTAAAACCTCATACATGTGTAATATAATATATAGTATTCTCAAGAAATAAATCTTATCAGATGTATTTTATTTCATTGTTATATTTTGTGTTATTAGTAAATATTACTTTTACTATTAATGTCTCAAACTTTGTTTACTTTGTTTATTGGGAAATAAATTTTATTCTTCTAGACCACTACATCACATCACATTAAGCCTCATGCATGTATGTTAGCACATGCATTCATATTCATGAAAATCCTTTTCACAAACCTAAATGGGTTTAGAATTTTTCTTCCTTATAAAATATAATCCTTTGATAACATGTAATCTTAAAGCCTTCTTCAAAAAAGTCACACTATCAATTTCCACTTCTTCATTATTTTGTGTATAAGGGAATTGGCCAATCAGTTCTTCAATAAACCCAAGTGGATGGGTTGCATGAAATTTATTCATCTAACCCACATGTGTTCTCAATTATTTTTTGCACTTATCTAATGAGTTTAAAAACACCTTATGTGATTCAAAAAATCAATCCTTGGTGAATATCTTTGAGAGTTATAAACATAATAAAATTCCCACAAAATTCTATTCCCCTTCATGGAATCTAAAATATTATGTGTTCCTCTTCTTCAAGAAACAAAGGTTTCATATATGCTCTCTTATTTTCCTTGAAAAATAAATAGAACTATGTATCAATAAAATCACCTACATATGAGTTACTTATCCTTTTTATTATTATGACAACCACCACATCTCTACTTTTCAAGTCATGTGAAATAGAATTATCACTGAGCCAATGATCTCATCTTATCTAAATATTTTGAGTCCTAATTTCCTTTTTATTTTAATATTAATTAAAATAAAAAATTTGTTCCCTCATCCTCCTTAAAAAACACCTCACATACATTAATATTATCATGAACCCTTGTCATTTGAAACTTGATCCCTTTTATGAATATCGACTTCTTGAAATGGAACCTAAAAATCCATTTTCAATTGGCCATGTTGAATATTTTGAGTTAACCACATGCATATAAGATATATATATTGTGTGTCGAGGTTCAAATGCTCATTGTCTCATTATATCGGTCACAGAACACCCATGTAAGTCTTTTTTAATCATCAGAAACAATTTACAAACTCCAACATATTGGAAATACATAAGGAAGGTGATGGTAGGAGATGGTGTCCCTTAATTATTGTACAACTCAGATAAAAATAATCAGACAACCATGTTTCTATTTATTTATTTAATTGATTGATATGCAGTATAGTGCATCTTTCATCCCACATCACTTAGCATCTTTTTATGATAATCCTTAATAATTGATCTCATTCCATCTGTTTCTCATGCCAAGAAAGTGGGGGATTAGCACCCACATACTTCCATTCACAAATGAGCCTCAAGATCAATTGCCTTTCCATGTTGTCCCACCCACCAAGCCATTTGTTTCATCCCATCTACATGTCACATGGGCATGTGATCTTGTGGGCCTATACATGGCCCAACACAAACCTTATGCTCCCATGGATGGATAGGTCAACCTTCCCCATAAGGTAGACCACATGGGTCCCACTTTAATGGTATATGGGTCCTTGTTTTGCTTTCAAGTTGGCCATATTTTTTTATTAAACTCCCCATAATTGGATTTCCATCTTCTTAAACATAAATTTCCAAGGTTATCAATATAAAATTCTATTCCAAGGTATTATTCATAAAATAAAAACTCATTTTATAAAACTATATTTTGCATGGACTTTATAAATTACACTTCTTATATTTGTGAAAATAAACATTTTCATGGTCTTACACTTATTTTATTAAATTTCTTCTCCTAAGCACATTACATTGACATATAAGCATCAATTCAACCATTATCTCATTTATATGGAGAGTATTATTTCTTAATGATTATTTACTTCAACTCTCATTATCATCCCAAAAATATATTCAATGATACTGAAATCTAATTAAATCCATGTCCATTAGTCTCAACAAAGGTCTTACATCACTAACCATCACCATTTAATTTAACATCATGAATTAGGGACATCTTTTGAATATATTTAGTTTAACATCATTTATCATAGACTATAAGGATATATTTTTTTACATCATGTTATGATGATGTTATATTTGGTAGTTTAGAGTCATGTAGAAAAAGAAATTTATTTTATTTTAGTTTATGTCTGTAAGACTATGACCATCAAGGGAGTGCACTCATCAGCCATGGTGATTTTTTTTGGAGTGAGAAAAACTCGCATGAATGTGGCATTAGTCTCTAGATTCTATAACCCTATCTGGAAATTTTATACGTACTTCAGGATATAATATTTTAAAATGAATCATTATTCAATCAAATATCCCAAAAATCAATGGCAGATACAATAATTGAGATGATATTTCATAACCACCTCTTGGGAATCCTTATCATTGGATGATCAAGAATTTCATGCTCTAATTCATATGTGAAGTATGTGGAAGCATCCCCATGTTTATAGGAATAAATTTTTTCCCCATGAGGGATGAATGGTCTCAAAGCTTTGATACACATTGTGTGTTGTACTCAGGATGTCCACATGGCTAAACTAAGGAATTGGGTATCATTGGATCAAATTTCCATTCATCAATATTCTTCTAGAGACAATCCTTGAAGAAAAATCTCCTATCGATTATTATTTTTACAAATCATGGTCAGGGTTATAAGAGGAATGGTCTCTTAAATATTCCTCTTTAAGTACCCTTCTCTTGATCCTCAAGAGATCAACTAAATTATTCTCTATATACATCATGAAAAACCTCATTACATTCTCTGACTGAATGAAGTAAACCTTTATTCTACTATCTCATATAAAAAAATGATAATGATGCTTCCCCTATATTCCACATATTTCGAGATTGGCATGGGGACGTGTTTGAATTTGGTGTCTTGGAGGTAGTACCTAAATCATGATCAACTCAAGGGAAGATGTTAACAATACATCAGACTATAAATTCACCAAATGAAAGGATGTAAGATATTAAAAATCTAATACCACATAGGTCTAGGGTGAGATGGAACAATATTTAGAATTCACTATGGGAGGGGGTGAAAATTTTGAAAATGCTCCCAACCTTATGAGATTTTGGACTTATTTGTAAAGAGGTTCTCTATAAGTGGATGTTGTTATTTCACTAGGAAGAATATATGCATGAAGTTTCTCAAATATCACTTCCCAGGGAGCCCCATTTTCCTTGTACAACTAAGTGATATATTCTTCATAAAATATGTCCTTGTCATCTTTAAAGAGTTGATAGGATAAATAATGGTTAAAACCTTTTCCATTCTCAATGGTGGGACTGGTGGATTACGATAGTAATTCTAAGGAACCAATAGAGCTGCTGAAAGATTAATTAGAGGTATGTTTGGTATCACCATGTTATTTTTCAGTAATTATAAGGGTATACAATTGGAAAAACTACATCACATTATCTAAATGTATAAGTGTTCACACATCGTTATCAAGATGGCTCTAATCAAAACTAAGTGATTTTTCATTACACCTAGATAAAACCATATTGATGGAATCATGGTATATTTTTTTGTTCCTCATAAATTGAGTATCCTATTTAGTGGTTTGATGTCCATTTTCTCATTTGGTTGGTTAGTTACTATTTGATTATTTGTTGGTTCAATGCACCTTAGGTATTTTCCAATAGAATTTGACCATCATAAAAAATCAATTTTACTAGAACACTAATTTAAAGGCATTATTAGATTGTGTTGCCAACATGTTATTATAAGGGAAGTAGTTTGAGTGATCATTATACCATGAATCATCTAGCTTCTGTATTTCTAGAATCATGATCTATTTTTATTCTATTTAAAAGATACAGTACCATGGAACCTAAAAATTATGGAAGAAATAAATTTTACTCTTCTTACTTTTGAGGTCACATCACCTCACCCTTTTTCCTTTAAGGGTGATAGTAGATTCTTCCATTGTCCCCCAGTTCCTTGTCTAGGTTGGTGGTTCTAAATGATATATTTTCTTTGTTCTTCTTATAAAATTATGTACACGATGTTTTTAATTTTAGACTCTATGAAAATACTGAGATACTTTAGGGGTGACTAATGTTAAAAACTCATCATGTATGGTCTCCACACATATCTCCAATAGTTGTTCCTAAATGTTCTATGTTTAATGGAATATGTAAAACCCTTAAATATTTCATTTAAATTTATCACTCTCTCATTTTAGTTATTCATAAAATTGGATTGGTCAAGGATAGTAATTTTCCTCAAAATAGAGCTTAATTTTAAGTGGAATTATTAATGGGGATCTTCCCAGCTTGAGATAGACCTAGCATCATGGTTATTAAACCAATAAAAGGTGGCCCCTCTAATGGTTTTTAGAAATTATTTTATCTTGGAAGCCTCTTTTTATTTTGGGGTGACCAAAATTGTTCCACACTAGGAAGTTAAGTGGGTGATTTACTATTCTTCATCATCCATTACATCAAATATTGAGAATATCTAATTCTTAATGTTCGATGGATGTTGATTAGAATCCACCCATTTGAGATAAAAAAATCCTCTCTGGTTGCACCTTCTCATATCAACCATTAATGCAATTTATTTTATTGAATAGAAAATCTAGTAGTTTTTGGGATACCGCATCCATAATCTGATGTAAGTGACTTTCTTGAACTAGAAGCCTATTTCCCCCAATAGTGATAACTCATGATAATCGATTAGTTCTGCAATTGTTTGATCAGGTTGATATGATATCATGTTGATGGGGTGGCCTGATTCTACCTATTTAGGTCAATAAATTTTCCCCTGTAAGAGATTTTTAGGTGAGGGAGTCATCGATGTCTTAGGTTGATGAACACACTCAATGCATTTTCCCTTAAAAAATTCATCAATGATATTTTCCTATTATAAATTTTTTTTCATTGAGAAGATAAATAATCTCTTCTACTAAGATGAATGCATCATTATCTGGTGTTGTGTTAGTGATTATTGTTCCCACATACGATTTTTATTCAACATTATCATCATTTGAAACATTAGTCATGCCAATAATGATGACAATTAGTGATGTGAAACATGCAGTATGAATTACATAATCCTTTAGAGGAGAAGTATCTATAGTCCTAGCATATTATTTCTCAAATTATTATATAAGAGATGAATCCAAGGTTAAAATGAAAAAATTCTCTAATCATTGTTATTTGGGGTTCTCCCTCAAATTTCATAGTCTCCAAGGATAAATTTGATGATTCATTAAGATTTTGTTATGTTGTGATATTGAATTTGTTCTACACCACTATCTGGAAATGAAAATGAGTCTAATAGTTATTTAAATTAGTAGGGATATAGACCTACTATATAGTTTATCTGGTTATCTATCCTTGTTGGGATATCATTTTTTATTCCCTAGTCTATATAACTGGGACACACACAACTTCCAATTCAACTTCCTGTAGAATCGGTGTTATATATTGTTGAAAATTACCATGGTGGATAGGTTCTATCCTAGGTAGATCATGAGTGGATGACATGACATGGTGTGTTTACAATTACACCTCCCTATGATAGATAAGTTATTTTTTACTACACTTTAGGGATATATCCCAAAGATTTAGGATGTGCTAACAGGGGCCACCTTATCCACAATTGTCTGTAATTTGTAATATATTCTTCAAGGATTAATCATATGGAGTATTTCACAAGCTTCATCAAAAGTGGGAATGGATTTTTTGGGATGGTAATCGAGTACCTTTGTGTTCACGAATTTTTTTTGGATGCTCTAGGTTAGTGACATTGTACAATGGGGAAACTAGGAACTGGCGTTTTGGGATATCAAATCTTATGTTTGAAATGTTGGTTGGGTTCAGATAGTGGATTCAGGTTTCCTATGAGTGCTACTATATTTTCTAGTAATCATGGTATTAAATGGTGAATTTTATTAAAAAATTTAAATTTCATTGAGTCTATAAGTTCTTGAATAGGAAACATAAATGAGAAAACTATAAATGTGGCATCACAAATAAGAGTGCATGGTTGATATAACACTTTCATAGTAGAAGATTTAATGAGGGGTTCAACATTTTTATTTGTTTTCTTATACATGAAAAAAATATCCCAATTGGAAAAGTATAATTAATCCCCTTTAATATGTGAAAGGGTTGGCACAATTTATGGATTCAAATCAGGTTTACTATTTCTATTTCTAATGGAACCTTTGGATGCACTCCTGTATCTATGAAGGTTCGTCATGAATATTTATGAAGGAATGCTTTCCAAATTTGATGGTTATTGGGTTTTTTGGCCAGTGAACCATAGGAATGCACGTTGGTCAAAGGGATGTTAGGTTGGGAACACCACCCCTTTTCGGGGATTATTTCCTACTCAAGGACTCTCTTATATATTTTGGACATATTCATGAATAATTATCAAATACTAGTGAGAGACTACCTAACACATGCCAATGATCTAATTAAAACCATATGGATAGGTGAACACCTCAGTGTATTAGAGGTTCTTCTTATTTCTCTCATTATTTTGTGATTATTTGGTCAAAATATGACTATTCGAGATCTTTTTAGTTTATCATTATCCAAGGATGTGATATGTGTTGTGGATTTGGGATACGTAATTTGAGAGGGATTTCTATGTATCCCTATGAAGGGAATCAGAAACTATGTAGTTCAATGAAACTTAACAGGGAACATCATATCATTTATGGTTATACGAAAGGAATTGTACATGAAATTTAATTTAATGTGGGTAGGATACTAGGATAAATTTTTCTATCAATTTTTGGTTAGGAAATTACCCAAGAGTGACCTTTTCTAGTTTTTCATGTCTGTAGGTAACTAAATATGAGAAGGAATAAATCATCTATGTCTCATCACTAGAGGAATCCATAGCTTGTTACAATATAAGGATGAATTTACCTACACTCATCAGTATAAAGAGGTATTATGATCGTCACATATGAGGTAGCTATCCGGGGTTTGGGATTACACTGAATATGAGGCTCCTGTATTGGAAGACAAAAAATGAGTATCTCAAATATGGGTGATATGGGTCATGTTATGTATGTCACATAAATAAATGAATGTTTTGTAAACATTGGGATTAAAACATAGAGAAGCATGCTATGTATCAGTGTTAAAAATAATCAAGGCCCATATAGTTTAGGGGACATAATTTAATGTCTCATATAAGGGTTGATCTATGAAGTTTAACATTTTATGGTAAATAACTGTTCTATATAGCTTAATTTCATTAATATTAGGCATTATTGTGACCCATTTGATGCATATCAAGTATGATAATAGAATGATAAACTAAACTACTAATCCCACATGATTTATTCTTGGTGTGAGAAACAAGAGATGGAAGATCAGTCATATTACATTGGAGAGAAAATTAAGAGACTTGGTGGGGATTACGTATGAGATGCCCTTAGGTTCATTTGTTATGAAAGGGAATAATGAGCTTACCTAACATACATGTCCTAATTAGTGATTAGGGTTGAGATATGTTTTTGGTATTAAACCTTGGAGGATTACCATGTTAATTAAACCTTTCTATTATTATCAATGTAGGAATATAATGTATTGTAACATCGTAGCCCTGATACCACTATATCAGTGCCCCAATATGGTTCACCACATGACTACAAGAAGGCCTTCTCCTATTCTAGAGGTAGTCAACCTGTATTGTGGGTAAATTATGGAATTGTGGGGAAACTATACCCCCCATATTAGAGTTTTAATTAATAATATAAATAACAAAAAAAATCACAATAAAATGCATGAAAAAAAATAAACTAACATGTCATGATAAAATATAAAATTAAATGTAATAAAGTCTTAAATAACCATGAGATACATACAACTGAATTCCCATACAGAAAGTTACATAACATAATTGAATAAAATAAACCAATAAAAATACTCCACAATATCTTTGAGCCAAATATCATCTAGTCTATTAATACAATTGATCTATCCTTTCCAATCATGAAACACTCATACCAAGCCACATATCGAAGCTATTCCAATAATAAACATATGAGAAATTATTAGGTACCCATTTTTCATGGAGACTTGAGCAGGGTGTGAGTTCAACTTACTAAGCCACCAACAATGGTGTCAAAAGAAAATATCATCCCGTATAACTATTAATGTAGATAAAAAATGGATAAATAAATTTTATTGAAAATAATTACCTCAAATAATACAACTTCTTATTTGGTGACATATAGGACATCAGGTTCCAAGGAGACACTCAGGCCATACCAAATTTTATCGACCCAAAGTGGTAGCCTAAATTATAAAACAGTGGGTAATAGATACCATAAATCAAGATATATTTTACCATACATATTATGTCTCATGAAAGAATAAAAAAATATTTGGTTCTCCCATCATCATATGGGAAATTTCATGTCTGACATCCAGAACCATATATCATAAAAATAGTTCCCATAGCATCATTCCAATTCCTATTCTTAAATTTAGACAAGTAGTTTTCATAGCATCAGTCTACTAACTTCTCATACATTTAAAACAATATTTCCTAAATCTTAATTCCAACACTATATACCAAAAATGAATAGAATATTTCCAAAATCCAATTCCATATGGTATTCCTGCTTACATAGTTCCCTAGTCTTACACTTAAACCATAAATCATACTATCAGTTCCCATAGACTCAATTTGATGCCTAGTCCACAATATACTACATCTTCCTAGAGCATTATTTTTACACATAACCCATACCATTTAATAATAGTCTATGTAGAATCATTCCAATACTTAAATAATTCATCATTTCTCAAACTACTACGTTTCATCATCTTACACTTACAATTCATTTGAAAAACTACAAAAAATCTATTTTCCAACCATTTTCATTAATAAAGTTACCTATGGACCATAACAAGAAAACAAGGTTAAATCCATTATATATATAAAATTCTTTTACACTATTATCAAGGGATTACACATAGGGGAAAAACACACACAATTCAAATAAACATTTGAAATCTATTTATAAACACCTTTTTATAGACTACTTAGAACTCAATACCTCATTTCAAAATATGATCCATTTAAAAACATAGATTACCACTCAAGTCCTCTAGACCTCCCCCAAAGCACCCAAAATGGGGTCAAAACCTCACAAACGTGATAAGAACCATTTCAAAATCCCCATGTAATTTTAAAAAATCATAAAACATGAAAACAATCCATTTTATCCTATTACAAGTCATAAATATTTTTTAAAACATTCTATACATTTTCCATTTAGGTATTTAATTAGGCCAGCCAATGAGCTTAACTAGGTTAATCTCGTGACCCAACTATGTTTCCCCTTAAAAAACACATTTCCAAGAATGGAACATCCCATGGGTGTCTGTAAGTTCGTTCTTATAATCACTACTAGATTTGATGAGATCCCGGGAAGATATAAGGTAACAAAATAAATCCTATAGCCTTTAACATTAACCTAGGAAGAAAACATGCCACATAAGATATTTAAGACACAAACTTCATACACATGAAAATAAATTATAAAGACTATGGGCAAAGCTCAAACAACACCTAACTCATCATGAATCATTCTATAATATTTCCAAAGTTAGGAAACCTTAATAAGGGCCTACCAAAGTCTCATCTAAACTCATCGACATCCAACCAAGTTCACCAAAACCACATAGAATCTAACCTCCAAAAACGAAAATAAATTATTTATATCAATTATAATTAATTTATAAATCATCTTTGGAATTGATATATTTTTTATCAACTCATAGATTCATCATAACACAACAAAATAGAATCCATCCACTCACAAAATCCCCATTGGATAACACCAACTGAATTTTAGGAAAAATACCTAAGTGGTCAAACTATTTACAAGGTTAATAAAAAAATTGATGGAAACAATAAAAAATATTCATGAATTAATACCTTAATGACGCTCCAAGAAATGACATTAAGAATTAATATTGGCATCTCATATACATTATCCGATTAAAGGCCCCATGAGAAACGGATGATTCCACCATGCTCCAGTGGTGTCATAAATAAATCCTAAAATAGAGAACTCCAAATGGATGAGGAGTAAGAATAAGTGGAATAGAAGTCATAATATTGTAATAAAACTCCTAAAAAATCTGTAATACCTATAAAAACACCCAAAATAAAGTGGTTGGAAAAGTAGAAAGGGTTTGTAAAAACCCTTAGTCCGTGCACACTTAATGAGGAAGAAAGAGGAGAAGTACTAATACCACAATGGGTATTTTGGTAAAATCCCCATTTTAATAAATTTTTGGGCAACCTCATAGTTTGGCCACATAGTTTTTCAAACCATGCACCAACCTTGTAGTTGGCCCTATCTAAATCCAACCCATCTATACTTTTATCCAAACCATCTGCCAACATGCTTTCTCCGCTACCCATTCCCTGGTATACAAAATCAATGTAGTGGAAATTTACATATACCATGCACTAACTATATTCCAGCTTCTAGATCACCTTCCCAACTCACATGGATTTCCCATAAACCCCACATAGTTTTCCATAATTTTGTGGTCCTTATTTAGTATAACCATGATTAGTTCAGAATAAACTACAAACTCCCTGACCTTCAAGGTGTCTCATGGTTTCTCCTAAACCATGCATAGTAAACGGTTTACTGTGGCTAGAAAACTCTATATATTCAGAAACATTATCTAAAGACTCTAAATCTCATCTGAACACATGAGGTACCTCTCAACCATCATTACTCATCCAAAAATCACTTTGTGGCATTTCAACTCTTGGAATTTTATTAATACACTATAAATTTCATTCTAAGTATTGATTCAAAATTTAACCCACCTAGTAAATGAAAATTCCAATTCATTCTAGAATTTTATACTTGTACAAACACAAGATCTTACAACCTCCCCACTAGAATAATTCTCATCCTTGAGAAGTCCCAGTTCTCATTCATCTTCACCACCCAAGCTACATAGATCACCAGTATAACCCATGGCCTTGTTCAAATTCAATAAACATGAGACACTACCAAAGTATAACCTCCAACTCGAGATACACTTCCTTCCAAAACATGGGACAACACACCGTTTCAAAACCTAAACACCATGATGGAACTTAAAATGCTAATTTTTTCATCTTATGATCACTCATTGGTTCTATCATGCTCCCCATAATAATCATCATATCATAACCACCAAATTCTAACTCATGGTACCTCCTCTAACATAAAATCGAAAAATAACCGCAAACTCGTGCTCCCATAATGTTCCCAGTAATGTTCACATCCTACTTCACCCAAATATCCATGGGAATTCCAATCGACATTGGTAGCCATATACATCATCAAAAACCAACTAGAGTAGATGAATTCGAACATTCCATTCATGAATATAGAAAAAACTGATTTTTCTCAAATTCCTAGTCCAAAATCAAAATGAACATGTTTCACATGTTAACAGAATTCGGTCGATCCCTAACCAACTCATCCCGAAAGAGGTCATCTCAAATTTTCAGCACATTTCAAAATAACAAAATCATGATTACTTTAATCCTAGAGGAATTCCATGATCACCCAAAAACACCTACTGGAGTCCATACACAACTCCTAGTGAGACACCATAATCAGATCCACCACTAATCCAAAACCATCACTATTCCTTAATGAACCACCTATACACCTCTGACATAAGAAAATCAAATTAATTTTAAAAAAAATGTAGTTTTATGACAATTCCTATCTCAAGCGTCCATTACAACTAACTTCTTTTTATCATTCTCTTTGAGATTTTACTACGCAACTCATAAATTCCATAATGGAATCATGATTCCAAAATGTGCGATCCACAACCAATTCTACCCACATACAACCCTTCCAACTTGATGGTTGAATCTCCACAACCAACACATCATTCTACACCATTGGAGTGACATTTCCACCTACTCACTCAAGAAACTCTAACCATATATACCATACTCCATTCATTAATGATCCCATAGATTGGATGTGGCCTTCTCACTCTCAACGGAGTGATGAAATGAAATGTAAATTACACCCTCACTCCCGGCATCTAAGATCATCATCCATGACATTTTATAAAATGTGATACACCACAAGGACTTTACTCGTAGATGAATTGTGGTTTGCATCCCCCTTAAGACATAACTTACACAATTCCATTAGTGTAACCTCAATGGAGTCCCTTTATAAATTTAGAAAATTCATTTAGTTATCTAGTTGTATAGCTATTTCCATCTCAACATACTCATGATGATGTCAATATATTGGGCATGATCATCTCTAAATTGAGAGTACACTAAGATATCATCAAAAAATACCACCACAACACATCTATTTATGATGTTACCTATAACTATAGGGACATGTAAAAACCATAAAAAGGATAGAATCCTCCCTTACCATGAGCATCCCATCACACCACCAGTTCTCAGTAGACTCATAGTTGCATGCTTAACTCAAGAACTTCAACCATACTCTATTGTAATGTCTAATCCAAAAACCATACAACTCAATATGTTACCATGTGCTCACACCTCAAGTATCCCATTAGAACTTAACTATTACATTCTCTTCCCTAACATAACAACAAAACCCATATCCAAATCTATGGAGTCAGATATCATGAAAACTCATATCATAAATCCCATATACTAGCCAATCTTCCCCATCATGGCCATTTCACTCTACATAGAGTAAACATTATGCTTCCCAAAACCAAATTCAAATCCCTAATACAAACCAACTTACATGTTCTTACAAAACCCCATAATCATTCAAAAGTTCCCTCGAGTTCATTTCTTCTCTCACCACATTCTTTAATATGAATCCACAAATATTTGCACTAAGAACCTAACTAATCCTTCCCTCAAAAACCACAAGCACTACCAAAGCATCATCACCCCAAGTGGATTCAATATCATGGAAACTAGAAAAATTTATGTGTCTCAAACTATAAAAATACAATGTCTAACTCGCTTATATGGTCATCACACAAAGAAACCCTACACACCTAGAACTATGTACCCTAGAGTACCTCATGTGTTCCCGATCTAGCTCATAATTATCAGGCACATCCCTCCTGCACAGCATTTTCCTAATATAGGCACCCAAATGATCCTTCCTCTCTAGAAACCCACCATATTGTTGAAACACTATCACACAAGTGATCTATTGAAGAAAGAATCCAACAATCCTAAACCTTATATAAGGCTTCACTATTTATACAACATTTTCTGAAGACAAAAACATACAACTGTGTGCCACTCACATAAATTCACAAAAAACTCAATCAACACCACTCATGGTTCGCCCTTGAAGTTCATGAAGAACTAACTCCCTAAATTAGAGTTGTATTCAGATGGTCACTAGGATTTCCCACATAGACCCACAAGTCATGTTTCACATAAAACACTAGGTAAAACAACCTTGATCTATGAAAAATCATTGAAATACACAACCCACAAGATTCCACACATGCTCTTGTTCCAACATCATATGACATTCACATGTTATAAAACCCTTATTTATGGTCTAATATAAATAAAATATATCATATGCAAAATAAACGTCCACAACCAAGGTTTTCATCCTTTCCGAGCATCTACACAACATACCGCTCCTTGGGGGACCATGCTAGACAACCATCCTTGGTAAAAAAACTCCCCAAAAGGTCCAATGAAAATATAATTATTCAATACTAACCCACCATGGTGACTATGCCTACTATTCATGTGGACCACGTCGGATTCCTCATTTTATAGTGTCTCACCATAGACCAACATAACTTTCCATTAGAAATACATCCATGTACAAGTCTTCCAGCTATGTAGAATGCCACAAAGTAATTATATGGGAAATGTTGTATGTGATATTTTTGAAATTAGAAAAAAATATGTCTCTATCATTAGATAAATAATACACTAGAAAACCTAAATCATGTGGATCCTAAGTTCCTACCATGATGCATGAGATTATAGTTACCTCTATGGAAAAACTTCAAGGCCAATGAACTGTTCTCTTTCAAAAAATGAAAGAGATTGAAATCCAAAACAGATCAGAAAATCAAAACCACATGTGAATCACACAAAAATATCAAATAAAACCATAACATAAAAATTTATAATAATAATAAAATTCGTAGTAACCCATACTAACAACTGGAACAAGTGTTCATGACAACCCAGCATGATATCCATCACAAGATCTGAAACATCTATATATATCTATTATTCTGAATCTCAACTATAAAAATAATAGCAAGGAATCCGTCATTGATACCACTTTGTAACATCTTGACCTAAATTGCACTAACCAATGAATTGATTTGGTTCACCACATTACCTTAAGCGCACCTCATCATATTCCATAAGTTGTTAACTAGAAAAAAGGATCAAATATGGTATTGTGAGGAGAATGTAACCCCATATAAGAGTGTGATATAATGATATAAATAACTGAAAATCATCATAACTTAGTATGCAAGAAAAATATAATAACAGATGATTAGAAAATATAAAATGAAATGAAATAATGTGTTAAACATCCATATCATACCTAAAACTGACTTCCTAAAGGGTCGGTTACATAAAATACCAAAATAAAATAAACTGATAAAAATTATTCATAGTATATATGAGAAATATCTCATTTAGTCTCCTGATACAATCAAGCTATCCTACCAAATCATGCAAAACTCACCCTAGTACTCATCCAAAACCAATGCATGCAATAAATATGAAGGATTCTTGGGTAGCAATGTGTTGTGGTTCCTTGAGTATTATGTTATTAAAACTCAGTAGGACAACACCAATAATTTCTAAACTAAATACAAGTCAGTACAATAGTGTATGAAAATATAAAAATGATAAATAAATAGTACAAAAATAAGCTACATCAAAGAAAAAACTATCTATTTAGAGACCCATAAACCCTTCGGTTCTATAGAGACACCCAGGCTAACCCAACCAGAGTCGACCCTAGTCGGTCACCTAAATCATAAAACATGGTTAAAACATACCTTGAATCAAGAAACGGTTTCCCATCCATCATCTAATACATGAATTCATTAAACATCAATTTGGTTCTCTAAACCTTGTATGTGGAACACCATGCTAGACATATGAAATTATACATCATAACAGTAGTTCTTAAAGCCTAAATACAGTACATTTTCATACATTTTTACAAATATTTCCCAAATCATCAATCCATCACCTACACATACATTTAAAAAAAAAGTTCCCGAAGCATTAGTTCAACGAGTTAAACCACAAATGCAGAGCGTCAGTCTATAATCAACTTTCATTCATTAAACAAGAATTCATAGTTCCTTAGTTTGGCACATAAACCATATAGAATATTTTCAATTCCCAGATACTTGGTCCGATTCCTAGTCCATATTATACAACCTATACCCTAAGAATCGGTTTGGCACCTAACCCCTATGATTTTCTACTAGTACATGGAACATATATTTGATACCTAAACCATTTATCATTTCTTAAAATACTAAGGTCGAACTTATTTTACTTATAAATAATTATAGAAACTAAATAAATACCTTTTCAAACCATTTTCATTTACCAAGGTCTCTACGATCCTTAAATCCAAAACAGGTCCCATGAAAATCCTTCCATCAAAATCATTAAAAGATTCATCAAGTCATTTCACCAAAAAGGTAACCACACACCCATTTTGAATCAACATTAAAAATCCATTTATAAACCCCTTTCAATAAACCAATTTTTGGTCAACACATCATTTCAAAAGAAGAACAATTTTAAAACATTTCTTCCCCCACATTAACACCAAAAAATGGGTAAAATCATTATTCACATGATTATAAAAATTTCAAAATCCCCAAGGAATTCCAAAAAATCTCAACGCCTAAAAACAATAAATATTATCCCCTTATAAGTAATAACAATTCATTCCCATGTTATACCCATTTTACCATTAAACATTTAATTAAGACAACCATTTATCTTAACCAAGTTAATCTCGTACCCCAACTACATTAGCCTGTTAAAACCAAAATTCCCATTTCCAAGAATGAAACACCCCATGGGAAGCTGTTTGTTAAGTATTATAATCACAAATGGACCCAATGTGATATGGAGAAGGTATAAGGAAACCATTTAAATCCTAAATCCATTAACATTAACCTATGAAGAAAATACCCCACTCATGAGCTTCAAAGACCATACCAAATACACATGACAATAATAAATCAAGATTATGAGTAAATATCTTAGACAAACTACCCCATCGTGATGATTCCTATTACATTTCCTATGTCTGAGGATCCTTCCAAGGTCATGTCCAAGTCTCATCCAAACTACCCAACATCCAAACAAGTACTCTATAACAACCCAAGATCTAAAATCACACCAAGAAACAGTAATAAATTTTTAAAAATATTAATATTTAACTAATTAATCACATTTTGACTCAAAATACTGTAAAAAACATATATTATCATTGTGTCGCACCGTAACTGAAGAAAAAATCACCAAATTCACAAGGCCTAACCCTAACCACATTATGGGACAAACCCATAAGATATGATACTATTTCCAAGGTTAATAAAAAATCTATGGAAAACTACTGAAATAACCATGAGGATAACCCATAATGAAACACTATGAAAAAAACATGTAGAAGATTTATTAGGATCTCTTCTATATAAAGTAACCAAAATCCCCACAAGAAACAGATGATTCTACCATGATATAGTGGAATTATTATAAAACATAAATTTAATACACCTTAGTTCATGATTTATTAAATTAAGGTCCACATGATTAATTCACAAAATATTGTGAATCCTCGTGTGTTTGAGAAATTAGGTACATAGAATAACAATATTAATCTGGAAGACAAGGAAATTATTGAAACCTTCTTTACTATGATCCTATAATTTCATCATTCTTATAAATTTTTTTGAGATATCCTAGAGACATACATAAGAAAGGGGTGAGATATAAAGACCATTAACAGAATAAAAAAGGATAAAATTAGGCAAAGTAATTCATTAAATCCAAGATACATATCATGGTAACATAAGAGGGTTAAAAATCATAATATTGAACAACAAGGCATGATATAACAAGATAACTTAAATGAAACATGTGAATGTTGAAACAATATAAAACATGACTTTATAATGATAATTCAAGGATAAATTCTAAGTCCACATAACATAATGTTCTTAAGATAAACTTCCATTCGGTACATATGGAATCTAATGAGATAATGACATTACCAAATGCATTGGATGAATATATAAATTTTGGCCCACCTGTCACTTCCATATCATGTACATTCATAAGTTTGAAATATAGATAATAAATAATAAGGATGTATTATATGAATTTTAACCCCTTTATTAATGAGTAAATTTTAAATGTATACAAATCCCTAATCAATGATGGATATTTATAACCACTTGAATTCCCTTAATTAGAATTATATATGGATATTCACTACATTAATGTTTGGCATGGAAAATCATATGATAATTTCAATAACACAATGGGCGTACGTAAAGGATTATAGAAGGGGTTAATGAGAGAGAAATGGGTATATCTTTACTTGGGAATCACATGGATAGTAATAGGGACATATGAAAAATATATCCCAACTTGAACAATTGGAAATAAAGTGGCATGACATAACAAAGGTGCTTGAATAAATAGGAGAATGATAAGATCCCTTTCCTTGAGAGGGAACTTCTATATGATTAGAAGGAGATTAATAATATATTGGATGAAAATTGGGATTACTCTATAAATGGAAATGAAAATTAATCTTTTTATTGAAGAGTTATAAGTGAAAAAGAGTGGTAATTTGGGTGATTTTTTATAGAGAAAATGGGATAATTATTTTTAAATTTCTATACATATGTTTTCAACTCTATATGATAAAGTAATAGAAATTAGAATCAATACAATGGTTTTCTACCATTTATTTTTTCAAATAAAAGTTGTTTTCATTATTATATAATTATAAGAACTAAACATATTAAAATAATTCCCATGGTGATTTGTTAGTGTGCCATGTTTGTAAATACTTTATTTTAAAACCTTAAAATATAATATAAATTTTTGAGGATTAATTTATGTTATATAAAATTAATCCAATAACCTCATGACACAATATATTAAATGGGAATATATATTTGGTAATGGATACATTTTAGGCTATATATTACATCACTTTTTGGTCATTATGATATCATAATACATACCGTATACTTGTACTGTACTTAATTTCAACCTGAAAATTCAAATATCTTCAAAAATTATGAAAAGTATTGTTGTTGGATAATATAGATGTGGTGATTTCGAAAATAATATTTAATTTAGCCAAATAATTCAAATAGTATTTCAATTTAAACTTTTAATTCAAAAATCAACATTTTAAAAAAAATGGCTCTTAACCATAACATTTTTCTCACCCTAAAGTTTTGTTGGAATTTATAAAATTATATTATCATTTACATTTAGTAAAATATTATTTAATAATTATATGTTATCAAAATATATTTTATTTAAAAAATTCCCTAAATTTATTAAGATTTAGAGTCTTGATTGAAACTATATATTTTTCAAAAACACAATTTGAGTTTTGTCGTATTAAAACCTATTTTTATCAAACTCATTATTTAGTCATTTATAAAGTAATAATAAAAATCAATAAATAGAATAATTTTATTATGGATCAAAAATATGAGAATTTCTACTATTATAGTGTAGATACATAGTACATTATCACACAAGTCAATTCCATAAGGGTCTGTTGTGCGATGGTGATATTTTTATGGGGTAGTTCAGAAAACATGGTTTGGGTCCTGATCTCGATGATCTTGAACTTACCACATAAACGTTTCCTATCATGCATTTGTTATATAATCTCATATTAAGATTGTTCATGTGAAATTAATATTGATCTTATCTCTCTTAGAAGTACCAATAATTGGGATTCATTTTGTATGATACTACTGGTTGAGGCCATCACATATTCCGTGTACTTCAAATGGACTTTATCATAACCCTTAACATACTAATATTAATAGTTAATGTAAAATAGATATATAATCAATGTTTACGAGTCCTAATGGTCTTATAAACACGATAGACCATATAATGGTACAAAATATCCAAAGTATTTCATGTGTTTTCTATAATTATATTTCTTAATAAGGCATTTACTAATTTAAAAAAGGGAATTTTATTTATTAATGTTATGGTTGAAAAATTCATATATACTTTAGAATTTATCCCTAAAAATTTTCATTTCATACCTTATAAAATATTACATTAATTGTTTTCATCACATATTTCGGTTCCCATGTCACTACCTTAAACTTTTGGTTCTTCCATATAGCATTAGACATGTTAGTTTTATTATTTTCTAGAACCTTGTCTCTATGATCTAAGATCTTCACCAGCTTCTCTTAATATGAATGATCATTCGATAATGGTACATCCTATAGATTCTGTACATGTGATGGGTCTAGTGTATACTTCTTTAATAGGGATACATAGAACATATCATGTACTTGGGATATGTTATGTGAGATTTATAGTCGATATGGCATTTCTCTGATGCAATCAATGATCTAAAAGGGGATGGTGTATCTAACAATAATCTCTCTCTTATTCCCAAACCCAATAATGTTCTTCCATAATGATATACAGTGGAATACTTTATCTATGAAACAAATCCAGATCACACGGATTATTTTATTCATATATTTTATGTTGAATTTATGTAGATTTCATATATCACTAAAATATTTGAACCTTCTCTTTCATCTCTTCGATAAGATCAATCCCCATCAACTTATTCTCTCTAACTTCATCCAAACATGTCAGAGTCTTACAAAAATTCTTATATAGATCCTCATAAGTGTCAATTTTAATGCAAGAATGGAAATTGTTTTTATATGAGAACTCCACTAGGAGAATGTACTGATCCCAAAATCCTTGTAAATCTATTGGAAAGATCTAATAATATATTTTAATTTTTTAATGGTTCTTATAGTCTTCTTATTCCTCTAAGGGTGATCTGTAGTATTGGAGATTAGTTCTATATCCAATTCTTATTGTAGACTTTTCCAAATCCTTGAGGTAAACCTCGAATCACAATCATATACAATAGAGAGTGAAAATCCAAGAATTCTTCCAAATTCCCATATATATTTATATTTTTTATATTATTTTGAGATAGAAATATTCCTTAATAAAAAATAAATGTGCTAAATTATGAAGGAAATCATCTACCACTGAGATGGTGTTATTTCATTAAGGTTTCCTAGGGAGTCCTTTTATGAAACCCATGGTTATGTTTTCCTATTTCCATACTAGTATGGGAAATTGTTAAATCATACGCTAGGAAATTTATCATTCCACGTTCACTTTTTAGATACAAATAATTGAGATAAAACTATATAATCTCCCTTTTCATGTTATCCCACTAGATGTTTTTCTTCAAATATCTATAAATTATAGTGCTTCGTGGATGCTTAGACAAGGATAATCTATGCACTTCACCTAGATTATCCAACTTTATTTTTGGTTTAAATTGTACATGTACCTAGGTTACAAACTATATAACTCCATCTTCCACATGATGAACTCCAAAATATTTTCTACCTTCTTTAATAATAACTCATCATCTTTTTGGGGCTCCTTAATCCTCTCAAGAATAGATGTTTGTGTATTTATTTGAGAAGGGTTAAATGAAGTTCCTTTTATTATTCTCATATCCATTATTTTTATGTCCAAGAGTATTGGACCATTTTCAATCCTCATCAAGGATATTGTTTTCAGATCTGTTTTAGTCATAGAATCGACTACTTTGTTAGATTTTCCAGGATGTTAATGGATTTAACAATCATAATCCTTGATATTCTCTACTAACCATCATTAGAGAATATTGATCAATATTTCAATGAAAATATACTTTATAATTTTATGATCTATATATATATATATATATCAAACATCTCCCCGTATAGATAATATTTTGAAGTCTTCAATGCGAAGAACACTACAGCTAACTCTAGATCATGTGTTTGGTATTTTTACTCATGTATAGTTAATTGGCGGGAGGCATATGATGTCACTTTTTAATATTTCATGATTACAAAACCCCAATACATTTTTGGACACAACATTGTAGATAAAAAATACTCCCACATTGGTGGGTAATGTTAGAATAGGTTTAGTGTTAGCCTCTTCTTCTAGTATTTAAATCTCACTTTATATTCATCAGTTTAGAAAAAATTGACACCCTTACAATTCATAAAGGTTAGAGGGATTTAAAATTATGAGATTTTTTCAAATATTTCATCATTGTTTTTTTTTCAAGGACATTATTTAATTTATTTTATTTTTTATAGATCCAAATATATCACTTTTTGGTGATAACAATCCCCAAGCAAGTTAATTTATCTAACAAAAACTCACATTTACTATAATTTTCATATAAAGTCTCCTTCATAAAGAACTTAAATATAGTATTTAAAGGATCATCATGTTCATCCATTCATTTGGAGTAAATAATAATATCATTTATAAATAATAAAATATTTTTCCAAGGTAATCCCTAAAGACTGTATTTTTAATTCCATGAAGATTACTAGAGAATTAATTATTCCAAATGGAATCACTATAAACTTGTAGTTCCCATAAATTTTATGAAAAGAAGTATTTTGGATATCCTCCATTTTCACCTTTAAATGATAATATCTTGAGAAAAGATCCACCTTGGCGAAGTATTGGGCTCTATCCAGCTGATAGAAAAAAGTTATCAATCCATGTTTGAGGATACTTATTCATTATCATGATTTGGTTTTGATCATAATAACTAATTCATAGGAAAAATAACCCATCCTTATTCTTAACAAAGAGGACTTTTTTAACCCATGTTAAAGAACATGGGAATATAAACCCTTCATACAGATTCCCTTATAATTATTTATTCAGATCATCAACTAAAATAATGACCATTATATTTGAAGTATTTGATATTGGAAAAGATTGGGGTATGATCTTGATTGATAACTCAACCTAATAGAAAGGTGTAAGATTAGTAAATTATTCATTAAACACATTAGTGAAATCTCTCAAAATGGGAATTTCATAAAGTATGATATTTTCCGTAGTCTAAATCATTTTTCTTGATTCACTTTCTTGAAAGGAAAAACTATTCATGATTGAGAAGTCAGTTCCAATGAAGATTCATTCTCCTCTATCCACTGGTATAGAATCAGATGATGATTCGTGATATGAAGGAAAACTTACTTCTCATAGAAATTATGGTGGATCTATAAAATGAATGTTAATCCTTACATAGAATTTCATGAAATTCTACTATCGGTAGTATTGTAATATTTTATGAGAAATTTATCCCTAAAATATGGAGAAGGGATGAGTTTTATGCATAAGATGAAAAAATTGACACATTTTCCATCTTCATTAATATATATTCATAAATGTTTGAGGAGGTTTTTTCATAGTTCTATTAAACTTTGATGATATGAAATAATATGTAGAACTATAATAAAATAGTAAATTCTATATCCTTGAATGAATAACTAGAAATCATGTCACCACTTCATTAATGGGGTCCACCTCAACATTTGCGATGGTATATGCTAACCCTTTCCCTCTATGACTTGGAGGTTTTTTTAGCCGATTTCCATAAATAACCCTCGGCTTCTGAAATTGATCCATCCAATGTCTAGGTTCATTATAGTAAAAACATTAGATGAATGGATGAGGGTTTATTGGAGAAATTCTTTCTTCAATCACATTTGTGGGATTCTCCCACCAGTAATCATTTTCTAGGATCCCTTCCTTCTCCCACCCAAAGAATTTTCTTATCCCCATCATAAAATTTCAAGGATTCTTTTACCTATACTTTTTACACGTTTAATGATGGAATTTCATAACCCCATGATATTTTATTATTGTGACACCAGAATTAAAATACATTATGCACTTCTTATATCCAATCATAAGAGACCCTTTAGATTTAGAAATTTCCATTTTGACTTTCAGGGAACAACAAACGATTTACATACAGTGTTAAGTTAATGAATGACTATTGTTTTTTATATATTTTTCTTTAGTTCACCATAGAATAATTCAACTTCAATTTCAAGGGAAATGAAAAATACAGATTCATATCATGCAAGGCCTGTGAATATTTTATCAGACACCCTAATGGAATCTTTTTCCTTTCACTTAAAACTAATGAAGTCACTCTCTATTTTCCATTAGAGGCTGTAAGAAAAATATATTTCCAAAAACATTTTCTACTATTCCTTCCACTCCATTACTTTAATATCCTCTTTTGGGATTATTTTTTTGACCAAAATCCACCATTTATTAGCTTATCCCTCTATATATTAAATAATTATCACGTCTTTATCTTACACAGAGCACTGTAGAATAGAGAATATATTTTAAAAGGAGTTAATCCATCACTCTAAGACTAAGAGAGTAGAAGATCCTCTAAAATTTGAAGGACTATATTGAAAAAAGGTTTTATTTCCATCATGCTCATTCTTTAAGGGATTTGGACATTCCTCTTGAATCAAGTTTTAGTTGAAAACATGATTCAATTTAGATAGTATTATCATAATGTTCATGATTTCTACCCACATAGGTTTTGGAATCTTATTTATGAAGTCATAACATTACCCCTCACATTATTTTTTGTCTTGGTTTCTCCTATTTCAATACATTGACTATAAATAAAGGGACAAATAGGAAGGATATTTCTCAAAAAACTTTTAAATACCTAGAGAGTAAAACATGGATATTAATGGAATAACTCATAAATGAAATATATTCTTTAACCTATGAATTTTTAGGTTTAATTATATGTTATGAATGATCAATATTATAAAAAAAGGTTATGGGTATTTTGTTCCCCTAATAATGGTTCACAAAGTGATTTTGAATTTACAAAATCATATCTATAATGACACAAATTATTATAAATGAAATTCCCATTTTTTTAATTAAATGTCTTATTAATAAATATGGGTATAGAAAACACATATACTTATTTTGTTTTATTATATACAATTGGATTTATAGTATTGTTAAGTATCATTACCATTGATAACATAGTCTTTGAATAGTGGCCACATGATTAGTATAAGTATAGGATCACAACTGAAAAATGGGTCTATACCCACGGTTTTGAAAAAAAATGTGGGTATATTTTTCTTCTAAGACCTATACCCACAGTTTTGGAGAAAACCATGGGTATAGGGTATTTTCCGAAGACCTATATCGACGGTTCATCAAAACCGTGGGTATTGGGATTTTTTTTAATACATATACCCACGGTTCTTCAGAACTGTGGGTATAGCTTTCCCGCGTTATGGTGGGGAAAGAAAATTAGGTAGGACACACACAAAAATTGGTGGGAAGACATCTATTCACGGTTTAGATTAATATATTTACGTAAATATAAATATATATTTCCAAAATTTCCTTAGCTCGGTTGGTAAAACCTTCTCCACGGCTAATTTAGGTCGCGTGTTCGACTTTCATCGTTAACATTTTTCGAACCACAAATAATATTAATATATATACGTAGATATATGTATATATAACAAATAAAATTGATTGCCCGGTTGGTCCCTTGGTGAGGCGTGACCAAGAGGCGCGTTTTGAGGCATGGGTTCAATCCTTCCGTCTTCAAAATTTTTCAAAACGTGGTTTATATTAATATATATACGTTGATGTATGTATATGTAACAAATAAAATGGATAGATCAGTTGGTCACTTGGTGAGGCGTGGCTGTGAGGTGCACCAGCACGAGTTCAAGTCCTCCCTGCACCGTATTTTTTAATTTAAATACCCCACGGTTTGAAAATCGTGGGGTCTGTTGTGTGCCACGTTGGAACAGCATGGTCTACCATTTGAAAAGCCTATACCCATGGTTTTTGATAAACTGTGGGTATAGGCTAAGACCCCTATTATGATCCCTTTCCATCCCATGGTTCCCAAAACTGTGGGTATAGCCTATACCCATGGTTTTGGGGGCTATACCCACGGTTTTGAACCAAGGGTATAATTCGTTTTTTCAGTAGTGGATTTTAACAAATCCAATTGACACAGACAAAGAAAGTGATGACCTCATCCAGTCAGATATACCCTATGAAACCCATTTATTAAATATTTCGAGGAAGATACCATTCTTGGGATTTTCCCTTGATCAATCCGAAGATGAGATCCAAAAAATTAATCATGAGAGAAACCGTTTATGGAATAAGTTCTAGCTCATTGAGATCATGGCCCAAACCTTGTTCGCTTAACCACCCAATGAAAGTCCCATCATCATTCACCTTACTCTTAGGGTTTATTATGTTTTATTAAATGGTTATTTATCAATTCCTTAGTCATCTGAATATGTAATTTTTTTCGTATAGAATAATGCCTATAGTTTCATCCTATTATTGATAGGTTTTTTGGGAAACAATAAGTCACAAATTTTATTTTTGGATAATATTCAAATTTAACTAATAAGTATATGAATTAATGGTTATTTGAATTAAATAATATTTTAATAAGATATTATTTCTAAATATTGTTTATCAAATACAAATAACCATATAATTTTTATGAATTTAAATGTAATATTTATAAGGGGTTGAAAAGATTTATTGTCAAAAAACACAACATTTCTTAAAAAATATTGATTTTATTTTAAAAGTGAAAATTAAAATATTTATAAAAAATTTGAGATAAACTGAATATTATTTTTTGAATCATAATATTTAAATTAGCCAACATAGTTTTTCTCATAATTTTCAGAGACAATCAAATTTCTTGGGTAAACATTATATACAATATAAATATACTTTCTGTAATATGACATCAAAATAACCCAAAAGAGATGTAATAATTAGTATAAATGGTATCCATGACCAATTATATTTTTTACATTTAAAATAATTTGATTTTATGTTTACTTCATTTATTTTGTAAAGCCATTATTATTCCTCTAAAACTTAAATTATATTTTATGGTTTTAAAATCCTTTTTTTAAGAGTGTGACTCACCTCTACATAAGAAAGGGAATTATTTTAATAATTTCAAACCATGTGATTATATAATAGTGGGAAACACTCCATTTTCTTAGAAACCATGGGGAAAACCCTTGTATTATTTGTGGTTTTGGATATTTTTTCAAGTAGAGTCCAAAACCTAAATAAAAAATAAATCCATGAATTTTCCAATATAAACCCACCCTCCCTACCATCTCTATTCATTAAAAATACTTGGAGGATGATGATAACATTTTTTCACCTCTATATAGTACTATTAAGTCCCACCCAATATCTCAAAAATCCCCTCCCAAGCTTTTGAAGTCACAGACTCATGTAAGGGATCTTCGTCTTCCTCTTCTTCTTTCAATTCAAGAAAAATATTTAGAATTTTTCTTATCAATTATAATTTTTATAATGTAATTTATTTTTAAACATACCATAATTTCCAATGGAGTTTTTTTTGAATTAGTTTCTATTTATTATCTATCATTTTTTACCTTCACCTAAGTCATTACTATGCTGAAATTGTTTACGGGATTTCTATCTTCTCATTTCCATTCAAGCACTTATTTTTTGTTATATATGTTAAATTCAAATTTATTTTATTGGGATATGTTCTTAAATATTCCACATACTTTCCATTTAATTTATAAATTATTATATCCCACTTTCACACTCATTAATATACCCATGATTTTTTATGTGCACCCATTACCATGTCATAATATAGTTTTGATTATTTTATTTATTCAAGTATATTCGTTAATGTATACCATGAATTTATAATATATATGTTTGGGATATGTTTTTCTTTATCTGAATTACATCCCATTTTATTTATATGTTATTAGAGACTCCATTGCCTCTCATCAACCCATTTATATGGTTCTTTAAGTGATACTATTTTGCTACCAAAATTCAACCATGATTATCCATGCAAAAACAATCGTGTAGTGAATACCATACCCATTTTCCATAAAGTGCATTCAATGTTATGCACATATAATTAATTGTTGTGGGATTAAATTTATTTATTCCATATTCCTTAATTTTGTAATAAATTATGATGATTAATGGATCTATGTTTTATGATCTATGTAACACACTTAAGAATGACAATGAAATGAATATTATGGGTTTCACGAAAAATCGCTCTAATACAATGGGTAATGTTTAGTAACATGATTCTTCATGTTGCAATAGAGAGTGAACCTGAATCCTTTATGGAAATTTTTCACCATTTTTTATTTGTGGTTATATCATTTAACTATGTTTATGATTCAATGTTTTAATTTGTTTTCATATTTCCCATGTTATGATTATCATGATATATCATGCCATATTATTCATGTTCCTTTTATTCCTAATTGAAAAGCCTATTGTATAACATGTATCACTTATTACATTTTTATTCCCTTTATATGATTTATATATCACCCCTTTCTTATGTATCTCCCTATGTTATCCCATGAAGTTTTATGTTGGAAGGAGTATTTTGAGGATGTTAAAAAAAATTCAATAATGGTGTTTTCTTCCCTGTTTATGTTGTTATGTAATGTTCCTAATTTAAAAATATACTATAATTCATGATCATCTAGGTTGTAATAAGTTTATTATTATATAATAAATAAATTATTAAAGTGAAATAAAAAGAAGGTTTTATATAGTTTGTATTAGAGAAAAAGTTTAGTTATTATTGGGATTAGGATTAGAAAACTTTAGAGAATTCCCTAGGGATAAGAATAAGTATAAGAAAAAATCCCTAATTTTTAGTTAGTATAGGGTAATTGGATTATCAAGAAAAAAAATCACTTACTGGATAATATTTGTGGAGATGGTTTTGGAAAATATTTATCTAGGAGTAACAACTCTAACAAGGTGTTTTGAGACTAATTTGGGGTGACCTAGTACACGAAAACATGCCTTACTACGCACCTAGTTTGACACTCCTAGGGGATATGCTTTGGTAAACTCATAATTTCATTACAAACCATTACTATAAGAATAAAATTTAACAGAATAAAATTTATTAGTAAATAGAACATGGATAACATATATTGAATCCTGGAGATTTATAAGTTAAGAAATTATATGTAATTTATAATTTTTTTCCTTTAATGTCATTGTATTCCCCTTTATGTTTTAATTGGTTAAAAAACTCATCCCTAATTTTTCCTTTATTTTATCCAATGGCCAAGAATATGAGTAATCAGGTAAAAAATCTATGTGACGTGCAATGTGATGACTACCCCAAGGATATGTCTACCCCAATGGGAGTAGGAATCACCAATTTTAGGATGATACTCTCACTGTTGAATCTAGTTATGAATCGAAACCTAGATCAACAGGAACTCCCACCCCCACCCCCCAACCCCTAATACAGAAAAATCAAAAATTAAGAGATTCATGCAACAAAGGCCTCTTACATTCAATGGATCATCTGATCCCTTAATTTCTGAATAATGGATTAACTCCATTTAAAATATCTTCTCTATCCTTCAATGTTTTTCACAATATAATGTTCTATTGGATTTTTATTATATGGGGGGAGAATCTGATCAATGGTAGTCCATGATCAAGAATACAAATCTTAAGGAAGGGATTGCAGCGATGGAGTGGAAGTTATTCTGGAAAATGGTTTTCGATATATATTTTTCTCAAACTCTATATCTTAAAATTAAAATGGATTTTATTTCACTAAAGTAAAAAATATGATGAATTTATCAGGGAATATAATGGAAACCTTGCAATACTTTCATGATACACCTTGGGTTTTATCTTTACCCCCAAATTCAAGGTTGACCACTTCTTTGGTGGGATAAAATATATTCTATGAAAAGTCCTAGAGATTTGTGACTTTGATAGCTATGAGTAAATTTTTTGATGTGCCCTTAATGTTCAAATGGATATTAGTAAATATCAAGGGTATCATGGGGATAAAAAGTGTAATGTGGAATTTAATTTAGGCAACCCGATTGAGAAATTAAATGGGGATAAGAAATTTCAACATCCCACGTGTTCAAGTTACCGTAAGAAGAACCACATAAATTTACAAAGGGGGATAAATAATTTATTTAGGTGTGGGAAGGAAGGGAACCTAGCTAATAATTGTCGACATGAAAAACCCAATAATACAACAGAGGAAAGGAATGATTTGGTAAACACTTATAGCATTGTTCATTGCTTCAACTTCAAGGAATAATGGATCTTTTCAAACCAATACCCTAAGCCAGGGTCTTTCGGAGACAACCAATAATCTCCAAGGAAACAAGTAAAGGTTTTCCATTACAACCGCTAAGGTAGATCCCAACAAGGAAGTTGTGATAGGTACGCTACATATAAATTCAATAATAGAGAATTTACTTTTTTATTTTATTTCTACACATTCCTTCATATGAAAAAAGTTTAATAGAACTATTCAAACACCACCACAAAGCATGGAATTAGGTCAATTAGTGAAAATGAAAAATGGGCCAATTATTGCATCCTAAGTATATAACTCCTCCCCTGCCATATTTTGTGGGATAAACATCCCAAAAAACATTTTCATTCTACTTTTTGTGTAATTTTCTTCAATTCTATGCATTTATTATATTTCCATATATAGAGGCAACATAAATTTCATCTAGAAGTAAATCACTATCCGTATTTTTAATTGACCCCAAATTCCATAAAATTATAAGGAGGGGTATTAATATTATTTAGAACCATCATCTCAAACATGGATATTATTTCCCTATGAGAAAGCATATCTTTCTTAAATGATTGGGTCTAAGGAAAGAACCATCCTTGAATACAAGACCATTGTGCGGGAATACGTTGATGTGTTTATGAGGAATTGGTTGGTCTTCCTCTTATTCAAGAGGTTGAATTTTCAATCGACCATATACCTACAAAATTTCCATTATCTGATACTCTATATAGAATAGTTATTGTGGAACATGGGGAGATGAAGAAATAACTACTAGAGAATATGGATAAAGGGCCTATACAACCAAGTGCTTCATCATGGGGTGCATTAGTCCTCTTCGTCAAGAGTAAGGATAATTCAATGATCCTTTTCATTGATTATTAAGAACTCATAAATATCACGATAAAGAAATTTTTTTTGAATCCTTAGAATGATGTATTTTTTAATCATACATGTGGGGAACAATACTTCTACAAGGTGGATCTTTGATAAGAATACTATCAAGTATGGGTGAAGGAGGAAGATATCACCAAGATCACTTTTCATACATGGTATGGGCACAATGAGTCCATAGTGATGCAATTCATACCCACTAATGCTCTAGAAATCCTCATGAACTTGATGAATAGTATTTATATACTACCTTGAAAGATATATAGTAGCCTTTATAGATGATATTCTAATATACTCCAAAATAATGAAGGAGAAAGAGGAGCATATGAGCACTTTGCTAAAGACCCTACGAAAGGAAAAGGTTTACACAAAGTATATAAAATGTGAGTTATGGTAGAATTAAGTCACTTTATTGGGGAATATCATCACAATAAATGGGATATCATTAGACCCGACAAAGTTGGAAGAAGTTGAAGAATGGATAAGGCCAACATAAATGATAGATATCATTAGTTTCTTTGGGTTAATTGGGTATTATCACTGATATGTGAGAAATTTATCAATATTTTCAAACACTTTTACAATGATAACTCAGAAGGGAGTAAAGTTTATTTGGAATAATGAATGTAATGAGAGATTCACAGAGGTCAAAAATAAGGCTCATCATTATGCCCATGCTCACACACCCCACAAGGGGAGAACTCTTCATAGTATTCAACACATGCTTCTAGAAACAATTGGACTTTGATTTAATGCATAATGAAACATTAATAGACTATGCTTCAAGGAAATTGAAATTTCATGATAAAAAATATTCCACGCATTATTTGGAGTTGGTAGCAATAAAATTTATGTTGAAAAAATTGTGGAATCACCTCTATGGGGAGAATGGTGAGATATATACAAATCAAAAAATCCATATCTATATATTCCCATAGAAAGAGTTGAATATGTTATAATTAATATTCTTACAGTTCATCAAGGACTATGACTGATCAATACACTACCTTCCTAGTAAAGTGAATAAAGTGGTAGATGGTCTAAGTAGAAAGTATCTTGTATCTTTATCAATTATGGGGATTGGGAAGGATCCAATCTTCTTAGACCTATAAATTATGGACATGAGAATCATAAAGGAAGGAACATCATCAATCTTTTAGTAAATGATACTTCAACGATCTCTTTGGGAATGGTTAAAGGATTCTCAATGAAATGATGTGGAAATTATGAATAAGGTGAAAGACATGTGAAAGGGGAAGTCATAAGATTTTAAAATTGATAAAGAATGAATTGTGAGATTTGGTTCAAGATTATGTGTTCCATCAAATCCTGAATTAATGAAGGAAATGTTGGAAGATTCACATAGTATAATTTTTTCTACCAAGGAAGTAGAAAGATGTATCAAGATCTTCGTGATCACTATTGGTGGGACAATATGATGAAGGAGATTGGTGAATATACATCAAATTTCTGGGTATTCCAACAAGTGAATATTGAAAGGTATAAGTCTAAGGGGTTGATTAAACCATTACCCATATCAACATGGAATTTGAAGAACGTCACTATAGGCCATTTCCCTGGACTTCTAAAGACTTATAGGAGAAAATGCTATATGGTTTGTTGAGGATTATTTTAAAAAGATTGCTCACTTTATAATTATTTGAGATGACCTATATTTTGATCTAATTTCATGGATATGCATCATAGAAGTAGTAATATTTCATGGAGCATGACTATTGATTTATCTGATCAAGATTTGAGGTTCTCCTCCGAGTTCAGAAAGAGTCTCCAACATGATCTATACACTAAGCTGATATTAAGTACGGACTATCACCCTAAAACTGATGGAAAATGTAATCAGACTATTTAAACATTGGAAGACATGTTGTGATATTGTTATATAAACTTCAACTACGTTTGGGAACAACATCTTCCTCTTGTTGATTTTCTAGACAGAAATAATTACAAATAAAGCATCCAAATGGCACCATATGAAGTCTGTTATGGGATGAGGTGTAGAACACCTGCATGTTGCAATGAAGTAGTGGAATGAAAACTTCTAGATCTTAAAATGGTCGCGGAAATGGTGTAAAAGGTTAAGACCATTTATCATCACATCAAGGATGCTCAAAGTAGACAGAAGAGCTATGATGACTATCTTCGACAATACCTAGAGTTTGATGTTGAAGTCATGGTATTCCTCCACATATCTCCATGGAATATAGTCATGAGATTTTTGAAGAAGGGAAAGATTATTCCAAGATATATCATCCCCTAGGAGATCCTTGACTGCATCAGAGCAGTGTCCTATCGACTAAAACTACCACAAAACCTATATCAAGTAAATGATGTATTCCATGTATCCCTCTTGAGGAAGTACATACCAGACCCCTCATATTTACTCAATCCAGATATGTTACCATTATATAATATCATTTCCTATAAGGATCATCCATTGAATATCTTATATCATAGAGAAATAATTCTATGAAATATGAAAATGCACCTTATCAAAGTGCTGCATAGAAACCAAAATATTGAAGAAGAAGCATGGTAACTAGAGGATGGGATGAAATATAGTTAACATAATCTATTTTATTGTGGGAAATTAAAATTTTTAGGCCCAAATTTTTTGAAGGGGTGAAGATTATAATGACCTAAATTGTTATAAATAAAATCCCCCTTTTGTTCTAATTAAATGTATTGTTAAGGAATGTAGTTATAGAAAACACATGATGTTCATTTGTTTAATTTAATATTATTGGATTTAAAATAATATTAAGTATATTTTCGATTGATAATATAGCCATTGAAAAGTGACCACATGATTAGTTTAAATATAGGATTTTAAAAATCCAACTGACACAAAAAGGAAGTGATAGACTTATCCAATAGGATCGTACCCTATGAATCCCATTGATTAGAGATTTTAAGGGAGATTGAATTCCTAAGAATCTCCCTTGACCAATACCATGTTGATATCCAACAACTTAAATATGAGAGAAACTGTTTACTAGAGAATTTTGAGCTCATCAAGATCACAACCCAAACCATGTTCATCGAACTGCTCCATGAACATACCATCATCACGCACCTTACTCTTAGATATTTTGCTGGGGTATTAAAGGGATACACAACAAGACCCAAGAAATATGAATATGTATATTTTTTATAGAATAATGAATATATTTTCATCTTATTATTGATTATTTTTATATTTGATAAAATAATGTACAAATTGTATATTTGGTTAATATTCAAATTCAATTAATCAATTTATGAAACGATGGAATTTTTCAATAATTATTATTTTAATAAAATATTATTATTAAATAATTTTTATCAAATATAAATTATTGTATATTTTTTATGAATTCAAATGCGGTTTTTATAAGAGTTTGACCACTATTATTATCAAAAAACGCCTATTTTCTTAAAAAATGTAGATTTTATTTTAAAATTGAAAATTAACATATTTATAAAATAATTTATAGTAAATTAATATAATTTTGGGAATCATAAATTTAAAATTATCCAGCAATGAATTTTTAATAATTTTTCTTGATATTCAAATTTTTAGGCAAAAATTAAATACCGTATAAATATACTTGGAGTATAATGACATTATAATGACCCAAACGTGATGTAATAATTGATATAAATGGGATCCAGGAAAAAAAATTTGTTTTTATTTTAAATTTATATGATTTGAAGTTTATTTTATTTAAATTTTAGATACATTATGAATCCTCCAAAACTTATAATATATTTAAAGGTTTCAAAATCCATTCATTATGAGTATGACTCACCCAAAAAAATAAAGGGAATTATTTTAATAATTTCTAACATTGGACTTATAAAATAATGATAATCAATCCCATTTGGAAGAAACCATGGAATGGTTTTTGGTTTTGTATATTTTATTATGTAGATTCAGAAACCTAACTAATAAATAAATTACCCTCTTTTCCTATGATAACCCACCCAAGATCCCATTTATATTCAGTAAAAATACTTGGATCATGAATATTCTCTACCATCCACTCTCTAGAGTCATCACAAGTATATGGACCCCGACCTTAATCCTTACATAATCTTGAATTAAGTGAATAATTCACATTGAGGATCTTTTCAGGTTTAGAGTTTTTTTGAACTAGGACATAACTATTACATCTCAAAAGATTTACAAAGTAGACACTTATACACAGTTTCCATTTTTTTTACAAAACATGAACTCTTGAAAAAAGAGTCATGTCTAGTTCCATGTTTAAGACATCATGACTTTTCCTTGATCCCATACTTGACCCTATTCCACATTATGTCCTGTGAAAAACATTTCAAAAACTTTGGATGAGCATAAAAATCTCAGTAAGGGATACGCAAAGAAGGAAAACTATTAGTTTTTCAAAACAATAAGTAAACCATGAATACTTTAACATAAGTAATAATTTTTACCTTTATTAAGTAGTAAATACTCTTCACTGAATAAAAGATCATTACTTACCCTTTTGTTACCAAACTTTTACCACAAAACCCATATAAAGAACACATAACATATTAAGGTAACATGGGACATAAACATACTTAAATGGAATAAACATAAGGTCGAATTCTACACATATCACTAAATGGAATAGACATACGACCGAATTCCATACCCAATGCATTGGAGGTTATAACAAACCCACTCGTCCTGGTATTCACAGCCCCACATTTCATTTGGTTTATCACGTAACCACCCTTCAAATGTCCAAGTTCCATTATAAAATCATAACACATAAAATATTGAAAATATAAAGAGAGAAAACATTTCCAAATTTCAATCAAAATATATCACATAAATATATTGATATAATAGATCCATTTTCAAAATCATTTTAAATACCAAAAAATACGTAAAAGAGAATAAGGTATTTATTTTCCATTAAAAACAATACGGCTTGTTGAGGAATCCAAAGATCAAATAATACTCGCGGCGGAGGAAAAGGTCGTTGTTACCACTTACGTTAAAAGAAACATTCCTTTTTTTTAGTCAAATGATTCTTAGAAAAATATTCCCTTTTAAAAGTCATGGGTGTTTATACAATGTATAAAAGAAAGTCATGTATTAATACAAAATATGCCTTAATGAAAAGAGATTGAGACGAAGTCCCTTACTTCGTGTCCGACTTGACTCGATCGTTCTTTAATCTCCAGAATAATAAAATAAAGTTATTTTCTACTAGATTAAGAACCTTTTTCATGTTTATTATTACTTTTATATCACTTATTACCATGTTATAAACATTTTGTAATCATTTAAGTTAATAATGTTTGTTTTTTCGATATTTGGTACTTGAGTCAAAAATGGACTTCTTATAATTACATGGTGTTCATGTGGTAAAAGTTTCATTATATCCAGAATAATATTCATGATTTGGGTATCATATATATCATATATATATATACATAATATACATTAATTTATAATATTACATAACATTTACAGGTATGAAATGAAATGCACCGTTCATGGAGGCGGTAAGCCGTACGTACACATGAACGCTACTTCCATTTCTATTTCATATTTAATGGAATTAAAACATAATGATACATAGTAGTATTATAATTCCAGTATTGTATATTATATAATGTCATTAAATATATCCTTTATACGTACCACATAGGTTATGAACAAGTCATATCACTCTGAGGGGGCGGTAGTCCGCACTTCCTCAAATGAAATTATCGTGTTTACTCATAATGGAAACCTTAAAGGTATGCTATATAAAAAAATACAGGAGCATAAAGAAAATATAAACATAATATATATCATATATAAATACAGTTCCATCTTAATGGCCACCACGAGAGGTGGTAGGAGATAATCGAACAATCATCATTTCGTGAGCTGTTAGTTTTCCATCTACAGAAACATTATGTTCTTCATCCATTAGATGGAGGTGTGTGTAAGTGTAGTTAGAATCATTCTCATAACAACATCATAGTATATTGAGGATAATTTTTCTGTTACAAAATAAAGGAATAAAAAGAGTTTAGGGGTTGGAGAAGTAAAATAGAAGAAAACTCTTTAAGAGAAATTGTTACCTTTAATTTGGGTAACTTCCTTTGGTTTGAACCAAATGGACGTCTTGATGTTTTTTTTGCCTAAGGTAAGGATTATTGGAGGTTTAGAGGGATGTAGGTATATTAATTGGGCAGATTTTGGATGAGAAAAATGGCTTTAGAGTTGTGTGGAATTGGTTAGAACTGGTCTCCTTTTATAAGGGAGAGGAGGGGAACTTTAGGAAAGTGTGAAAATATTATTTTATTATATAATGATATTCAGTTTCTAATGGTCCAAAAAACATTATAGTCTAAGATAAGATGACTAATTGTCGAAATAAAATCATCAAATAAGAATTTGATTGGTTTTGGATAATATTTTAATCATTATAATCTTATTTATTTAAATCATTTATTTATGAGGTAAACCCTGCATCATTATTGTGTCATAAATAATTTAATTTATTTGTTCTGTAAAAAATATAAAAAAATACCAAGATTTAATAAATCTTCTTAGCTTTCCAATTAATATTTATAGTTGAAAATATAATTTATATAACCCCTTGTAAAAATTAATTTACTAAAATATATTTGTTTTTGTCATTTTTGCCTTTACTTTACGTTAATTAATCTAAATTGTCATTATCACTTCCAAGTTGCTCAATGGGGTCCCAAAATCGACCCAAAGATGACCATGGTCATAAATGACTCAACAAATAAGGTTTGGACAAGTTTTAAGGTAATTTTAATTATTATAATATTCTTTTTATCTTGAATTACCTTATTTACCTTTAACCGCATTAAATAAAAGTCAAAAGATACTATTCAACAAAAATTATTTCCATCTTATTGAACCACATTTTACATCTTGATAACAACCATGTATGTCGTATTTTAAAAATTCAATTCACAGAAGTGGTAAAATTTCTGTTAAATGAAAAAGTCAGTTTTTTTAACTACCACTAAGTGGTTTCACTATTCTTCAAAAATTGATGTTTTTCAGAAAAATACCAAAAATTCAGCCTAAGCTATATTTGATATTCGAAATTCAAAAATTATGTCTATTTTTCAAATTAAAAACATATAAGTGGCATTAATTAATTTTAAAATTAATTCCCGTTATCAAAACAAATAGCGTGTTTTTAAGAAACAATAACTATCAAAAGATTGACACTTGTTTAAGTCCAAATTCAAAGTGAAATTAATTCCAATGACCAACATTGGATTAAATGATAAAAAAATATTTTAATTTCAGTTTAAACCCAATTAAAAATATAATCTAACCATATAAATAAATTATATTGAATGGCACTTTTGAAATAAAATACAATATTGTTCACTATTAATTAAAAAATGAACTTTATCGGAAAAATTCCAAAAATTTACACAAAGTAAATTTTGATGTCCCCATTCTAAAGAAGGATTTTAGTTGGTCATATAGAATGTATTAAAGTGACAAAAACTATATTTAAAGAGGGTTCTCCATTAAAAGGTGGTAAATCGGCCATTTAATGTACATTATGCTTAAAATTAGATTCATTCATATTTTAAGCCTCTAACTTTTTATTGGATAATGTAAATGCATTTAAAAACATGTATAATCATATTTTAGTTAGTTTCGTTCATTCCTGCCAATACAACGGCTAGGAGTTAACTACCATTTAAAATAATAATATTATATTATTAGTGTGCAGCCTAAGATTCCAATGAAACCCGTTGTTGCGTATCAGGTATTCTATCGAACATAGAAACCCTTTTAATGTAAAATTAATATGTAATTCAAAAATATTAATAAATATGAAATATGACTTATTCTTTATTTACCTGGGATGTTACATCCTTCCCCCCTTTTGGAAATTGCATCCTCGCAATTTTTATTCACTTATTAAAATAAGTGGGGGTATTTATCCCTCATAGCATTTTCAGATTCTCATGTGGCCTCTTTAACCATATGGTTTTTCCACAAAACCTTTACCTTGTGAATTACCTTATTTTTCAACACTTTCTCTCTACGGGAAAGAATTTGGACTGGTTGTTCTTCATAAGATAGATTCTCTTCCAAATGAACTACCTCTAGGCTAAAAACATGAGATGGATCTAGCATATACTTTTTCAACATCGAAACATGAAAAAAATTGTGTAATTGGAATAAACATGGAGGTAACGCCACTCTATACGAAACTGATCCAACTTTCATTAGAATTTAAAAAGGTCCAATGAACCTCGGACTCAACATTCCCTTCTTAGAAAAATGAATCACACTTTTCCATGGAGAAACTTGAGAAAGACATGATCACCTACCTCAAAAGAAAGATCCTTCCTCCTGTTATCGGCATAAATTTTCTATCTGCTCTGAGCAGATCTCATGTGCTTTTGAATCAACTGAACTTTCTCTGCCATCTCTTCTGCCAAATATGGTCCCATCAACATCCTTTCACCTACTTCATCACAAAAATATGGAGTTCGAAAATACTTTCTATATAATGCCTCAAATGGAGCCATCTGTATACTAGAATGAAAACTGTTATTATAAGAAAATTCAACCAAAGAAAGATGTTGGTCCCAACTTCCCTGATAATCCATCGAGCAAGCATGTAACATATTCTCCAATGTCTAAATTGTTCATTCTGATTTCCCATATGATTGAGGGTGAAAAGATTTACTAAAATTTAATTCAGTACCCAATGACTTCTGAAGGCCTTTCAAAAAGTTAGAAGTAAACCTGAGATAATGATCAGATACAATAGAGAGGGGAACTCCAAGAAACCTGACTATCTCGTTAACATACAACAAAGAAAGTTGATCTAGAGAAAAATTATCTCAAATAGGAAGTAAATGAGAATATTTAGTCAATCGATCAAAAATAACCCAGATTGCATTATTACCTCAAGATGTCTTCAGTAATCCCACAACAAAGCCCATTGATATATTTTCCCATTTGCACTCTGGCACCGGTAGAGGCTGAAGAATCCCTTTTTGTAACTATCGCACCACTTTAACCTACTGACAAGTAAAACAATTCACTGTAAAATCAGCAATATCTCTTTTCATTCCATCCCACCAGTAATACTTCCGAAGATCTCTGTACTACTTAGTACTACTAGGATGAACTGAAAACGGGGAACTATGAGCTTCACATAACAACACATTCTTCAACTATGAATCACAAGGCACACATAATCTCTTTCCAAATCACAAAAAAAAATCATTATCAACGTTAAAAAACAGGAACCCTACCCTTTTGAACCAATACTACCTTTTTCTGCAACTCACTATCTTCTTTCTGCGCTTGCTTTATTCTGTCTGATATAGATGATTTCACTAACACCTGAAACAAAAAAGAAGAATTTCCTGCACCAACAACTTCTATGCCAAAGTTCATCAAATAAAAAATTAAAGGATCTCATTCCAACATTAAATGGTTAATGATGTATTACTTTTTTGACTCAAAGCATCAGCCACTTTATTTGATTTTCCTGGATTGTAATGGATCACGAAATCATAATCCTTGATTAATTCCAACCATCTCCTCTATCTCATGTTCAATTCTTTCTGAGTGAATATATACTTCAAACTTTTGTGATGAGTATATATTTCACACTTCACTCCATACAAATGATGCCTCCAAATTTTTAAAGAAAAAACAACAGCAGCTAATTCCAAATCATGTGTAGGGTAATTTAACTCATGGGGTTTCAACTGATGTGAAGCATAAGAAATTACCTGATCATTCTACATAAGGACATATCCAATTCTTTTCAATGATGCATCACTGTAAATAAAAAACTCGTCATTTCTAGAAGGCAGTTCCAAAACTATAGCATTCACCAATCTTCTTTTCAATTCCTGAAAACAATCATCAGATTCTTTTGTCCAAATGAAATTAACACCTTTTCGAGTTAACTTATTCATTGGACTAGAAAATTGTGCAAAAGTTTCAACAAACCTCTGGTAATAACTTTCCAAACCAAGAAAACGAAAAATCTCGGTTATATTTGTGGGTCTTGGCCATTCTTCAACAACTTTTGTTTTAGCAGGATCAATATTTATACCATTTTTTTGAAATAATGTGACCAAGGAAAGAAATTTTTTGCAACAAAAACTCACACTTACTGAATTTCCCAAATAGTTTCTTTTCTTTTAAGGTTAGCAAGACAACCCTTAAATAACTTTCATGTTTTTCCTTACTTTTGGAAAAAACAAAAATATCATCAATGGACACAAGCAGAAACTTATCCTAGAACTCACGGAAAATTCTATTCATAAGATCCATGAATACAGTAGGTGCATTGGTTAAACCAAAATTCATAACTACAAATTCATAATGGATATATCTAGTACAAAATGCAGTCTTTGGAATGTCTGCTTCTTTCAATTTTAATTGATGGTACCCCGACCTCAAGTCAATCTTCGAAAAATACTGATCTCCCTAGAACTGATCAAACAAATCATCTATATGAGGAAAAGGATACTTGTTCTTAATAGTAATGTTATTCAATGCTCTATAATCAATGAAAAGTATCACTGAACCATATTTCTTTTTAACAAACAAGACATGAGCACCCCATGGTGATGTGCTTGGTCGAATAAAACCTTTATCTAATAACTCCTGTAATTGCTTCTTTAACTCTAAAAGTTCAATTTGAGCCATTCAATAAGGGGGTTTTGAAATTGGCTTAGCAACATGATCTAAGTCAACAGTAAATTCAACTTCCCGATTAGGTATAATACCAGGAAACTCATCAGGAAAAACATCAAGGTACTCATTTACCACTGGCACATCATTAATCTCAACACTTTCTTTATTTTCCACAATATGAGCAAGGTAACATTATTTTCAATATCTTACTAGTTTCTCAAATTCCTGATATGTTATTAAAGGAAGGGGTTCATTCTTGTACACAAACAGTAAATTTTTCTGAAATGAAGCTGCTTTAGCTCTGCAGTCAATCCTAGCATGATAAACAGACAACCAATCCATGCCCAAAATAACGTTAAACTCTACTAGAGGCAAAAAAATAAGGTTTGCAGGTAGGTTCTTTCTGCACACAAGGACAAGAATGTTCTTATGTTTTCGTTTTGTCTCAAAATTTTCTCTAGGTGTTTTTACTGTAAGTTCTGTATTCATATCTTGAGATGGAATTCCCAATTTACTAGAAAACTTCTTAGAAATGAAATAGTGTGAAGGCCCTAAATCAAACAACACTTTGGCATAATCTGAACAAAAAAACAGTGTATCTGATACAACTTCATTTGATGGCCCAACATCTGCTGAAGTAGTTGAAAAGGATTTCACCACCCCTTTCTGCTTGTATTCTGGTTTCTTTCCCTCATTTGAGTTCTTTTCTAGACACTCATTTTCATAATGACCCATTTCATTACACTTAAAACATATTACGGATGGCCTTTCATTGCCTGCTTGATCATATTCCTTATAGTTACGAGCAATATGACCAGACTTACCACACCAGAAGCACTTTCCAGACTTCGATAAACATTCTCCAGGATGCTTTTACCACACTTCTCACATGTTGGATATTTAATTTTCTTACTTCCAGGCTTCTTTTATGAATTCTTCCCCTTTCCCTACCAAATGGACCTCTTATTCTGTTGTTTTTCAAAGAACACTTGATCATCGGAAAACTCCATTTCCACCTTCTCCGCACATCGAACAAGTTTTTCATAACTTTTTAACTCACAAGAGGTGAATGCTCTTCGATATAGTGGCTTCAGTCCTGAGTAAAATCGATTTATCTTACTATCAAGATCTTGGATGAAATTTGGTGCATACCTTTCCATTCGAGTGAACTTTTCTTCATAAGAGGCCATTGAGTAATCCTCCTACCTCAATTCCAAGAATTGCTTTTCCATTCTAAGATGAACCACCTTAGGAAAATATTTCTCAAGAAACATACCTTTGAATTCCTCCCAATCAAGAGCATCAATCTCCTCACCATCCCTGATATTTTTCACCATCGACCACTACTGATCAGCTTCACCTTCAAAACAGTAAACAACAAGACTAACATTTTGATGTTCTGAAAAACCCATAACATCGAAAATCTTCTCCAGTGCTTTAATCCACCCATTATCTAGAATAGTTTTAGATGATCCTATAAATGATGGGGGATGTTACCTCATGAAATGTTCCACTACTGACATGTTCCTCTGTGGTTGATCTAGCTGATCTCGTGCATGGATACCACCACCATTTATAGCTTGAGTCAATTGTTCTATCACTGCAACAAACTGTTCAGCTTCGATTCTGACCATCTCAGGTTTCTTATTTGGAAGGATGTATTCCTCCTGATGTCGTCCCAACATAGATGTCATGTTTTCTCTCCGGAAAACCATTCTGAACATAGAATTATGTTAGGCGAAGCAACATGGTAATATGTAAATTCTATATCATTTCAATATTACCATAAATTATTTAGGGAAATTAATTTAACAATACCCTAACCCCTAAAGTTATTTAAAACGACCTCTAATACCAACTATAAGGACCCCAGCCTTAAACCTTACATAATCTTGAATTAAGTGAGTAATTCACATTGAGGATCTTTTAAGGTTTAGAGTTTTAGAAAATTAGGACATAACTATTTTATCTCAAAATATTTACAAAGTAGACACTTCTACATAGTTTCCATTTTTTTACAAAAGATGAACTCTTGAAAAAAGATTCATGTCTAGTTCCATGTTTAAGATAGCATGAATTTTCCTTAATCCCATCCTTGACCATATTCCACATTATGTCCAGTGAAAAACATTTCATAAACTTGGGATGAGCATAAAAAGCTCAGTAAGGGATACACAAAGAATGAAAACTGTTAGTTTTTCAAAACAACAAGTAAACCATGAATACTTTAACATAAGTAATACTTTTCACCTTTATGAAGTAGTAAATACTCTTCACTGAATAAAAGATCATTACATACCCATTTTAAACCAGAATATTACCACAAAACCCATATAAAGAACACATAACATATTAAGGTAACTTGGGACATAAACATACATAAATGGAATTACCATACGGTCGACTTCCACACATATCACTAAATGGAAAATCCATACGGATGACTTCCATACCCAATGCACTGGAGGTTATAATGTAACAACCCATCCAGGTATTCACGGCACCACCCTTCATTTGGTTTATCATGTAACCACCCGTCAAATGTCCAAGTACCATTATAAAATCATAACACATAAAATATTGAAAATATAAAAAAAAAAATTTCTACATTTCAATCACAATATATCACTTAAATATATTAACATAACAAATCCATTTTCAAAATAATTTTCAATACCAAAAAATATGTAAATGAGTATAAGGTATTTATTTTCTTTTAAAAACATTACGGATTGTTGAGGAAGCCAAAGAACAAATAATACTCATGGCGGCGGAAAAGGTCGTTGTCACCGCTTACGTTAAAAGAAACATTCCTTTTTGTCATTTAGTAAAACACTTCATAGAAAAATATTCCCTTTGAAAATTCGAGGGTTTTTATATAGCGTGTAAAAGAAAGTCGTGTATTAAAACAAAATATGCCTCAATGAAAAGAGATTGAGACGAAGTCCCTTACCTCGTGTCCGACTTGACTCAATAGCTCTTTAATCTCATAAATATTAAACTAAAGTTAATTTCTACTTGCTTAAGAACCTTTTTCAAGTTTATTATTCCATTTATATCACTTATTACCATGTTATAAACATTTTCTAATCATTTAAGTTTATAATGTTCATTTTGTCAAAATTTGGTACTTGAGTAAAAAATGGTCTTCTTATAATTACATGTTGTTCATGTGGTCAAAGGTTCATTATATCCAGAATGATATTCATGATTTGGGTATCATATATATAATATATATCCATCATATACATTTATTTTTAATAGTACATAATATTTAGTGGTAAGAAATGAAATGCACATTTCATGGAGACGGTAAGTCATTCATACGCATGAACCCTACTTTCATTTATATTTGATATTTAATGGAATTAAAACATAATGATACATAGTTGTATTATAATTCCTGTATTTTATCATATATAATATCATTAAAAATATCCTTTATACGTACCACATATGGTATGAACAAGTCATATCACATTGTGGGGGCGATAGTCTGCACTTCCTCAAGTGAAATTATCGTGTTTACACATAATGGAAACCATAAAGGTGTGATATATAAAAATAATACAGAAGAATAAATAAAACATAAGCATAATATATATAATATATAAATATAGTTCCATCTTAATGGCCACTATGAGAGGTTGTAGGAGATAATCGAACAATCATCGTTTTGTGAGGCGTTAGTTTTCCATCCACAGAAACATTATGTTCTTCATCTATTAGATGGAGGTGTGTGTAAGTATAGTTCTAATACTTCTCATAAAAACATATTAGTATATTGAGGATACTGTTTTTGTTACAAAATAAAGGAATAAAAAGAGTTTAGGGGTTGGATATGTAAAATAGAAGAAAACTATTTAAGAGAAACTGTTACCTTTCATTTTGGTAACTTCCTTTGGTTTGAACCAAAAAGACTTCTTGATGTTCTTTATGCCTAAGGTAAGGCTTCTAGGAGGAGTATAGGGATGTAATGATCTCAATAGTTTAGAGTTTGGACGAGCCAAATGGCATGAGAGGTGTGTGGAATTGGTTAGAAGTGGTCTCCTTTTATAAGGGAGAGGAGGGGCTCTTTAAGAAAGTGTGAAAATATTATTTTATTATATAATGATATTCGGTTTCTAATGGTTAAAAAATAATTATTGTCGAAGCTAAGATGACTAATTGTCGAAATAAAATCATCCAATAGGAATTGGATAGGTTTTGTATAATATTTTAATCATTATAATCTTATTTATTTAAATCATTTATTTATGAGGTAAACACTGCATCATTATTGTGTCATAAATAATTTAATTTATTTGTAGTCTAAAAATTCTTAAAAAAATACCATGATGTAGGAAATATTTTTAGATTTCCAATTAATATTTATAGTCGAAAAGATAATTTCATTAACCCCTTGTAAATATTAATTTACTAAAAGATATTTGTTTTGGTCATTTTTGCCTTTACTTTAAGTTAATTAATCTAAATTGTCATTATCACTTCAAAGTTTCTCAATGGGGTCCCAAAATCAACAAAATTATTACCATGGTATTAAATGACTCAACCAATAAGGTTTGGACAAGTGTTAAGTTAATTTTTAATTATTATAATATTATTTTTACCTTGAATTACCTTATTTACCTTTAACCGCAGTAAATAAAAGGCAAAAGTTACTGTTCACCAAAAATTATTTTCATCTTATTGAACCACATTTTACTTCTTTATAACAACCATGTATGTTGGATTTTTGAAATTCAATTCACAGAAGTGGTAAAATTTCATTTAAATGAAAAAGTCAGTTTTTTGAACTACCACTAAGTGGTTTCACTATTAATCAAAAATAGAAGTTTTTCAGAAAAACACCAAAAATTGAGCCTAAGCTAAATTTTATATTCTGATTGAAAAAATGATGTTTATTTTTTCAAATTCAAAACATATAAGTGTCATTAATTAATTTTAAAATTAATTCCCATTATCAAAACAAATAGCGTGTTTTTAAGAAACGATAACTTTCAAAAGATTGACACTTGTTTATGTCCAAATTAATATTTAAATTAATTCCAATGACCAAAATTGGATTAAATGGTAAACAAATATTCTAATTAAACTTTAAAACCAATTAAAAAGATAATCTAACCATATAAATAAATTATATTAAAAGGCACCTTTGAATTAAAATACAGTATTTTTTACTATTCATTAAAAAATGAACTTTATCCGAAAAATACCAATAAATTACCCAAAGTAAAATTTTATGTCCCCATTATAAATAAGGATTTTATTTGGTCAATTAGAATGTATTAAATTGACCGAAACTATATTTAACGAGGGTTCTCCATTAAAAGGCGGTAAATCGGCCATCTAATGTAAATAATGCTTAAAACTAGATTCATTCATATTTTAAGCCTATAAAGTTTTATTGGATAAATGTAAATACATTAAAAAAACATGTATAATCATATTTTAGTTAGTTTTTTTCATTCCATCCAATAAAATTTCTAGGAGTTAGCTACCATTTAAAATATTAATATTATATTATTAGTTTGCAACATAAGATTTCAAAGAAACCTGCTATTGCGTATTTGGTTCTCTATCGAACATAGAAACCATTTTAAAGTAAAATTAATATTTAATTCACAAATATTAATAAATATGAAAATATCCTATTATTCATTTACCTGGGATGTTACTCCAAGGCACCCCCAAGATCTACATAATCTCATCCGAAGATATTTAAGTCACACACTCAAGTAAGGGACCCTCACCTTCCTCTCCTTCTTTCAATTAAATCACCTTTTTGGAATTAATCTTTTAATTGAAATTGATTATGATGTCATTTATTTAAAAAAAATCTCTAATGTCAAATTTATTTTATTTTAATAAGGTATTTTTTATTCTCTCTTGTTTTTACCTTCACCTAAACTATTACTAGGCCAAATACCGTAAGGGATTTCTCTCTTCCCAATTCCATTCAAGTACATCTTTTATGTTCTGTCTACTAAAACATTTTTTATTTTTTTGGGATTTTTTATTCCATATTCCCCTTACTTTTAATTTAATGTATAAATTATTATATACCCCTTTAACTCTAAATAATACTCCCATGACCCCCTAACTCTCAATATAGTTTAGATTCTTTTCTTTATTCAAGTTTCTTCGTTAACATATGTATTTATTTCACAATTTCTACTGTAGGTATATTTTGTTATATTTCCACATTACTTAAAATTTGATGTTTATCTGATGAGATACCCCCTTCTCACTCATCAACCTATTTTTAGGATTATTTAAGTGATGTTTTTATGCTACTAAAATTTCCCCATGATTTTTCAGCTAAAACAATTGTGTAGTGAATACCACACCCATTTTTAGATCAAGGGTATTCAACTTTATCCACGTATACTTATTAATAGGGGATATAAATGTATGTATTCCACATTCCTTGATTATGGAATAATTGTAATGATAAATGGAACAATGTTGTATGATCTATATAGAAGACATAAGCATGATAATGAAATGAATATAATGGGTGCATCCAGATATCACTATAATGGATTGGGTAATGTTTAGTATCAGGATATGTCATGTAGGGACATGGATTGAACCTAATTTTTTATGGTAATTATTCCACCATGATTTATTGGAATTTCTATCTTTGATCTATGTTTATGATTCAATGTTTAAGTTATTTCCCCATTTCCAATGTTATGATTATCATGTTATGTCATGCCTTATTATTCATGTTCCATTTATTTTTCATTTATAATCCTATTTTCTAACATGTATCACATATTCCCTGTTTATTCCTTTACTATTATTTATATCTTACCCCTTTTTATGTATTTCCCCATTTTATCCCATGTATTTTTATGTTCCATAGAGTATTTTGAGCTTGTAAAAAAGTTTTCAATAAAGATGTTGTAATCCTTTCTTTAAGTTGTTCTGTAACATACCTAATCCCAAAATACACTATACTTATAGATAATATAGGTTGTATTAATTGTATTATTATAAAATAAATCAATTAATAATGTGAAATAAAGATAATGGTTGTTATAATATACCATGGGACTATCAAACTAGCTGTGTAACAGGGATAATTATGGTGAACTTGGTAATGATTGAGTTCGAATTAATATGCCCTTTTTAGTGTTATTTCCCTTATATAAATTTATTCTAGAGCTACAACCACTTTTATTATCCATATATGGATATATTTTTATCAAAACCAAATATTATATAATTTCTAAATATTTAGTGATGTTTTATTCTTCTTAGTATTACAAATAATAATTTCACTAGAGTTTTATAATCCTTATCCCAAAAAATAATTGGAATATTGTAACACCCCAGGTAAATAAAGAATATTAAATTTTCATATTTATCCATATTTTTGAATAAAGTATTAATATTACTTTAAAGGGTTTCTATGGTCGATGGCGTACCCAACACGCAACAACGAGTTTCTTGGGAATCTTACGTTGCACTCTAATAATAAAATAATATTATTTTAAATGGTAGTTAACATGTAGCTATTGTAATGGCATGAATGGATAGAAATAACTAAAATATGATTATATATGTTTTTTTAAATGTTTTTACATTTAACCAATAAAATATAAAGGCATAAAATACGGAAAGAATTCAATTTTAGGCGTATATGCCCTAGTTTTCACTAAAGGTTCACTTATCGCCTTTTGATGGTGAACCGTCATTAAATATAGTTTTGTTCACTCTTATACATTCTATTGGACCAAATAAAACTCTTCTTCAGAATCAGGACATCAAAATTTACTTTGTGTAAATTTTTGGTATCGTTCCGATAAAGTTCATTTTTTTATGAATAGTGTAAAATGTGGTATTTTAATTCAAAACCTCTTTTTAATATAATTTATTTATATGATTAGATTATCTTTTTAATTGGTTTTAAAGTGAAATTAGAATATATTTTTACCATTAAATCCAATAGTGTTTGTTGGAATTAATTTCACTTTGAAATCGGACTTAAACTAGTGTCAGTCTTTTGATACTTATTGTTTTATAAAAACACGCTATTTGCTATGACAGCGGGAATTAATTATTAAATTAATTAATGTGACTTATATTTTTTGAATTTTGTAAAATGGACTTCATTTTTGAATTCGGAATATCAAATATATCTTAGGGTGAATTTTTGGGATTTTTCTGAAAAACATCAATTTTTGATGAATAGTGACACCACTAAGTGGTACATATAAAAACTGATTTTTCCATTTAAATGAAATTTTTCCATATTTGTGTTTTGAATTTTAAAAATCTGACATACATGGTTTTCATTAAGAAGTAAAATCTGGTTCAATGGTATAAAAATAATTTTTTGGTGAATAGTAACTTATTAAGTTTTTAATCGCGATTAGAGGTAATTAGTGTAGTTTAAGGTAAAAATAATGTTTTAATAATATGAAATGAACTTTACACATGTCCTAACATCATTGGATGTGTAATGGACGACCAATACAAGCCATGGGTCAACTTGGGGACCCCATGGATCCACTTTGGTTGGGAAATGACATAAATAACTTTTTATTTAATGTAAAAGTAAAAATGACACAAACATGATATGTTTTAATAAAACAATTTTTAAGTGGGGTTATACAAGTCAGATTATTTATTATAAATAGTCATTGGAAATATAAAAAGATTTACTACATAATAGTATTTTTTTATAATTTTTAGACACTAAATAAATTAAATTATTTATGACATCATGATGATGCAGCGATGACCTCATTATTTAACGATTTAAATAAAATGGAAAGATAATGTAAAATATATGAACTACACATGTCCAAAACTTATTGGATGGTTGGATTTCGAACCCTTAACACCTTATCCACGAATTATATCAATGTGGGACTTTTTAAAACCGAAACTCATTTTCAAATAAAGTAATATTTCTTACTTTCCAAAAGTGCCCCTCCTCTCCTCTTATAAAAGGCCCCCACCTCTACCTCATTTCACACACTCCTCAAGCCTTTGGCTCGGCCAACCCCTACCCATTTACTCTCTCCACATCCCTCTCCTCATCCTAGAGGATTCCCTTTGGGCAGAATCCTTTCAAAGGAATCCTTTAGGCTCAAATCAAAAGGAGTTACACTTTTAAAGGTAATTCATTCTCTCATGTTCATTTGTTTTATTTTGCTTCTCCAACCCCCTAAAATCTTTTTATTTGCTTCTTTTGTAACAAAAACAGTATCTTAAATATAATAGGATGTTTTTATAAGATTTATTCGAGCTACACTCTCACAAAACTACATCAAATGGTTAAAGAACATACGGTTTCCGTGGATGGCGAAATTCTGCCTCCCGAAACGATGATTGTTCAATACTCATTTAACACCTTAAAAGGTGGCCATTATGATGTCACTATTTTTATATATGATATATAATATGTTTATGTTTTCCTTAATCTTCTGTTTTTTTTCATTTTGGGCATACCTTTATGGTTTCCATTATGGGTAAACGCGATATCTTCATTTAAGGAAGTGCGGACTACCGCCCCCTCAAAGTGATTTGATTCGCTAAATACCATATGTGGGACGTATAAAGGATGGAACTATGATATTATATATTATATTATACTGGAATTATAATATACCTTTATATCATTATTATTCCATTCTATAAAATACGAAATAGAAATGAAAGTAGCGTTCATGCGTATGTACGGCTTACCGTCTCCATGAACGGTGCATTTCATTTCTTACCTCTAAATGATTATGTAATGTTATAAATTCATGAATGTACTGGATATATATGACATATATGATATCTACATAATGAATAAAATTATGGATATAATAAACATTTGGCCACATGAACAACATGTAATTGTAAGAAGTCCACTTTCGACTTAAGAACCAAATATCGGCAAAACAAATATTATTAACTTAAATGATTACATAATGTTTATGACATGGTAATAAGTGATATAAAAGGAATAATGAACTTGAAAAAGGTTCTTAAGGAAGTATAAATTAACTCAAGTTTATTATTCAGGAGATTAAAGAACGATCGAGTCAAGTCGGACCCGAGGTATGGGATCCTACTCCTCTCTTTCTTTTTAAGTATACACTTTTATGTCATTCCTTTTAAAGCTCATATTTCTTGTTATTGAGATGATCAATTATATTAAACTTACTTTAATTTTTATGTTCATGTTATGAGAGACCCTATTCTCTCTCATCAACCCATTTTGGAAGTTTTGAGTGGCGCCGTTAGGCTGCCGAACTTTCGTAAGAGATCTAACCTCTCTCTTTCTTTTTAAGTACTCTCCTTTATGTCACTTCTTTTAAGCTCCTCTTTGTAATGTTGGGGGATGTTATTTTATATTCCTCTTGCTTTACATTTTATTGTAATGTGATGAGATACCCTATTTGATCTCATCAATCCATATTCGGAAGTTTTATGTGGCGTCATTAGGCTGCCGAGTTTTCGTAAGGGATTTTTCATCTCACTTTTATTCCCATGAGATTTATGCTACATTTGCCACAAATTCCATTGAGTGGTGTATGTACTGTCCATTATTCTACTCTTTGTGTAATATACTTTTGTTTATGAGTATTTACATCAATGATCTATTGTTCTTCTTTCATGGGGTGTATGTTTTGAAAGATACCCAAGTCGGTAAGGGAACCTTTCACCCTCCTCTTTTTTAAAAGACTTCTTTTATTGGGTCTTTTAATTTACATATTGTTATGTTGGGATATGTTCTCATATATCCTTATTGATGTAAATTTTATGTCCAAGTGATGAGATACACTTTTTATCTCTCATCAACTCATTTTGATGTGACGTCGTTAGGCTGTCAAGGGAACTTTTTAACCCAATTTCGATTTCTTTGGGTTCAACATGTAGTCATTGAATATGTCATCCATTGAATATGTGTGAATGACCTTTTATTGTTTTACACTTAATATCCACTTATATTGGGTGTATTTATATTTTTCACACATATTTTTGAGATTGATTTGTCCTTAATTTAAGGATACCTTCTTTATAAGGGATTTCATCACATTTGACATTTCTATTGAGGGTTCATTGTTGTTATGCACCAATTCACTCTTATATGGTGTATATACTGTCCTTTGGAGTATTATATCATGAATCCATATATTCTCATGATATTATAAAGTTCTGACTAAATGTTATTCCTCAATTATTGTATTCAAGTGTCTCTAATTTTGGTAAAACCCCTTTAACCAAAATATCGCTTTAAATGTTTTAATTATTTGTTCTTATTAATATCCATGTTTTCAAAATGGAATTAAGGATTTATTTATATGGATATTAATGGTTTAAAATGTTAAAAGCTTTAAGGTGGTATGGGACACTTTGATTCAAAAATCTCTTTATTAAAGGTTTTAAATGGTTTTGAAAATGGTTTTTTTAATGGATTCATTATTTCAATATCCTAAAATGTTATATTGTGATTGAAATGTGGAAATGTTATGTTTCCTTTATTCATGTTTTATGTGATACGATTATGTTATTGTTCTTGGGCATTGTTATGAGGAACGGTTGGTTCCGTGATAAACTAAGGGCGGGTGAGCCCGATATAGCTCTCCAATGCATTGGGTAACGCGAAGGAGTGAAACGTTAAGGTTTCTCCGAAGAGATTTAGGGAATATACTGTGATGGGTATTCCAAACGTAACCAAGATGGTTAATCCCTACATAAGAATGTTATGAATTTCTCAAATTACCTTTATGTCTTATGATTTCTATGATTTGTTCATGATTTTATGAGGTATGATAAAGTGCCTATGTTTTATGGGTAAAGTATGATTTCATTATTATGTATATATGAACTCATGTTTCCTTTCCATATTTTTATAACTCTTACTGATCTTTTTATGCTCATCCCATGTTTTTTTGAAATGTTTTTCACAGGTCAAGGGAAAGGTACATGATGTGATGATAATGTCAAGGATGTCTCAAGAAAGAATCCGTGTTATATTTTAATTATGTTTCCGTTGATGGGAAGAATGAATACTATCTTTTATGTAAACACTTTGTTTAAATGTTGAATGTAATGCAAGTTTCATGATCTAATTCTCTAAAACTCTAAACCTGAAAAGATCCTCAATGTGTAATCTTGTAATAACCCAAGAATAAGTAAGGTTTAAGGCTGGGGCCTTATAAATATTCTCTGATAACAACTATAAAAATACATGTCATCCAAGATATATTACATAAGGGTACACTTAATTCCATCCCAAAATATCATTAATCCTAATTTATTTGGTAAATATTATACATAACATAACAGCATGGAACGTGAATATAGTAACATTGTTGAAAACTTCTTTAACATTCTCCTGAAATTACTTCATTATGCTAACACTATATGTGTAACACCCCAAGCTTTCACGATACACATCTCTTTCAATAATGCAATAGCTTGCAGTGTACGCAAGTTCGAGTTCTAAAACACCGCGACTAATCAAAGTAGCCGTTATGAATAGTAATACCCACTTTTTAAAATTATATAAATTTTATATTTCAAAGTGTACTTCATTTTTGTATTCGTAATATCGAAGTTATCCTAAGTTGAATTTTTTGTAATTTTCTGAGAACTTCCATTTTTTATGAATACTGAAAAATACTTAAAACCACTTTTTTAATCAAAATAATTTATAGTGATAAATTATAATATTGAGTGTTTTAAAAGTATAATTAGAATATATTTTTACCATTTTACCCAATGGTGTTCATTAGAATTAATTTCACTTTGAAATTGGACATAAACAATTGTCAATCTTTTGATTGATATTCTTTCTTAAAACACGCTATTTGTTGTGACAGCAGGAATTAATTATAAAATTAATTAATGCAACTTATATTTTTGGAATTTTGTAAAATAGAAATCATTTTTGAATTCGGAATATCAATTATAGCTTAGGGTAAAATTTTGGCATTGTTCTAAAAAACATCAATTTTTGATTAATAGTGAAACCACTAAGTGGTAGTTAAAAAACTGATATTTTGTTTAAATGAAATATTACCACTTCTGTGATTTTAATTTCAAAAATCTTACATACATGGTTTTCATTAGGAAGTAAAATTTGGTTCAATGGGATTAAAATAATTTTTTGGTGAATAGTAACTTTTAAGTTTAATTAATATTGATTAAAGGTAATTAGTGAAATTTAAGGTGAAAATGATATTATAAAAATATGAAATGACCTTTACACTTGTCCTAAACCTATTGGATGAGTCATGGCAGAACAAGACAATACATGGGTCAATTTTGGGACCCCATGGAGCCACTTTGGTAGGAAAATGAAATAAATAACTTTTATTTAAAGTTAAAATAAAAATGTTACAAACATAAGTTGTTTTACTAAAACAATTTTTAAATGGGGTTATACAAGTCATAATTTTGACTATAAATATTAATTAGAAATCTAAAAATCTTTCCTACATCATGATAATTTTTTTATAATTTTTATACATTAAATAAATTAAATTATTTATGACACCATGATGATGCCACAATTACCTCATTAATTAACGATTTAAATAAAATGAAACGATAATGTAACATCTCAGTCTTAAACTTGTCAAAAACCTATTTTATGAGTATATTTAGAACCCTTATCACCTTAGCCTCGAAATATATCATTTAGGGACCTTTAGAATCCTAAAATTATTTCATAATAAAGTAACATTTCATGACATTCCAAGAGTTCCCTCCTCTCCACTTATAAAAGGCCCCCACCTCTAACACCTCATTTACACATTAAAACCATTTGACTCGGCCAAACTTTTCCCAAATACTCTCCAAAATTCCCTACCTTACTCCTAGAAGCCTCAATTTGGGAATAATTCTTCCCAAGGAAGCCTTTGGCTCAAATAAAAAGAGTTACCCGATTTTAAGGTAATGTCTTCTCTTATGTTATTTTGTTTTATTTTGCTTATACAACCCCCTAAACTCTTTTTCTTAATTTCTTTTGTAACAACACCAGTATCCTCAATATACTATTATGTTTTTATAAGATGTATTCGAGCTACACTTACACACACCTAAATCTAATGGTTAAATAACATACTGTTTCTGTGGATGGCGAATTTCTGCCTCACGAAACGATGATTGTTCAACACTCATATAACACCTTCAAAGGTGGCCATTAATATGTCACTCGATTTATATATGATATATAATATGTTTATGTTTTACTTAAGGTTATGTATATTTCATTTATGGCATACCTTTCTTATTTCCATTATGGGTAAACGCGATATTTTCATTTTAGGAAGTGCGGACTACCGCCCCCTCAAAGTGATTTGAATCGTTAATGCCATATGTGGGATGTATAAAGGATGGAGTAAATGATATTATATATGATATTATAATGGAATTATAATATACCTTTATATCATTATTATTTCATTAAATACGAAATATAAATGAAAGTAGCGTTCATGCGTACGTACGGCTTACCGTCTTCATTAACAGTGCATTTCATTTCTTACGTCTAAACGTTATAGAATATTATAAATTCATGTATATACTGGATATATATGAGATATATGATATCTATATCATGAATATAATTCTGGATATAATTGATATTTCACCACATGAACAACTTGTAATTATAAGAAGTTTGTTTTTGACTCAAGTACCAAAGATCTACAAAACGACCATTATTAACTTAAATAAATACATAATGTTAATAACATGGTAATAAGTGATATAAAAGGAATAAAAAACTTGAAAAATATTCTTAAGCTATTATAAATTAACTCTATTTTATTATTAAAGAGGTTAAAGAATGGTCGAGTTAAGACAGGACGCAAGGTAAGGGAACTTCTTAACCCAATTTCCATTCTTTGGGTTAATCTCATACTTTAAAATTAAGTCATTATATTATTATGTCCTATCTTGTATTTGTACTTTCTTTATGTGTACCTATAGTGAATACACATAATAGATCTATTTTATTTAAAAAAATGATCTTTCTAAGGGACTTCGTCCCAATCTCCTTTCATTGAGGCATATTTGGTTTTATACACAACTTTCCTTTATATGGTGTATAAACCCCTTTGACTTTTAATTTTATTCAAAAGGGATATTTTTAGATGAAAAGTTTTTACTAAATGACAAAAGGAATGTTTTTTCTTACGTATGCAGCGACAATGACTTCACCGCCGTCGTGACCATTATTTGAGTTTCGGCTTCCTCTACAAGCCATAACTTTTTTTAAAATGAGAAATAAATATCAAGTTTTAATTTTCTGTTATTTTGGTATTGAAAATGGTTTTGAAAGTGTTTTTATTATATCAATTTGTTGTATTGATATCTTGTGATTGAAATGTGGAAATTTTATGTTTCCTTTATGCATATTTTATGTGATATGATTATGTTATGGTTTATGATATGTTTAAACCTGTTCATATGAGGAATGCATTAGACTTAATAAGTGACGGGTGGAGCCCGCTATAGCTCCTTGATGCATCGGTAGGTCTCATGAGACGAACTAGTGTCTTGGCATGAGGCCTTGACAAAATCTTATTTGTGGTCTTGGCACGAGGCCTTGGCTACGTGGTTATGATAGTCTGGCATTATGCATTCCATCATTTTGAAAGTGGTTATTGATATTGCATGATATTATTCGACTAGTAGAATATACATGTGAGTAAGTAAATGTCATTATTTCATTTTACTTTTGCCATATTATGCTAAAGTTCAAGTATAAAAGGATTTTGTTTTAGTTATACATTGCCTTAAATGTTAATGTTTATTTATGAAAGCTTCTGCTATATTGTTATCCTTTCTGAGCATCTGAGCTCACCCCTTTCAATGTTTTAATTTTTCTATGATGTGAAAAAGTATATTATGAATGACCTGCAGGGATATTATAAGGGGATATGAAGAGAAGATGTTGTAGTTTTTTTTTACTTTATGATGTAATGTAAGACTTATGAATGTATCCCGTGTTTCCAAGGCTAATAAACTAATTGGTCTTTCGAGACTTGATATTTTGTGATCATGCCAATGTTATGAAGTAATTCACCAACTCTAGGTAACTGGGGTTGGGGCGTTACAGTTGGTATCAGAGGCAGTTTAGTACTAACCTTGGAAGTTAGATTTAGATAGAATCTGATTAGAGCACATAGATCTAAGATAAAATTTGAGGATTAGTATAGAAGAACTTCCTATAAATTTTGTATTATAGGGATTTTGTGAGTTTTCTAAGCAATACATCCCTATCTGGATACAAGCAGGTAGAGGAGGCTCTGGAACAGATGTACATAGTGGTAAAACCTGAAAACACCGCTTTGAGCTAGACTCGAACGGGAACTGGTGCACGACAACGGGCATTGCTTCACTCTTGGTTACGACACTCCCGGGGGATATGCTTAGGATAATTCTCATTTTCTTTACAAACCACTATAAAGGGTTATGACTATATAATTTCTCAAAGAAAACTTTGTTTATGATTATGGATTATATCCATAAATAGTTCAATTAGTGTTAAGTGTTTTACAAGTATGGAATTATGTATTTTGATTCATAAACTAATCTAGATTATGCCATTGTTTGGAAATGGTGCTTAGTGGAAGGAATGGAAACCGTATCAATGCACGCACTCCGTGTAGGGATTTCCCTCCTGCTCAAGATAATTATTGTGGAGCTGGAGGTACAACTGGTGCTGATCAACTTATTACCATACTGGGACAACTCACTCAAGTTATGAATAATAACCTTACTCATATGGAGCACATTGATCTGCAAAGTGGAGGATCAATGTTAGACCGCTTCATGAGTCAACAACTGCCAACATTTAATGGGGGTACAAATCCATTAGTAGCTGAGGAATGGATAAACTCCTTAGAGAAAATATTCCACGCCTTAGGGAGTAGCGAAAGGGAGAAGGTTGTCATGGCAGTCTTCCGCCTCACTGGAGATACCGATCAATGGTGGTCGCTGATTCAAAATAAAAAGGAAGATGAAGAAGTATCAAGTATGGAATGGAGAGAGTTCAAAGATCTTTTCTTAGGAAAATACTTTCCACATGACCATCGAGCAGATATGGAAAGGCAATTTATGAGTCTCAGGCAGAAGGAGGATGAGAATGTCGCAAAGTATGAGGCTAACTTTACAAGGTTAGAGAGGTATGCTGCAAATTATATACGTAACCCAAGGAGTAAGATTGATCGTTTCTTTGATGGGTTAAAACCATTTCTCCGTCGAGCTTTAGTATCACAATCCTTCTCATCATACGAAGATATTGTCTCGTGTGCTATCAAGACAGAAAAGGAATTCTCTAAGTCTTATGACAACAAAGTAAAGCAAGAGAAGAAGAGAACGGTGGAACAAGAGACGGATAAAGGGAAAAAGGGAAAGAAGGATTTTCCATTATGTGATAATTGTGGGAAGAATCACCCCGGTACTTGCCTAAAAGGAATGGGAGTTTGTTATAAATGTGGAGAAAAAGGTCACCAGGCACGTGATTGCAAGGGAAAGAAAAAGGCTATCAATGTTGAATGCTACAATTGTAGGGAAATGGGTGATTATGCAAATGAATGTCCTAAGCGTCAGGGAAACTTACCTCAGAAAAGGCCAAGGGATCAAGGAAAATCTTATGTTGTTACCACAATTGAAGCAGAATAATTAATGTATTGGTTCTTTTAGACTCATGGATTATATTCTGGTTATTAGAATAATGTGATATATATATATATATATAAGGATTGTACTGCAGTACTTTTTCTTTTCATTAAGGTCTTAATATGATGAAGGTAATCATATTTTTAGTATGTGACAATAAGAGAAACTTTACTTTGTTTGGGGAATCTGATAAATTGATTTTGGAATTAAGAGACCTTTTAGAGAAAGTATGGACATAGGTATTTTGGATAACTATAAAGGTTGGGATGGATTAAGTTGAACTTTGAATAGTATTGTTTAAGGTTAAAAAATTTCTGAAGATTATTTTTGGAATATTATAATACTATATTTTTAGGAAAAGGACAACCTGCAGGGTGGGGCATAACCCGTCGCATCGGACAAAGCTGCAGGAATCGAACCCACAACCATAGTGCGACAGGCCTTTATTACCTATCACTAGCCTACAGGAAGTCCCTGGTTATTACAAAATAGTTTTACTAATCTAAATGGTATGTGTTAATATTTGGAACCTTATACAATTAGGATAAATAGAATATTTTTGAGTTCTATTACCTTTTATAGTGAAAGATGAGTTTGTGGTAAAAATTTATTAAAAATTAAAGTCTACATGAAAAGTATGTATATTCCCTTACGTTCTTTGTAAATCTTCTAAATAAATTCCCCAACTTTATAAAAGGTAACTTAAAACAAAAACGTTGTTGGTTAACTTTTCCAACTGGGGATTCAATGACCGTTTAACCAATCACATGTTTGTGATTTTCTTATGGTTAACTTTCTCCTAATCCAGTTTTCTACAAATCTCCATCAGACCTTGATGGTTTGTTTTTCTTCCATATCCATATTTTCATAGAATCCTAGTATGGGCTATCTCGGGTGACCTTTGCACTTCTCTTTCTTTCTTTTAATGTTATATTCTTATTAACCCTATTTCCGATGTGGGTTTTCCACAAAGGTTTTTTCTATTTTCAACCTTTTACTTTCAAAGAAAAATTTCAAATTGCGAGGACGCAATTTATTGAAGGAGGGGAGAATGTAACACCCCAAGCTTTCACGATACGCCTCTCTTTCAATAATGCAATAGCTTGCAGTGTACGCAAGTTCGAGTTCTAAAACACCGTGATTAATCAAAGTAGCAGTTATGAATAGTAATACCCACTTTTTAAAATTATAGAAATCTTATATTTCAAAGTGGACTTCATTTTTGTATTAGTAATATCGAAGTTATCCTACGTTGAATTTTTTGTAATTTTCTGAGAACTTCCATTTTTTTATGAATAGTGAAAAATACTTAAAAACAACTTTTTTAATCAAAATAATTTATAGTGATAAATTATACTATTGGGTGTTTTAAAAGTATAATTAGAATATATTTTTACCATTTTATCCAATGTTGTTCATAAGAATTAATTTCACTTTGAAATTGGACATAAACAATTGTCAATCTTTTGATTGATATTCTTTCTTAAAACACGCTATTTGTTGTGACAGCGGGAATTAATTATAAAATTAATTAATGAAACTTATATGTTTGTAATTTTTTAAAATAGAAATAATTTTTGAATTTGGAATATCAATTATAGCTTAGGGTGAAATTTTGGCATTGTTTTGAAAAACATCAATTTTTGATGAATAGTGAAACCACTAAATTGTAGTTAAAAAACTGATATTTCGTTTAAATGAAATATTACCACTTATGTGATTTGAATTTCAAAAATCTGACATACATGGTTGTCATTAGGAAGTAAAATGTGGTTCAACGGGATTAAAATAATTTTTTGGTGAATAGTAACTTTTAAGTTTAATTAATCGCGATTAAAGGTAATTAGTGAAATTTACGGTAAAAATGATATTATAAAAATATGAAATGACCTTGAAACTTTTCCTAAACCTATTGGATGAGTCATGGCCAACCAAGACAATACATGTGTCAACTTGGGGACCCCATGGAGCCACTTTGGTAGGAAAATGACATAAATAACTTTTATTTAAAGTTAAAATAAAAATGTCACAAACATAAGTTGTTTTAATAAAACAATTTTTAAATGGGGTTATACATGTCATATTTTTGACTATAAATATTCCTTAGAATTATAAAACGATTTCCTACATCATGATAATTTTTTTATAATTTTTAGACATTAAATAAATTAAATTATTTATGACACGATGATGATGTCGTGATTATCTCATTAATTAACGATTTAAACAAAATGAAAGGATAATGTAAAACTTAAGGCTTAAACTTTTCAAAAACCTATTGTATGAGGAGATTTAGAACCCTTATCACCTTATCCTAGAAATATATCATTGTGGGACCTTTAAAATCCGAAAAGCTTTTCTTAATAAAGTAACATTTCATGACATTCCAAGAGTTCCCTCCTCTTCACTTATAAAAGGTCCCCACCTCTACCACATCATTCACACATTCAAGCCATTTGGCTCGACCAAACTCTGCCCAAATACTCTCCCAAATTCCCTCCCTTACTCCTAGAAGCCTCAATTTGGGCATAATTCTTCCCAAGGAAGCCTTTGGCTCAAATCAAAAGAGTTACCTGATTTTAAGGTAATGTATTCTCTTATGTTATTTTGTTTTATTTTTCTTATGCAACCCCCTAAAATCTTTTTATTCATTTCTTTTGTAACAACACCAGTATCCTCAATATACTAGGATGTTGTTATAAGAATTATTCGAGCTACACTTACACACACCTACAAGTAAATGGTTAAAGAACATACTGTTTCTGTGGATAGAAAATTTCTGCCTCACGAAACGATGATTGTTCAACACTCATATAACACCTTCAAAGGTGGACATTAAGATGTCACTCTATTTATATATGATATATAATATGTTTATATTTTACTTAAGGTTCTGTATTTTTCATTTATGGAATACCTTTCTTGTTTCCATTATGGGTAAACGCGATATTTTCATTTTAGGAAATGCGGACTACCGCCCCCTCAAAGTGATTTGAATCGTTAATGCCATATGTGGGATGTATAAAGTATGGAGTAAATGATATTATATATTATATTATACTGGAATTATAATATACCTTTATATCATTATTATTTCATTAAATACGAAATAGAAATGAAAGTAGCGTTCATGCGTACGTACGGCTTACTATCTCCATGAACGGTGCATTTCATTTCTTACCTCTAAATGTTATGGAATATTATAAAAGCATTTATATACTGGATATATATGAGATATATGATATCTATATCATGAATATAATTCTGTATATAATGGATATTTTACCACATGAACAACTTGTAATTATAAGAAGTTTATTTTTGACTCAAGTACCAAAGATCTACAAAACGACTGTTATTAACATAAATAAATACATAATGTTCATAACATGGTAATAAGTGATATAAAAGGAATAAAAAAATTGAAAAGGTTCTTAAGAAATTATAAATTAACTCTAGTTTATTATTTAGGAGGTTAAAGAACGGTCGAGTCAAGACAGGACGAAAGGTAAGGGAACTTCTTAACCCAATTTCCATTATTTGGGTTAATCTCATAATTTAAAATTATCTCATTATATTATTATGTCCTATCTTGTATTTGTACATTCTTTATGTGTACCTATAGTTAATACACATAATATATCTATTTTATTTAAAAAAATGATCTTTTTGAGGGACTTCGTCTCAATCTCCTTTCATTGAGGCATATTTGGTTTTATACCCAACTTTCCTTTATACGGTGTATAAACCCCTTTGACTTTTAATTTTATTCAAAAGGAATCTTTTTATACAAATCATTTTTACTAAACGACAAAAGGAATGTTTTTTCTTATGTGTGTGGCGACAACGACTTCACCGTCATCGTGACCGTTATTTGAGTTTCGGCTTCCTCTATAAGCCATAACTTTTTTTAAAATGAAAAATAAATATCAAGTTTTAATTTTCTTTTATTTTGGTATTGAAAATGGTTTTGAAAGTGTTTTTATTATATCAATGTGTTGTACTGATATCTTTTGATTGAAATGTGGAAATTTTATGTTTCTTTTATGCATATTTTATGTGATATGATTATGTTATGGTTTATGATATGTTTAAACATGTTCATATGAGGAATGCATTGGACTTAATAAGTGATGGGTGGAGCCTGCTATAGCTCCTCGATGCATCAGTTGGTCTCATGAGACAAACTAGTGTCTTGGCACGAGGCCTTGACAATATCTTATTTGTGGTCTTGGCACGAGCCCTTGGCTACGTGGTTATGATAGTCTGGCATTATGCATTCCATCATTATGAAAGTGGTTATTGATATTTCATGAGATTATTCGACTAGTAGAATATCCATGTGAGTATGTAAATGGAGTTATTTCATTTTACTTTTTCCATATTATGCTAAAGTTCAAGTTTAAAAGGATTTTGTTTTAGTTATACATTGCCTTAAATGTTAGTGTTTATTTATGAAAGATTCCGCTATATTGTTATCCTTACTGAGCATCTGAGGTCACCCCTTTCAATGTTTTAATTTTTCCAGGATGTGAAGAAGTATATTATGAATGACCTGCAGGGATAATATAAGGGTATATGAAGAGAATATGTTGTAGTTTTGTTTTACATTATGATGTAATGTCAGACTTATGAATGTATCTAGTGTTTCCAAGGCTACTAAACTAATCGGTCTTTCGAGACTTGATCTTTTGTGATCATGCCAATGTTACGAAGTAATGCACCGACTCTGGGTAACTGGGGTCGGGGCGTTACAATATGGGTTAACCTAGGGACATATATAAGAAATGGTTAATCTAAATATCCCACTAAGAGAATAAAAAAATCATAGAATAAGTTAACTCTATACATTTGAGCAAAGAGGAATATGAAGGTAACATAAGAGGGGTGATAATCATAATATTGAACAATGAGCCATGATACAACATGATACCATAAAGAAAAAAATGGAATGTGACAAAAACATAAAACATGACATCATAAACATAATTCAAGGTTAACTAATAATAAAACATATCATATTATTCCTAGTATAACATATCATGAAACTTACATGTCATATCATGAGATAAAAACATTATACACTGCATTGGTGAGCTTTATAATTTTGGGCCCATTCGTCACTTTCTAGTCATGTACATGTCCAAGTGTGACACATATATCATTCCAAAAAATGATTTATTTACTCAATTTTTACCCCATTCAAAATTATTTCACGCTATATACTTTTAAATCCAAAATAATTTATGGATAGTAACTATAAGGTGAATACCCTTGGTTGGAAATTGAGATGAGTATTGACTACAAAAATGATTGGCTTGAAAAATTACGGGATACTTTCATTTTCATAACCGATGTATAAAAAGGATTATAGAAGATATGAACGAGATAAAATGGGTTTATAATTAATTTGGAATCATAAGTATAATAATATATATGTATTAAAATATACCCCAACTTGAAAATTTTTAAATCCAAAGGAATTGATGAAAGAGAGTTCCCAAATAAAGAGGAGAAGGAGAGGATCCCTTACCATGAGAAGGGGATTATAAAGTCCTTGGAGAAGCTTATTAAGAGATTGGTGGATCCATGGGATAACTCTACATGGGTAAATTTTGAGTAATTTCATGCTCCAACCTTTTTGATTGAATTATATTAAGAGTTTGGGTGGGTTTATATTTGGAAAGATATGAGAATTATTTATTAATTTCCAATCTTAGGTTTTAAACTATATTTGATAAAGTAATCAAAAACACAGGGCTTACCATGTTTTTTTCACATTGGTTTCTAATAAAGAGGAGTGTTTTTTGTTTTTCAATTTGGATAAGAACCAAAAACATTAAAATAATTTCTACAGTGATATTGGTCTAAGTCATGTTTACAAAGATTTTTTTTAAATTGTAAAATATAATATAGATTTTGAAGGATTCATTAAGGATTTATAGAATTAATCAAATAAAATAAAAACACATTATTTTAAAGGGGAAATATATATTTGGTCTTTGATACCTTTTATGTAATATATTACGTCACTTTTGGGTTAGTATAATTTCGTAATACATACCATATATTTATCATGTATTTAATTTTTACCCAAAAAATTGAATCTCTACGAAAATTATGAAATATATCACTCTAAGGAAATTTAGACATGATAATTTAGAAAATAATATTAATTTTATCAAAATAATTCTGTATTTTTTATAATTTACACCTTTAAATAAAAAATCCACATTTATAGAAGAATACTAGTTTTTTTATAACGACAGTTTTCTAACCCTTTTCAATCTTTTTTACTTTATAAAATTATATACTCATTTATATTTAATATTGCTTATTTAATTATAATATTTTATTAAAATATATATTATTTGAAAAATTATTTAATTAATTGAAATATAGTTTCTTGATTGAAACTATATATTTTCCAAAAACACAATTCGATTTTTGTCGTATTAAAACTTAATTTGAGTCAAACACGTTATATAATCATTTATAAAGTAATAATAAAAGGAATATATATATGAATTATTTTATTAAAAGAAAATATAAAAATTAAAAATGTTATTCTATAAATACATATACCATTATTACAATAGAGAATTCTCTAAGGGTAGGGTTTGTAATAGTGATATTTTTATGGGGTGGTTTTGCAAACATGGTTTTGGTCGTGATATCGATGAGATTAAGCTTCTTCTGTAAACGGTTTCACTTATAACACCCTAATATTTTATATATATATATATATATATTCAAGTAAAATTAAACATTTATATATTTTCAGTTAGGCCCAACAATGAGTTTTGTTATTGTTAAATAGAATAATGAGTTTAAATGAAATGTGACGTACTGTTAAATTTTTTTTATTTTAAAAAGTTAATTATCACATAGACATTAGAATAGAGGATATGAATTAAATTATCTATTTTAAGAAATTATATGGTTTAAAAATAAATAAATAAATATATATATATAATTAATTATTTGGTCACATATTTATTAAAAATGAAAATACAAAATTCTTAAATAATAGAAATATTTTTCTGAAAAACAATTTTTATTCAAAAAAACAAATTTTACCTAAATAAACCAAGCAAAAAACTTTTTTTGAATTATTTAAATGAAATTAATATAATATATATTCAATCAAAAGTTTAACATTCATCTTATGTGTTTTATATACAAGAGAAAATAATAAATCTAATTTTAAACATAAAAATTATACTCTTCTAAAAAAGAAATTTTATCACATTTCATTGCACTCATTATAAAAATAATTTTTGAAAAAGTTAGAAAAATTATTTTAGAAGGAAATTTTTAATTTTGAAATCATCATTTAAAAACTATCTTAGGTTTATGCTTTTTAAATATTTTTGAAAATAATACTTTTTTTGATGAATAGTGAAATATATTTTTTTAATTGAAAACTGCATTTTCGTTTAAATTATTTATAAAGATATATTATATTTTTAAATATTTTTAAATTAAAATTATTAAAATTATAATTATTTTAATTCAATTTAGTTCATTTGAATATTTTTAATATAAATGGCTGATATAAAAACCTTATAATCTTTGGAACATTTTCTCATTGAAAACATGCTTTCATGTTACCTCTGTGGGGTTAATTTAAAATTAAAATTTAACAATTCTATTAATGTAAATTTGAAAAAATTTATTCTATAATTTGAATCAAAATGATTTATAATATCGTATAATTTCAAAATTATTTTTGACCATAATTAATAGAAAAAATAATAAAAATTATTTATAGTAGTTAAGGTAAAAATAGGTTTACTGGGGGTTAATCTAAAATATAAGGGTTAAAATGACATAAAACATTTAAAATTTTTTTTATATAAATATATTAGAAATATAATATTTTATTATTGATAATAATCCATTTTTACCCCTTTTAATGAGAAAATCTTGGGTACACCTTCATATTTTTAAAAATTATAAGTGTATCACTCACCTCACTTATAAAACATCACCCACTCTCCTCTCATTTTAAAATCTTAAATACTTTTTTCAGAAAATAGCTATCTAATTCCCTTACCAAATTCCCTAATCACATCATATAAGCATTATTTTGGTGCATAAATCAAACCTATAAAGGTATTTCGTGAGAACTTATATAGGGTACCTGAAGAAGAGTTAATGTTCTTTAATGAGAATTTTTATTTCATTTCTTCCTACACATCTTTCAATTATTATCAAACTATGTTGATATAACAACCCCAGTGTCTTCCATATAATAGGATGTTTTTATGTTAAGGTAATAAAATTAAATCCTCTTCACTTTCATTAAATGGGTTATGAAATCATCATTCGTTTGTACGGAGGAATACCGCCTCACACACTAATGTCATTATTTTTCCATTACCTCCTCTCACGGTTGGTTATAATGATGGATATAAAGAATATATATTATTTTTATAACATAATTAAATATATGGACTCATTATATCGTATAAAAATTTTCAAATTTTTATTATGTAGGGAATAGATAATGTTTCTCATGTGTACATCAATCAACTTAAGGATGACTCGAGCCAGGTGCCACCCACAATAGCTGGTCTTGTTGCTAGAAATCATTCATGAGATTGTGGAACTATTGTTTGTCCTCATCGCCACCCACAACCATCAGTGCTGGTGACCATAGAAAATGAAAACGAAACCAAAGATTCGTTCAACCAAACTGAAAAACTTCAAAAATACCCACTGATATCATCTCCTTTCATCAACACCGGCATCGATCTAAGCAGCTATTTTGAAAATAAAAAATATAACCTTCAGGTGTGTATGGAAATCTACTATCTCACAAAGCGATGCGATTCTTTTTTCAATGATACTTTATAGGGAATATATTAAGGATAATTTTTATGATATATGTGATATAATTTGAATATTTATGATATTAATTACATATTTAGAATTCTTAAAAGATAATATATCAATTTCTTTCTTACTTTTTCACTCATTAAAAGATGATAACACCATTCGTGTTTGTGTTGACTAATTCCTTCATGGAGAAATGTGGATCTATCTTTTCATAACCACACCATGTGGATGATATTAATAAGTATATTTAGAGGAATAATATGTTATTTCTAATTATATGATCATTCTATAAAGATAAAATATTACTTACCTACTTACCACAATGATTGTTGAAAAAAGAAAATATTACTCATGATTATGTATGGTCTACCATCTCCATGATCATAATTTAATTCATTTATCAAAAACATATTTCATGAATGTAATAAGACCAAAAATAAAAAATCAAAACATATATGAAATAATGTGGTTATTACCTGAAATGCTATTTTAAAATGGAATTAGTAATAAAAAGGTAATAAATTGTCCTAATTAAATCATAGGTGGTATAATATATACAAGTATGGTAATATAATACATTTATAATAAACTTATATTTATTTTAAAAGAGTTTTGAACATCTGAAAACAAAGTAAAGACTTAAGGTATGTGATTTCTATTCACTCTTTTGTTTCTAGGAGAAATACACAAATTCACCACTCGTTTCTTTTACATGGTGTATATAATTCCCCTTTGACATGTTATATAATCAGTATATTCATTTCATGATATTAAATGTTTCATTTAATTTTATTCTTTATTAGGGATTACGATTCAAAAGATTACTAAAGTGGTAAGGGATTCTCATCACACTTTTCACTTTTGGGAGATACATTCCATATTCACCACTAATTTTTTATATGTGGTGAATATAATTTACATGAATGACTTTTTTATTGATTATTATGAAATTTATTTTGAATTGTAAATCTCTTTTATTATCTATTTTTCATGGGGTTTACAGTTTAAAGGATATCCATGTCATAAGAGATCATTTTCAAAATTTTCCTTCTTTGAGACATATGTTATGTTATAGACCTATCTACCTAATGAGGTGTATATACTGCTCATTTAACATATAAAATCATGAATTTATTTCTTATCATTATATTCTATGTTTTAATTAATTTTATTCTTTCATGGGACTTATGATTCAATGTTACCAATGTGGTTTGGTTTTTATGATACAATCTCATTAATTATTAGGATTTCTCATGATTATGATTCTAATGAAGAAATATTTTTATCCAATACTTAATAAACGATTTTATTTTTTTCTCCAATGTTTATTTCTGGATTATAAATTTTTAAACTAATTTAATACTCCTTATGTACTGAAGGGTTCAACATAATTTTTTGAAATAAACTTTCTTTATTTCTCTCTTTGGTAGAAAAATCATTTTTATTTAAAAACCATTTTTTCTAAAAATGTTCCAAAAAATGTTTTAAACATTCTTAAAATGATCTATAAAATACATTTTTACCAATGTTTGACATTTTAAAAAAATCAAGGAATCTTCATGTTGTTTTCCATATGATGTTTGTTTGGATTTTTCCCAAAATTTTAATAGAATATTTTATTTAACATATATGATATGAAAATAAATTCATAACATTATGAATATTATTTTTTTGAAGATTCCTTTACATATTTTAAAGTTTATATTCTAATTAATGGATTTAAAAAAAATAAAATTATCATTAAATAGGATGGAATATTTTCCTTAAGAACTATTTTAAATTATTTTTAAATCTTCCTTTATATGTTTTCAAGGTTATTTTCAAATGAAAGTACTTTAAAATTTATTATCTTTTAAAATTTTCATTAAAAGTGTAAAGTATACATTATTCAAAAAATGTATTAAATTATTTTTAGAGATTTATTTGTAATTTTCAATGTTTATTTTCAAATAAAATAACATCCAAAATGTTTTATGAATTATTATATTTAAAAATACAATTTTGAAAGAAGAATTATTCTCCTTTATAAATGTTCTAAGTGTTTTATCTTTCAAAAGCATTTTCCATCTAAGATGACATAATTTTATGTAATGTTTGCTTAATTAGTGATATGATCCAATGATATGATTTTTATTCATTCTCTAAATGGTTTATTTTTTTAATGACATGATGTCTAATAAACACATTTATATTCCATAGATTAAACCATGATAAGATTCTTATGGAATACGTATATTTTTCAATGGGTTATTCTATGATAATATGATGAAATTATTATAAAACATGTATCTTTTATATAGGTTATGATATGATGAAATGTTTATGAAGCCCAATTCATTTTATGGTTAACGTTAAGATAAAAGTTTTAGGATCTTGTGGTACACGTTCAAATGGTTTTCATTAATTGACAGTGGTTACATTATAACCAAGGATGGTGGTTAAGTTACATCCAAAGATGTTTGGGACCAATATCGCCCTCTAATGAATTGGGAAAATATTTATATCGCATGAGATAGATTAGACTATAATAGGGAGTGAAGTTGGTTTAGTGAAGGAGTTGTTTTTCTATGATGGTCTTGGGAGTGAACCTTTACTACTATAACTATTATGAGAGTCAACTCATTCCACAATTATAGACTTGGATGTGAGCTTTGTATACAATGGATATAAATTTATATTCTTATATGTATGAACTATTCACTGTCTCTTGCCAATTTTATGACCTAATAGCTCATATTCTTGAATTTCTATATGAATCATGTCATATAAAATTCCAATATTTTTTTCCATAAACCAATATTATGATATTTGATATATATGGTATGGATTTGAAATTTTATTATCTTATTATCATACCCCCATGTCCATGTTATGCTTAGGTATCTTCCATGTTTACCCTTACTTAGCATCTAATATCACCCTTTTTTATTTTTCCTTTCCCTAGGTTATGAATAAATGTTTTAAGAATGGTATTTTGGTAAATAATAATAATGTGGAAGATATTTATGGTATATATTAAAGACCTTTCACCAAATTATAGGATTGTGTGTCTAGTCCTTGAAGAGATAAAACTATTAGGTTCCTCAGGTGTGTGTTTTTGTAATGTGTGGAATATTACATTACTATAAGAATATCCTATAACCATGGTTCTAAACTATCAGTATAACCTATAAAACTACGGGTGTAGGATATACCCTTGGTTTATGAATTGTGGATGTTAGATCTATGTGTATAGAGTTATACCCATTATTTTTATAGATATCATGGATATAGCCTCAGAGATTTTATCATACCCACAATTTTTTTAATCTATGAATATATATTTATTCCCATTTTTAAGAGAACTATGGGTATATAGTTTTCCAGTATAAACCATATACATATGGTTCAATGAAACATTGGTATAGGTACCTATCCCTATTTGGTAGCGGTAGCCCTTCCAACCCATCATGAACATGTAAATAAAATACAAACCATTGTACACATTCCATGAAATACATATATTTTATATTTATAATTCAACCAACTACTTGTAATAATTTTAAAACCATTTAAAATAATATAACATAAATATACATCTGCACAACCAGACAATTAAATTCATTAAACAACTACCCCATGTCTTTTTATTTTTAAGTAAAAATAGAGGGGATCAATATTCCCCCATAAACAAAATATTCATCCTCATCACCATCAACAACATCCTTATCTCTAACAACATCAGTTGGATAACTAGCATCATCATCACCACTATCATCATCACCACCACCACCAAAACTGATGCCACCACCATAATCAACTTGACCGAAACTATGACCCTCATTGAAATCACATGGGCACTAATATCAAGAGATAATTTATTCCATACATGAATTTAAATTTGTAGCATCCTTTGATGGAATTAATGGAAAAATAACCAACATAACTTTTAAGAAGTGTTCAGTGATCAGTTTAATTATTTTACACACTTGTAAAGCAATTTTTTTTCCTCAAATAATTCTACAAGAGCATTTTGTAGTTTGGTGGTCTAAGAGTTTTGAGAGGATCTTGATGAGGACCAACACTCAGTGGGGATTATTATTTTCCCAGATCAATATCAGTCTCTCCCCTAGTGATCCTCACCTAATACCGGACTCAAATAATCTTTTTCGTGTAGTTTCCATATTCTTTCTCATTGATGGATTCCATGGAAAACTATTTAAAATATAAACAAGATATTTAATTATGAATTAAATATAAATATTTAAAATATCAATAAAAACATACAATATTTTCTTTTATTTTATCATTTACTACACTTATATTTTTTTCTTCCTACATGAGCAAAATATTTTTTCTCAAGGCACACGGACTTCGATGCCGAATTCCACTTGCTACAAATGAAATTGATTAGTATAATACTAAATTATTGAATAATTTGAAATTAATAAATCTATAATTAATTAATGTTGTAGTTGTTGAATAAATCCATAAAATGAAGAAGTATCTAAATATATATTTAATTATAAATTTAATACAAATGGAATAATATAAAAAATTACATACTAATTTGCATTCTAAACATTGGTATGTCATGGATTCCTCTTTTATTTTTTCTTTTGGTCCAATTGAATTTGTGTTTTTTTATTTGATTATTTTGTCACATGGTAATTTTTATCATTTTATCATTAGGTTCATTTTTAGTTTAGGTTTTTTGGTAAATTATAAAATTATCCATTTTTTCATTTATACATTAATCCATTTAGCCATTTGGCTATTTTGGATAATTAGGCCAATTATGTCATTTATGACATTTAGGCCAATTAGTCCAAATATTCCATATGGGTCAATTAGGTCAATTTTTCTAATTAGGTCAATTATTCTAATTAATTCATTTATTCCATATATTATATTTATTCCATTTAGTCCATTTATTCCATATTGTCAAATTATTCCATTTAGGCCTTTTAGGTCAATTAGGTCAATTAGGCCAATTGGTCCATTTATTTGTCTAATTTTTTAAAATTAGAAAATTTAGGGTAATCTAGGTAAATTAGTTCATTAATGTAATTTATTCCAATTAGTCCATTTAGGCCAATTCGGCCAATCCAAGCCATTCGACCAATTCTTCCAATTCAGAAAATTCGGATAATTAGTCCAATTAGGCCATCTATTTTGTAAATTTTGTCCAATAAGTCAATTTAGGCCAATTTAGTTCAATTTTGGCATTTATTTGTCCAATTTGTGCCAAATAGGCCATTTAGGCCAAATTAGTCCAATTTAAGCCAATTCAAGACAATTTAGTACTTCGGGCCAATTTCACAATTGTTCATTGTGCCATTATGACAACTGTTCATTAGGAAAATTAGTCCAATTGTATATTAGGAAATTATATCATTATCCCATTTGGAGATTATGCCAATTAGATATATTAGACAACAGGAAATTCAACCATTATCTCTATTGGCCGTTTGGACAATTATGCTAATTGGACATTAGTTAAGTTTCCCAATTGGACATTAGGTCATTATATCATTTGTCCAATTTTTCATTTGCCCATTATCCCATTTTTTCATTAGTTAATTAGGAAAATTGTCCATTATTCTATCAGGCCAATTGGTCATTTGTCCATTAGCCCAATTGTCCATTAATCTATTGGGAAAATTAAGCCAATTGGATATTAGGCCATTATCCCAATTGGTAATTGGGCCATTAACCCAATTATAAATTATTCTATTAGTATAATTGTCCATTCAACCAATTATCCCAATTGGCTGTTAGACCATTGTGTCATTGGGATCTTATGAAAAGTTTTAATTAGGTCAGTTGTCCATTAGGCCAATTGTCCATTAGGCCACGAGTCTATTAAAACAATTGTCTTATTGGTCATTATTCCATTATTCCAATTATCCTTTAGGAAATTATTCTATTATTCCATTAGGATATTAAACTAATTGGTCAATAGTCCATTAGGACATTAGGCCAGTTGGTCATTAGTCCATTAGGTCAATTGGCCAATTGAACACGTAGGCCATTAGGCCAATTGTCCATTTTCCCATTTTGACAATTTTCTAATTTCACATTATTCCATTATGTGATTAAGAAATTAGGAAAATAGTATAATTAGGCCATTAGTCCATTGGGGAAATTTCCCATTAGGCCATTAGGCCTATTGGGACAATTTATTAATTGGACATTAGTCAAATAATTCATTATTTAATTGACCAAGGAAATTAGCCCATTTGGGCACTACACCATTGGGAGAATTAGACATTATTCCATTTGGCCTTTTTTCCATTTTTTTAATTAAGAGAATTTTCCATTAGGCCAATTAGGCTAGTAGGTCACTCTGCCATTAGGCCATTAGGCCAATTGGACAATTTTTCAGTAGAGCATTAGGTCAATTGGTCATCAGGCCATTAGGTCAATTGGTCATAATGGAATTAGGCCAATTGGATTTTGGTCCATTAGGCCAATTGGCCATTAGTTCATTAGGACATTTATCCATTAGTCCATATTTTCATTTATCCATTAGGTCATTAGGCCATTTGACCATTAATCCATTAGAACATTAGGCCATTGTTTCATCAGACCATTAGGCCATTATTCCATTAGGAAATTAGGCTATTAGGCCATTACGATGTTATCCCATTATTATATTAGCCCATTAGTCCAATTAGTCAATTTTTCATTAGGATTTTACGCCAATTTTCTTTTAAGACATTTGGCCAATTTGATAATATTTCCTTTGTCCATTTGGACAATTGGCCATTATGCCATTAGGCCAACATGCCATTAGACCAATTTTCCATTAGGCCAATCGCCCATTAGACTTTTTTTAATTGGTCATTTGGCCATTAGTACAATAGGATAACATGACATTAGGCCATTATACCATTAGGCCATTAGTCCATTAGGCCATTGGGATATTAGGCCATTAGGTCATTAGGACATTAGGACATTAAGACATTTTTACAATTCCCCATTAGGACATTAAGAAAATTAGTGCATTAGGCCAATTGAACATTAGACCATTAGTCCATTATTAAATTTGGCCATTAGGCCATTAGACCATTTGAATGGGTTATTCCCAGCCTTATATTAAATGGATTAATTAAAATAAAGCTTAAATTTCGGCATGCAAACCTAACTAAGAAACTGTAGAGACCCGTATCCTGACGTACATGGATATTACATTACTTTTGCGGAATACTTAGTACATAACAAAAACACACACACAAGGATCGTAATAGTTTAGTGTCTTTGGAAACTCGGAACGTAATCTTCTAATCGTGGTGAAAGATCTTCAATATCTCCCATAAAGATCTTCCTTTTTTTTACCTAGAACCTTTCTTTATATCCTGGGGAAAAGAAAACATAAAAGGGTGAGCTCAAATGCTCAGTAAGGGTAAACAAAATAAAAATTAATCACATCATATTCATAAGAACATAACTTTTGGAAATCTTAACCTGCAAAAGAGAGCATAATTTCATAACATGGGATAAATCATAGTAGTGAAATAAAATCCCATTAAGCATAACATAAAACATGAAACTTTGTGTAATACACACATAATCATAGAGAATCATTTATTGTTAGTCAAGACTCATTTCCAAGACTATCTTAGTGGACAAAGTCCCTTTCTGAATCGAGTAACCCTCGTTTCAGTCCTGTTTCACTGAACCGGTATAACCTACCATTTCAGCCATGTCTATCTCATGAGATATAAAATCTTTACCCAATGCATTGGAGGGAGATATAGGTCCCACCCATCTCATAATGAATCCTTTCTTATGTGTGCCACATAATCATAAACCATACATCATAGCGTAACCCATGTAATAAAAATGGGATTCTTAAACAACATGACATCATAAAACAATTCATATAAGATAAAGGAATTCATAAAAATATTTCCATCAGAACATAATCAAATCCATGTAATAATAGGGATAAAAACATAACCCTTTATTATCATAGATGGAAAATAATTTTGATAAAACATTTGAACTCAATTCTTGAGGAAAATATCCTTTCTACTTTAAAAACATTTTCCTTTCTTAACATGTCTTACAATTTTAAACTAAAAGAAGTTTATTAAAAATAAACTTGAAAACTTGTAAAGGAAGCTTCTTGGAAATAATGTTTTAAAAATCCATTCATGCCGTATAAGTTAAAAAAACATTCTTTGTACTTTTGTCGGAAAAGTCAAAAAGTACCTCGTATGAAAAACGAAAAAAGATTCCTTTCATATCTTTTACTAAAAACTCACCGAAGGGTAAAATTGGATTTAAACAATTGTATGTGGATGGAAATAATATTACATATTGAGGAAACATGGATGTGGATGGTAAAATACACCCCAGTAACTTTCAAAGTATAAACAATCTCAGATAAAATGAGATTGTGATATTTCCCTTACCTTAGGTCCGATTTGCTTCGTATGTGTCCGAACCTCCTGTATAATGATTTAAATAATGTCATTGGCTTATTACAGAATCATATTCATTGTTATGATATCATATATGGTTCACTTGTGACATTATATTACCCGTTCTTTTGTAAATTCCCTGTTAAAGAAGCGTTTTGGGTAAAATCGTTTCATTTATCGTAGGTGTTTTGACTTGTTGTTCTTGACATTATTATTACTTATATCATGATTTACTTACTTCCAGAATATAAAATATTATTTATATATCATATATATGCAGTATATATATATATATAATAGATAGATAAATGAAATGAAAAACACCGTTCATGGAGACGGTAGTCCGTACGTACGCATGAACGCTGTTTTCCTTTCCTTATTGTCTTGAATGGAAGTAAGTAGATGACATACATATATATATATACATAAATCCAGTAGCTTTGTAATGTCATATATTTCATTATTATTTCTTATATATACTTTATAATCATTCTAAAATGGTTAACATGGAGAATGAATCTCATCGCGTCGTGGAGACGGTAGTCCGTACGTACGCACGAGCGATGATATCATTTCCATAAATATTGAATTAAATTGGAGTGGATTATACAATATATCAGAATCAATATGATGTTTTAATAACTATTTATAGTTATTCTTTACACCATTATACCCATCCATGTAAGGTGGTGGTGGAAAATAGATTACACCACGGCGTGGAGACGGTATTCCGTACGTACGCACGCGCGGTGATTTCTTTTTCCGTAGGATGGATAGATGGTGAAATAGGGTTGTTTCATAATTAAAATAACATATAAGTATATGATTGATACTGATGTTATTACTTCATAATGAAACAACCTAAGAATAAGAAGTGGAATAAGAAATAAAGATGAATGAATTGGTAACGGTAATTACCTCTTCTTTGAAGCGCCTCTTTGAGACCTCCTCTTAGGGCACTAAAATTGGTCTTTGAGGAAGACCAGAACCTCTAAGATGTTTCTAGGGAAGTGGAGAAGAGATTTTGGCAGGGGTTGGCCGAGATTGAGTGCTCAAATTGGTGTGAGTAGGAGGGGGAGGAGGTGTCCTTTTATAAGGGAGGAGAGGGGCACCTTAAGAATACCTCAAAATATTATTTTATATTAATGTCAAAATCAGTTTATAATGGTTCCAAAGGGTCTTATTTCAAAGCTAAAGTGGGGATGGGTCGAAATCCTATCAACCAATAGGATTTAGACAAGTTTAGGGTGTTATTTTAACCTTATCAATTAGATTTAACTCTAAGTTAAATAATTTAACTTTTACCGTGTCTTTTTGTTTTCTTTTACTATATGGTTAATACACTTACTATAACATGCCAAACGAACCCCAAATTGTTTATTATTAATACATATATCCTTATCTAAGTCATTTGGCCGATCCTTAGATTTTTAGGAATAAAATAACAATTAATAATATAATATTTGATTTAAAAACTATTTTGTGTCAATTTTGACACTATTTGATATATGATTTTTGTGAAAGTCATAACAGAATTATATGTTCGAACCAAGTTAATTAAATCAACACTAATATATCATAGTAACCTAGAAAATTATTGGAATTCATAAAAAGTCTCAAATTACATTCATTTGAGCATTTATAACATCAATTATGTTAATATTTCCTTAAAAGGGTAATTACTGCATCATCGTTGTGTCATAAATAAATTAATTTATTTAAAGTCTAAAAATTATAAATAAAATATCATTATGTAGGAAATAATTTTATATTTCTAATGAATATTTATAGTCGAATTTATCTTATGTATAACCCCATATTAAAAATGTTTTAGTTATTAAACTTTGATTTTAACTATTTTAACTATTCATTAAATAAAATAATATTAAATGTCATAATCTAATCCAAGTGGACCTAAATGGTCATATTATATTCATAAGGTTGTTTTTGGTCGAATTACACTTATCCAATAGAATTAGGACATGTGTTAGGGTAATAGTAATATCATATTTACCCTTAGTTACCCTATTTACTATTAACCGTGGTTAAAAAAAAATAAAAAGTTACTATTCACCAAAAATTATTTTCATCTCATTGAACCACATTTTAGTCCTTGATATTAACTGTGTCTGTCGGATTTTCGAAATTCCATTCACAGAAGTGGTAAAATTAAGTTTTATGCAAAATTCAGTTTTTTTTAACTACCACTTAGTAGTTTCACTATTCATCAAAAATTGATGTTTTTCAGAACAATGCCAAAATTTCATCCTAAGCTATATTTCATATTCCAAATTCAAAAATGAAGTCTAATTTACCAAATTCATAATATAGAAGTTGCATTAATTAATTTTATAATTTAATCCCGCTGTTAAAACAAATAGCGTGTTTTTAAGAAATAATATCTATCAAAAGATTGACACTTGTTTATGTCTGGTGTAAATGTGAAATTACATCCAATGACCAACATTGTATTGAATTGTAAAAATATATTCTAAATATACTTTAAAACCACTGAAATTAATAACTTATCACTATTAATTATTTCGATTAAAAAAGTTGTTTTTAATTAAAATTTAGTAATTTTCACTATTCATCAGAATATGAAAGTTATCCGAAATGTACCAAAATTTCACCTTAGGCAAAATTCGATACTCCGAATCCAAAAATGAAATCCATTTTGAAAAATAAAATTTACAAAATTTCAAAAAGTGGTTATTACTATTCATAACGGCTAGTTTTAATAACATTTTAATAGCATATCGCTGTTTAGTGAAACTCGTTATTGCGTACTACACACGCTATCGAGGAAGGTCGCGATTGCGTGTAATGCAAGGCAAGTCAAGGATGCGTGTTGTGCAAGCTCTTTTTGGTGTAGCGTACAACACAAGACATTAGTGAAATAAAAAGAATATTTTTCATAAAATCTCGAGCTGTTACAGAAACAATATAAATAAAGATATTATTTCCAATCATATTAAAGTATATGTAGCTTCTCATGCTTAGGCATTGTAGTTGTAACACCCGATACTTTTATGAGAAATATTTTGTTTTTATATAAATCATCAAAAGAATATTTCACTACACACAACACTAGCTTGGAATTTTTTATACGCAATCGTGACATTCCTCGATAGCTTGTGTCGTACGCAATACCGAGTTTCGCTAAACAACGATATGGTATTAAAATATTATTAAAACTAGCCATTATGAATAGTAATACGGACTTTTTCAAATTTTGTAAATTTTATTTTTCAAAATGGACTTCATTTTTGGATTCAGAATATCGAAATTAGCCTAGCGTGAAATTTTGGTATCTTTCTGAAAACTTTCAATTTTTGATGAATAGTGAAAACATTGGGTTACTATTTAAAAACCGATTTTTTATTTAAATAATTATTTATTTTATTTAAATTTATTTTAGGTCAAAATTGATACATAATACCTATTTAAATTCAATTCAATTCATTGGAGTCATTTTATAATAATTTTAGATATATAAAAATTTTATTGAACGTTTCACCGTCTTTTACCCACATCCTAGGAAAATTTGCAAATTTACATAAAACTTAATTTTACCGCTTCTGTGAGGGGAATTTCGAAAATCCGAGAGAGACAGTTAATATCAAGGACTAAAATGTGGTTCAATGAGATGAAAATAATTTTTGGTGAATAGTAACTTTTTACTTTTTTTTACCACGGTTAAAAGTAAATAGGGTAATTAAGGGTAAAAATGTTATTATTATTACCCTAACACATGTCATAATTCTATTGGATAAGTGTAATTCGACCTAAAACAACCTTAGGAATAAAATATGACCATTTAGGCCCACTTGGATTAAATTAGGACATTTAATATTAATTTATTTAAAGAAGGGTTAAAACAGTTAAAATCAAAGTTTAATAAGTAAATGATTTTTAATATAGGGTTATACATAAGATAAATTCAACTATAAATATTTATTAGAAAGATAAAAGGATTTCCAAAATAATTGTTTTTTATTTGTAATTTTTAGACATTAAATAAATTAATTTATGTATGACACAATGATGATGCAGTAATTATCATATTAATGAAATATTGACATAATTGATGTTATAAATACAAAAATAAATGTAATTTGAAACTTTTTATGAATTAAAATAATTTTATAGATTAATATGACATGTTAATATTGATTTAATTAACTTTTTGGATACTAATCATTCTGTTATGATTTTCACAAAAATAAATTACCAAATAGTGTCAAAATTGACATAAAATGGTTTTTAAAAAAAATATTTTATTATTAATTTTTATTTTATTCCTAAAAATATACTGTTCGGCCAAATGACTTAGATAAGGTTTTATATATTAATAATAAACAACTTGGGCTTCGTTTGGCTTGTTATAGTATGTTTATTAACCTTATAGTGTAAGAAAACAAGAAGACACGGTAAAAGTTGAATTATCTAACTTAAAGTTAAATCTAAATGATAAGGTTAAAAGAGAAACCTAAAATTGACTAAATTCTATTGGATGAGAGTATTTCGACCCATACCCAGCTTAGCTTCTAAATAAATCAATTTGGAGCTATTAAAAACCGAATATTACTTTATAATAAAATAATATTTTTTGTTTTTCCAAATGTGCCCCTCTCCTCCCTTATAAAAGGGAACCTCCTACCTCTCTTCCTCACACCACTTTGAGCCTTAAAGCTCCTCCAAACCCTGCCAAATTATCTTCTACACTTCCCTATAAACATCATATAGGTCTTGGGCTTCTTCAAAGTCCAATTTTAGTGCCCTAAGAGGAAGTCTCAAAGAGTCGCTTCAAAGAAGAGGTAATGTCCGTTACCGATTCATTCAAATTTATTTCTTCTCCCACTTCTTCTTCCTTAGTTGTTTCATTATGAATTAATAACATCAGTATCACTAATATACTGATATTTTATTATAATTATGAAAAAAAACTCTATTTCACCATCTATCCATCCTACGGAAAACGAAATCACTGCGTGTGCATACGTACAGAATACCGTCTCCACGCCGTGGTGTAATCTATTTTCTACCACCACCTTACTTGGATGGGTATAATGGTGTAAATAATAACTATATATTATTATTGGAAATTTATATTTATTCTTAAATAGTATACATACACTCCAATACAATTCCACGATCATGGGAATGATATCATCGCTCGTGCGTACGTACGGAATACCGTCTCCACGATGTGGTGCGACTCGTTCTACATGATTTTCATTGCATAAGGATTACATAAATTAATTTAGTGATTAAATATGATATTTATTACACTAATACCATTCTGGAAATGAGTTATCTATAACCTAAAAATAAGAATAAGAATTTATTCGACAAAACACGCATAAGAACAAAAAACAATAAACACTCAAATAACAAGTAGCAATGAAATATTACTAATAAGAAGTTAATAATATGACCATATATGATATGATAACAATTAGTATGATTATGGAATAAGTAAATGACATTATTTAAATCATTTTACTGGAGTTTCGAACACTTACGAAGCAAATCAGACCTAAGGTATTAGAAAATCTCACAATCTCATTTTTATCCGAGATTGTCTATACTTCAGAATTTACTGGGGAATATTTATCATCCAAATCCATGTTTCCTAAATATTTAATATTATTTACATCCACCTATAATTGTTTAAATCCAATTTTAATCTTTGGTGAGTTTTTTAGTAAAAGATATGAAAGAAATCTTTTGTCGTTTTTCATATGAGGTACTTTTTGACTTTTCCGGCCAAAGTACGGGAAAAATGTTTTTTTAACTTATACGGAATGAATGGATTTTTTGAAACATTATTTCCAAGAAGCTTCCTTCACAAGTTTTCAAGTTTATTTTTAATCAACTTCTTTTAGTTTAAAATTATATGACATGTTAAGAAAGGAAAATGTTTTTGAAGTAGAAAGGATATTTTCCTCAAGAATTGAGTTCAAGTGTTTTATCAAAATTATTTTCCATCTAATATAATATAGGGTTTTGTTTATATCCCAATTTTTACATTGATTTTATTATGTTATGATAGAATTATTTTTATGATATCCTTTTATGGATAATGTTATGATGACGTGATTTTTAAGAATCCCATTTTTATTACATGGGTTATGCAATGATGTATGGTTTATGATTTTGTGGCACACATAAGAATGGTATCATTATGAGATGGGTGGGACCTATATCTCCCTCCAATTCTTTGGGTAATGATTTAAATCTCATGAGATAGACATGGATAAAACGGCAGGATAATCCGGTTCAGTGAAATAGGACTGAAACGAGGAGTGAACTCAGTTCAGAAATGGACTTTGTCTGCTAAGATAGTCTTGGAAATAAGTTTTGACTACTAATAAATGTTTCTATATGATTATGTGTGTATGACACAAAGTTTCATGTTTTAAGTTATGATTATTGGTATTACATTTCACTACTATGATTTATCCCAAGTTATGAAATTATGATCTCTTTTGCAGGTTAAGATTTCCGAAATGATATGTTCTTATGAATATGATGTGATTGATATTTATTTTGTTTACCCTTACTGAGCATTTGAGATCACCCTTTTGTATGTTTTCTTTCCCCAGGTCATGAAGAAGGTTATTATGTAGGATATTCCAAAAAGGGACTCTAGAAATGATGAAATAAATGGGAGACAACGTAGATGATTTATGAACCAGTTGTTTATGTTTCCCAGTTTCTAAAGACACTATACATATGTGGTCCTTTCATGGTTTTGTTATATGTTGTAATAAGTATGATTCAGTTTTGAAGTAATAACCATGTATGTAAGGTATGGTTTGTTATATTTGGTATCAGAGGAAATGTATAGTCAAACTTTGGAAACTAGGATGTGAAAGATTTAGTAAGAAACCTAAGGATATGTCTAAGCATAGAAAAAAAATCTTAGTGTTTTAGAAATGGACATGAACAACCTATGATAAGTCCTTAAGTGTGAAATTTTATTCTTTATTATGTTTTTTTCCTATTATAATAAGTGTTCCTCACACTATTCTTCTTGGTTTTAGTCAATGGTTGGAACCCGAAGGAACCGTGTTAATGCGGAATGCGACGAGAAATGCAATGATTGTCCCCCTGAGCAACCAAACGTTATGGGAGCTGGAATGAAAAATCTTTTATCCATGATCACACAACTTTCTCAATCTATGAATCATGCAGGACTTCCAAACGAACAAAGGAAGGAGCAACATTTTGTTGAATCCTTCAGGAGGCAGCGTCCACCCTCATTCAGCAGGTCTACTGATCCATTAGTGGATGAACAATGGATCAATACTACTGAAAAGATATTTTAAGTTCTTCAATGTTCTGAACATGATAAAGTCATCTTAGCAGTTTATCATTTGGAAGGTGATGCTGATCAATGGTGGAATCTTATTAAGAATACGAGGCAAAGGGATGAAATTGAGTCCATGGAATGGGACGAGTTCAAGAACTTATTTTTCAATAAGTACTTCCCTCATATTCTCCGAACAAAGATGGAGAAGGAGTTTCTTGAACTGAAGCAAAAAGATGATGAATCTGTTGGTATCTATGAAGCAAATTTTACAAGACTTGCAAGGTACACTTCTGGTATTATTTTCGAACCTGAGAGCAAGATTTATTGATTCTTTAGTGGCTTAAAACCAAGTCTTCAAAGGGCGTTATCTATAAGGGACTTCAATAGCTACGAGGAAATCGTATGATGTGCTCTGAAGGTTGAGATGGAGATTGGAGTAACCCATCAGTCATATGGGTTTGATAAGAAGAGGAAAATGGAACTCAAAGGAAAATATAAAGACCACACTGAAAAAAAGATGAGTTTTCCCTTATGCTCAAAGTGTGGAAAGAAACATGGAGGGAATTGTCTTAAAGGGACAAGTAAATGTTTCAAATGTGGAAAGGAAGGTCATCGGTCATTTGAATGCCGCAATGATGGGAAGAAGATGTCTAGTGATGCGAACAAAGAAATGGCTACACAGAGTGCACCTCCTACACTTAAATGTTACAAGTGCACGGAAATGGGGAAATATGCCAATCAATGCCCTAATCCAAGCGTTTTTTATGATGATCGACATCAAAAAACTCTTAAGTCTAAAGACAAAGGAAATTCACATGCAATTTCTATCAGCGATGTGGAGTACGATAACAAAGTGGTGAAAGGTAAAATTACCATCCACTCTAAAGTATAAAGTGTGTAATTTGATTCTGGATCCAACCACTCTTTTATTTCTGAGAATTTTATAAGGGTATCACCGTATTACCTCAACAATTAGATGTTGAGTTAGTTTTGACAACCCCTAATGGCACAACAGTTGCATCATAAGTTTATAATTCTTCTCCGATTGAAGTTTTTGGGAAAGTGATTCCTGAAAATCTTGTGATCCTTCCTATAGTGGAATTTGATGTGATTCTTGGAATGGATTGTATTTCATTATATGTCATATCAATTTCCAAAGAAGGGGAGTCACATTTCATATTCCAGATCAATCGATGATCGTCTATCGATGCAAGGATGAACATAACCTTCCAATGGAAATTTCTTCCATCTTATGGGTCTTGATTCCACTAAATGAAGGCTATTTATCTCAAATGGTTGGTGTGAAATTCACGATTAAGAATATTCCCATTGTACGGGAGTTTGACGATGTCTTTATGGAGGAATTCTCGGGTCTTCCACCAAATCGTGAAGTAGAGTTATCAATAGAACTCGTATCGGGTGCTTTTCCTATTTCAAAAACACCTTATAGAATGGACCCAATTGAGTTGCATTCATTGAAGAAGAAACTCCAAGAGAATCTTTATAAAGGATTCCTACGCCCTAGTGCGTCACCTTGGGGATCACCAGTCTTGTTTATTAAAAAGAAAGATGGATCAATGAGACTCTGCATTGATTATCGAGAACTTAACAAGAACACTATCAAGAACAAATATCCTCTCCCACGCATTGATGAGTTATTTGACCAACTACGCGGAGCATAATACTTTTCCAAGATTGATCTTCCTTCAGGGTATCATCAATTAAGGATCAAAAGGGAGGATATACCAAAGACGACTTTCCGTACAAGGTATGGACACTATGAATTTATAGTGATGCCATTTGGTCTTACTAATTCCCCTGCTATCTTCATGGATCTGATGAATAGAGTATTTAGAGACTATCTTGATCAATTTGTGGTAGTCTTTATAGATGATATTATTATCTATTCAAAGCGCAAGGAAGAACATGAAGATCACTTGATAATTGTATTGAAGACCCTGAGAAAGGAGAATCTTTATGCCAAATTTACCAAGTGTGAATTTTGGCTTCATAAAGTTGTATTTTTGGGTCATATAATCTCAAAAGAGGGGATATCTGTGGATCCAGAAAAAACAGAGGTCATAGAAAGATGGTCGAGACCAACAAAAGTAACCGAGATCCGAATTTTTCTTGGTTTGGCTGGATATTATGGACATTTTGTGAAATATTTTTCACGATTATCTAATCCACTCACCAGGTTGACTCGAAAAGGAGTTAAGTTTGTGTGGACGGAGGAATGTGAAGAGAATTTCAAGGAGTTGAAAAGAAGGTTATCCAGTGCACCCGTACTCACACTTCCTTGTAGTGGAGAAAGGTTTGTGATCTACAGTGATGCATCCAAGAAGGGGCTAGGGTGTATTATTATGCTAAATGATATGGTGATAGCTTATGCCTCGCGACAGTTGAAAATACGTGAGTAAAATTACCCAACTCATGATTTGGAGTTAGCTGCGGTAATCTTTGCATTAAAGATTTGGAGGCATTATCATTATGGTGAAAGGTGTGATATTTATACTGATCATAAAAGTTTAAAGTATATTTTCACACAAAAGGAGCTGAATATACGCCAAAGAATATGGTTGGAGCTGATTAAGGATTATGACTGATCAATTCATTACCACCCTGGGAAAGCAAACAAGGTGAAAGACGCACTAAGTCGACACGACCATGCCAGTTTATCCATGATGAGGATCACAAAGGATCCAATATTTATGTATTTACAAAGGATGGATCTTAGAATTATAATGGAAGGGGAAAATCATATCTTTATCAAATGAATGTTCAACCATCTATACATGTGAAGATTAAAGAGGCATAGAAAGAAGATGTAGAGTTACAAAATAAGGTGAGAAATGTTCCTGAATTCAACCTTGATTGTGATGGGATAATAAAGTTCAGGAATCGGATTTTTGTTCCTCCCATCCCAGAATTAAAGAATGAGCTGCTGGATGAGACTCATAGTTCTTCATTATCTATTGATCCTTGAAGCACGAAGATGTATAGGGACATTAAATAGTACTTCTGGTGGTATGGCATGAAAAGAGATGTTTCTGAATATGTATCTCGATGCTTGGTTTGTCCGCAAGTTAAAGTTGAGAGACAGAAGTCTAAGGGGATGTTACAACAATTACCCATACCCGAATGGAAATGGGAAAAAATCACTATGGACTTTGTCACCGGACTTCCTAACACATCCAAAGGAAATAATTCTATCTGGGTCATAGTTGATCGTCTTACAAAGTCTACACACTTCATTGCTATTAGAGAGGATTTCTCTCTGGATCAGCTTTCCAGGATATATGTGAAGGAAGTGGTAAGATTGCATGGAGTACCACTTTCTATTATATCTGATCGGGATCCAAGATTTACATTGATGTTCTGGCGAATTCTTCAGTATACTCTGAATACAGAGTTGAGTTTCAGCACTTCTTATCATCCTCAGACAGACGGTCAGTCTGAGAGGACAATTCAAACTCTAGAGGATATGTTGAGAGCTTGCTCTATGGATTTCAAAGGTGGTTGGGATCAACACCTACCTTTGGTGGAATTTTATTATAATAAAAGATTTCACTCCAGTATTCAGATGGATCCTTATGAAGCTCTTTATGGAAAGAAATGTAGGACTCAAACTTGCTGGGATGAAGTTGGGGAAAGAAAGCTATTAGGACCGGATCTTGTTGATAAGATGACAAAAAAGATCTGATCTATTCAACAACACATAAGAGCAGCTCAGAGTGGACAAAAAAGTTATGTCAACAATCGAAGAAAAGACCTAGAGTTTTAAGTGGGTGATAAAGTGTTCTTACGAATATCTCCTTGGAAGAGAGTAATGAGATTTGGAAGGAAGGGAAAGATGATCCCTAGGTATATCAGTCCATTCGAAATACTGGATTGTGTTGGGAAGGTTGCTTACCGATTGGCGCTTCCACCGAATCTCTCTCAATTTCACGATGTGTTCCATGTATCTCTCCCGAGAAAGTACATACATGATCCTTCACATGTACTCATCTCAGAAGTTGTACCACTAGAGCAAGGTCTTTATTATGAAGAACATCTGACAGAGATTCTGGATTGTAGAGAAAAAATCCTACAGAACAAGATGACTCGCTTGGTGAAAGTTTTACGGAGGAACAACCAATTAGAAGATTCTACATGGGAGCTCGAGGATATGATGAGGGAGAGGTATCCTCATCTGTTTGTTACAAAGTGATGAATTTTGAGGGTGAAATTCATTTTAAGGGGGGTAGAATGTAACACCCGAGACTTTTATGAGAAATATTTTGTTTTTATATAAATCATCAAAGGAATATTTCCCTACACACAACACTATCTTGTCATTCTTTACACGCAATCGCGGCCTTCCTCGATAGCTTGCGTCATACGCAATACCGAGTTTCACTAAACAACGATATGCTATTAAAATATTATTAAAACTAGCCGTTATGAAGAGTAATACAAACTTTTTGAAATTTTGTAAATTTTATTTTTCAAAATGGACTTCATTTTTGGATTCGGAATATCGAAATTAGCCTAGGGTGAAATTTTGGTATTTTTCTGAAAACTTTCAATTTTTGATGAATAGTGAAAACAGTGGGTTACTATTTAAAAACCGAATTTTTATTTAAATAATTATTTATTTTATTTAAATTTATTTTAGGTCAAAATTGATACATAATACCTATTTAAGTTCAATTAAATTCATTGGAGTCATTTTATAATAATTTTAGATATATAAAAATTTTATTGAACTTTTTACCGTCTTTTACCCACATCCTAAGAGAATTTGAGAATTTACATAAAACTTAAATTTACCGCTTCTGTGAGTGGAATTTCAAAAATCCGAGAGACACGGTTAATATCAAGGACTATAATGTGGTTCAATGAGATGAAAATAATTTTTGGTGAATAGTAACCTTTTACTTTTTTTACCACGGTTAAAAGTAAATCGAATAATTTAGGGTAAAAATGTTATTATTATTACCCTAACATATGTCCTAATTCTATTGGATAAGTGTAATTCGACCAAAAACAACCTTAGGAATATAATATGACCATTTAGGCCCACTTGGATTAAATTAGGACATTTAATATTAATTTATTTAAAGAAGGGTTAAAATAGTTAAAATCAAAGTTTAAGAAGTAAATAATTTTTAATATATGGTTATACATAAGATAAATTCGACAGTAAATAATCATTAGAAATCTAAGAGAATTTACTACATAATGGTATTGTATTTTTAATTTTTAGACATTAAATAATTTAATTTATTTATGACACAATGATGATACAGTAATTATCGTACTAATGAAATATTGACATAATTGATGTTATAAATACCCAAATAAATGTAATTTGAGGCTTTTTATGAATTAAAATAATTTTCTAGGCTAATATGACATGTTATTATTTATTTAATTAACTTTATTCGTACTAATAATTCTATTATGATTTTCACAAAAATCAATTACCAAATAGTTTCAAAATTGATATAAAATAGTTTTTAAAAAAAATATTATATTATTAATTGTTATTTCATACCTAAAAATCTATGGTTCAGAAAAATTACATAGATAAGGTTTTATATATTAATAATAAACAACTTGGGGTTCTTTTGGCTTGTTATAGTTAGTTTATTAACCTTATAGTGTAAGAAAACAAGAAGACATGGTAAAAGTTAAATTATCTAACTTAAAGTTAAATCTAAATGATAAGGTTAAAATAGATACCTAAACTTGTCTAAATTATATTTTATGAGATTATTTTGACCCCTCCCCACCTTAGCTTCTAAATAAATCAATTTGGAGCTATTAAAAACCGAATATGACTTTATAATAAAATCATATTTTTAGTTTTTCCAAAGGTGCCCCTCTCCTCCCTTATAAAAGGGCACCTCCTCCCTCTCTTCCTCACACCACATTGAGCCTCCATGCTCGGAAAAAACCTGAAAAATTATCTTCTCTACTTCCCTAGAAACATCCTAGAGGTCCTGGTACTCTTCAAAGATAATGTTTAGTTCCCTGAGAGGAAGTCTCAAAGAGGCGCTTCAAAGAAGAGGTAATGTCCGTTACCGATTCTTTCAACTTTATTTCTTCTTCAAATTCTTCTTCTTTAGTTGTTTCATTACGAAGTAATAACATCAGTATCACTCATATAATGATATGTTATTATAATTATGAAACAACCCTATTTCACCATCTATCCATCCTACGAAAAAAGAAATCACCGTGCGTGCGTACGTACGGAATACCGTCTCCACGCCGTGGTGTAATCTATTTTCCACCCCCACCATACTTGGATGGGTATAATGGTGTAAATAATAACTATATATGATTATTGTTAAGTGATATTGATTCTGAAATAGTATACATACACTCTAATACAATTCCACGATCATGGGAATGATATCATCGCTCGTGCGTATGTATGGAATACCGTTTCCACGATGTGCTGCGACTCGTTCTACATGATTTTCATTGATAAATGATTACATAAATGAATTTAGTGAATAAATATGATATGTATTATACTAATACCATTCTGTAAATGAGGTATCTATAACCCAAAAAGAATAATAATAATTTATTTGACAAAACACGCATAAGAACAAAAAACAATAAACACCCGAATAATAAGTAGCAATGAAATATTACTAATAATAAGATAAGAATATGATCATATATGATTTCATAACAATGAGTATGATTCTGTAATAAGTCAATAACATTATTTAAATCATTATACAGGAGGTTCAGATACTTATGAAGCAAATCGGACCTAAGGTAAGAGAAAATCTCACAATCTCATTTTTATCCGAGATTGTCTATACTTCAGAATTTACTGGGGAATATTTATCATCCACATCCATGTTTCCTCAATATGTAATATTATTTCCATCCACCTACAATTTTTTAAATCCAATTTTACCCTTCGGTGATTTTTTTAGTAAAATATATAAAAGGAATCTTTTGTCGTTTTTCGTACGAGGTACTTTTTGACTTTTCTGGCCCAAGTACGGGAAGAATGTTTTTTTAACTTATACGGAATGAATGGATTTTTTAAAACATTATTTACAAGAATCTTACTTTACAAGTTTTCATGTTAATTTTTAATCAACTTATTTTAGTTCAAAATTATATGGAATGTTAAGAAAGGAAAATGTTTTTGAAGTAGAAAGGATATTTTCTTCAAGAATTGAGTTCAAGTGTTTTATCAAAATTATTTTCCATCTAATATAATATAGGGTTCTGTTTATATCCATATTTTTACATTGATTTTATGATGTTATGATGGAATTATTTTTACGATATCCTTTTATGGATTATGTTATGATGTCTTGATTTTTAAGAATCCCATTTTTATTACATGGGTTATGAAATGATGTATGGTTTATGATTTTGTGGCACACATAAGAATGGTATCATTATGATATGGGTGGGACATATATCTCCCTCCAATGCATTGGGTAATGATTTATATCTCATGAGATAAGCATGGCTGGAACAACAGGTGAATCCGGTTTAGTGAAACAGGACTGAAACGAGGAGTGAACTCGGTTCAGAAATGGACTTTGTCCGCTAAGATAGTCTTGGCAATGAGTCTTGACTACTAAGAAATGATTCTCTATGATTATTTGTGTATGCCACAAAGTTTAATTTTTTAAGTTATGATTATTGGGATTACATTTCACTACTATGATTTATCCCATGTTTTGAAATTATGATCTCTTTTGAAGGTTAAGATTTCCAAAATGATATGTTATTATGAATATGATGTGATTGATATTTCTTTTGTTTTCCCTTACTAAGAATTTGAGCTCACCCTTTTGTATGTTTTCTTTCCCCAGGACATGAAGAAGGTTATTAAGTAGGATATTCCAAAAAGGGACTCTAGATATGATGAAATAAATGGGAGACAATGTAGATGATTTAAGAACTAGTTGTTTATGTTTCCCAGTTTCTAAAGACACTATACCTATACAGTCCTTTCATGGTTTTGTTATATGTTGTAATAAGTATGCTTCAATTTTTAAGTAATGACCATGTATGTAAGGTATGGGTTGTTATAGTTGGTATTAGAGGAAAGGTATAGTCAACCTTTGGAAACTAGGATGTGAAAGCCTTAGTAAGAAAACTAAGGATATGTCTAAGAATAGAACAAAATCTTAGTTTTTTAGAAATGGCCATGAACAACCTATGATAAGACCGTAAGTGTGAAATATTATTCTTGATTATGTGTTTTTCGTATTATAATTAGTGTTTATCACACTATTCTTCTTGGTTTTAGTCAATGGCTGGAACCCGAAGGAACCGTGTTAATGCGGAATGCGACGGGCAATGCAATGATTGTCCCCCTGAGCAACCAAATGTTATGGGAGCTGGAATGAAAAATCTTGTAGCCATGATCACACAACTTTCTCAAGCTATGAATCATGCAGGACTTCCAAACAAGCAAAGGAGCAACATTCTGTTGAATCCTTCATGAGGCAGCGTCCACCCTCATTCCGCGGGTCTACTGATCCATTAGTGGCTGAAAAATGGATTAGTACTACTGAAAATATATTTTCAGTTCTTTAATTTTCTGAACATGATAAAGTCATCTTAGCAGTTTATCATTTGGAAGGTGATGCTGATCAAAGGTGGAATCTTATTAAGAATACGAGGAAAAGGGATGAAATTGAGTCCATGTAATGGGACAAGTTCAAGAACTTATTTTTCAATAAGTACTTCCCTCGTATTCTCCAAACAAATATGGAGAAGGAGTTTCTTGAACTGAAGCAAAAGGATGATGAATCTGTTGGTACCTATGAAGCAAATTTTACAAGACTTGCAAGGTACACTTCTGGTATTATTATCCAACCTGAGAGTAATATTGATCGATTCTTTAGTGGCTTAAAACCATGTCTTCAAAGGGCGTTAGCTATAAGGGGCATCAATATCTACGAGGAAATCATTTGATGTGCTCTCAAGGTTGAGATGGAGATTGGAGTAACCCATCAGTCATATGGGTTTGATAAGAAGAGGAAAATTGAATTCAAAGGAAAATCTAAAGACCACACTGAAAAGAAGATGAGTTTTCCCTTATGCTCAAAGTGTGGAAAGAAACATGGAGGGAATTGTCTTAAAGGTACAAGTAAATGTTTCAAATGTGGAAAGGAAGGTCATCAGGCCTTTGAATGCCACAATGATGGGAAGAAGATGTCTAGTGATGCGAACAAAGAAATGGATACACAGAGTGCACCTCCTACACTTTAATGTTACAAGTGCAAGGAAATGGGGAATTATGCCAATCAATGCCCTAATCCTAGGGTTGTTGATGATGATCGATGTCAGAAAACTCTTAAGGCTAAAGAAAAATGAAAGTCACATGCAATTTCTGTCAGCGATGTGGAGTACGATAACGAAGTGGTGAAAGGTACACTTACCATCCACTCTAAAGTAGAAAATGTTTTATTTGATTCTGGATCCACCCACTCTTTTATTGCTGAAAAATTTTCTAAGGGTATCACTATATTACCTCAGCAATTAGATGTTGAGTTAGTTGTGACAACCCCTAATGGCACAGCAGTCGCATCAAAAGTTTATAATTCTTCTCTGATTGAAGTTTGTGGGAAAGTGCTTCCTGTAAATCTTGTGATCCTTCCTATAGTGGAATTTGATATGATTATTGGCATGGATTGTCTTTGTTTATATGGATCTCATATCAATTCCCAAAGAAGGGAAGTCACATTTCATATTCCAGATCAATCAATGATCGTCTATCAATGCAAGGATGAACATAACCTTCCAGTGGAAATTTCTTTCATCTTATGGGTCTTGATTCCACTAAATGAAGGTTATTTATCTCAAATGGTTGGTGAGAAACTCGTGATTATGAATATTCCCATTGTACGAGAGTTGTACGATGTCTTTTCGGAGGAATTTTTTGTTCTTCAACCAAATCTTGAAGTTGAGTTTTCAATATAACTCATACCGGTTGATTTGCCTATTTCAAAGACACCTTATATAATGGCCCCAATTGAGTTGCAGGAATTGAAGAAGAAACTCCAAGAGAATCTTGATAAAGGATTCATACGCCCTAGTGCGTCACCTTGGGGAGCACCAGTTCTGTTTGTTAAGAAGAAAGATGGATCAATGAGACTCTGCATTGATTATCAATAACTTAAAAAGATCACTATCAAGAACAAATATCCTCTCCCACGCATTGATGACTTATTTGACCAACTACGCGGAGCTAAATACTTTTCCAAGATTAATCTTTGTTTAGGGTATCATCAATTAAGGGTCAAAAGGGAGGATATACCAAAGACGACTTTCCTTACAATGTATGTACACTATGAATTTATAGTGATTCCATTTGGTCTTACTAATTCCCCTACTATCTTCATGGATCTGATGAATAGAGTCTTTAGAGACTATCTTGATCAGTTTGTGGTAGTCTTTATAGATTATATTCTTATCTATTCAAATAGAAAGGAAGAACATGAAGATCACTTGAGAATTGTATTGAAGACCCTGAGAAAGGAGAAGCTTTATGCCAAATTTACCAAGTGTAAATTTTGGCTTCAAAAAGTTGCATTTTTGGGTCACATAATCTCAAAAGAGGGGATATCTGTGGATCCAGCAAAAACAGAGGTCATAGAAAGATGGTCGAGACTAACAACAGTAACCGAGATCCAAAGTTTTCTTGGTTTGGCTGGATATTATCGACGTTTTGTGACAAATTTTTCACGATTATCTGATCCACTCACCAGGTTGACTCGAAAAGGAGTTATGTTCGTGTGGACGGAGGAATGTGAAGATAATTTCAAGGAGCTGAAAAGAAGGTTATCCAGTGCACCTGTACTCACACTTCCTTGTAGTGGAGAAAGGTTTGTGATCTACATTGATTCATCCAAGAAGGGGATGGGGTGTGTTCTTATGCAAAATGATATGGTGATAGCTTATGCCTCACGACAGTTGAAAATCCATGAGCAAAATTACCAAACTCATGATTTGGAGTTAGCTGTGGTAATCTTCGCATTAAAGATTTAAAGGCATTATCATTATGGAGAAAGGTGTGATATTTATAATGATCATAAAAGTTTAAAGTATATTTTCACACAAAAGGAGCTGAATATGCGCCAAAGAAGATGGTTGGAGCTGATTAAGGATTACGACTGCTCAATTCATTACCACCCTGGGAAAGAAAACAAGGTGGGAGATGCATTAAGTCGACAAGACCATGCCAGTTTATCCATGATGAGGATCACAAAAGATCCAATATTTATGGATTTACAAAGGATGGATCTTAGAATTATAATGGAAGGGGAAAAATCGTATCTTTCTCAAATGAATGTGCAACCATCTATACATGTGAAGATTAAAGAGGCACAGAAAGAAGATGTGGATTTACAAAAGAAGGTGAGAAATGTTGCTGAATTCAGCCTTAATTGTGATAGGATAATAAAGTTTAGGAATCGGGTTTGTGTTCCTCCCATACCAGAATTAAAGAAGGAGCTACTGGATGAAGCTCATAGTTCTTCATTCTCTATTCATCCTGGAAGCACAAAGATGTATAGGGACCTAAAAGAGTACTTCTGGTGGGATGGCATGAAAAGAGATGTTGCTGAATATGTATCTCGATGCTTGGTTTGTCAGCAAGTTAATGCTGAGAAACAGAAGTATAAGGGGATGATACAACCATTACCCATACCCGAATGGAAATGGTAAATCATCACGATGGACTTTTTCACCAGACTTCCTAAAACATCCAAAGGCAATAATGCTATCTGGGTCATAGTTGATCATCTTACAAAGTCTGCACACTTCATTGATATTAGAGAGTATTTCTATCTGGATCAGCTTGCCAGGATATATGTGAAGGAAGTGGTAAGATTGCATGGAGTACCACTTTCTATTATATCTGATCGGGATCCGAGATTTACCTCGAAGTTCTGGCGAAGTCTTCATCATACTCTGGATACAGAGTTGAGTTTCAGCACTGCTTATCATCCTCATACATACGGTGAGTCTAAGAGGAAAATTCAAACTCTAGAAGATATGTTGAGAGCTTGCTCTATGGATTTCAAAGGAGGTTGGGATCAACACCTACCTTTGGTAGACTTTTCTTATAATAATAGCTTTCAATCCAGTATTCAGATGTCTCCTTATGAAGCTCTTTAGGGAAAGAAATGTAGGACTCCAACTTGTAGGGATGAAGTTGGGGAAATATTTCAATTAGGACCTGATCTTGTTGATGAGATGGCAGAAAAGATCCGATCTATTCAACAACATATAAGAGCAGCTTAGAGTCGACAAAAAAGTTATGCCGACAATCGAATAAAAGACCTATAGTTTGAAGTGGGTGATAAAGTGTTCTTACAAATATCTCCTTGGAAGAGATTAATGAGATTTGGAAAGAAGGGAAAGTTGATCCCTAGGTATATCTGTCCTTTCAAAATACTGGAACGTGTTGGGAAGGTTGCTTACCGATTGGAGCTTCCACCGAATCTCTCTCAAGTTAACGATGTGTTCCATGTATCTCTCCTGAAAAAGTACATACCTGATCCTTCACATGTACACATCTCAGAAGTTGTACCGCTGGAGCAAGATCTTTCTTATGAAGAACATATGATAGAGATTCTGGATCGTAGCGAAAAAATCCTACGGAACAAGACCACTCTCTTGGTGAAAGTTTTATGGAGGAACCACCAATTAGAAGAAGATACATGGGATCTTGAGGATATGATGAGGGAGAGTTATCCTCATTTTTTTGTTACAAAGTGACGAATTTTGAGGGTGAAATTCATTTTAAGGGGGGTAGAATGTAACACCCGAGACTTTTATGAGAAATATTTTGTTTTTATATAAATCATCAAAGGAATATTTCACTACACACAACACTAGCTTGGCATGATTTACACACAATCGCGACCTTACTCGATAGCTTGCATCGTACGCAATACCGAGTTTCACTAAACTAGGATATGCTATTAAAATATTATTAAAACGAGCCGTAATGAATAGTAATACCCACTTTTTGAAATTTTTTAAATTTTATTTTTCAAAATGGACTTCATTTTTGGATTCGGAATATCGAAATTATCCTAGGGTAAAATTTTGGTATTTTTCTGAAAACTTTCAATTTTTGATGAATAGTGAAAACACTGGGTTACTATTTAAAAACCGACTTTTTATTTAAATAATTATTTATTTTATTTAAATTTATTTTAGGTAAAAATTGATACATAATACCTATTTAAGTTCAATGCAATTCATTGATGTCATTTTATAATAATTTTAGATATATAAAAATTTTATTGAACTTTTCACCGTCTTTTACCCACATCCTAGGAGAATTTGAAAATTTGCATAAAACTTAATTTTACCCCTTCTGTGAGTGGAATTTCGAAAATCTGAGAGACACAATTAATATCAAGGACTAAAATTTTGTTCAATGAGATGAAAATAATTTTTGGGGAATAGTAATTTTTTACTTTTTTTTACCACGGTTAAAAGTAAATAGGGTAATTAAGGGTAAAAATGTTATTATTATTACCCTAACACATGTCCTAATTCTATTGGATAAGTTTAATTCGACCACAAACAACCTTAGGAATAAAATATGACCATTTAGGCTCACTTTGATTAAATTAGGACATTTAATATTAATTTATTTAAAGAAGGGTTAAAATAGTTAAAATAAAAGTTTAATAAGTAAATTATTTTTAATATGGGGTTATAAATAAGAAAAATTCGACTATAAATATTCATTAGAAATATAAAAGGATTTCCTACATAATGGTATTTTATTTGTGATTTTTAGACATGAAATAATTTTATTTATTTATGAAACAATGATTATGCAGTAATTATCTTATTAATGAAATATTGACATAATTGATGTTATAAATACCCAAATAAATGTAATTTGAGACTTTTTATGAATTAAATTAATTTTCTAGGTTACTATGACATGTTAGTATTGATTTAATTAACTTTTTTCATACTAATAATTCTGTTATGAGTTTCACAAAAAATCAATTACCAAATAGTGTCAAAATTGACAAAAAATAGTTTTTAAAACAAATATTATATTATTAATTGTTATTTTATTCCTAAAAATCTACGTTTCGGAAAAATGACTTTGATAAGGTTTTTTATATTAATAATAAACAACTTTGGGTTCTTTAGGCTTGTTATAGTAAGTTTATTAACCTTATAGTGTAAGAAAACAAGAAGACACAGTAAAAGTTAAATTATCTAACTTAAAGTTAAATCTAAATGATAAGGTTAAAATAGAAACCTAAACTTGTATAAATTATATTGGATGAGAGGATTTCGACCCATCCCCACCTTAGATTCTAAATAAATCAATTTTGAGATATTAAAAACCGAATATGACTTTATAATAAAATAATATTTTTGTTTTTCCAAAGGTGCCCCTCTCCTCCCTTATAAAAGGGAACCTCCTCCCTCTCTTCCTCACACCACATTGAGCCTTCAACATCTGCCAAACCCTTCCAAATTATCTTCTACACTTCCCTGGAAACATCCTAGAGGTCCTGGTCTTCTTCAATGACCAATTTTAGTGCCCTAAGAGGAAGTCTCAAAGAGGCGCTTCAAAGAAGAGGTAATGTCCGTTACCGATTCTTTCAACTTTATTTCTTCTTCCACTTCTTCTTATGTAGTTGTTTCATTATGAAGTAATAAAATCAGTATCAATAATACACTGATATGTTATTATAATTATTAAACAACCCAATTTCACCATCTATCCATCCTATGGAAAACAAAATCACCGCGCGTGCGTACGTACAGAATACCGTCTCCACGCCGTGGTGTAATCTATTTTTCACCACCACCTTACTTGGATGGGTACAATGGTGTAAATAATAACTATATATGATTATTGTAAATTTATATTGATTTTTAAATAGTATACATACACTCCAATACAATTCCTCGATCATGGGAATGATATCATCGCTCGTGCGTACGTATGGAATATCATCTCCACGATTTGATGCGACTCGTTCTACATGATTTTAACTGAATAATGATTACATAAATGAATTGAGTGAATAAATATGATATGTATTACAGTAATACCATTCTGTAAATGAGGTATCTATAACCTAAAAAGAATAATATTAATTTATTCGACAAAACACGCATAAGAACAAAAAACAATAAACACCTAAATAACAATTAGCAATGAACTATTACTAATAAGAAGATTATAATATGACCATATATGATATCTTAACAATGAGTATTATTCTAGAATAAGTTGATGACATTATTTAAATCATTATACAGGAGTTTCAGACACTTACGAAGAAAATCGGACCTAAGGTAAGGGAAAACCTCACAATCTCATTTTTATCCGAGATTGTCTATACTTCAGAATTTACTGGGGAGTATTTATCATCCACATCCATGTTTCCTCAATATGTAATATTATTTCCATCCACCTATAATTGTTTAAATCCAATTTTACCCTTCGTTGAGTTTTTTAGTAAAAGATATGACAGGAATATTTTGTCATTTTTCGTACAAGGTACTTTTTGACTTTTCCGGCCAAAGTACGGGAAAATGGTTTTTTAACTTATACAAAATGAATGGATTTTTAAAAACATTATTTCCAAGAAGATTCCTTTATAGGTTTTTAAGATTATATTTAATCAACTTAGTTTAGTTCAAAATTATATGACATGTTAAGAAAGTAAAATGTTTTTGAAGTAGAAAGGATGTTTTCCTCAAGAATGGAGCTCAAGTGTTTTATCAAAATTATTTTCCATATAAGATAATATATGGTTCTATTTATATACCTATTTTTATTTTGATTTGATTTTGTTATGATGGAATTATTTTTACAATATCCTTTTATAGATTATGTTATGATGACGTGATTTTTAAGAATCCCATTTTTATTACATGGGTTATGCAATGATGTATGGTTTATGATTTTGTGGCACACATAATAATGGTATCATTATGAGATGGGTGTGAACTATATCTCCCTCCAATGCATTGGGTAATGATTTATATCTCATGAGATAGACATGGCTAGAATGGCAGGTTAATCCGGTTCAGTGAAACAGGACTGAAACGAGGAGTGAACTCGGTTCGGAAATGGACTTTGTCCGCTAAGATAGTCTTGGAAATGATTCTTGACTACTTAGAAATGATTCTCTATGATTATGTGTGTATGAAACAAAATTTCATGTTTTATGTTATGATTATTGGGATTACATTTCACTACTATGATTTATCCCATGTTATGAAATTATGATCTCTTTTGCAGGTTTAGATTTCCGAAATGATATGTTCTTATGAATATGATGTGATTAATATTTATTTTGTTTACCCTTACTGAGCATTTGAGCTCAAAATTTTGTATGATTTCTTTCCCCAGGTCATGAAGAAGGTTATTAAGTAGTATATTCCAAAAAGGGACTCTAGATATGATGAAATAAATGGGAGACAATGTAGATGATTTATGAACCAGTTGTTTATGTTTCCCAGTTTCTAAAGACACTATACCTATACAATCCTTTCATGGTTTTGTTATATGTTGTAATAATTATGATTCAATTTTGAAGTAATAACCATGTATGTAAGGTATGGGTTGTTATATTAGTGGGCCCCAATGTGTTCAAATCTATCATTGAATCTTGGTTCTTTTTTTCTAACACATCCTAAAAATTATTTAATAAATGTAGTAAGAATTAAATTTTCCATGAAAACCATTACAAATTGGGAATACCTTAAACTCATTACTCTTCCAATATGAAATAATTTGTTTGATATTGTGTTAGAAAATAATATAATATTTTTACACCATCAAAATCAAAATCAAATCTACCCTTCCAACTAACATATAACTCATCCTTATATGATCGCTATAAATCCCCAATATCTATTTACCTTGCAACCTTAGCAACTTCACAATCGGGAAAGTCAATCCAATGCTTCAATTAAAATGTTAATTAAAATAATGATAAAAAATATATAGATATAAATTTAACAAATTTTCTTACCCATATCTCCACCCATTATTTATTCATGATGTTATTATCCATATTCCTCTATGAGGCTTGTTGCATCAGAATGATATCATTGTACTTGGATGAAGTTCCCATGAAAAATCTACACTACCTATCATTTTTACCAATTATCTAATTGTATTCATTTTAATCCACCATTATTTGTGTTTGTAAATATGGGTTCCATGCATTCAGGTGTTCCCACTTCACCTACTAAAAGACCCCAATGAATAAGATCAAAGGAAAAAAATTAAGAATTAAGTCAAAATATAAAATGAAAAAATGTTTTCATATAATTTAACACAGTTATTACAAAAAAATGATACAGGATTCTCATTGGGCTTTGATGGGTTTGTGGGTTGTCTTGAAAGACTAGCCTATAAAGGATGTGCCTATTCCAATTCGTTCTCTCAATGAACTGTATGAACTATAGTGGAGGCTGAAAAAAAACTAGATCCTGGATGGATAGTAGGTAATAGAGGCGTCTTAGACATTTTTGGATATGGGTTTTAGGGTTGGGAATACATCAAAGGACATGGATATGGTAAATTTGATATCATCCCTCAAGGCAGCATAGATATGTTATGGTAAGAGGAGGCTAAATGATATGATATTGGAGGAATGGTTCGAAATATCACTAGAGATAAAGAATAGAATGGAATGGTGTGGTATATGGGGTGGATGATGGTGTGTCCGGGTGGGAATGGGTACGATAGATGATCTGGATAGCTCTAAGAGCACCCATAATCAGACCCATGATTATAGTCTATGCCTGAGACAACTCTAGGTAAACTTAATTTCCCCAAAAAATTTGATAAAGAAGAAGGAAAAAAAATTATATGTAATGAAGAATAAAAATATTACTATTATTATATTCACTGATAGAACTGGAGGAGGTAACATGAACTCCCACATCTATCGGTTAACATCAAATAATCTCTTCCTTAGACCTCCTCTAGAATTTTTTATAATATGCATAAGAATGAAATGAAAATTTTTTAGAAATAATTTTTTTAAAATGCATTCAACTTAGAAGTCGAAGAAGTCAAAAAATGACATAAAATGTTTTGGAAACAATAATTTAAAACAAAGTCATAAATTTAAAAAAAAAACCCATTTTAGTACTGAATTTCTGAATTGAAGTAAATCTAATTAAATGAAACAAACCCAAAAAATACTAAAACAAACATATAAATCAAAAATGAAACTAAATTAAAGTAATTATAGTAATACCAACCTAAGAAACCCATGTTAAGGTAAACTGAATGAACTATGAATGTATATGGTTATATATATATATATTAACCCCACACTACTTGAGGATCAATATCAACTCTCACAATGGAAAAATTTGAGTCATCAAATTCCATATTTTGGTCAACACTAATGGGGATTCCAATGGTGTTAATTTTTTCCCCAACCATTACAATAAAATATTTCTTCAGATTACTTCACTAATAAAACTATAATCCGGACTTAGATGATCATTCATATAAAACACTTGTTTTTTCATTAATGACAAAATATATGGTTCATTGGTAGACAATAATTGAATCCTTTCAACAAATCTGAATAGAAAATAATTAAAAAATATACCATGTTGCATCATTGAATCAACCCATTAACATTTCCTTATAATGACTTGAGCCTGAGAGTTGTAATATAATAACAATATTTTCTCAATAAGTCCATAATAAGACACATTTTCATATCGAGGCATACTATCCGATGCACTGGAATAATAGTTAGGTGTTGAAATTAATATAAATCCATCATGTTGTGTTACAATTTCACCACACAATCATTTTTAAAAAATCTATACCCATTAATTATTAAAGATTTTCATTCATGAACCAATGAATTGGGACTAAAATCCAACAATCTTAATTCTTGAGAAAATAAGTTAAAAATTAAACTCAATAATTGAAATATATATGAATAATACAATTAAATTAATATCTATATTTTATGTATATTAATGTAATGGTGATACCATTTATTTAAATCAAGAAGAACACTCTTTGTTGTAAAAAACATCTCTCCTTCTAAAAGAAGGAAATGGGTGAACTCTACTTTTAATTTGATTTTGTTCCCTACATAAAATGAAAATAAATGTTTAAGGTATATGTAAAATTAAATAGTATGAGATAAAATTAAAAGGACCAAATTACTTACTTGATATAGCGACCGAACAAACATTAGTTAAATAAGATTGTGTGATGTTCCATATCCCTTTATTTGTGTCTCAATGTGACCAATGTGTATGGACTAAGAATTCCTCCTGGTTGGATAAGATATGGAAATGAGGGCTCAATTTCCCCATACTTCTCATCTTTATTTCTCATGGTCGGTTATGTCCTATACTCATATTAAGAAAATACATTGATCAAAAATCTATACATTGTTGAGATAGATAAACTCTCACAATGGAACCTTCAATATGATTATTGTTTTAGAAATAATATTTCATTGTGTGCATATTTCATTCAGTAGGATATCTGCACTAAAAACAATAGGTCCCTCAAGAAGTGTTTTAGTTGGAATATGAACTATTAAATGTAACATGAAGGTGAAAATAATAGAGGAAATTATTTTCCAAATCACTCAAAAATAATGGAACCTCTTTCTGAATTTTTAACAAAAATACACGATTAAAATTTTAGTACAAATTTATCTAAAAAATGGAACAAGTTAATCATTTTCACCCTTTTATTATTGTATATAAAATTTCAGATTTTTATTGGAATTAATTCATGAAGAAAGATGTGATAATAATGAATTTTTTGGGATTTTAGTTCCAATTACCTTATTTTGACTCGTTAAGATATTTTACTAGAATAGACATCAATAACCTTGATTTTATACAATACTTCCATCAATTTATTTTTCTTTAAATGTGTCATCACATAAGAAGCACGAGGAACATTCCATTTTTTTTGACTGATACACACAAGATAATGTTCTGGTTGAATACCCAAATCCAACAACTCCTGGTGAGATTAGAAGCCATCTATGGTCTTCTCCTTGATATTTAGAAAAATTGAAAGAAAATTTTCACATATATTTTTATCAATTTCCATTATATCTAAATAATGACATAACAAATTGGTAGACAACTATAGAAACTTAAAAAAGATACTTCTCTTTTTTCAATGGGAATGGAATCAGTGTAAAAATTATTCCTCTTTATTGATTTCAATTAAAATTTACCTTATGAAGAACAAAAAAAAGTAAATTTATTAAGCACATCAGTTCCGGAAATATATTGAGGTGGTTTTGGGTTTTAAAAGTATTATCAAACATCCAATGATTCTTCCTCGGTTAATGATCCATTGGAATGAATCATTGATGTCCTATGAAACTGAAACTATGACAACATTTAAAACATCCCGGTCATTTATTATTCATAAAAGTAAAACATTCATGCTCCAAAAATAAATCGTTGTGTAATAAGGGTAACCATTTATAGCCCATATAATGGAAGAACACATCTAAAATATTATTTTAAAGAATCATTGAATGTGCGCACACCCATATCCCAAAGCTAATTCAACTCTATAATTAAAGGCTGTAAGTAGAAGTCTATATCATTGATTGGATTATAAGGTCTTGATATTAGTATACTCAAGAATGTGAGATATTGTTTCATACACATCCACAGAGGAAGATTATAAATGTGAATATAAACTAGCCATGTGTAGTGATCAGTAAGAATCTAACCAAACATATTTAAACCATCACATGACAATCCCAACCTAACACTGCAAACCTTAGCCATAGAATAGGGTTATTGTGCATCAAATTCCCACAAATATAATCCATTTTCAGGATGAACCAACTCATAATTACCTTTAATTATGTCAATGTCATTACATACCTTATAGGATGAGATTTCTGAAGACATGAATACATTTTGAAGTCTAGGAATCAATGGAATGTTCCACATTACATTCTATTGAAAATGATATGGTGTTCCATATTCATTTTACTTCCACAGAAATTTACCACATTCTTTAGAATCATTAACATCGATTGTTTCCTCCCAAGATAGACTATATCTTTTAGAAAATAATGAATTTTATTATTATAAAATCTGAGCTTCTTAATTAACATCGATGCCATATTATGATTTGAGGGAATATCAGTAAAATCAAGAAGAAAGTCCTTAAAAAAGGTAATAATATAATAAATATAGGTATTAGAAATTCCAAACATGGTTTTTACATGATATAACCACATTAAAAATTCTAACATTGTCATTTTATTACATTTGTGATATACCAGATTTCTCACATCATCCATTAGTTTTTTCACTCTCTCACCATCATTGTCTTCAGTCTTTCCATAATGTATATTTATATAACCACCTCCTTTCACTGGAATATTATCTCTCTCATAATGATTCCCAAATGGAAAATGGTCAAATATCAAATTCTCTATACCACATCATTATTTATATTCATTAATAGTATAAGATTGTCTTATCTCTCCACTGTGATTCATAACAAAACAGTCTTTGTGAAATCCATATTTTTTTATGTGGTCGGTAACTTAATCTCATATTAACCATGTTCTTCCAAAAAAATTATAACTCTGATACTATATAAGAACTCAATCTGAAGAATTATTTAATGAAAAATCTAAAAATATCCAAATTATTTTGAAACTCAATGAAAATATGATTGATATGATACATCTATATTCTATCCATTCTACTATAGTGAAAAACTTTATATTCAAATAAACAATGTAATCCATAATTACAATGATATTCAAACTCAAGGAAAAATTAAATGTATAGTCTATATGAAATTAAATAACACTAATATGAAACCAAATTGAATACAATGCATGATTCAAGTGACCATTATATAGTACTACTATCCATCCAAAAAATAACAAGGCCTATCATAAGAAAAAAAGGGAATACTAATATAAAACAAAATAAGGTTCATGTATTGGAATAAATAATAACGAAGTAATACTAGAATAATTTTTTTTATTTATTATCTATATAGGACTTATCATTTGAAATCATAATTGAGGATAACATTTAGTCATGAAAAATTTTTATTTAAGGTTTACATTATTAATATTATTCAAACACATGGAAAATAAATTTTATATAATGTTCTATTTCGATTTAAATGGTTTTTAATTTGGGGAAGATACATCATGATTAAATAAATAATCCATTCCATCCCATATTATAAAACACATCCATTACTTCACCACTGATGAAACCTCTTAATTGAGGAAAAGTGTGGTTAGATGGTTTTTTATTCATTTAACGAGTAGGGTAAATAAATGGATAAATACTCAATACCTGATAAATGAACTATAGAAGTATTACAAAAAATAAATAAGAAAAATTCAAAAGATAATAAAAATAGGTGAAATTAAGGTTCCTACCATTAAATTATACATAAAGAACTAAATTTGTATGTAAAAATTTATTAATGGAAACCGTGTTTCATAAAATGAATATGATCCAACAAGAATTCCTTTCTAATTTATATAATTATTTATATACATTTACCCAAGGATTCTATAAATATTTGTACATAAAAATGGTTTTAAAATCCTTAAATATTTCAAATATAAATATTTAATTATTTGAAATAATATTTTATCCTTCATTCATTTCTAAATCATAATAATTAATTCTAAGTAACAATATTGACAAGTACTAAAAATAAAATAGTGAATTCCTAAAGAATCAAACTTTATAGATAAATTAATATTCCATATTTACTTATAATAGTGTAATCATATACATTATTGTACAATTGTTTCTTTTTGGGTTAAAACAATCCACAAAATAGTTTAACCACAGTTCATGATATATAAAAAATAAATTTCAATAATAAAATCCCATAAATATAGGATAATAGAAACCAACATTAACTCCTATAATATACTTAAATATGATCCCCAACACTAAAAATATCTAAACACAAAAAATATCCCCCCCAAACAATCTCAAATTTTAGTTAAATTAATAAAAATCTCTACTATAGTTTTCAAAATAAATAAATAGTCATTAAAATAGTAATTTTATGAATTTAATATATTTTCTCTTTTCGACTATAAATTTAAGAAAATGGTGATAGACGTGATGCCAACATGCTTCAATAGAATCATATTCATGTATAAAAATGAAAATAATAATAGACAATAGAATGGAAGAAAAAATTGGAACTCACTAATTTGATGTTAAAGAAGATCAGAATAAAAAAATACATCTATTATGGGAGAATATTGTAGAATACAATTGATCATCGCTTGGGTGAGGGTAGAAGAAATGAGTCAGTGAAGGAAAGATTATATCTTAATGATTGCAACAAAAAATTCCATAAATGGTGGAAGAACACATGAACGATGGGTGCAATGTCACATAAGGATGATAGGGGTGGCACTGTGTGTCACAGGAGGTGAAGGGATTTGGGCTTAAAATGAGGAGGGAAGGAAGAGCCTGAGGGTAGCCCAATTTTTTAAGGAGCTATACCCATGGTTTTTTAAATTCCAATGGTATATATTATGCTATACCAATAGTTTTTTAAAACCCTGGGTAGAGATTTTGAAATTTTTTCTATACCCATAGTTTCTATAAACCATGGATAAAGATGTATGGGGATATAACTATATTCTAGTAGTGTTCATCAAAAAATATGTAACATCTATGTATGAAAATCTCAGGACTTTATAGTTGGTATCAGAAGAATTCTAAAGTTAAATATTGGAAACTATGATATAAAACCTTTTGTGATATTCCTAGTTATAATTATAAGTATATGTTTAGGGATGCTTCTAAGGATAACATTAAGGATGAATATTTGTATATTAGAATGTCTTAGAATCTAGGTAGCAGACATAGTGAATGGTTTCCACTAATTTACATCCATGTCTATATACTAAAAGTTGATCTGGATCTAAAAATGGGTACCTAGGGATAATAACTCTAAAAAGAGAGCATTGATATGGACTCGATCATCACCCAGTGCAAGAAAATAGGACATTATGCACACCTAGTTTGACACTTTTAGGGGATATGATTTGGAAATTTAAAAACTCAATATAGACCACCATGAATTATTTAAAATGGTGATGAATTTGAATGATCTTGGATAAACTTAAGTTTTCATATATTAAAATTATGAAGTCATAATTTAAACACCCTATTAGTGATTTCTCGTGATTATGTGGTTCCCCTCAATGATTATTTTTTCTCATACTATGATGTTATGGTTAGTTTCAATGGATGGAACCGTAATAAATCATTTTAACATTTAATTTGATGTAAAATTTGGCGACTATGAGAAACCAAATTGGATAATGAATTGAGAGGTAGACACTATGATTATTCCTAATCAGCTATCTTGGTATATGATTGACAATGTGATCTTTAGAAATATTTCTAATGCATAAAATAAGAGGAAGGTGAACATTTATAAAAGTACATGTGGCAATGAATATATATGAAATAAGATGTAACTTCTTACATATCAATAAGGTTGGAAGAAGAACCTAGAATAATATTTATAATTTTGGGTAAGAATTTATCATTGTATAAAAAAAAGTTCATAGAGTGAAAAACTATTGATGAGTTCAATTACTTATATATGGGAAACATGGTAATTATCTGAGTTAATTTTTAAAACTAAGGGTTATCCCCTAGACCCTGGGAAGACATATTCTATTCCAACTACTAAATTTAAAGGACTGAAGTGTGTATGTATTTATATTCATGAATTATTATATAGAAGTATTTTAGTAATGATATTTTAGTTATAAGAATAATGAAACATATATAGATTTTGTTAATTTTGAAAGAATATATTTATTTATCTAATATTAACATAAGAGTTATTGATACCATCATGGGTTTATGAGCTTAGGTTTTATCAAATGTTCAATTTCATTGACACCCATTTTTAGGTTTTATGTGAAGGAAGTTTATCAAGATTAAATATAATTTAAGAGATATTTATTTCAATAAAATCCATTGTTTTTTTATGTTTTAGTGAAATTTTAATTTAAGGAGGAATATCTTTTCACATTGTGGATATATGAATAATGGTAATGGTAACCTTTATGGTTTATCTTATCCTTTACATTGATGTAATTATGGGTTGTATTCGATCAATTTCTAATTCCATCATCCTTTATTACTACTATATAAGATTGATTTCTATATCTTCTTTCTATAATAAAAATTATGGAAGTGGTATGGTTACGTGGGGTTCCATATTCAATTTTATGTAATTGGGATGTGTAGTTTACATCGTTGTTTTGGTGATGTTTTCAACATGATTTTAATACAGAGTTGATTTTCATCATTACATATCATCCTCATACAGATGATCAGTCCATGGGAATAATTCAAACCATAGAGGACCTTCTAATATCATGTTATATGTATTTCAATGGTTTTTTATGTTGACACCTTCCCCAATTGGATCTTTCTTATAATAATATATTTCACTCAAGCCTTCAGATGTATCCTTATGACTCCCTTTATATAAATAAGTGTAGAACTCTAATGTACTAGAATGAAGTTGTAGAAATAAAGCTATTGGGACCTAATAATGATAGAAAAATATAAGATAAGGTTAGTTCCATTAATAAACACATATAAGAAAATATTAAAAAAATATTATTTGGATAATCATCAATGTGATCTAGAATTTTAATTTGGTGAGAAAGTCTTTCTATAGATTTCCCCATGGACTAAAGAAGGGAAAACTAAGACATAGGTATATAGATACCTTTGAAATTAGAGATAATATTTGGACTATATATTATCTCTTAGTTATTACATTAAAACAATCAAGTTTGTGATGTGTTCCAGGTATCTCTCCTAAGTAAGTACATACCTAATCCATCACATATACTTATCTCATAGGTCATGCCATTAGAGAATGATATTAATTATAAGGAGAAACTGATAGAGATTTTAGATTGAACAGAGAATTTTCTATTAAACAAATAAAAGTTACCTGGTAAATGTTTTTTGGTGAAACCACCAGCTTAAGGAAGCTATGTGGGATCCCAAATAGGTAATGAGGAAGAATTATCCTCAGTTGTTAATACCAATGTAAGGAAATTTGATGGTATAATTCATTTTAAGGGGGTAGAATGTAACACCATGAAATGTTTTGATATATATATATATATATTTTCAAATTAATTTACTCTATCTGATATTTTCCTTTCTACGAAACACTAATTCTCGTTTTCTTTATATGTAATACAAAGTTTAAACAAAATGTGGAATAATATTAAAATATTATTATTGAAAACGATAGTTGTATCCTAGTCATTGTAATGGTGGGTAGGAATAGGATTAACTAAATTATAAAAATAGTTGGTTAACACATGTATATAAAATGAATACTATTGTGACCAATTAATTAAAAATGAAAAAATACTATTTGAAGATAAATGATATCTCTTTCAGAAAAAACTATCATATGAAAGACAAACACATTTTACCTAAATAAATTTAAAAATCCACTTTTTGTGAATTATATTAATCACTGTTATTACTAATATATTCAATCACCTATTTAACATAAATTATATTTGATTACTAGATTAGAGATAATAATAATTCTAATTTATTGCCTAAAATTGTATTTTTCAACAAAGAAGTTTTGGTTCATTCTGTTCACATTTTTTGAACCAAATTTGAATAATTTAATAAAATTATTTGAAATAATAAAATTTATTTTTATAATAATAATTTTAAAATTATTTTAGGGTGAATTTTATGAAATTTTCTAAAAAAAATATTTTTTTGATGAATATTGGAAAATACTAGATTTTTATTTAAAACTATCTTTTTGTTTAAACTATTTATAAAGATAAATTACATTTAAAATTTGTTTTAAATTATAATTACATCAATAATATATATATTAATAAAATTTATGTCATTAGAATAATTTTGATATTTAATTTTCATATAATGACCTTGTAAAATTTTGAACATTTTCTCTTAGAAAACCCACTTTCTCATCGTGTCTTCAGGATTAATTTTAAGTTAACATTATCCACTATGTGAATTGAAATTAGAAAAATTTATTAAATATTTTGAATCAAAATAATTTATATTATCTAATAATTTAAACTTTATTTTTTATAATAACTAATAGTAAAAATTATAAAAATTATTTAATGCAGTTAAGGAAAAAATGGGTTTATCGAGGGTTAAACTAACTAGATAAGTGTTAAAATAACATAAAAATTGAATAAAATATATTTTAAGGCCATATTAGGACCCTATTATCTATAATTATTAATAATTCACCATTTTGTTACCCTTTTTACTTGTGATGAACAAGAGTAAACCTTTTTTCAAAAATTACAAGTGTACCACTTGCCTTACTTATAAAAGGCCACCCACTCTTATCTCCTCTTTACACCTTAAAACCCTTTTTTTGGGCCAATGACTAAAAAAATCCCTTATAAACTTCCCTAATCTCATCATATAATCCTTATTTTTGTTAAAAAAATAATCTAGGGTGGTTTTTGGTGGAAAACTAAGGAGCATACTCGAAGAAGAAGAAATGTTCTTCAACAAGATTTTTTATTTTATTTCTTCCCCATTATCCTTAATTTATTATTAAATAATTATTATATAATAAAATTATTATCATAAATAAATATTTTTTATTTTATTTTAATTACCTACAAAATCTATACTTTCATCAAATGGGTTACGAAATCATCATTCGTGTGTATGGCGGACTACCACCCCGCAAACTAAAGTCATTCATTTTTCCATTACCACCTCTCACGGTTAGGTATGAAGATGTATCTATAGTATATATATGTGTGAATTTTATAAAATAATTTTAATTCTTCAGTAATTATATTATATATACCTTTTCAAATCCCCATTCATTAGGGTATATGATAATGTCATTTGTGTGTACGGCGGACTACCGCCTCACAAAGCGATGTGATTCATTTTTTACTAACACTTTCAATGTAACATAATAAGGATAAATATTGTGAATATATGTGATATTAATAACATAATTTTGATATTATTGAAATATTTATCATTCTTAAAAAATAATATATCTGTTTATTTCTTTCCTTTTTACTCCCTGAAATATGATAACGTCATTCGTGTATGTGTAGAATATCACCTTCATGACGTGATGTGACTCTCTCTTTTAATCTCCACAACACATGGGTGATATTTATAAGTATATTTAAAGGAATAATATTTTATTTATTATATTATGATCATTTTTTAAAGGTAAAATATTATTTACCATCTTTCTTTATTAATCATTGAAAAATGGAAATGTTGCACATGCGTGTATATGACCTATCGTCTCTTTGATCGTAACGTACATCATTTCAAAAAAACATCTTTCATGATTTGTGTTAAAAGTGTAATTTATTTATAAATATTATAAATATTTCATTATTGTTATTATGGATATTATGTATCCTTGATCAATGTTATATGACATAATATAACAAATAAAAACATATATGAAAAACAAAGCGGTTATTATTCAGAAAAATATTATAACAAGGAATTGATAATATATGGGTAATAAATGGTCATAATTAGATAATATATGTTATAATATATATAATTATGGTTCTATAATCGTTTTATAATAAAATTATATTTATTATATTGGAGGTTTGAATGTGTGCAGAGGAAGTCAAGACTTAAGGTAAAGTATTTCTATTCTCTATTTTATTTCATTGAGACATGTTCAAATACATCAATAATTTATATTTTGGGGTTTATATACCATCTACGAATTTATTTTATATTTCATATGATTAAAATTATGGGGATTTACATATTCATTTTTTTATATCTCTTTCATGAGGTATATAGTGCAAAATATACACTAAGTGATAAGATATATTTTCTATAATTTTCCTTCTTTGAGAAATTTGTTATGTTACGAACCTATCTTCTTTATGAGGTGTATATACCAGCCCCTTTATTTGTACTATATTGAATTTATTTATTCTAATTATATTTTAAGTTTCATTTAATGTTATTATTTCATGGTTATTAAGATTTAGTTTATCCAATGTTGTAATATTTGTATGTTACAATTAATCATTTATAAGGATTGCTCATTATTATTCTCTCAGAGATTTAATATTATGATATACCTCTCAAAAAACTCATGTATTTTATTATACTATAATTATTTTTTTATAATAATTGTTTTAAATTATTTTCTCACCATTAATTTACTCAAGAGTTCGAAATAATATTTTTATGAAAAATCGTCATTATTTCTCTCTTCCATCTAAAACTAGTTTTTCTACCAAAACCAGGTAAAATAAAAATATTTTCCAAAGTATTTTAAAAATTATTAAAATGATTTATTTATTTTATTTTTAAACATTTTTGACTTTTTTCAAAAACAATTAACAGGAATCATCATGTCATTTTCTTAACAATGCTCATTTGTATTTTAACAAAAATGTGAAAAGAGTCATTGTTTTAATGTGTACATCATGATTGAAAATTCCTATGATTTTGAATATTATTTTCCTTGAAGATTACTTTTTAAGTATTCAAGTAATTTTTTTAAAAAAAGTACATTCAAATTATTTAAAAATTATTTTCAAAGTGGAATGTATATTTTCTTATAGTACTATTTTAAGTGTTTTTTATAGATAACTTAATTTTTTAATGTTTATTTTCAAAGGAAATAATTTTAAAAATGTTTTATGTTTAAACAAAATCAAAGTGGAAATTTTATTACATAAAGAAATGTTTTAAGTGAATTTCAAGGCTTCCATTATATATTTCTTGGTTTATTTTCAAGGAAAATAATTTATAAAAAAAATATGAATTTTTATTTTTAAAAACACATTTTAAAATAAACTTATTTTACTCTAGAAATTTTCAATATGATTTATCTTTCAAAATCATTTTCTATATAAAATGGAATCCTTTGATGTATACATTCATTTACGAGGGATATTATCCAAGGATACCATTCTTATACATTATTTTAATGGTTTGTATTTATGATGACAAGATATTTATGCAACCCTTTTCTCTCACATGTGTTATACCATGATCAAATTCTTATAAATACCACTTATTATTTCGTAGGTTATGCTGTGATGAAATTGAGAAATGATTATGAAACAAATCTCATTTCTAATGTATATGATATGATTAAATGTTTATTAAACCAATTTTATTTCATGGGTTGTGATAATATAAATGTTGTTTGATCTTATGGAAAAAATATGTATGATTTTCATTATGTGATGGTGGTTACATTATAACCAAGGATAGTGGTTACATTATTAAAATGGAATGTGGTTATGTTTTAACCAAGGATAGTGGTTATGTTATAAAAAAATATGGTTGGGACCTATATCTACATCTAATGCATTCTGTAAATATGTATACCTCAAAAGATATATAAGACTAGAATATTGGGTGAACATGGTTCATTAAGGGACTTTTTACAATATGAAAGTCTGGGAAGTGAACCTTTAAAACTATAATTGTTTGGGAAGTGAACTCATTCCACTATGATTGCCTTGTAAGTGAAACCTAACTAAAATTGAAATGATTTTCAATGATTATGCATATGCCACAATTCCATTTATTATACCAATGTTAAACTCTCATGGCTTGTGTTATATGATTTCATTATGATTAATGTCTTATGAACTATCATTATTTATTCCATGACTCATTATTACAATATTTTATATGAATGGTATATTTTTTAATTGTTATGTTCATGTTCTATTACCCTTATGTTCATGTTATGCAAATTTATATCTCGTGTTTTCCCTTACTGATCATTCAAGATCACCCATTTTTATGTTTCCTTTCTCCAGGTTATGAAAAATGGTTTTAAGTATGGGGATTTTTGTGAATAATACCCAAGGGGAAAATCATTTTCAGAGATACTAAAGATCTTTCACCAAATTAAAGATTGTGTACCTAGTCTTTAAAGACACTAAACATATGAAAACCCTGATTTTATTACAAACTTAAACATGATTTATTACATAAAACTTCACATGATATTACAAGGAATATCGAGAGGTTTAGTGTATTTGGGGCTTAGGATCATTACATAAAAACATAAAAAATTAAAATACAACATCTTTATTCAAAACTTCCTTTACATGACCACTACATTCCCTCGTACTTAGCATTGAATTGGATAACCTAAGGACATGCATAAGAAAAGGGTGAGCTATAAATCCCAGTAAGGGAGTACACATGGAATAACATGAGGAGTAAAATAAATTTTAGACAATAGGCATATCAATAGAGCATTAGAGTAACATGAACATAAAGGCATGATAAATCATGATAATCATAACATGGAAATGTGGCAACAACACTTAACATGGAATTAGCATGAGCCAAGGCTCATTGCACATGGAGCATGAGTAAATCCTCATTGGACATAAAGCACGAGTAAACTCTAGTTTCACTTGAATTAGAATGATTCAAAACTCATTGTATATGACGTATCATGATACTATATTTTACCTAATGCATTGGAGCGCTATAAGGTCGCACCCTTCTTAAACATTTCATTTCATGAATAAGTGTGCCACATGGATCATAAAACATGGATTCATAAAACATAATAATTATTCCACGAAATAGGATGGTTTAATTCATACATGAAACATTGTAATCAATAATAAAATGTGAAGAAAGGTGGATACCCTTGATGGAGAAATGGGCATGGTATTCACTACACAATGGAATTGGCTTAGAAAATCGGTGCGATTTCGGCAGCGTAACGGCGTGACATAAGAATTCATAAAAAACGGTAGATGAGAGAGAAAGGGGTTCCTCATTATATTTACATGTAATTTACATTAAGCAGGTAATATAGATACATGTCCCAACAATTGTAATGGAATTTAGATTCATGATACAAAAGTATTGCTTGAATGTAAATGAGGAGAGAGAAGTTCCTTTCAGAATTTCGGCATAGTAACGGGTGTACATGGGAGGAATTTAAGGAGAGAGAAAGGGGTATCCCATAATTCAAACAGAAAGAGGTCAGTATGAGGGAGGTTTGAAACCATACCTCAACATTCATAATTGAAATTAAAATACAAAACAACTTAAAGAAAATTGGACAGAAATGAGAAAGGAAGAAAAAACCCTTACTTGGAAGTGTGCTTCCAAAGGCTAGAGAGAGACTTGTGAGAGGCTTCTTGGGAGCTTCGGGAACCTTGGGAGGATTCTAGAGAGAGTAGGGAAGAGGTTTGATGAACTCAAAAGGCTTTGAGTAAGGAGGAAGTGGGAGCTTGGGTGGGTTTATATAGGAAAGGTGAGGGAATTCTTTATTATTTAGGTTTGGGTCCCCTTACATTAAATTAATCCAAACCACAAACCATCCCATGGTTTTTGACCATGTTTTTTAGAAAATGGAAGAGGAAAACAATATTTTATAAGTAAAAATTCCGAAATTTTTAAAATAATGAGGTTTCTTATGTGGAGGTGAGTCACACTCCCATGGAAAACAATTTAAAAAGACAAGGTTTTTAATAAGTCTTGAGGGGTCATTAATGCTTTGAAAAGTAAGTCAAACAAACCCAAAATTGCATTATTTTAATGTTAAAACATATATTAGCCGAACATAAAGCTTATAGTATTTTATTACATCACTATTGGGTCATTATGATGTCATAAAACACATTATATATTTAAACGGTATTTAATTTTTACCCAAAAATTTGACTGTCTCAGAGAATTATGAAAAATTCACTATTGGATAATTTCGATTTCCTGATTCCATAAATAAAATTTATTTTATCTAAATAATTTTCTAAATATATTAATTTTCACTTTTAAAATAATAACTGACATTTATCGAAAATTCACGGGTTTTGACAGAAATGGCTTTCAAACCTTAATAAAAATTACAACTGAATTCATAAAATTATAATATCATTTATATTTAAAAAAAATTAATTTAATAATAATAATAATATTTTATTAAAATATTAGTTAATTGAAAAATCCCTTAATTTAATAAAATATAATTCTTAATTAGATAATAACTAAAAACATTAATTGTACTTTAAAAAACTATTTACAATGTATCAATAATGACAAGAAAGTATATTCATTATTATATACAAAAAATAATGTACTTGAACATAGTACTATCGATTTGTTACATAACCCCTTAAAACAGCTGCATAAGACCTAAGGGTAAGGTGTGCGATGGTGACAGACACTTGGTGTGGCTCGGATAACATCGCTCGAGTGGTGATTTCTATCAACTTCCACTTCTCCCGTAGACGGTCCCGTTCGAGCTTGACATGGTGAAGCTCAGCATGGGCTTGGTCAAGAGAGAAGCCCAAGGATGCCACCTCTTTTCTGATCCTCAACAAATGGGCTTCGTATGGGGAAATTCTACTAGATGAGGCCATCGCTTCCTTTGTCTGAGTAAATTTGGATTTGTTAAAGCTCTATATTTATACTAATAATGTGATCACTGTTCAACGACTATATTAGCAACGGTAAAAATTCTTAACATAAAACCAATGAAGTTGAAATTTTATATAAACATAAAGATATATTTAATTAGATCAAGAGGGATTTCCATTAATGAAACTTTGGGTCGTTAAAAAACTATTACAGTCTTCAAGATTATGTTTTTGTAATGTATTGAATATTCATCTAAAATGATGTAATATATATATATATATATATATGAAAGTCCTTGGTCACCATGTCTCTCAAGCTTTAGTTGTTGAATCTCATCTTGGTATTGGTCATGGTTAAATCCCAGTGATGTTTTCTCCCTTAGAAGCTCAGATAAATGGGTTTTATTGGGCATGATCTTTCTGGTGGAGGCCATCACTTCTTCCATCTAAATCAAAGTAATTTATCATATCCCTTAATATAGAAATATTAAGTGTCATTATACAATAGATATATTATCAACAGTTATGATTCTTAATCGTTTTTTAAAATTTACATTCCATATAATGGTCCAAGATAACAAAAGTAGTGAAAGTTTTTTCTAGAATTCCATTTCTAAATAATGAATTTCCTCATTTAAAATTTTAATTTCATTTATAAATTTTTGATTCATCACATGAATCATCCACAAAACCAAAACCACATAACTCAAAATTAAAGAGGAGTAAGAAGAGGTGGAAGGTAAGTTTCCAGATGAGAAGAACCCATCTAAAATAAAAATAAATCTCCATGAAACACCCTAGATAAATAGTTTGGAGAAGGAGGAAAGTTATGGGAGAAGCCCTAGTCCATCCACACCAAATGGGTGAGGAAGAGGGAAAGTAGAGTAAAACATTAGGGTGTATTTTGGTAAAATCACCCTTTTAATGATGTTTTGGGAAATCGAACGGTTTGGCTGCATGATTTTTTAAACTGTGCACCAATAAAGTGGTTGGCCCTATTAAAGAAAATAAACCTAGATGGTTTGTCCACATGGTTGTGTACTCCCCTTCCCAAGGTCTTTCTAACCATATGGTTGTATCACACAGTTATATAGACTATGAACCAACCATGTTCTAGCTTCAAAATCACCCTCCCAGTTCACACAATTTTCCCTTAAACCCCACACAGTTTATTCTTAACAATGTGGTAATCATATAGAAAAAATTTTCTTTGGTAAAAATGAACATAAAACACTCTTATCATCAAGGTGTCTCAAGGTTTCTCTTAAACGATGCATTGTGGTCAGAAAACTCCAAAACTCCCAAACCTTAACTTGAAGCTTATAAAGCTCATAGGAACACTCGTTCTACCTCCCAAGAATAATTCATCATATAAAGACATTATTTTTAGCAATTAAAACTCTTAAAATTCAATTCTAATTCTAGATTCAAAATTTAACTCATCTAATAAATGAAAATTCAAATTTCTTGTAGAATGTATAAATCATGTAGACACGGTATCTTACAGGTATGGTCAAAGATTACACCTGGGAGGTGGCCTGAATATAGTAACATGTATAAGTATATAGACTAGTGTTTCATTATTAAAGTTAGAGGGCTATTTTAAATCATGGTGATTTTGATAACTGGGTAAATTATATTGACTTGAGGTAATGTTGGAACACAGAGGATAATATCAACTCAAGGTGAATATGTGGGGATTATGCATAATTTCCACCCAGATTTACATAAATTGGCCATTGAATCATGTGAAGGTAGGGATCGTTAGGGTATTAAACCTAATAGGATAACCATATAAATGAACCAATAGGAATATATCAATCCAATGTGTTTTATAGAACAAAGAAGAATATCTAGACTCATTGAATTATTTATGATTAAGGATGTGGTCACATGAATTGAAAAGAAAAAGTGTTCTCAAACCATCTTTTTGATTTCATGGTGAAACCATTGATTTTTTGTGGGAGCAGTGATTGAAGAAAAAGGGACTAGGGTGAAGGCCCATAACCATAGGGTTTAACTAGTCCTAATCAGGGGTGCGGGGACAGAGGCCCCACGGTATGGATGGATGGGGTGACGCTGAAAATAAAAGTTCATGAAGGGTTAAATTCTCACATAAGAGTGTCCACATATTAATTCATGTATAAGAATATATATATAATATTATAACAAGAGCCTAAAAAAGGGACCATTCATAGGGCTAGCCACATAGAACTTTTTGAAATAGGGACACCACATAGGATTGGTCACATAGTGATTTATAAATGAGATATAGTATAAGATATTTACATAAATCCTTCAAAGGGATTTTACATAGGGATATTGTAGGATCGAAAAATAATATGAGATACTCAATATACAAGAGGGGGGGTGAATTGTATACTTTAAAAATTCCTTTGGAACCTTTAAAGTTAGTTATGAATAACTAGAGTTTCCTTAAGAAAAGGAAAGGGCTAAGTTTAACAAAGTTAAACTAAGTAAATTCACAACACCTCTAACACCGAACTGAACTTGGAAAGGGATTCCAAAAGTAGGTTCCGGAAATATGATTCCGGAGATTGAAACTTAACAAAAGTTACAATATGAGATTATACCTTAAAGCGTATAGAATCTAAACTAATCAGAGTAAGTAAGGAGGTATAAGAAAGTTATACTTTCCTTAAGATACAAATTGCAGCGGAATAAAGACAAGTAGTAAAACTACTAGTAACAAGATAATAGTCTTTTAACCCAAAGATAAGGGTATCCAACAACCATGGATAAAGGTCCCTTGATTTATACTTTCAAGCAAGTCTGTCTTACCCACACCAGGGTAAGACCTCGATACGAAGATCGGTGTCTCTGTCTTGCTATCCCCGCAAGCCCTCAACTTGAAGGTAGTTGGCAACCTCTGTCTTTCTCAGCAAGAAATCCCTCGATCTTTAAGGTAGTCGGCACCTCTGTCTTCCTATCCCCGGAAGCCCTCGAATGTAATCACCAACATTCAGAGTCGCACGAAGCTTTGAGAGTTAATAAGAGACTCTCTCTCTAGAAATCACTTCAACAGCATGTAAGCACTTTTTCAACAATCGGCATATGCATCAGCATCGAGCTCTTTCAAATGAGCTCCTATTTATAGGTAAGGTCGACTCCTCCTCCAACGGTCATATTTTCCTTAAAGTTCGGAGGGACCTGTACACGTGTCACTTAGACAACGGTTAGTTTATAACAAAATGGACGACATCGTTTTATAACAAAGCAAGTGTAACAGAAAGTACGACATCGTTTTAAACTCTAACATAAAGGTTCGAAATAGAAACTTCGGAGTGATGGTTCGGAGTGAATAAATTCAGAGTGTATAAAACAATGATAATCAGATTCTGTTTAATAGGAGAATTCGGAATGATAATTCGGAGTAGGAATTCGGAATAGGAATTCGTCATCAGAAATCGTAATGAGAATTCGGAATGAGATTTATTCATTAGAATTCGTAATGAGAATTCTTCTTTGGAATTCGTAATGAGAATTCTTCATTGGAATTCGTAATGGGAATTCTTCATTGGAATTCGTAATGAGAATTCTTCTTCAGTATTCGTAATGAGAATTCGGAATGGGATTTCTTCATTAGAATTCGTAATGAGAATTCTTCTTCAGAATTCGTATCCTGAATATGGAATAGAATTTAGTCAGAGTTCATATCCGGAATTCGGAATGAAACTTCCTTAGTTCTTGTCCAGAATCTGAACCCTAAAACAGAATGCTTTTATATCAAAGTTTTAATGACTCCGAGAAAATGAATCCGAAACTTATACTTAAGAAAAATATGAATGAAAATATGATAAGGATAATTTTCCTTATAAAAGCGATTTTCCTTAAGAAAGCAAATTTTCTTTATAAAAGCAATTTTCCTTAAGAAAGCATTTTTCCTTATAAAAGCAATTTTCCTTAAAGAAAGCATTTTTCCTTATAAAAGCGATTTTCCTTAAAGATAAGGTGTTTGTGATTTTCAAAACAGGAAGGAATGGAAAAGTCATAAAGAAAACCTTATTGACTCAACAATCTCCCCCTTTTTGGAAAGCACAAACATCCTTACGAAAAAGCTATTCTAAGAAGAAAAAACACATTAAAGCTTATCTCCCTTGGTTTAAAAAATATAGATGAATACGACTAACTCCCCCTTAGGCTTTGAAACTCTAAGGATCGTATTCATATTTCCGGAGTGATGTTTCTTTAAGAAAAACTCCCCCTTAAACAAACTCTTATTAGAGTTCTTTTTCCTTGAGTATTTTTCTTTCTCCCCCTTTGATAAACTCTTATTAGAGTTCCTCTTTTTCTTAAGGATCTTTTCCTTCTCCCCCTTTGTGATTTTCAAAAAGAATTGGAGGGAATGGAAAAACTTAACAAAGTACCTGAAAAATTAGTAATGACAACAATAGAAACAACAAGAACAATTTCCATTAGATTTGAAATATCAGCAACAAAATAATTACAACAAAAAGATCGGATTGGTCATTTCGGATCTTTCTCCTTTGACATTAGCCCCTTGAGAATCTTCTTGATCTTCTATAAGTCTTTGTGATCTTCCTCTGCTTGCTTCTCTAAGACGACTATTCTTGCTGACTGAGCTTCAATTATTTCTTCCTGAGCCTTCAACTTTTCTTCCTGAGCTTTCATCTTCTCTTCCCGAGCCTTCATCCTTTCTTCAAACTCGATCCGATAATCCCTTTCATATTTCCAACATTGATTAACGGAATTGAGCTTTCCATTCAGATCTCTTACTTCCTGAATCTGAAAGTTCTTTTCCTCTGTCAATTTCTCTTCGAATGATGCAGTCAGCTTATGAAACTTCTTGTCCTCGGTTTCAAATGCATCCTTAACATTATCCTGAAACTCATCCAGCAACCTCATCTCTTCCACAGTTTTCTTAGACCAGCTTGTCATCCTCTTGAAAGATCTTTTATGTGCTTCGTAACCAATAAAGAAATTTTTGAACTGGGCTTCAATCTCAACACATTTATCCATAACCATTGATACGGAGTCGGTTTTCTGATTCCGCGCATGTTGAAGCATCTAGCATCTAGAGTCAATGCTTGAGAAGGTTGGAATGGTTCCCACCAACTTCTTCAAAGACTGGACAACAAAATCATGCCCCAACGATGATGACTCCGAATCTGAAATCTTGCTAGGAGAATTTTCTTCCTAAATAAGCTTTAACTTCCTCTTCGAAGAACTACCAGCTTCCTTCCTCATCTTCTTTTCTGAACTCGGGGTATCAGCAAGAATTTGTTTCCCCTTATCTTTTTCCGGAATAGAAACCTGTTCCGGAGATTTCTTCTCGCTATCAGAGGCTTGAACAATATAATCTTCCTCATCAGCAAATTCTACATTTTCCTTCTGAGCAGCATCAAGTGAAAGATGTTCTTCTTCTCTCAGACAAGAAACTTCTTCTTCACCTTTCTCTTCTTCCATAGTCGGAGTAACAAGCTTTGAAGATTGAGCTTCAGATGTTCGGAGCGACAGGTGTTCCGAAGGAGTTCCTTTGTATTCATCTACTTGTTTGAGCACATCTCCTGTCTCACCACTTCCTTCAGCAGCTTCTTCAACTTGTTCCACTTGCTCTTCTACCTCAGTATTCTTAGAAAAATTCTCTTCTGGAGCATCAATATTTCTTCCTGGAGTCTCAGGTAAAGTTTCCAGAGAGAAAGATCTCGGAACGGGAATGGTTGCTGAAACCATTTCGTTGAACTTTAACAATGCTTGCACAGCCTCGGCTTCTGACATTTTCTTCTTCAGTTTCTTCTCCTTTGCTTGTTTCTCGAGTTCATCAGCAGCCTTTTCTTTCAGAGCTTTAGCCTCTGCAGGATCCAATCCGAACTACGGATCTCCTTCCTTCCTCTTCTCTTTATCAGCTCTCCACTTTGCTGCAACCTCATCAGTATAGGTTTTCTTCTTCTTAGACTTAGGATGTGCGGAGTGGACTTCCTTAGACTTAGGTTCCTCAGCTTCGACTACCACTTCTTTCAGCTTCCTCTTCCTTACTGGCTTGGATGATTCCGGATCAGCAGATTTCGGAGTCACTTCTACTTGAGGAGGCAGATCAATGAACTTCCCAGACTTCTTGTCAAAAGCTATATTCATCCTTTTAAGAGTGGCATCACTGAGCAACATGATCTTTCAAACTTTCGGCTTATAACTACAAGCTACCTTGAAAGATTCTAGGCACCGAACTATGAGCTTTGACAATATTGCCGGGTACATTACGATCTGAGCTCTCAGATTCCCCTTCTTCAAATTTTCAATGTTAAGAAGAATATGCTTCATCAAGTTGAACTTTCTTAGATTTATCAGGAAATCTAAGATATATATCTCACTCTTCTTCAGGCTATCCTTATCTCCTTTTCTCGGTACAATAAGCCCTTGCACCCATAATTCCAGCATCCGGAAGTTTGTAGAAAGGCTTGCTATTTTCGGAGCCTTGTCATCATCCAATCCGAGAATTTCTAATGCCTTTTCCTTGTTGAAACTACCCAAAGAGTCTGGAAATATGTGGGAAATAAACTCAGCTTCACCTTCATAAGATAACCCTACCAAGCTTGCAGCCTTGGTGTAAGAAAGCTTATATGTCTTGCCATACGATTTGAAAGAAAATTTTTCTCTACTATCTTCCATGAAGAAAACAACTGACTCATAAAACTCGACTAGCAAGTCAGAGTAGACTTCATCTTGGTTGCCGATTCTTGATACCGCAACATCTTCCCAGCCATTCAGCTTGATATTCTTTGAAATAATATAATCGTAGTTGCTGAAGAAATTCGGATGAACTAACCTTTCTCTGTATACTAACCACTGAGAAATGGGTTTGGTTGAAGACATTTCTTGAGAAGCTAACTCTGCAGACATTCAGATTAGAAGTCCTCTGAGAAGTTCGGAATCGAGAAGACTGAAGTTCGGAATGGCCTTAAATCAGAGAGTCAGAGCTTCAGCACGCAAAAGCTTGAAATCGATGTGGGACTCAAAAATAGGGTCCCCTTTATATAGGCAATGGGATGACAGTTCAACTTCCTCGGTTGATCTAACGGTTTAGAATGATCTGAGATCAAATCTGACGGTTGAGAGCTTGAATCCGATCTTTTTGAGGTTTTTATTAAAATAAAGAATTAAGAAATCCAAAAACTGAAAACAAACTTTAAGAAATTGCCAGCAAGTAAAATATGATTACGAAAACTTCAGTAAGAAAATCATACCTTTCGTATTAGCTTAGGAAAGTTATTAGTAATGGGTAATATAAAGACGACTACGAAAAACTCAATACGAAAAACTAAATACGAAAAAGTAAATACGAAAAAGTAAATACGAAAAACAAAATACGAAAAACAAAGCTTGGTACGAAAATCTGGTTATGAAAGTCCCAGTACGAAAGTTGTCCATTCCGGAAATTTTCAATACGAATACCTTCATTCCAGAAGTATTCTGTTCGAAAATATCCTTTCTAGAAAATGGTAGTTCCGGAAGTTCCATTCCGGAAATTTTTGTACCGAAAAGTTTGAAAACAAATTTTGAAAAACTTTGTTAAACAAACAATCAAATGTACTCCCCCTATGAAAAGGAGTTTATTACTGTAAGGAGACTTTTTCAACAGAAAGTTAATTAAGGAAGATTACCTTACGGTTATCATTCCTAGCTTCTGTTTAATATATTAAAATCTATCAGAAGGCAAAGATTTTGTGAAAATATCAGCAAGTTGATCTTGCGTTCCGATAAACTGAAGAATAATATCTACTTTGGCATTGTCTCCGAAAGTTACCTTTCCTCCTTTCGTTTTGATAATATTTTCAAAAAATCTTTTGTTACCAGTCATGTGCCGGGAACATCCACTATCCATGTACCAAATATTGTTGTTGGAACTTTCTTTATTTTCCTGAAATTAAGAACAAAGTTAGATTTTCGGAATCCAAACTTGTTTGGATCCGAGATTTCCAGACAATAAAATTTTAGGTATCCACATTTTCTTAGAAAAGTAAGCTTTATGAAAACCTAAGGATTGAGTTTTATTTAAGGAACAATTTTTTTCCCAGTGACCACCACATTGACATTTAGTGCAAAATGGGGCACTTTGAGGAACAAAATAATTGTTACTGAAAACTGGTTTTGCATGGGTATAACCAAATCCGGATTTATTTCTTAAAGGTCGTATTTGAGAATACATCTTATCAAAATTTTCCTTACCATGGGTAAAGTTTGATAAACACTTCTTTAAGGAAAAAATTTTGGACTTGATTTTTACAACCAAGTTTTTATCCTCAAAATCATTAGTTGTGGAACTAGAGTTAGGCTCGAAAACATTTTTCTTAGAAATTACTTTTTCTAATTCTTTAGAAAGTTTATTCTTCTCAGAACTTACTTCCTCAAGATTTTTTGAAATACTTTCAAATCAGCATTTTTCTTATCAAGATCTTTAGAAAGATCTGATATTTCTTTAGTAAGAATAGAATTCCTAGAATTTTCCTTATCAAGTTTCTTGTTGAGTTTGGAATTCTCAATCTCAAGAAGCTCAGAAAACCTAGAGACTTCTTCAAAAGTAGGTAAAGTATTTTCCTCGTCAGAAGATGATTCTTCATCAGAAGAGTTATAATACTTACTATCATTAGGATTTAAGGAAACATTGGTCAAAGATTCAGCATTTCGTACCTTAGCCATAAGACAATGATTATCAATAGGTAATCTGGCTATAAGACCAAGATTCTTCTGTCCTGAAGATTCATATTCAGAAGATTCATCTGAAGAGTCACCACCACTGGCACTCCAGGTGTCATTAGCTTTCAGAAATTTCTTAGCTTTGGCTTTGTAATACTTCTTCCTATTCCTGTCTGAATGCCTTTCCTTCCTTTCTTTCTTTTTGAGCATAGGGCAATCTGGTCTAATATGTCCAGCTCTTTTACATTCATAAAAAGTAACTTCTCCATCTTTCTTGTCTTTCCTGTCCTTCTTCTTATACTTGGATTGAAAGTTTCTCTGTCCAGCTATCTTGTTCATCCTTCGAGCAAGATTGGCTAATTCGTTTTCTGAAACTTCACTCTCACTAGATTCAGATTGGAAAATAACTTTCTTAAACTTGGATCTGGTTACTCTCTCAGGAGTCTTAGCTTTCATCTGATTCGAAGTTGTAGTAAAAGCAACAGTACCATTTCCATTCTTCTTCTTGATATTGTCAGCATCTCTCTTCATTCTGGTCTCATGTTGTAGAAGAGTTCCAAATAATTCATCAAGAGTAATTTGAGTGACCTTCCTATTCTCATCTATAGCTGTTCTCTTGGATTCCCACTCATTGGGCATAATATCAATTATCTTGTCCACAAGAGCTTCATCATCTAAACCTTTTTCTCCCATAGATTGTAGACTGTTGACAATTGTCATAAATCTTTGTTGAACTTTACAGATAGGTTCTCCATAAGGAAAATTGAAGCCATGATATTCAGCTCTAAGCATAGCTCTTCTAGTCTCAATCACCTTAGAAGTCCCAAAGTGTGTAACCTCTAACTTCTTCCATATACAATTAGCTGCTTCACAAGAAGAAATTTGGCTATATATATTTCTAGTCATTGAACATAATAAAGTATTGCGTACCTTATAGTTGAGTTGATATTCTTGCTTTTCCTGGTTAGTAAAGGTTCTGACTTCCTTGTCAGGAATTTTATAATCACCAGTAAGCATCACAAAGTTGTCTACTCCAGTATTGATAACAAAAGTCTTCATACGATCTCTCCAGTATTCATAATCATTACCATCGAAGATTGGTGGCCTTGAAGGATTCAGATTGTCAATTGATCCAACATTAATTCCTTCCATACTAAAAAAACTTTGCACACAAACTTGTTAGTAGCTTAGAATCGTAATAACAAGGTTCGGAATGGGAAAAGTTCGGAATGGATAAACCGGAATGACAATGTTCGGAATAGAAAAGTGAGCAAGAAAAACTTGTATGTGAGTACAAGTATTTCAGTAACCTTGGCTCTGATACCAAATGTAAGAATGGTATAGAGTAAGAGGTTTCCAACCTCTGATACCAATTGTAGGATCGAAAAATAATATGAGATGCTCAATATACAAGAGGGGGGTGAATTGTAAACTTTAAAAATTACTTTGGAACCTTTAAAGTTAGTTATGAATAACTAGAGTTTCCTTAAGAAAAGGAAAGGGCTAAGTTTAACAAAGTTAAACTAAGTAAATTCACAACACCTCTAACACCGAACCGAACTTGGAAAGGGATTCCAAAAGTAGGTTCCGAAAATATGATTCCGGAGATTGAAACTTAACAAAAGTTACAATATGAGATTCTACCTTAAAGCGTATAGAATCTAAACTAATCAGAGTAAGTAAGGAGGTATAAGAAAGTTATACTTTCCTTAAGATACAAATTGCAGCGGAATAAAGACAAGTAGTAAAACTACTAGTAACAAGATAATAGTCTTTTAACCCAAAGATAAGGGTATCCAACAACCATGGATAAAGGTCCCTTGATTTATACTTTCAAGCAAGTCTGTCTTACCCACACCAGGGTAAGACCTCGATACGAAGATCGGTGTCTCTGTCTTGCTATCCCCGCAAGCCCTCAACTTCAAGGTAGTTGTCAACCTCTGTCTTTCTCAGCAAGAAAGCCCTCGATCTTTAAGGTAGTCGGCATCTCTGTCTTCCTATCCCCGGAAGCCCTCGAATGTAATCACCAACATTCAGAGTCGCACGAAGCTTTGAGAGTTAATAAGAGACTCTCTCTCTAGAAATCACTTCAACAGCATGTAAGCACTTTTTCAACAATCGGCATATGCATCAGCATCGAGCTCTTTCAAATGAGCTCCTATTTATAGGTAAGGTCGGCTCCTCCTAAAACGGTCATATTTTCCTTAAAGTTCGGAGGGACCTGTACATGTGTCACTTAGACAACGGTTAGTTTATAACAAAATGCACGACATCGTTTTATAACAAAGCAAGTGTAATAGAAAGTACGACATCGTTTTAAACTCTAACATAAAGGTTCAGAATAGAAACTTCGGAGTGATGGTTCGGAGTGAATAAATTCAGAGTGTATAAAACAATGATAATCAGATTCTGTTTAATAGGAGAATTCGGAATGAGAATTCGGAGTAGGAATTCGGAATAGGAATTTGTCATCAGAAATCGTAATGAGAATTCGGAATGAGATTTCTTCATTAGAATTCGTAATGAGAATTCTTCATTGTAATTCGTAATGAGAATTCTTCATTGGAATTCTTAATGGGAATTCTTCATTGGAATTCGTAATGAGAATTCTTCTTCAGAATTCGTAATGAGAATTCGGAATGGGATTTCTTCATTAGAATTCGTAATGAGAATTCTTCTTCAGAATTCGTATCCTGAATCTGGAATAGAATTTAGTCAGAGTTCATATCCGGAATTCGGAATGAAACTTCCTTAGTTCTTGTCCAGAATCTGAACCCTAAAACAGAATGCTTTTATATCAAAGTTTTAATGACTCCGAGAAAATGAATCCGAAACTTATACTTAAGAAAAATATGAATGAAAATATGATAAGGATAATTTTCCTTATAAAAGAGATTTTCCTTAAGAAAGAAAATTTCCTTATAAAAGCAATTTTCCTTAAGAAAGCATTTTTCCTTATAAAAGCAATTTTCCTTAAAGAAAGCATTTTTCCTTATAAAAGCGATTTTCCTTAAAGATAAGGTGTTTGTGATTTTCAAAACAAGAAGGAATGGAAAAGTCATAAGGAAAACCTTATTGACTCAACAGATATTTGTGACATGGTATCCATAGATAATTTTATAAAGAGTTATTCATGAAGGAATTTTGATAGAATTCTTTACGAAGGTACTTTGTGAATGTGCTTCATTAAGGCCATTGAATCTCATTAATATAAACATTAGAAATTTTCCTTAATGATTCTCGGAGAGTGAGTATAGTTTGAGATCCCAATTTTTGTGAATTGTGTGCCCATATTAATTGTAATTGGTGGGTAAACATATTCTGAAATGAGAATTCACATAGGGATTTGTGGAGGGGGAATTAACATAGAATCATTCACATAGCTCTCCATGAAGGGAATGATTTGTAATGTTGGATTCCATAAAAGTATGACATAGACTACAAATGACCCAAGGTTCAAATTATTATTGATGTTCTATGAAAACATAGAATCTTTATACGTGGTGGGTACAAGATTACAACCTTTTACCAAAATGATATAAATTTAAACTTTCAAGAGGTGTTATATGTGAACTCTAAATTATGGTATGTGGGATATTGGAATTTTTTTATTTATTTCAAACTGAAATTAATCCTGACTTAGAACAGCCATAACTTTTGATCTTTATGTTTTTTTCTACTCTAAGACCAGGGAACTGAAAATGTCTTAGAGAAAATGTTCCTCTATCTATGGAGTATAAACCATAGTTTGATTTTTGGGGTGAAGTGCTTGAAAGTCCCTCAAAATGGGTTTTAATTTTTTTATAGCCTTTTTAATAATGACATGTAAAGTCTAAGACCTACTCCTAGAAGATGGTTCTCACTGCCATATAATTGGATTGGTTAAAAGTTTTTCAAGGATCTCTATTACTCAACATTTGAGAAATCATGTAGTACATGGATATCCCATTCGGTAGTTCTTTAGGTACGGAGATAATTTTCTACTCCAACTCATATTATATTGCTCTGAGTGGGGAGAGTATCATGTTTTCTATAGAAATGTGAGATTTATGAAGAGTTCGATGCCATCAGTCCAAAAATGCTATTTTTCTCACTCGAATATTATATTTCAATATTTCTATTTCATTCCCATTCCATTATCTACAATTTCATGGGACTACATTATGAGATGACTCTAACCTAGAATATCATTATATAAGGAGTTCTATAATAAGGGTTGTTTAGTTTCTAAATTTTTTTCCATTTTTGATTTATTCTATATCACAACCGATTTTAAAGAATCATGTTTTATATATCATTTCATATTAAAAAAATCAATGGTTTAATTTTTTTTACATTATCCAATAAAAAATTCATTGGATCTATTTGAATGTTTTTCATATAAAAAGTTATATCGATGTAATATATCATATTTATAAGGCTTAATATCATATGGTAAAATTTTTAATTTTTAATTTATTTATTTAATTTACAATTTAATATTCGTAAATATAAATTTATAATATTATGAATGTTGGTATGTTTTAATTTATTGTGTTAAAATTTATTCATATAATTCCCATACCACACATACACTACTTCAAATATGACCTTTATCAGTATTCAAAATAGTTTTTTTAGAAATAGATATAACATTAATAATTCATGTTCTATTAAAGACTAATGAATGTTTATCCATGTCATAAATTATCACTCACAAAATAAGGCCTTTATCAGAATAGATAATTGGTTATATCAATAAATTTATTAGCATTGACAAAATTACCAGGTATATTTAAAAAAACAGGGTAATAAAAATGAAACTCAAAACCAGATCATCAAGCTACCTCCCCACATTCATGGCCCCACCACCTTTTTCATGACCATAACTAATTAATTAAAAATAAATTTAAAGGGAGTGATATTAATAAACAAACCCCACACATTCTCAACAAGTACCCTTACCATTATCCCAACTGATTTTCTATATAATATATTGACATATTAATATATATGTATACATGGTCTCCAATATATATATATATATATATATATTTAATTATGAACTAAAATATAAATTTTTATTAAAATATATGTGTGAAAAATAAGGAGTCAACGTGGTCTAACATGGTGGAGGACAAGATAATCCTCAAACACAACTATATTATACAGTGAAGAAATGATCCTAAAGAAGTAATAAACTTTTGTGGTAATGAGTCACATGTTTCTGCATCCAGAAGTTATGTTTCCTTGTTTCCACCAATATAGGTATGAGAAATCGTGACATTCTTGGTAAGGAGATTTTAAAATTCCTAAATGATATAAGTTATGAACTAGTGAGCATGGTAAGAACATAGAAAATATTTGATAATAAATTTTGAGTCAGACTCCAAAACTGAGAGATGTATGGTCCAATATTTGTATATAGATATACCACTAATCATAGCTATAGCATTATCTTGAAGAGAATTACCATAACCATATTACACATTGTAGGTCAAAATAAGAGAGCCGTTGTTTTAATGAATAATGTCAATACAACACATGGTGCCATTAGATAAAGATCTATTCATATTCAATTTCAATCATAATAAATGAGAGGATCAATGATCTTAATATAATGTTAATCCTTAGTTTTCATGAAAGGTTCCATGAAATAAAAAATATTAGTTCTAAATCCTTTTACACATAAAAAGGTACAAAAAATAAAATATTAGTAAGAGAACCATGAGTTTCAAATGTTGAGGGTTGTAGTGTTTTTCATAGTCTATAGGTTCATTTGGATATTCCCAAATAACCTAGAATCCAATAGCCAAATCCACCTTGTAAATTCTACCTTGATCATTGGTGTCTCATAACATTTAAACCACGATGACCTAAAAAATGGTATGCATAAGGGGGAAATTTTTAGAAACTTCCTAATAAATTTCCAAATGATATTCCACCAATCCATATTCAAAAAACGTTTCTCTGAAATATTAATTATTGTATAGGTATAAAAATAGAAATTTAAATTAAGAGGAAGGCCTATGTGTTGAACGCCATTTTCTATGTAGATGAAATGGTTCCAACCACAAAAGGTAAATAAAATATTAATAATAAAAAATTTCCCTCTCCTAAAACACTTTTTCCCATGGATCAATCCCATGGGATACATGTTTTTTATTTTGGTAATACTTGGTGATGAGGTACCATGAGGTGTGTTAGGTGGAAAAACAATGATAATCCATCTTAAGGAAAAAAATACTATTGAATAGGATTTTTTATTCCTAAAAAAGAATGAAATTGGTGAAATTTTAATTATTCATCACTACTTTTATGTTGATTTATTAAGTAGCGAAATGTGGGAATAAAAGGGTACCCTTTCCTAGTTATCAATCCAAAATAAAATATCCCCTCATCCATTAACCCCTCATGATTAATTGTGGGCTTTGCGGAATGGTTCTTGAAGGTTCTCTATAATTATGTAGTGGTAGATAAAACATAATTATTAGAATTAGTGACTATTCCATAATTTTTCTAGTGAATCTAGACCACATAGAGTCTCCCACAATCATATACCAATAAATTTTAGCATGCATTGAATCATCGAATCTCTTTGACCAGCATAATCGTTGTCAATGGGATTAGAGAGTTGATTAGAGATGGCCCAAAGGATTTTTACTTAGTTTCAGGAGCCCAATTAAAAGAATTGAGTGAATTTTAAATGGTATAAAAAAACCTTTAGGGACCTTGATGATAGTAATGAAATGAATAGGTATGAATGTATGTATTTCGTTACTAAGGGTAATGTTCCCTCCAAAATAAAGGAGATGGTCATTCTAATTGTTGATTCTTCACAAAATTAAATAAACGAGGTTATAAAATTAGAGGATTTCTATTTTTCTAGTTAAAAGGGGAGTTCCTAGATGATCAAGGGGAAAGAAACTTTGAGTGTGACCCATCCATATCTCAGTATTCAGAGATCAAAAATACTAGAAATAAATGGAAATATACACATTTATCTTGGAACTTCTAACTCATTAACTTCCCTATTTTTAAAATACATTAAATATATCATTGAATCCCAAAAACAAATTTATTCATACATTTATAAAAAATAACATATCATGAGTACAGAAAAAGTGAGAGATACTAAGGGAGACTTAACTAACTTTTAATGGAAGAATAAATTCAAATCCAAGGCCACCAAAAATGTTCCTACTAAGAGAGTTATGATTAATAATAAATACATCATGATAGATTAGATCACCATAGACACTAAATTTGATGTATTTTAAGAAGAATAATTTCCTTCCCACCAAGGAGACTAAGAACTATGGATTGGAGAAATAATGAAATCAAAAATCATAGATCCATTCCAAAAAACTTAATTGAATAAATCCTTGATAATTCATTTTAAATCTTATTTATCATATACTATTTGATATCCACCATCACCAATATGTTAGAATTTACTATATTACTATTGATTTCATATGTAATTTATTATTCTAGTGAAAGTAAAATTTGAATATATCTACTCCACACAATTTCATGTCACTCCTCAGAAACCAACTACTATAGGAGAGAGGAAATCTGTTCATTGATTATATTTTCTAGGACATTATAAGTGAATATATACAAACGGATAAGAAAATTATTCAAAAAATATGGGGTTTTTCACATTAAAAATTAGAATAAGGGTGTTGAAATAATGAGATCAAGGTATATAACCCCCAATAATGTAACATTAAATAACTTTTATGAGATCCACTATGATAATGTCTCATGATTGCTTGGAAAATGCACCTAGAAATCTATACGAGCCTAGATAACTATCTAGGTTTAATTTTTTTTAGAATTTAGTATTTAATTAACTCCAATGGTATCTTAAAGATGAATGTTTATATAATCATAAATTCATAACGGAATATTTTTAAAGAATGTTTCATTAATAATTTCTCAAGGGTAGCCACCCTAGTTTTTCGATCTAGTTCCCAAGAGTAGTTTTGAAAATTGATCCGCAATGAGTGGTCCTAGGACACTATGTCCACTAATTAAAGATCCATCATATATTTGAATGTTGATATTATCAATAAACCAATTATCTTTGATTAATTTATGAAATTATGCATAGTTTTTTCTCCTTCCATGTGCTCGCAGACCTAGGACTATTAATAGAGATTTATTTCAACCTCCATAAATATATCTACAATTTCATTATGTTTTCTATGAGAGTCTTAAAAATATCATCATTATAGGAATTTTAGTTGGTTTTATCAAGAGTATAAATTTAATTATATAAATATTTTATGTCTTATAGAAAAAAATATTTATCATCAGAACACTTCTTAAGGATACCTTTAAGACGCCAATGTTTTCTATATATAATATCCCATACTTTTCCAATAATGGGGTTATCAAAAGATAATTTCACCATAGAAAAAATTTCTTCATCCCATTACCATATCTTGGAGAAACAAAACCTATAATATTGAGCACCAAATCCATTCAGAGTTAGTAAAGGAATCGAATGATACAAAAGTGTCATGGGAAAATAAATAGTTGAGGAGTTCAAAAATAAATAGATCCCTTGAAGGTTGAATAATCAATTATCAACTAAGTTTCAAATCCTTTAAATTTTTTGTTTATTATTTCACCATGTAAACTCATCACTCGATGATCCCAATTCAATCAGGTTATTTAAATTCAATAAATTAATAATGACAAGAATTTAATTTATTTAGTTGTAGAAACCTCCCCTTTTTAATTTTTACCTAGAATAGTGCTAATATCCCCACTAATAAACCATGATATTAATATTTGATCAAAATTATAAGAGACTTCCTAAAAATTTTCAAAATAACTTGCATCTCATTTTTCATAAACAAAATTAAGGAAAATATAATTTTTGTTTGTGGTCAACTTAATAGTGATATACTAGGAAAATGTATTGTAAATCTCCATGTGGGTGTAATTTTGATAGAAGGTCCATATGTGCTCATTTTTTTTGGATATCATGTAATATGATCCTAATATTACGATTTCCTAAAAAATATTATATGACATTATCTCAATATTTAGATTCCATGAAATCCAGTAAGGTAAATTTTTACCACTTTTCCTTAGAATGGATGTATTCACATTTCAATAGAGACTGGGGTCCCCTATAATTCCATGTAAAAATGGATTCCATAATTAAATGTAGATGGAGGTCATGTAGACCTAGTTTTCCAGCCTTTATAGAGTTAAAGTCATGCCTTCTTTTAGAGACTTTTCTTTAATATTGGTTTTCATTACACCAGATTTAGTAGAAGATTTAATGATCCTTTTAGGTTTTCTTCTCTTGGATAAGGAAGTGTCCTATATATTATCTTACCTAAAATATATAGAACTAAAATAGTTAAAACTTGATATAAGATTAGATTCATTGGTAAAGGGATGTAGGTTTGAGGATGGAAAAATCTTATAGAGATAGTCCAGTGAAAGAGGTTACAAGTGCATTACCTCATCTACAATAATTATTTAGGGAATGTTATGGGGGACACAACATTACAATAAATATCCAAACAAAACTACCTACAATAGAAAAAGAAACATATATAAGACTATTATCATCTGGGAAAACAACTATAAGAGGGCCAAAAATATCCCTTTATAAAATATCAACATTGTGATTGGGAATATTTCTATAATTTAGGAGATCTAAATTGGATGATGGATCAAACCCAATAATATCGATATAGTCACCACAAAGTAGGTCAAGAATTTTTATCATGATTCAAATTTGAGGGTATTAATACCCATGTGAGGGATGTTATGTATTTTTTATGATCAACATTTGACCATATGTAGCGGAAGAAAACCTAAAGGAAGATAAATATATCATTAAGAATCAGCACATAAATAAATATAAAAAAATATTACCTATAAAAGGAAAAAAACACTATTATTATTATTCTTTAGTGAAATATAATGCTTGATAAATATCATTATGTAATGAAAAAAATGACCATGCCTCTAAGGGGGTCCACCGACCAATAGATCCACAATCAAATTATGAGGATACCAAAATGTTGAAGGTGTTCTAGAACCTTCATCTAAAATGATGAATAGTAGTATGAGAGTAAGATATAACTAAGAGGATTACTCATAATCAAAATTGTTCAATAAGAGGAATCAGAACCCTTTATAGAGCCATTCATGACGTGTTTCATTAAATCAAATACATTGGCCATATTTATGTATCCATATACATTTATTCCTATTGAAATTAATTAATTGATTCATATCCAGTGAATATTCATTCCATTTAATCCTTTTATAATGGATTCATAATAAAAACATTTTGTAGAAATAAATAAATATATCATATATATATATGTGTGTATATATATATATATTATAACATGTATTTAATACATGCATAATAATACTTTCAAAAAATAAATATTATTAAATATACACACATATATATATATATATTAGTGCATATCCAAAAATCTACCACATGTACTAATGTCTCACAGGAACATTATGCCAATTTTTACAACTCTTTATGAATCCATCCAAACTATTTTTGATATGGTTTTTATCAAACTATTCATTTTGAATAGAAAATATACCCAAAATTGTATCTTTATACAAGTTCCTAACCTTTTGACCATGTGGGACTTATAAGCATTGAAAAAAACTATTTAATATCTATTTTATATATGTAAGAAAAGAGAACCCTGTAAAAAAACAATAGCTCTACACAAACTACTAAGGGGTCTGGTGTGATCTCCATCAAAGATAATCATATCTCAATATGAACATGTCTCCCAAAATATGTTTATAATACATCATAAGTATCTTATATATCCCCTTTTTCCATGGCATCGAGTGACCAATATATATGGAACATGGGAATCTAGTATTGGCCTCTCATCATTTTTTGGATTCTATGAAAAATATTAACTATATGGTTGAATACTTCACATGTAATTCATCTATCTTATAATAACATCACATGTCACTTATCCAAGTAGTTGAAAACATAATATGTGAAAAAAATAAGAATGTAAATGCATTTAATCAGTCTAATTCAATCATGTGTCAAATTTATTTTCTTTTCATATAAGTGGATAAATCCCATTTTTGGTTTGACTCTAACAGATAGCATGATCATCAACATACCCAAACACCCATGTTTAGCTATGTTTCTTTTGTTGACTTGTGTGTGTAGGGTATCAAAGTATTATTATTATTATGCTAGGTATCTAACCAATCTCAGGTAATAGGGATTGATAATAAGAATACACCCCTATGTATATCCATGACCATATTACATTACACATAACAAACATTAATGGATCACTCCAATTGATAATTCTCTACATATTTACTCAATAATATAATCATAAATATATCATATACAAACCTTTTTAATAGATATAAGAATCTATTCAATCCAAACATGATATATCAATACAACCCATTAAACTATACTATGATCATTAGTTAGGGACAACTAAATGTTTTTACTCTGAGGGGATATTTTTCATTTGATTGTTCATGTAAAGTAAATTTGATACACACATAAATGTATAATAAATAATTATTGACTTTATTAAAAATACATGATATATTTATAGACATTAAAACCAATCTATTATAGAGATATAACATGATCCCCATGTTGTTACTATAATAATGGATTATTAACTTTACATACAAAAGTAATTCCCATCACATCCCTATGTGACCACAAGTAATATACTCCCACTAACCTCTTAGTGAGTAACATTTATAAATCAATATATTTTGAATAGTGGTGAGACTTTGGAATCATATTCCCTAAGTTGAACTCTTTGAACTTATTTTCAAACTACTTCAAATCAAGACATAAAATGTTATAAATTTTCCCTAATGTCTGAACTCTTTATAAGAACATCATCCCCTTCCTAGTAACTCGTTTCATCAAACCATTTCCATGAAATCATTTATAAATAATGTAAAATTTTACATCAACGCTTAACCATCACATCATAAACTCTTTTAGAATAAATTGGTATCAACTTTTGTTATGAAACTATTTCTACTATTTACATTTTTCTTTACTATCATACCCTTAAACCATTTAGGATAAATTGACAAAACTTTTTTATAGTGACTAATGTAAATAATTAAAATCTACTTTACCTTTATACCCTAAAATATTTTAGGATATAAATAAAAATAATTTTGAGTGTTTACTAGTATAATCCTTTATAGAATATTGATGTTCACAAGTTATTTTATTTAAATGTAAGTCTTTACATTTTTCATTATAATTATATCTTAAACACATTTAGGATATCAAGTGAATTTTACTTTTACCTTTTAACTAACGTAACTATTTACATTTTTCATTACCGTCACATACAAATACATTTTTTAGGATATCAAGTTCAACTCACATTCATATGATAAATGAATATAAATCATTGGGTTTATTTATTGTAATATATCCTAATCATTTTAGGAAATATTGTGAAGAACCTCTATAATATTATACTGGTATAATCCTTTAGTTAAAGGTAATAATCACTTTATTATAGTAACTAAATATAACTATTTACATTTTTATTTACTTTCATTGATCCTAATTCTTAGGGATATAAATAAAATAATCACAAAAAATTAATTTGGTATAATATTTTATTTATTATATTTGAACTTATCCTTGTTCAAAAATACTCTAAATTTCCTCTTAGATGACATTTTATTTTCATAATATCTTTCTAAGTATCACTACAAACACTTTTGTCTTCATAAATAATATTTATTTTCTGTAAGTTTGAATATTAAACAAATGAACTATTTTTTCCATACCATATATGGTAATCTATGTGTTTAGAACATTTTACTATCAATAATTATTTCATAATATGGCATGTATGTATGGAGAGAACACGTACCCTCATATTTTAAAAAAAATCTAGATAAGATTTTTTATCTTTGAGAAACACATTTTATCCAAATATTATTTTTAAAACTTCTTATTGAAATTCAATGACTCGTAAACTACATGTATACATTTATTGATCTCATGAAAACTCATTGTTATTTATCGTCCTCTTATCATGTAGGATATGTGATTTAGAGATACACTTTATTTACCTATATTTATTTGAGATTGATAAAATGTTCCTTTTAATAGAGATTATGCTCATCACTGATAAAGGGGTATTCCCAATAACCCTTTATGAGTTTATTTTTTACCATTGGTGAAGGTTTCTCCTTTATCAATTCTTTTTTATCATTGATAAAGGGTATATTTTTATCAGTGCATTAAAAAAGGGTTGAAAATACAGTATATATGCACACACCTTCAATAATAAATCTTAAAAAGAACTAATAAAGGGTAGGTTTTATTAGTTATTTTCAAAATAAAATGATAAAAGGATTATTTTTTTAATGTGAAATTTTATTAGTGATATAAGTGTAAAATGTTATGTGGGATGTACGATTTAGTTTCGTTGAACCAAGACTATGATTTTTTGTTTTAGTTTTACACTTAATTATAAAGTTAATTTATTTTTATACATATTTAGTATTATTTTGAAATTATGGTTCCTCTTGATTATTTGTTAATTTATAAGGGTATTTGGGATTAAACTTCTCAAAAAACTATGAAATTAGTTTCCATTCAATAAAAGTGGTGGTATTCTACCTCATAAACCATATATTCTCTTGAGATGGTTTTGGTTTCATACAATTCTAACCCATTACATAAAAGTGTTTCATAGACTTTATGTATGTGCATCATTTAGATATATATGTGTATATATTTAGATTTTATTTTTAATTAGGAAATGAAAATAATCAGTTGTATAAGGTCTTATACATTGATATGTTTTTATGGTATTAATTTAATTATAGGTATATGATATAACAATACATCATTAGAAGCATACATACATATAGGGATTTAATGTGATTGAGATATATGTATGGGAGTCATATAGAATTGACGAGACTAAGTAATTATTTGAAAATTATATGTGTGATATTCCATCAAAAGAATGAGCATGTTAAGAATTTGATTATTCAGTTTAGAAAACACAAAGAGTTAGGGTCCCAAAAATTTTATTATGTATAGAATTTTGGGTGACTATAAGACTAATAGTTATGTTATTTTATCCCATTGAGAGCTTGGGATACACTTATTTGGATAAACCTAAAAGTTATGTTACCAAAGTAATTGAATATAGAAAAATTATTATTCTCAATTTGGTCAAAGAGTTTCCCACCTAATTATCCAAGAGTTATATATGATTTGAGAGACATTATTATCTATTGAAATTACCATGTTTTAATAAGAACACTGATATTTTCCATACTTACACTTACAGATCTGGTGTTAAACATACATACATGTTATTACCTCTCAATAGTAAAAACAAACGCCCTACATCAATAGTTTCGAGTATTTGGGGAATAATTACATTTAAATCATTAAATCTCAATACATAGTAAATTTCATCTAAAAAATTCCCTACACATCTAACAATCCTATAGAATTCCATTTGAAATTCTAGGGAAATTGGGGAAACATAAAAAAGGTGAGTTATAACACCCATTAATGGAATAATCAACCATGTCATAGTGAAAACAATACATAAGAGTAAAGATTCTTATCATGATAACATAAAGAGGTATGAATTATATATACTCATATGGAAGTATGAAATGTGAAAATGATATAACAAAATCACGGTAACATAGAAATGTGGGAAAAAATAAAACATGCCATCATAAGTATAAGAGGGATAATAAAGAAATGTGTCTTTATTATAAACATGATAAATTCATAAACAAATCCTCAAATCTCATTACTAAGAAGACATAAAACATACTAATAAGGCTTTTGAATAAGTTCTCATATTAAATTACTATAGAATGCTTACATGGTGTCATGATCTTATCATCTCTAGATATTAATTCCTTAACAAATTGATTGGAGTGATATCATAGTAACACCGTTCTTATATCTATATTCATGATTTTCATATAGTGAAAACATACATAAATCCATGAATAATTAATACATGATAAACCCATTATATATTAACTGGGTATCCAATGATATTTGGTAATATTATATGTAAATACCCATAAAATATGATAATGAAGTATGAGGTATTTACATCATATAGATAAAGGTATAATGTTTAGTAAATAATTTCCCTAGGAAACCAATGTACGGGTATCTAGGTGAAACCCCTTAAATCATAATAATAATAAAGTGTAACTAGAATAAAAAATCATTAGAATAAATGTTATCAATTTATTGATGATAAAGTATGGAAAACGTAGTGATGAGTCATTCTCCAAAGAGTTTTATTTTCATCATACCATGTGTACATAGTTACATGAACATAGAGGATAGTGTTAATATCAATGATAATTATGGATATTGATAGAGAACATGAACATTGGTTACAAATTTGGATGGAAATAATCCATTTTAGTGGATTAATATGATTATCTTGGTGAATATCCAACAATCAAATTTAGAAACTATAATATATTTAAAAGGAACATTTTAGTACCCAAATTGAAGGAATGAAAATAATAAGTGATGAAGGGTATAATCACGTCATATGAATATCAATTTAAAACAAACATCAATCCATATATCAGTATCCTTTATTACATCTTATAAATTTCATGTGAATTATCCAAAGAAAATCTTATGGGAGTGTCAAACAAGGTTTGCGGTTAAGCCTTTCTATCATGAACCAGACAATGATTGAGTTAATACAAAAATTCCCTTTTATATTTATTAACCCTACCTAAATTTATTTTACAAACATCATCCAAAAGTATTATCCAAACAGGTATGTCATTTCTATGAAAAAGTGCACACTTTTATTTACCAAAATTTGGATAGTTTAATGGCTACGGGAAATTTTGAGCATTATAAAAGCTTATGAAGGTTGTATAATGAGAGGTAATAGTGATATCTCATTGATCAGACAATAAAAAAATTATAAAAATGATGAAAAATATATTTTATTATTGATATCAAAAAGAATTTAAAAGGTCTCACAAATATAATGGGAAAGGAGGGGTAAGAAACCCATATTTCATCTAAGTAACATCTTAGTAAAAGGATATAATAAGAGGCAATAAATAAACACCCATTTACCAAATATTAAATTTAATATAATACCATGGAATAGCATGCATGTAATTATGTGAAAACTGGATTTAAATAGACAATAAAACTAAAGTAATGAACTTGAAAAGGAAAGAGGATGATTGAAGATACCCTTACCTGTCTTGGGATTATTATCCTAGAGTTGATCCTATGAAATAATAAAAATTATCAAGAATAAAAAGTTAAAATAGAGGATATCCATTAAGAGCTCTGTTATGAGAGAAATTTGAATTTTTTTCTTTGATAATTGTAAGAGAGGGTGGATATTTATACTTGATTATGGGTTGTTTTAAGGGTTTAATTAATGATTATTTTGTCATTAAGGCCATACACTTTTGGTTTATAATAATTTTAATGAATTTGGTTGATAATTAATTTGAAAATGTTGTTTAAGGTTATTAAAACCCTTGAAAAACTTATTTAATGGTTTTAATTTTAGTTATTTTATTCCTTTACTCATTAATTTTAACCTTATATATAATTATATCATTACCATCATAAGTCACTTTTTACCAAAGTAACATTATTAGAGCTACAAATGGTATTCACCTAAAATGTTACATAATAACCAAGAGGTGGATTGTCTCTAAAATTAAGACAACTTAAACCAAAAGACCATTTTAGAACCAAGTATGAAAGCATGTACAACATCAGTGCATAGCATGTACCTCTCTAACTTCAAACACAATTGAATTTCATGAAACCTGATAAATTGAAGAAATAATGTTTCATGGGAACTATAGAAGTTGTGAAATATTGAAGATATAGTGTAACACATCATTACTCCCATTTAGGAAACCCTAAACATTGGCACACAAAATATTTTCAGGAAAAAGGTGTTGTTGAAACCTCTTCCTTGAATGACCATTCCACGACAATAGTCATGGGGAGTGGGGAACCCATTTGTGTGAAAATGACTAGGTTTCACACCCAAAAACACCCATGTTAGCAATAAATAGTGAATTTCCCCTCCATTTAGATGATGTACCTCTAAAGTTTAAATTGATTGCTCTCTCCCACACAACCCCATCTTCTATGACAATGTGCAACTCCAAACCTCTAATGGACACCCAAAGGTAGAGAACCTGCGTGACTAACATCACATGGGCCCCAATATTTATTGGATTATATGAGATATTTCCAAATGAAACATCCAATAATGTCTAGGTGGATGTGTACAAGGGAATATTTCATTATGTAACCCCATTTTTTACACAGTTCTAGAAGTTGTGCGAACATGTTCCTCTGAGGTTCATCAAGTAGCATTGTTCTAGAGAGGAAGGTTCATGAAAACCCATTTAAAAATGAAACAGTATAGTTGAATGCAACAACCTATGGGTCACTAACTTGATTCCTCCTTATACCAAGAACATTTTTGTGCACCTTGAGTTCTCAGGTGCCTTATGCCTCTCATACTAGGTTTACCATCACTTTGATCACCCACATGACCAATGTCATCAATCCTTGTGTCTATCCTCTTTGATTCAAGAACAGTAGTGATTATTGTATCACATCTTGATTAAAAGAATAAGAACCTAAATTCCTATTAATAATATTCATAAGAAACAAAACATTGAGATCCCCATTTTCTACTTTGTCACAACATTGTTTACACCATCCACCACCCAGAGGTGCCTGTGCAACAGGTGAGTAAGCCCCTAAGCTGGAATCATCAAGGAAAATTACCCACATTTCTGGTAAGGATGCCTATATACATATAATACTCTCCTACATAGAAATTTTTTCCTTGGTTTTAGGACCATAAAACTTCTGATCTATAAGGTGTTAAACTTTATAGCTCAATGTCTTAGTGTTACGATGTTAAACTACACAACAACATCCTCAATACATGATGTAAAATTGTATCCTTGCCGGACGTAGTGAACATATGGTAAAACATGTAGGACTGGAATGAGATGACTCCTCACTTATTACCATATGCAATGAACACATGATTCTATATGTACGATCATAACAAGATGACACCTCTTTCCCAACCAAGGGATGAACCTCCCACACTGGGATGCTTTCACGCATAAGCCCTACATCATCCTCCAATACCTAAGAGGAACCCCCCATAGCTAGGATGATAACACCACACATTGGATGAAACACCAATACACTAGGTTAGTTGATATTAAATACTAATTCAATATATTAAATTACTCTCATCACATAATTATCACTAAAAAAATAATAATTTATATTAAATGTTCATGTTTTGATCATAAACATATATAAATAGCATTGTTTAAATTTGTTAATTAAACATCAGTATAATGTTCTCATCATAACGTTCAAAAAATAATCTAAATTATGTTATTATTTGGTTTTAGTGTTCATGATTCAAATTCTAACAAATCATTAAACTGGATCTTTGGGCAATTCAGCCATTTGAATGGTCATATAGACCACACAAGAAGGCCCAAATATTTTTTCAAATAAACTATACCTATTCTGTTATTATATTTTCTTGGTTAAATAAAAAAGTTAAGATTAATTTATTATACAACATAAGTCCAGGAAAAATAAATTTCATCTTATATAAAAATTTCAAGTTCCAACTCAACCAATAAGGAGCCCAATTGATCCATGAATGTCCAGCCCACCAGACTATCTTATATTTCAAAGAAGCAGAAAATCCATGACTTTTCTCCCAATCTAGATGTCTCATGGAGATGATATTTTTTTAAAGTCATGATATATTCACACAAATTTTTTTGATAAATGTTTTTAATTTTAGGGATTTTTTTTTTCTAAAAACCCATTCATATTATGGATTTTTAAAAAGGGTGGATTAAATTTAAAAAATGACCATTTTTTAGAAAAATCAACATAACATTTTCTCAAAATGCCCAACGGATACCAAATTTTGAGGTTAGACTATCCAAATACATATAAAAAAACTTTTAAGAATCATATTTATCTATTTTTGTCTCTCTAAATTATCAAATTGGAGAGCCAAGTGGTGGGGAAGTTTTGGAATGAAAATAGTCCACCACCATGTGTTACAAATACCCCCCCCCACTCTTCACCTTTCAAGGAGTTGGAATTTTAGAATAAACGATGATAAATTTTCTTGTCCAGATCCTTGAAAATTACTGGAAGGACCTTACAAACTCAAGTTTTCAGTTGATAGACCTTTCCTACTCTCTCTTTCTCCATGTTATTTTGCATTTTTCTTCATTTTTAATCATCTAAGTTTGTTTTCACATCAATAGAATTTTTATAAATGTTTCTTATTTATCATATTATATTCTCATTCATATTATCTTTTATAATATAAATTGTCTTAAAATATTTTAAATCAATCTAAATAAATCATTTCTTCTTTTGTTTTCTCATTCAATCCAAATCCTATTTTTAACTTTCTTCACCACTCATGTGAGTGTTTGGTGCACAACTCTTTTCTTGTCTCATTCATTTTCATATTATTTTAACTTGTCAAAATAATCATTATAAAATAGATTAATAACCATATAAATAGATTATTAAATCAACTATTGGGGTGAGTCATAATCTGGGGATCATAGGTTATTGAGATATTTTTCTCAATTAATATTCTTTAGGTTAAGATCATGTATATTAGCCATAAAATCTCATTGAATATTGACATGATTTGCTTAATTTATGGATTACATGGATTATTGGAACCACAAATACACTACCATAAATAATAACTTAATGATATTATAACCCTATTTAGGTTAGGTCATGGTTTAATTCTCTAAAACTTAAAGAATTCCAATCAAAATCATCTTGTGATGTGGGTGATGATTTATCAAAAAATACATAAAATCACAAGGATATATAAATATTAACACCCTAATAATGAAATAATAAAAATATTTCTTATGTTTTTAACAAAATACTTTAATCATTAATTTCATATAATCTCTAATTAACCCCACACCTTTTAGAAGACAATGAAAAAACAATTCACTATTAAAAAGTACCATCACCCACAATTCAACCTGAGTATCGTTATACATAGTAGAAGATCACTAGAACTTTAAATGGTAAATAAGATACAATTGTATATGATTTATATGGTTTCATTATTGGGGATGGGTCAACTAGTAGTTAGTAGTTTTAGATTTTAAAAAAAATAAACAAAAAAAACAAAAATTAGGCCACAAAATATGAAAAAACATAAATAAAAACCCTCCTTGCCATAAAAATCATAAATGGAAAAAAACACAATAGAAAAACTTTCCTTATTTATGAATTCCAAACATCTTTGAATTCCCTAGGTCCTCTAAAACAATCCATCATATTTTTTTTACTTAGAAATCAACTGAACATTTTTCCAACTTAGGAGGGACATTAGAGATAGTCAAATCACCCAAGACCTATTCATTTCCCATCAAATTAACCTAGATATTGCCATTATTAGAGGAAAAGACATTGCAAAACCAACTTCCAAAAATATGAATTACCAAACCCTTGGTATTCAATATCCAATCATCAAAGATAATTCCCACTCAAATTGGGTTTATTCATATTTTACCTCATATCCACGGGCTAGCCAGTGATGATCCACATCTTCACAATAAAGATTCCAAAGTGGGTTTTTCTACCATAAATCCTAAAGGGTTTTTCAAAGAAAAAATAATACTTCAATAATTACCTTTATCCTTAACCAACTCTTCCAATTCATTCCTCTACTACCTACCTCCTGGTTCAATGACCACATGGAATGACATGAAGTGACCCTTATTAGAGAAATTATTTTCTTATTCAATGACTGCTTTTATCCAAAAAGAAAAATTGATGGTCCTAAATTCCCCAATTAATCACTTAAAGACTACTAGGAGAGTTTCAAATTGCTTATGGAAACCTACCCAGACCACCAAAACACTAACAAACTATTTATCTAGTACTTCTATGAGGTGTTATTGGTTATGGAGAGAAAAATCATGGATACCAAAAATAGCAGTTCACTTGTGGAAAATACTCCTGCAGCTGCATGAGATATCTTAAGAAACATGGTAGGAAATAGAACAAAATTCAATACTTGATAACATGCTAAAGTTTAACTGGTCATTTTTGGTATTTTTTAATCCATGTGATACCCATTAGAGAATTAAATTTTATTCTCTATCCATGCTTCTAAAAGTCTCCATGAGAGTGTGTTGAACCCTAATCCATCATATTATTTTTGTTATAATGAAATAAGAGTTTGTAAATTTCTCATCCTCACTAACCAAGTCATAAATTGAGAAGTTGATTTTTACTATTCACATGGAAACTCCATCTATCTAAAGGATCTTGAAAACTCTTTGGAATCTTATCTCGCCTCCGGTCTCCGCCACTCCAACATGGATGTAATGAGGAAAATGAACTAGCATGATTATTTGTTGAATCAAATTAGATTATCCAACATTTATCATTCCTCATACATGATTCTAAAAATTATATTATATGTGAGGTTAACAATGAACAAATGTGTTTATCTTGTCCCAGTGGTAGTGATTTTTTTGATATTTGTTCCCTAATTAATAAAGTGATAACTGGTGAGGTTAAAATTGACCATTATTTCAAAATGAAATTTGATATAAAGGATATTGAAAAATATATTCCATCGTATGACTTAATTGATGTTCATTACTTCACATTTGAATGTGATGAAATAATTGAGTTAAAATTGTTTATCATACTCTATTTTCATGTTATATAAACCTTACGTAAATGCACCATCAGAATTGAAACATCTTCCTGAATTTCCAAGCATAGAAATCCAAAACATTTTGGATAGAATCATTTCTCAAGTCTAATACCAAAGGGAGGATACCAACATTATCTTTCCATCCCCATTGAATTGAAAGCACAAAAACCAGTAGGGGAATAAATTATCCTATGAATAGTCAAGCCTCCCAAAGGAGATGTTTTTCTTGAAGAACAATATAGTTGAGAAAATACGGTGTCCACCATCAGACTACGAGTAGTCCACTTCCACTATACAGATATAGATAAAATAAATGAAGTTCTTCATGGGAGGTAACACAATTTTTCTTTTTAATTTTATGAAATTTTAATTTTTTTAAGTTTTTTATTAAATGAATAATTAATTTCCATTTTGATTAAATTAAGTTGATGGAAATTTTCTAAAGCATTTACAAAGGGGACACATACCCTAGGAACCAAATCTATATCCACTGACCCACCATCGGATGGAGATAACAACCCATAAAGTCCAAATCAGTGGGTACCTCTTTCCCTTTCTCTCTCTCTCTCACTCATTCTTCTTATTCCTCTCTCATTAATTTTTTTTACCACTTTATTCATCAAAACATCTTTATATTATCCTATTTCTATTTTATGTGGGTATGTATTTCAAAAACTAAAGAAACTAATAATAAACAAAAAGATTCATAATTACTCACCACTAAATTTTGAATATTTTTCCAACCATTTTGGGTAGTCCAAAAACCTATTTTCATCTCAAACATTTTTTATTTTCATTATAAATTTGGATAAATTATTTTATTTCAAGACCAATATATTTTGAATGCACAATTTTTGATTTGGAAATTTTTTCTCCATAATAATGAGGAATAATGTTTGATTTCATTTCAAGGTCACTTATGGACGTATTTTCATATTTTGTGTTTTAACTACCGATTGTGAGTCTTGAGTTTGTGGGACTATGAGCTTAATTATATACCTTGGAGTATATTAATATGATATTGTCATTTTATTAACTAGATGAGAATCCAAATAGACAAATAGTCTCTCATTAACCTTACATTATTCATCCTTTTGAAATCCCCTTCGAGCCTATGAATAATTTTTTGGATAGCCATATTATAAGCCCAATACCTTATCCCACCCAATGTATACATTAATAATCATTGCTTAATATATTGAAATTTAGGTGTGGGGGAATGCTTTTAATTTTTGGTTTCCTTTTCATGATTATCATCATGTTATCATATGCTTGAGGGAAATAATCTATTTAAGGGTGTGATAGAGGTTGTTATTTGATGCATTTTTTAGAATAAATTAACATTTATGTAATTTTTCACAAGTTATTAAAAAGTGTTAGAAATGAAATAAATAAAAAAAAAGATGGGTTGTCTTGGGTAGGTCAACAATCACTCTTCCTCAACCATTTATCTTGTTATAACTATTAAAATTACTACTTTGAGGAGATCAAACACATGTTTGGTGATGAGTGTGAGATTTCGTTCTAATTCAACATTAAAAAAAGGAAAAAAACAAAAACTTATGTCATTAGGAGAAGTTTTTTTGGTAAATATTTCATATTTTCATCCACTTAAAATTTTCTTCCTCTTATGTGTCTTCCATCACAAAATCTTTCCCTTTTAAATATATGTTTCCATTTTCTTCCATGTTTTATTTCCCAAATAATTGTGCATTTTTTCCCCATGTCGACGTTTTAAGCCTTTTTTTCACTCTTTTGGAAACTATATTCATACCACCCATTATCCATTTTAAACCCCTAAAAATGTTCTCTAGATTATTATACATCTTAGGTTAGGGAATGGAAGTTAAGAGCTATTTTAAACTCTAATATTTTTAGTTTTTTTGGGTGAATGAGTCAGCCTTCTTAAGAAAATTATCACATTGAGAGGAGTGAGTTATGAGTGGCCACATTTTCAATTTCTAATTTTGAGAAAGAAAAATTGATTTTTTTAGAATTATTTTTGTAAAAATTGTTATGTGGATTTATTTATGGGTGAGTGAACTAGTCTAGAGCCCCCTGATTGGTGAAAAAAATTATTTTTTTTGTGAGTGAGAATGATTTAGTTATGTGTTTATATTTTTGTGTACATTTGGAAATGCACTATATTAATTTTAGGGTAGTTTTTATTAAATATAAATTCAAAATATCAAATTACCCCCATCATATAATTTTCACTCAAAAATCATTAATTTACATTCAATGTTCTTGTTCTGATCATAAACATATATAATGAACATTATTTGAATTTTTTTAATTAGACATCTGTTTAATGGTTTCACCATATAGTTAAAATAATAATATTAATTTTTTTATTCTTCATTTTTATTTTCCCTTATTCTAATTAAAACAAAACCATTAAACTGGATCGTTGTCAAGTTAGTCCATTGGAAGGCACATATAGACCACACACGGACCAAATAATTTTTCAAAGAAATTAGACCATATATTATGTTATATTTTATGGGATCAATCTATATGTCCAAATTAATTAATTCTAAAAAAAATTACAGGGACAATAAATTTCATCTTGGATAAAAATTTCAAGGCCCAAATCAACCGATAAGGGGCCCAAATGATCCATGAAATTTCAACCCACCATTCTATCTGGGATTTAAAATCAAAACAAAATCCTAGAATTTTCTCCCAATATATATATAATTGATCTGAGATATTGGTGTGTGAAATATAAGATATATGAAAAAAATCTAATAAATCATTCATATTTTAAGGGAAATTACAATCCAAAATCTGATTCACATCATGGCCTTTGAAAAAGTCGTGATTAAAATGGACAGGTGAACATTGGTTAGTAGTACATCCATATCTTTTACTAAAAAATTCCACTAAAGGAAAAATTTTAAGGGTATTATTTAAACATCCATATCAACAAATTTTAAGAAAGATATATCTCCATATTTGGATTTCATAATTATCAAATTGATGAGCCAATTGGAGGGGAATTTTTGAAATGAAAACAGTCCACCACCATGGGCTATAAATACGTCCCCCTATTTTCCTTACAAGGGGTTAGAATTTAATAATATAAAAGGATAAATTTTAATGAAAAAATCATTTAAAAAACTATAAGGACCTAGAAAACTCAATTATACAATTGAGATACCTTTCCTCCTCTCTTTTTTTCATTATATTTTGTGTTTTTCATCATTTGTAATCGTGTCATTTTGTTTTTCATGTTAATTTAATTTTAATGGATGTTTCTAATTTAACATATCTTATCTTTATCAAACTTGTCTTTAATAATATTAATTTCCTTAAAACAGTTTAAATTAATCAAAAGAAACCCTTTTCTATTTTTTTCTTATTCAATCCAATGTCAGTTTTGAACATTCTTCATCGCTTGTGTGTGTGTTCAGCACAAAAATCTTTTCATGCTTCATTCATTTTCTTCTTAAATAAACTCATCCCCATTATATTTATAAAATATATTAAAAAACAACTCAATTCCTGAATAAATCACCTATTTGGGTGAGTCATAATCTTGGGATGTTAAGTGATTGAGATTTTTTTCTCAGTTAATATTCTATAGGTTAACATCATGTTTGTTAGACTTAAAATGTCATGGATTGTTGACATGTTTTTTTAACATATGGATTTTAATGTATTATTGAAACCATAAATACACTACAATAAACATTATTTTATTTATATTAAAACCCTATTTATGTTAAGGCTTGTATTAAATCCTTAATACTTGGTGATTCGAATCAAAATCATCGTGTGATGTGGGTGTTAATTTAATGAAATATATAGAAATTCTCAAGGATTTCAAAAAATTAACTCCCTAATAATGAAAACACCCAAATAAATATTAAATTGTTAATTAAGATACTTAAATCATTCATTTATATAATCTCTTAAAAACAACCCTTTTAAAAGACCAAACAAAAACAATCAACAATAAAAAATGTACCATCACTGAGGATTTGATCCAAGTGATTCTATGCTCATTATAAGAGAAATAGACCTTTAAATAGTCGATGTGTAAAAATCACTCAGGCTTCAATAGTTTTATATGTAATCCCCTCACCAATGCATATTGTCACTCCTTCTGTGATGCTAACCACCTTAACTCATGAAGTGAAATAGCGTGGACTGGTCTCATCACACGAACTTCATGTGTGGCATCAAACTACATGGATTTTGATCCTAGACTCCTAAAAAGTTATGTAAGATGCCTCCTCAATGGTCAATCTTGAAAAACCCAGGATACCTTCTTAATATTCAATCTCAACGCATCAACATAACCATTAAATCACATGTCATCCCTCCTAAAAGGAGGAAACCATGGAGTGTTAACCTGTCCCTATGGGATGTACTGAACTCACAAAACTATATCTACAGTAAATTAAATCTATAACTAAATTATCTTTATAAGCCATTAAATCTCTGACCACCCTTTCTCCATGTGATTTTAAATATGTGAACAACATTTCTCTATAGGACATTAAATCTATGTCAAACCTATCTCCACATGATATTAAATATATGTATAAATTGTCTATATAATACATCAAACTGGTGACTAACATGTCCCCACAAGATGTAAAATTAGTTCCCATATCCCCACAAATCCATAAATCCATGACCCCTCCCCCCACCAAATGCATCAGAATCTCTACCACATGAAAAAAACATGAGATGACCATGGTATAAATCCCCATAAGTCATAATCCCTTGGAAAATATTACCTCATGATAGACATGGGATGTCATGGCTTCTATACCTAAGATGCATCATATATGAGACGCCACAGACTTCCAAAGAAGAATGCTTTACAGCTACCCAACACCCCTAATATCTACTGATATCCAAATGTTTCCAACATTATAATTAGCTTCAACCACATATTTTCCACTATTGAGATAGAATAAATATGTTTAACCCAAACACAACTTAATATGGAACCGTGAATGAGTTTCATGAACATGATTCAAAACATTGAGGTAGACCCAGACTAGGAATTGAGCACCATGTTAGAATTCATGGAATGAAATTATATCCCCTTACCCCATTTCAATCAATTATCCAACATCCCCAACCCCGGTGGTGGAGGACACCCACATTTGGAAAGCAGGAATATGGGGTAGGAACAATACCTTAGTACCACGATGCACCCCCTAATTTAAATATTTGGAAAAAATGGTGAACATGAATTGAAGCTATTATAATTTCACCATGAGTAGATTAGTAATTTTGGATACCACTAGATTTGGATGTCATTAGATTCATAAATTTTTTGTTATTCTCAATATACCGGTATAGTGAACTCGATAGGACACTCTTCTCCAGCAAAAGGGGGAAATGATTGAAAATGTGAATATTCGATCTCAGACATCATTGTTGTAGATCATTTATCTCAAAATAGAATGATTAATGTTGGGAATGTTGTATGTTATATTAACCATACCTACACTGAAGATTGGTTCCATGAATGATATATGATTCATGCTATAAAAAATGTTTAATCACCGACCACTAGAATGTGTGGGGGTAGGAGAACCGGTGGTCCGGTAATCCCGCAAAACTACAACCCTGCCATGATAGCTACCACTCCTATGTATATTGGGTTCCATCTCCCCATTTATAATTTTTTCTTTATTCAATATAGGTGTATCAAATCCATCGTGTGATGTTATAAATAGGTAGGGGTTATCTCAACTGGGGATATGGACCACCAATATCAAGATGCATCATCACCCCACCGATGTTAATGCCCCCAAGGAATGTGCAAGGAGACGAACCCCTCATTTACCATGAAAAATCATTTTAGGATCCTCTCCCCATAAATTTTTTACATCTAACTCCTTGGAGAAAAGTTGGTATGGGATGTATGAGTCACGCATATGGCTACAACCACTAGGGAGCCCCCTAGGAGGGCTCCCACTCGACCATGATGAAAATTTCGACTGGACCCATGGACCAACAAGAAGGATAACCAAATACCTTATCCAATGGCCCCAGTCTGAACCACCCAATGACAATGATGGGGGAATGGAAAAAACAATTCCTAACATGTGGCATATCCATCATCTCCAGTGGCCCTCGCCACCACCGGCACACCTTATCCCACCCTCACAACCACCATGCATGACCCATCTTTACCTGTTTCGAATTAAGACCCCAGATTCCAACTATGTAAGCTGGGATGTCTCTCCCTATTAGGGTAACCACAAAAAACCATCATGCGACACCACATGATGAATAATACCATCATAAAGTACCGCCTTGTGGCATCACCCATCAATACAGAGGTATTCCCCATGATAAACAATTACCCTACCATAATGATTTGTCCTAGAGTAGGGGAAGAAATATCATTGTGGGCTTGTACTCACAATCCTAGATGTTACATGTACGGATGGAACCCCTGTGATTCTAAAGGACGCGTGCTTAGAGAAATCTCACAACATATGAGGAAAGAAAAAGGAAAGCAGTGTATCACCCATGATCTCCTAAGATTAGATATGATGAATCTATTAGTTCAAGAAACTTCACCCACACTTCTAGATTTGGGGGTATAATCCCATCGACTAATCTTTAACATCCCTAAATCTGATGTCTGTAATATCACTAGATCTCTCTATATGTACATACATATAGAGGATATTATGTCTTCTGTCCATGTAATTATGGTGCAACTATCTTCACCATCATTGGTTTCTATCCCTTATTATCTAACTCCAGATATGGGAGAGATGTCAGGATAAGTGTTGGTACCCTTAGATGATGGGAGATAGTATGATAAGACACTATTAGATGATTCCTCTCCCATTCATTTTGAGACCATTAATCCCCCATCCTATATGGGTTTGTTCCTAAAACTAGACCTGCCTTTGGAAGGCACTCTGATGTTATAAGGATGGGTGGCCCCTATAGTACCTCCTCTTTTAGATAGTTATAAATAGAGTAGGTACTCTTCACTACCACCCCCAATATCTTGACTAATGATGATTATATCTTGGATTGACCAAGAACCATGATTTTATTATGTGAAAGGGGAATATTTTTGAGAAATATTGTCCACTGATCAATAATATATTAATTTTTTTCAACCTATATCCCTACACAATACCTTCATAGGATCTCTTAATGAGGTACATACCTCATGTCTACATATAAATATCTTGGAAATGGCCATCAGCCCATGAGATCACCATTTCATCTACATAATGAGCCTTGAGAATCTTGATTCTATCCATTAGCATTGGTGAAGGATTGACATCGCAACACACCTAGTAGCTCAATTCCTGGATTCTAATGGATACCACTATACACATTAGCAGACCAGCTTCAAAATCCTCACTATGATCTGAAGGATAATCGATGAAGAATCTCCTCATATTTAAATTAGTGGATAGGGGTTGTAATTTTCCCTCAACTTTAGTCCCATTCTTAGGAAACAACAAGTCAGGAGGCATGTCATGTCGTTGATGATGAATACTTGCCTCTAACCACAACTATCATGAACACCATCAAAATTAACATCCTGGGTGATTAGAGAAACTGGGCTAACAACATAATATGTGATGGATAAAACCTACCCCTATGGGAGATGTATTATTAAGAACACCCTATGGTGGGAACCCACAATAGGGCCTGTAGAGAAAGTTCGTCCATATGGGGCTATTTCAAAAACTGATTTGGATGCCAAATTGGCTAATTTAATCTAAGAACATAAGAGTTATAATAGACTCACTTCCATGCTTAATGTTGAGTGGTTCCCAACGTGAGAAAATGTCAGGGCAGACCTCTTCTCCCCAATGGATTAGAAACCATTTCTCCTTGGCCGAGAACCCAAATATGAGGTGGACGATCCTTTAAGTATTATCAGTATAGAGGTTAGTGTCACTGGAATGTGGCCACGATGTAACCTTTCTACCCCAATTGGAAAACAAAAATCCCATCATTAGGACCATGGTTATTATGCACCATGATCCACCAAACATCACCAATATGACATAAGATAGTCTCTCACTTCCATCCTTGAAGCTATAAAAGCACACATAGTTTTGATCCCTCTTGACAGTAATCTATATACGCTATGGATGGATCAAAGAAACCACCTCCTGAAATTGGTAATCCATGTTTTACCTTATTCAACAGTGTTAGTGATCCAATGAAACACCTAAAACACTTCACATAGAGGTGTGGCACAATGATAGTTAGTCCTATAAAATAGGTAGCTACTAATATTCACTACACCATCCAATCATTGGAAGTGAATGCTTAATCTATTAAAGTTAGGTTCCACCAAGGTTTATCCCCGTCTAGGAATATCTTCACAAGTAATTTCTCTACCAGATACCATGCATATGAATTGTATCTTAGACCACTTCAAGTGAAATAAAATATATTATGAGTGGGTTTATAACAACATTTCCATATGTATGGGGCTCATGTAGTCTTTTAATTTATATGTTTCCTTGTAGCTTTTGATTATAATGTGTGTGGAGAATTTTAATAATGAGAAAGTCATTTCCCTAATCTCCCTAAGATAGCTCGGAAGATATCAAGATTTTTTCAAAAGAACCAATTTCCTTTAATATTACATGTATCAAAACAATAATTCATCATTTCAATTACCTCTTTCATCTCCCAAGAGAATTCCTTTAAAGATAGATGCAATTTTTATTGACCATATTGAGGCTCTGTAGCATGTCCACCTTTAGGTACCACTACCAGACATGCCTTGTCAACCATATAGGCATCACCTATAAGATATGCCTCACTAATAACAAAAACATTAGGCATAGTCTCAACAAGAAAATACAACCCAAGAACCCTTTTAGTGTTAGCCACAATGGGTTCCCTATGCAAATCATAGGAACAGGGCTTACTTTCTTAAGGGTGTACTGGTCCCATGCTACTTCATCTATTCCATGGAGAAGAAAATACTAAAGCTGACTGAGTGTAGGTGTCCCATGGAAGATAACCTTGCAAATAACATAAATTTTTACCCATACCATAGGGTCATTAGGTATACCATCAAAGAGTGTTCTACTTCAAATATTTTCATTAGTAACACATCAATCATAGACTGGTCACATTGGGAAATGTCCCATCACAGGTATCTCATCTCTCTGCTACTCTCAATAGTGGTGATAAGGACTCGAATGAATGGAAACATGCTTCATGTCATAGTATGAAAAAGTAAAATTAATAAATGGCATGTAAGATGGTCACTCGTGCCCAATGTATTATCTGAGCCAGTTAAAGAAAACTAAAACCCCTTGTGATCACTGAATCCACTCTGATCATCTCATCAGTATTATAACCATCCATGTCATCGAATAACATTACTTAATTACACCAATTCAATTTGATTCCCCCACTTGTGTTGAATCTATTCCTCACCATTAGTGACTTATTGCCTCCTGATTTGGTAGAGGATCACAAAATTCATCTGGTCATGGATTATTCAACTGATAAAGAGAAGAAATATTCTTCTGTTAACATCATTAGGCTTAAAGATCATTGTAAATAGATCATTAATAAGTATAACCCTAGTATACCCTCATATACCTTCGTATGATTCCATCTAAGAAGAGGTAGGCACCATACCGACAAGTAGTTCATCCAAGCTAGTGATCCCGAAGAGGATGTTCATGCCACTTAGAAAAGACAGTAAGCTATGTATAGGAATCATCAATAAAAACCATTTCAAGCTACTCCATCAGGTGATCCTCCAAAGAAAAATGTTTGGTTGATCATGTAGCTCAAACACAAAAACATCATGATGATTTGAAACCACTGAAGACCAAACCATAGCCACCTAATGATCATAATTAGTCTTCCAATCAACAGTCTAATATTACCAAAAATATCCAAGAATTGTAAAATAATTTTTTTTGTTCCCACTATTCTCCCTTCCAATTATAGAGACTTAGAAAGTAGTGATTTTATCCTTTTAAAAAAATATGATGTGATGAAATACATTATTAGTATTCCAATGAGGATCTCAATACTCAACACACTCTTCCCATCAACAGATATGAGTGAGGGCCTTATTGAGGCCTTGAAGAGACATATCTAATTAAAAACTGGGGTAACTAACATTGAGGCCTAAAATATGGATGAATATGATTAGGATTAATGTCAGGACATCATTTTCATCTTTGGAGAAGATGATAGTGCAACAGTCCATGGTCACATCCCTCCATTTTATGTCACAGACTAGTTTAGTGGAATTTATATCTAATGTATCCTAGTGGATATTGGTTTTTAGATATTTCTCATCCCAAACAAAAATTCTCTACAAGCTAGTGATTATATAATCTGACCTAACTTCTTATAACCTTACAATTCAGAGGAATGAAAAGATTGAGTAGAATCTATGTGGTAATATTCAGTTGAAGACCCAATTTTGTGGTGTGGTAGTAAGCACTAATTTTTTTATTATTTACTAGGATATGAATTAAAATTATTTCTTTGGATGTCCCTAGATTCATTTGTATATGTAAATCCCCTCTTCGTATCATTGGTGACTCAAATATACTCTTAGCAGTAGAGTAGGGTTACTCTGAGTTGATGCTTCTGCCTTCAACTCCTATGAGACCTGTTACTAGGTTTCCATATACAAAAAATGGGATGGTTAATAGCTCTATATTGACAAGTTTGGTTCTATCATTCACCCCAATGATCCGACATCCACCTACTCATATTTTTATGTACATTTAAAAGATACCTTCATTATGCATTTCCATTGGTTGGATCCCATAACCCCAGATCCGTGAGATAATTCATCATCTCAAAAAATGATGATTGCTAACATATTACACATTATTACTATATGATACAGAACCACCAAGTGTCAAAAATCCCCAATCCTATAAAATAATATGGGATACACCTAATGGGAATCAACCCATGACATCATTGTAGGTTATAAAAGGCAAGGTTGAATCACTAAAGATCAACTAAACACCATTGATTAGAAATAAATGGAAATATTCATGACCAGATACCATGTGTAATATGCTCAGTAGCTTTAATTGACATGGTCTCCATAGAACAGTAACCCCTCTTCAAGGACTCTACTTCCTCTAGAGTAGGTTCTAGAACTAAAACTAGATCTACACCCCTCATAAAATCACCCCCACCATCCAACCCTCATACCTCAAGAGATTAATAGGATTTGGATGATGGACCTCCACTATTTGAAGAGGTTGTAGCCAACATAATTGAAGAACTATCCCATGTTAATGTCATCAAAAAGGATTATCTGAGACTAAAATGGATCATTAACGTTATGACTCTATAAGGGTAGTGGTGGTATAAGGATTTATAGAAGAAACATCAAGATTTCTTCATGATGGTCTATAAGGAAACTCTAGGGATTGATCCCTAGGTTTTCTCCCATCACCTTAGCCTCTCAGTAAGATACCATGGGTTAAAAAAACTCCCAAAATATGAACCCCTACAATAGTGTCATGGTTGAGGTTGAATCTGAAAATATAATCAAGGAAAACTTCTTCAGAGAGGTTCAGTACCCCAAGTGGCTTTCCAACAGCATCTAGGCCTGTAAGAATAATTGGAAAATCATAGTCTTCATCAACTTCTAGTACCTAAATTTTCACTTCCTCAAAGATGATTTTCCCATTATGGTAAAAAATATTTTTATTGATTCCATATTTCTATTCTAAGTTATCTATTTTATTTATGGATATTATGAGTATAACCATATCCATATTCCCCCAAGTATGAGGTTTCTATCACATTCAGAGTACCCTAGAGAACCTTCTATTATTGTTTAATTCTATTTAGTTAAAATAATAAAGGATATACCTACTAGTTTTATATGGACCATATCCTAAAACAAATCCTTAGGATATTGGGGGATTTCCATGTGGATGATCCTATAGTTAAATCTCTCTAGTGGTACATTTATCTCAATGATATTGAGAAAGTTTTTAACTTACTCCGCTCCCACCACCTGAAGATGAACCCCCTGAAGTGTGCATTTAGGATTTCCTCTAGAAATTTTCTTAGATTCTTGGTTAGATATAGCGTCATTGAGATTGAACCTAAGAAGATCAAATCTAGAAATAACATGCCTCCAATGATAAAACTACTATAATTATGAGGTCTCCAAGGATAATTGACTTGTATACATTTATTCATCATGAATATGAATAGAAAGTGTAATACATTCTCAAGAATCATGAAGAGAGACATTGTTAACTAGTGGGAAAAAACAATACCAGACAGCATTTCAGGATATTAAGCAGTACATGCTACATCCTTCGGTATTAATTCCACCCATACCTAGAATTCATCTGGTACTCTATGTGTCTACCCTAGAATGGTCATTGGGAACCCTTTTATTTAAAAAGAACAATCATGTTAGGGATAAAAACATATATTATCTTATCCTCATGTTTCTCAACCTTGAGACCAGATATAATCCCATTTAGAATAGATACTTGTCCCTAGAATTTTCATATAATAAATTACAATAGTACCTGTTGCACCACGAAATATAGTTGGTGTCTAGTGTCAATCTATGGAATTACATCCCAAATCACCACATATGGAAAGGATGAATGGAACTCTAGAAAATAATCCATCAGTAGTTTGACAATAAATTTTTCCCCTGAAATGTTGTCATGGTTAGGGATTTGGTTGATTATTTTAGCTATGGTTTCATCCCTTGAGAAGTTTCCATCGTATATTGATTTTTCATAGGAATCCATCCTCTTAGTGGATCAAGCCATTTCATGTTGTAAGATGAATTTTGATGGTGCCTCCATAAATCTAACTAATTGAATACTCAACATCCCCATGCTCAACCGAGTGGTCATTTGGATTTCCTTCATCACCCCCATGCAGACCATTTTGTTGTACTCATTCCTATTGTTAGGAGGTTTCACTAATAATGAGGTTGATTGTCAGGCCCTCATCATTGGTCTTAATTTGTACCTTGAGATTGATTTCACCATCCTACAAATGAATAGAAACTTTGAGTTACTAATGGAGAAGATAAATATATATTATGTTTTTAGGAAATAGGAACGTATTCCCCTACTAGAGAGGATATGTGAGTTGATGTACTAGTTCCCCTCTCGGTCAAAGGTGTCTCATATTCCTTGATCGTAGAATGACTATGTTGATGCATTAATAGGCCTATAAAAGTCTATTTCAAAACTTATCCTAGTCAATTTAATTATTAATTTGACACATAAAGGGTCATTTACTTATTCATTTATGATGATAAAGTCAAACAGGTAAATTAGTTGTCCACTTCAACTTCTATGACAGTGAGCTATGATGCTTTGAAAATCGAGGAAGCACCTGATTGGATGAATCCCTTTGCCACATCTCACCAACTTGGAACTCTCCCACATGACTGAGCCAAGAGTGATCAAATATGCTAGTTTGTAGTGTAATTTACCCCTCAGGATGGACCAAGCCTTGAGGTGACCATTTATAGGAATGAAATTTATGGGGTCCTTCTCTATTTCATCCAAGGTCATTGAGATCCCTAAAGTTATGAAATAGGTTCTAAATAGGTCTTGTAGGTCCCATAAATCTGGATTGAAGATTGGTCACTATATCTATAAGTTGGGATACTTTTGGACCACAATGGTCCATAACTATACCATATTCACCAATATGGGTCATGCATTCCAGATCCATTCTAACATTGTGTATCAACCACCAGAGATTCTGCATACCAAAAAGCACACCTAGAACATATCCTTAAGGGGGATTGATGTTGTGGCTCCCTACCCACCAAGGATATCTCATAAGTTCAAGTTTATTCAAACTATTAAATAATTCATTTTGAAGTGGGTGGAGTCCATACCCCTAAAATATATTAAGACCCAATCAAAGATAAAGTTTGGGATTTACCACATGTTCTATAGATTTTTTTATTCCTCATACCATTCTCATATAAAAAGAAAAAAACTTTTCATCCTCCGTTATAAATATTCTATATACTAAGTAAAAAAATGTTCCAAACACACATCCCACTTCCACACACAGAAGAATGGTCTAATTGAGGCCTTCAACAATACCCTCGCTAACATTTTATAGAATATGGTGTGTTGTAATAAGAATAGTATGCCTAATAATATCCCCAATTATCTCTGGGATTATCAAAAAAACTTGAAATTCCACCATGAAGACCCTATAATCTCTAGGGTGTGGGATAAATGATGTTATTCCAATAAGGGTATAGATCCTTTTACTTCCAGAAGCTATTTACGATCAATAGACACTAGATAAGATATTGGACATCCGGTTTTCTGAGCTTGAATATCTTAAAGAAAACAAGATCTAGGCATTACATAACATGGATATGAATTAGAACATGGTGGTGAGTGCATTCCATAAAGAGGCCCACCCTTTCTCTTTCCTTCAAGGTGATATGGTGTTGGCTCTCTGGACAACCATGATAACTAGGAAGAAGCTTGAAAAACTAGATCCAATGTGGGAATGACATTAAAGTATTCATAATTTCTACTCCAATGGTTCATACTCATTGATCACCATGGATAAATATTATATTATAAATCCCACTAGTTTCATGTTCCTTAAGTAGTACTATTCACGAGCTCTATGGTCCATCCTCCATGACCTTAGGCTGGTAGCAACTCCTTAGTCTGATATGTATAACTTTAAAATACAAAGCCCAAAATCCTCATCACATGAAGGTAAATTGTATCCTTACCTTTTGTGACAAACACATGATTCCTCATAAGAAAAATGTGAGAGGAAAACACCCCAACATCCTCAGTATAGGATTTTAAATGATAGCCTTACCCCATGTTATAAACATGGGATGCCTCGAATGCAAAATATGATATGAACCTATACCACCATCCTTGTCATACAATGTTAAACAATATCCATACCATTTTTTGTAATCACATGATATCTCATATGATAAATGTGCAAAGATCAATATTAGAACTATTTGAGGCTTGATTTCTATCCCCCTAGGATACAAAGTGACACCTAGACCCCTATCATTGGGCCTTGCTGTGAATTCACTTACCCAATGTGACAAGAATATGATACCTCCTATGGTAAGAATGAGATACCTCTTTCATAAAGAAAAAATATTATTCATGTAGTGATCATGAGATAAACACTAGATGACATCATTCATTTTCATTAGACCATATTTTGGTCGAGAAGCCCCTATATAAACTCATATATGCCAAAACATTTCCATTCCCCCACCTAAGGTATAAATTTGATTATTCTATCCTAGCCTATCATCAGGAATAAATCCCTTCATAATGAGTAGTTGATAATGGTCGTTCCTAGTGTGAAAGCCCAAATATTTCCCCATTAACACCAATCACCCCCAGGTTGTACTCACCAATATCATTCCTTGACCCATCAACTAGTCGATATACCCTCATGTCCTAACATAAGGAAGAAACAATGGAAAAATAAATGAATAATCCATGTTCTTAATTTACTTTTCATATTGTATGAAACTATATAATAACTATGTCTTAAAAACATATGATTTCTCATATGATGACTATGATATGATTTAACATTCTCTCAATAGAGGACTCCATCCTTTTGAAGTTAGTCTTGTGCCACACTATTCTCTAAAACTACATGTTTCTTGATTACTAGTTTCATGGGATATATATTGACTCATAGATCTCATATCATTGGCCCACCTACACAAATAACTCATTCTAGGTTCTTCCCCCTTATATTCATTCTCAATATTTTCCTGCTATTATTCTCATCCAATGTGTTTGAGAACATAGCAGAATAGATACCAAGAAATTTATCTCTCCTCATAAATATTCCCCACTTCCACTTTCACACATAACTCTTCCATTTATTTGGATCCTCATCATGCTACTGATCTAAAAAAGTCCCTTAACAAAAATGGTATTTGTCCACACTAGCTTACCTACCATACTATCCTTATTCCTAGAAGGATATTAAAATATATATTAAGGCCCTCATGTCTCAAAAAAGTTAAATGATTGATATCATGTTTTTTCACCATATACCTGAATGGTTTGGTTGTGAAAATTGTATTTTTAACAATGTCAACAATTTTTTCCCTATCATCAATGAACCCCATTTGTTCCAAGAATCGCGAACTGAAACTACATGAACCTTTCCTTGAGAATGATTCACTTATAATTGATCCTACTTCACCATATCATCATGTTAGTTTACTACTCCTTCATGCCACACAAAATCCATGAGACACAGACCCCATGGTATAATAATCATTACATTAAACTGTGTGAATATGGCCTCATGTGGCTCTAATATGCAACTAGTTTTCCTCACCTCCGAAGGATAGATAAAATAATAACCCCTAAATTTTTATGAATTCTTACTCGTTATGATTTCCCACCTCCAATGTTGGCCTCATACCATAAAAAATTCTAGAACTATGTTTGGATTCATTTTTAATATCATGGGATATATAGTGATTCTTAAATCCATTATACGAGGCCTATATGTAAATCTTCCCTCTTCCCATGGATTATTTTTGTTCCCTTTTCTCTAGAGTAGGATCTATAGGTTATGAAACTCATGAAGAGGTAGCCCACACATTAGAATCATACATTTATGTCTGAAATATATTGTATCAGAGCCCACTTCCCTTTCATTACATTAATTATATACTATTTCCTCACCAACACAAGTTCTTTAGACTAGCCTAAAACTCTTTGACCATAAATAGGGATCCATGGTCCATAAATTTATATGGAAACCTATGAATATTTCTATAAATATGTACCTATTTAGTTTGAACACTATGAACATAAACTCTAATCTATATTTCATATATTTATATGGACACCCATGCATATGCCCCTAAATATGAACTTGTCTGGTTCGATCGACCTGACCGTAAAATACCCCATACATGAAGTATATTTTCCTGTTAGGTTGAAAACCCATGTGGGAAACTGGAGAAAAATTCAAAAGTTATCATTTTAAGTCACCCATGTGACTTAATAAAAATTTATGGTATGAATATAAATGGAACAAATATAGAGGTTCGTGATATGAACCTTGACAAGAGATTTTCTTTTCTCTTTGAACCCACTAGTTCATAAAATTTAATGGAAAATCATAACTCCTCCCTTCATTCATTTTAGTTCTTGCATCCTAGTCACAAGACACTAAACTTTACTACATATATCCCAATAATATGATCTTGAACTATATGTCTCCATGGTTAATGATTTGAAACCATAAACTATAGTAATCATGTCCTACCCATTTGATGTTAAACTATATTTTCAACATACTTTCCATAAGTCATTAAAATAAATACCTATCATCCACATTTTACAATTTAAAACTATGTAGTATCTCATTCCCTCATCTGATGGAACCCTTTCCCCCTTTTCTATAGGTTATCTACCACACCATTTGAGTTTTGTAACTGCTGCTTGATAGTTGAGCCGATATTCCCCTATGAAGGTGAGTTTGTTTCTTTCTTAAACCAATAATCCCACTTAATGTGCTCTAAATAAAGGTTTAATAATCCCAAGGGTGTTCGAATCTATCAAAAAATTCACCCAGTTTAACACCATGCATCACATCACATCATCTTTTATTTAAACCCCCATCATGTTCTACATCTAAATGGGCCCCCTAGCAGTAATGGTGCATGGACACATTGTCTCACCTACTATCATAGGCACATGATATGAAGGCCTTACAATTACATTTTATAGGTCACAAGTTTCAAACATGGTCATCAATTGACCATCACTTTTCTATCGCCATTCTTAGTAGTTTGATAGTGGATTCTACATTTCGAACATGGTTAGTAGTCATACTTTATTGGCCTATCACCCCCTCCATGTTCCAAATCCTAGATGTCTCAATTCAGTTCATTAATCATCCCCCTTGTTTGTTTATAATTCAATTCCCCATTTGCTATGTTTCTCATGAACCTTTGAACATTGGGAAAGAAAGCTAGATGTGTAGAGTCCCACTCTCCAACCAAGGTGTTCCTGGTTCAGACACCCCTAGTGGTCAACAGATCATTCCAACCCCACCCCACTTGGAACTCTCATATAAGTAATAACTCCTATGTTTATATATTTTTTATCACAACAATCATGAATCACATGTGATTATAGGTTTTTTATTAACATCATTTCTAGTGTTATTGATATACAAAAAAAGGAGACACGGACATACAGAAAACATTAATTAAATTACTCTGAATTTTTCATTAAAAATGTTCATCAACGAAATGGTGCTCATATTATTTTAATAACAAATGGGTGAGTTATCTCTATTTACTTACCTTAGAAATTGAGTAATATGGTCTAGCCAATTATTGAAATATTGACCATAGGGAATTTTGTTGTCTAGTGAGTTCCCCCACTTCCTCTTTTCCCACTAGAAAGACCCCATTATCCTAAATTTCCACCCAACTGTACTTGAACTGACACTCAGATACCTAATATTCTTCACATACTACCTCATCCTTGAACATATATAACTATTACCTTAGTTGTATGATTATCTCCATATTAGAATTGATGGAAGCGTCATGCTTTTTCATTTTCTCCTCTATCCATTTTCTAGTTCTTATTTAGCTACCTAGAGAACCTTTGATCCTTCATATTTATCTAATGAAGAAGCATTGAACTCTTAACTTTATATATGCACCCACTTGGTAAGATATTCGTGAGCTAACTTATAGAGAGCATGATCATCCACCCATCTTGTTCACAGGTATAGAAAACAGTGGTGGAGGTACCCCATCTGACTAACTATGTCTACCTCTAGGGTATGAGTGATAAAAGTACACATGATTCACCACACCCTATTCCATACAAATCAAATATCTTAGGTAATGTTGGAACCATAGTCATCTAGATCCTTAGGTGGAGTGTGATCATGTTTAGGTAAAGCTATAAGAACTATAGCAGCAGGGTCTTCCATATGTATCCACTTGTATGGGAAGGGTTCCACATTGATATGAGGTTCATCCTGGTTCAACTCCTTATTAGTAAAAACATCTTTTCCTTTTCTTAGTTCATTATCCCCCATAACCATAGTTCTGTCTACAATAAGTTTCCTTCTAGGGATCAGGGTTGGCTCACCTTGAATGGTTGGCTCTCCAAGGAATGGACCGTCTTCAAGAGAAGGAATTCCGACTCCCTTGTTCACACCCAATTAATGTTAAATCATTTACTTGAGCACTATTATAGAAAAAAAGAGGATGGTTCATTCAAAGAGTAGAAATAAATGGGGTATACATACCCATTATGAAAAAATGGATACTTGAATGCGGTGAGGTCTTGAGTAATGTTCATGTTCATGGCCTTGAATCGGAATTCTGGTATTGGAGACCCTTTGGCACTCATTTGTACTTCAACACCTGCCACAGTTTTTCTCAGCACTGCATAGATGGTAGTTGTGTAAGAAATTTTTTTTAGTATAGTAGAATCGTTGAGATTTATAGAATTAGGCCAAATAATATTTGAAATCTTACCCAAATAGAGCATGGGTGTCTTAATTATGATCCTACCTAGGAGGTATACTCCACTGATATCCTTATTCAACATTAGGATGTCAGGGAAAGGCCACTCATAATGTACTAGGAGGACTTAAGTGTTTGAAACATCCCCTCCTTCTTCATCTACTGATTCCTCTTCTATTAGGACTCATAATCAAACTCTAAGCTGGGATACCCAGTGCCTACTAATGAACTTTAATCACCCTCAAAGGGAACCCTTGTCTCTACTCAATTGATTCCATTAGATCCTAGTTAATGGGTCCGAAAAATAGATGAAAATAATGCTAAAATGATCAATTACAAAACAATACCACATCAGATATGAGCTTCGTTATGTTTTATTTCTCAAGGGTGACCTCCCCACTCTTTTATGAACATTATAAATAACTATTAGAGCCTCATGAATCCACATCAATAGTTCATTATGTTTCAATTCTTGGGTATGATGCATCATGGGTTGGCATCTCAAATGATATCATCTCCTCATTCTCTACACTGAACATTAGGTTTCCCCATGGAGTTGTAGATACACCCTCCCTGTTGCAGAGCTTGATGGAATATATGTCTTATAGATAGTTGAACCACTCCCAAAATATCACTCAAGTTGTGATTTTCACAATTTAAACCAATATAATCTCGATCCCGTCCTGGGTAAGCCTCCTCTATTCTCGATATTCTATCTAGTACTACAACAATATCCCTTATTCTTTATAATATTCAGGGAATAATTTATAATCATCTGGATGAATGATATAGCCCAACCTATTTACCAGGGCCTCCCTATACTATTTAAACACCATGTGGTAGCTCTGTTATTTCTCCTATGGCCACTTCTGAGGAAGACCCACCCCTCCAATACGCCGAGGTGCAGCCAACCACTGATCCAATACTTCTACACCAGCTCAAACCCATGATGTTAAGTGTTATCTTCTTAGGGGAACCCACCTACCACCATTATTCACTTTTGGATTGCCTAAAGATTCCACATTATTTTCCTACTGATTTAGGATTTCTTCTAGGTATGCCGAAACCTAATTATTGGCTTAGTTCAAAGAGATTCTAACATCAAAATTGGTTATTCACATCATGATGCTTCCTCAGTGCATTTATCCCAAAACATCCCCATAGCTAACAAATGAAAAATGGGTGCCTCTCTTCCCAAACCCCCATTTACACTCTCTTTTATGGCTGGTGGATGCATCCAAATTATCAACCTAACCAGGATGGAGTGTAAAATTTGTTTGTATGTTTTTTCATCAATCCTCACAACCAACACACCACCAAGGAAAGCCAATAGATATCCCCTATGATCCATTATTCCATCTAAAGTATCAACCATATCAATGAAAGGGTTTTAGAAAAGATGATTGTTGAAGCACTTAATGTTGCTAATTTTCTCCATCACTCTAACCTTATTGAGATTCATTGGTTGAACCCCTGTGATGTTGAGGAGTGAAGTTCTCACACTAGTATTCATAGGGGGAAATGAAATTAGGAAAATCATTCCCCTAGAAAGTTCCTTTTAAAAAACCAATATAGAAATTGGAATAGACCATAGATATGTCATAGAATATCTCCCACACAGTGTTCCACAATTGATGGTAGATCCAGGATAGCACAAAGACCCCTAATTTTTCCTAGTTTCTAGATTCCATGATCACCACCATTACTAGTATATCAGGTCTCAGGACCATGTTGTCATTTATGATAGTTAATATCCAACCACTCAGAAGGTTCCCATAAAATCGATGTGTTTTCCCACTGGATACTAATCGTTCACAAGGTATCCTCATTATTTATAGCAGCCTTCTTCTATGATCATCTAGTAAGACCCTGAGCTCCTCCAATGTGATGCTTCTTGAAATTTATTTATAAACACTAATATTTTCATAGTTGGTTAATTTAGAAACAATATCAGCCATTTATTGAACACAATATCCTTTTAGAAAGGGGTGAGGATTCACCACTAGGGTGAACTGGTCTAGTAAGATCTTTGCCTCTACTGATGACTGATATGGATTCCCCCAGCTTTGGATTCTTGGAAGTATTCATTATATTGAAATCCTATTAGAGTAATTATGCCAATGTGGTAAATATATCACAAGTTGATCCCCACATCTCAGTATTGGTGGTGGATGATATTATTTTAATGTGACCACCAATAGAGGAGCTCTAACAGTAGATCTGGATGGCAGTAAATGTAGAATTGGGAAATCCACACTAATATTTATAAACCAATATGTCATATATCAATCCCCAACTCATCAAATGTGAAGTGAAACCAATATGACCATGCCCATTGTTTAGTGAAATTTTCCCTAGCTCATAGAACCTAATCTTTATACCATTCAATACTAATATTTCAGTTACTACACTGAATGGTACTTGAATATTGGGAAAGCAAGTTATCATTAGATTTTTGATACCCTATCATCGTACGTTTTCTTCCACTCAAGGTATAAATATTTTTAGTTTCCCATCCCTTGACTACATATACAGAAACGTTAATATTCCAATATTTAATCTCATCAAGTTGATAAAACTAGATCCTTTGTGTACTCACATCCATATATGGGATATCCACATCATCCAATAGCCCAAATTTATATAGTTGAAGTCTATTTCTCTGTAAATACCCTCACTAGGACTCCATCTACAGGCTAAAAATATTCGTATTAACATAAATGAATCTCTAAGCCTATGGGATTTTAGGATTCCCAGCAATTTATTCCCTCCTGGTAGCAGCAGTAATGATACTGGAAACATAACCCGCCTGATCAGATATTTCCATTTTTATAAGGATTTCCTAAGGACGATTCATGAAACTGGTCGTTATTTCACACATAAAGTTCAGTGTGGAATAACTATGGATCACTTTTGTAAGAGGATATATTATGTGCACAAAAGTTTCATGTAAAGACGAATTTCATGAATGTCGTAGCATAAAATGTAGGATTTAATGAAAATGTTTTTAGTTCCATGAATGGGAGAAAATTTTTCATGAAAAGAATTAATGTGACCAAACAAGTAACTTCATATACTATTTATAGGTATAGGTCCCCTAGGTTGTATGCATGTGAAACCAGTTTGTGCTACTCATGTTAAATGTTATGAAATAGGGCGGAAAACCACTCAAGAGTTTTTTTTCCGTAGAACATGACATTCTGGTTCCCCATTAGCTTCAATTCGGAGGGGAGAGGGGGTTTTAGATGAATTAAAAGAATCTAAACACCTGAGAAGGTGGGTTTTCTAAAATAAATACAACAAGTAGGACTATGGGACCATTTTAAATCTAAGGAAACAAATATAGGAAACTTTAGAATGTATCACTCAAGTCTCTATCCTCATGCACAATTATCTTGATCACAAAAGGAAACATCTAAAAAATGATTCATGGGAACTATAGAAGTGTCCAAATAAATATGATATGGTGGAACACAACTTTAGAATTATGAACTAACACTAAATGATCATGCATAAAATATTTTCCTGATAAAGGAATCCTTGAAACATCTTCCATACACGACTCTACCCCATCAGCCATCATGGGGAGCATGCAACCAATTTTCACAACACAATACATGTTTCATGATCAAAACGAACCATTTTGGAAATAAATAGAACACCAACCCTCTATTTGTAGGTTGAATATCTAGAATTTGAAGTATAAACTCTCACTCTCACAACACCTTCTTCTGTGACATCACACAACTCCATTCCTTTAAAAGAGCCCCAAAGTCAAATAACATACATGACTGACCTTGTATAGTCCAAACAAGTCATTTATTGTGTTAGAGATGTCCCCACACAACATTATCTAAATTATTGGAATATTATTACAATAGAATCTTCCTTTCCATATCCCCATGATTTGCACGGATCCAAAACCTCTGAAAATATATGAATCCAAGGTCCATGCATTGACCTTGTGCTATAGTATATTGTTCATGAAACCCCATTTTCACACACAAATGTAGATCTTCACATTAAAACGTCCAGGTCCATGACTCGATGCCTCCATACACCAAGAACATCTGTGTGCAAGTTGAATTCTCAGGTTCCCTACCTCACTCTAGCTAGGGTTACCCATGCCTTGATTACCTATTTAACTAGCACCATTAGGCCTTGTTCCTAGCCTCTTTAATTCAGGAAAACCCATGATGGTTTTATTTGTTTTACCTCATAAGAATATGCACCCTAATGCCTCTCGATCCTAAGAATAAGCACCCTAATTTCCCCATTTTACACTTCATCATGGAATTATTTTCACCATGCATTATAAAGAGGTTCTTGTGCAGTAGATGTGTAATACCTGAATGTGGAATCATCAAGAGAAATTACCCACCATTTCTGGTATTGCGGCCAAGTGTCTTATACTTTTCACCTATATGAAAATGGTCTCTCGGTTTTTAGGAATAACACACATCTATGTTTTATTATGAAAAACTACATAGCCAAATTCCCTATTCATACAACATATAAATGCAAGACAACATATTTAGCACATAATATAAAACTATATCCTTTGCCTTTACGGGGAACATAGGATGCCCCATGTACGACTGGAATGTGATAACCCCTAAACACCCATCCTGTACAATTAATATAGGATTCCCCATGTATGATCATCATAGGATGAAATCTCCTTCTCCACCATGGGGTGAAAATCCTACATCAGGAAGTACACATGTGTAACCCCCACACCACCCTCCCACACATAAGATAACCCCCCCCCCCCCACACTTGGGATGAACCCCCCACAACTTGTATGAAAACCCCACACTAAGGATAAAACCCCCACATATTAGGGTAGTCCTATATAAAAGTCGAACACTATCCCTCACTATCACTTCATCTATGACACGAGCATCATTACCACATGACATTAATCTGCATGGAAAGGTCATGTCACACGGCCTTAATTAGTGGCATCAAACTACTTGGACATTCATCTATATCTCTCCACTAAAAAGTTATTTAGGACACCTCCATGAGGTTTAATACTAAAAAATCTAGTATACCTCCCTGAGGTTCAATCCTAACCTATAAATATCACCATTATATCCACATATCTTCCTTCATAGAATATAGGAACCCTAAGGTGTGGTCTTCCTCATATACGACACTCTCAAATTACCAACCTATCTTCACGAGGAGTTGGATCTATGAATAAATTGTCTCTAAATGTTGTTAAATCAATGACCAAACCATCGCCATACAGTGTAAATTTTTTGACCAACCTTTCTCCACAATAAGTTCAATCGGTGACCAAATTGTCCCCACAAGGTGTAAAATATGTGAGCATGTACCAATAAGACCCTCAATCAATGACCCCACCCCACACCATATTCATTAGAATAACAACAATATGAAATTAACATCGAATACTTGGGGTAGAAATACCCATAATTATTATTCTCTTGGTGTGAATTACCCATTGATAGGCATGGGATGCCATGGTTTCTATACCAAAGTCACCTTGTATTTGAGATTCAATCAATATTGAAAGAGGAATAATTTATAGGTTATCAACACACACAATGGAAATTGAAGCCTAAATTTTTTCAACATTATCATTAACTCCGATCATAGGTTACTTCTTTATTGAGAGATAAGAAGCATAATTAAACAGCACCCACATTGAGATGGAAATGAGAATAAGTTTCATAAAAATGATTCAGATCTAGGAGGGATACATAGACTTGGAAATGATATCCATGGATTAATCCATAGAAGTAGGAACCAACATCCCATCATACCGTTTCGATAAAGGATCCAACATCTCCAACTGTGTTGGTGGAGGTCACCCACCTTTGGAAAGAAGAAATGTGGGGCAGGAACAGGTTATTTCCACCTCTATGTGATCCCCTATAAAAATCATTGAAAAAAATGTAATTCACCTTACTTCATAACTTTGAACATATAATTATAAATAATAAATCTATTTTACTTGATTCATTTTCTATATCTAGAAAAACTATTTCTAAAATGTAACATGTTAAACATGTAAAATAGTTTGTAGAAAATATATAACATAGGTTCAAACATTGGATTCTAAAGAAATCATAATATTTTAAATTAAAAAATTTACTCTTTTAATAAATTTTTTATTGAATAAATGGTTTAATAAAATTTTACTTCATTCTTGCATTGTAATAAAATTCAAGATATTCATAAAAATGTATTTCCACTTTTTATCCCCAATTTTATTCTTTTTACAATAAATACCAAAATTTAACATAGGATAAATTTTATGTGGTGTTTAAAAAAAAAATTTCATTTTATCAAAATAATTTTAAAACGATGATAAATCTAATGTTTAATGAAAAATCACTATTTATTAAAAAATGATTTTTTTATAAAATGATATATTTTCTAATGATTCAAGTAACTATTACAATGATGATATTAATTCTATAATACTTATATTTACCACTTCTAATTTAATAAAATTACTAAATGCATTCAATATTTATTATTTTTTAAAATTTCAATTGAATTACTAATGTTTTTTTATTTTACAGTGTTCTTCATCAGTGTGATAATCATAGGATTACAAAATGATATAAATTTTCCTATACGTGTTGTTTTATTTATTTCTATTGATTTACATGTTCTAATAGTGGGTATTTTTTTGATATGATTATTCACTAAATATATTTTCTTTAATTACTAAAATAATAAATTGTTTATTTTTTATTATGAAACATGTTACTTAACGTTTTAATTTGAAAAATTCCACACATACTAAATATGATAAATGGAAATTTGAAATTAAATGAAATATAAAGCAAATTAAATATGAAAAATAATTAATAATTTATATTTAATGACTGATGTCATGTGGAAGTTCCTCTAATGGTTATATGTCATAATTTTATGATAAGGAAAACATGCACCATACATGTTAACCATTAATATGAAATGACTTAATTACCAAGATGATGTGAAAATAATACTATTAATACAAAGAAAATAGTTATAAAATAAAACTATATAGATAAAAAAGTTTGATGAATATATTAGAATATATATAAGAATGTATATAACAAGGATGAAAGATAAAATCAGAACAACACATAGGCTAGTGGTTTGTGTTATGCCATTATCACCCTCTGGTCAAGGGTTTGAGCCATATAGCCTTATTGGACATGATGTTCGGTCACTTGACATGTGATATTCTCTTTTGATAAGATTAGTTTGATGAATAAGTTTCTGTTATACATGAAAAATATGTAAATAAATAAATTATGTGATAAATATTTGTATATATATCCTTGTCTTATAAAAATAAAAAAAAATCATTTATAATTTATATTTATATTTTTCAAACAAAATTTATTAAAAGATAATTGGAAAACTAGGTGGTTATAAACACTAAAATGCACTCAAAACAAAGTGAAATATATGACTTGTCCCACTAATAGATATAGTTTATGGGTTCATAATTTTAATGGGATTTGGTTTCATAATATTATTTACTAAGTTTATATAAAACAAGATACCTATCTAAGAAATATGAATTAATATATATTAAACAATGCACCCTAAACATCAATTTGATATATTTTATAGGTTTCATTTCTAGTTTAACATATTATTGTATAGGTTTGATAAGTGTTCTTAATTTGAACCATTATGAGAATATGGATATAAATTTCATAGACATTATTTTCCATAATTATGACTCTATTTTATTAAAAATCAATTATGCATCACACATTTGTGATGATTTACACAAACTCAATAATAAAATATAATTGATTAGAGTAGAAGTGGATTTACATAATGGAAAAATTGTAGGAGGTATTTCAATGGAAGTCGGAATATAATATCAATATCAACCTACAACATTAGTTACTAAATAGGAAAACTATTACAGGTTTTTACCATAAATAAAATATTTATTTCTATGTATGTTTTCAAAAAGAAAGGATTTTATTTAATGATAAATAAAAAATCATATACATGAATGAAATTTTTTAGGGCCTTTGTACTATGGTTAATTGGTTATACATTATTTATATAAATAATCTAATCTATAAGATTCAATATAATAAGTATAATGTAGTAATTTCTATCATAGCCTATCTTTGGAATTATCACCTTCGGTATATAAATTAGAAATAAATTAAAAGGCTCTATTAAGTTGTATTTTTTTAATCATTAGATTATGATTTTTTTATGAAAATGATTCAATTATATTAATAAAAATATGAAATAATGTTTTTATTAGAATGGTTGCAAGGGATAATGTATTATTGGACCTAATAAATGTGGATGTTTGTTAACCAATCAGTATATACGAATGTTGTGGGTATATGTTCTTTGTAACCTTTACTGTAAACTCCCATAGGTATGGTTATGTGTTTCTTATTATACATAAATTTGTAAACTTTTAAATGTTTAAATTTCTCAAAAATAAAGTATTGATTCAACTTAATAAATGTATTAAGATGATATGTTTAGATCGGGGTGGTGGTTACAGAATCCTAGAATTTACTAAACATCTGAGAGATTATGGAATAGTTTTATAACAAAATCCAAAAATACCACCATGGAATGGTGTGTTGTAGTGGCTATTTGACACTATTTTTTTAATTGTTTTATTATAATTTCAATCCACCAGTTTCATATTTAGATCATTTTTATGTCTCGTTGTATTGGTCAAATAATTTTTTAAACCCTATATTTTTTAAATGATTTAAAAAATGTTGAAGCTATTATCTAATAATTAGTATTAATAAATTTTTTTCCTTTTATGTTTTTATGTCTTTAAAGGATTGAAATAGTGATCTACCATGTAATATTGTTTTCATACAAGCTATTTTAGATAGAATAATAAGAAAACAACATAATCTATTCCACAATGCTTAGAATTTTTAAAGTATATTATCCTTGTGTAAAATAAACTGAAAAAAATGAGTTTTTGAAGGTTTATTATATCATAGTTTATGGTTAAACATCTCATGGTGGAAGCCAATATCAGTTTTTAGTATTTTTAATCAAAAAACCCAACTCGAGATCACTAAACCATATTGTAAGAGGCCACGTTTCATAGTAAAATGACATGAGTTAAAAGTCAGTAGTAGATGGAATAAATAATTTTTATTAACAAATCATGATTTCAAAGTCATCAAGGAAAATTGGTAGAAATTTTAAACAATTCAGTAGTGGAAAAAATTAAAAACTATGTAAGTAAATATGAGAAATAGGAATCCCAACCTTTTTACTTTTATAACACATGGTAAAAGAAATCAACTTTATCAAACGGTGGTCAAAACAACTTGTTGATGAACACCAAATAATTGGAAATTCCAATGGTAAGTTTATTTTTTTATAAATATGGGAACAAAAATTTGTTAACAGTGTTGTGGTTGTCATGGTAGTGTCACATTAGGCTAGAGGTGATGTTATATTTTTAGTTAGTTTTGATATTTCATGAAATGTTTTTATTTATGATTCAATAAATTGGTTTTATAAAATATATAATTACATATAAATTATATAGACTCTATTAAAAGTTTTTTATATTTCATTAATAAAGGATTAGATGGGTTATCATCATAAATGATCATATTTTATTATGATAATTTAAACACCGCATTAAGAAAAATGTATTACCTTGGAGTTATGAAAAATACAATTACAATACGAATATATTGTTAAGGTTGTTTCCAAGAACATATTTTTTTGTACTTCATTATTCAAATTAAAATATATTGGAATTTCATAGGATTTTATTCCACATGACATCCAGGAATATTAATTATTTTTATTTATTTAATAATTTAAATATTATTATTATGGTGTATTACTCATTTTTTATGGATTACCAAGACATTTAAATCAAATAACATGTGGTTTAATAAAAATATTATTGATGGAGAATCATAGAAATTGATTTTATCTGTTGGTGTATTTTTTATTTTAATAGGTTGAATCTAGTGGTAGTAACAATGCGTAAATGAGGAATATATGATTTGAGATACTAGTTTGATATATTAAATAATTGCATTATTCAACTTCAACAAGGGAAACCTTTTATTATGGTGATCCGTATTGTTTTGATATATTGAAGTATTTTCAACAAGAAATCATTATTTTTTACTTAAGAAGAATCATTATTTTTTCTAGTCATGTTAGTTTTTGAGTCAATAATTTTCCTTATGAATTTTTCATTCCTTTATTTTTTGAAAATTAAAAACACATTTTCTTAATGAAAATTCTCTTTCTCTAAGAATTATTTTCTAGTGTAAAATTTACTTTTTATACAAATGTTTTTGACTTTACCTATTTTTTTCATTGTAAAATCTTGGGTTTTCTTAAACCAAGACTAACCATATTTTTTTTAAGTCAAAAAATAAGATCCTTATCTTACCTAAAATCTTAGAGTTCTTTAGAATATCGATTTCATAGAATTTTGAATCTGATTTATCTAGAAATCAGACTCTAATTTATATTGAAATCAGTATCTAATTTCTTATTAAATCAGACTCTGATTTCTTCTAAAATCAGACTCTCATTTATCCTGAAATCATACTCCCATTTATCCTGAAATCAGACTTTGATTTCTCGTGAAATCATACTCCAATTTATTTTGAAATCAGATTCCAAATTATTCAGAAATCAAATTTTTAATTCTTCGTAAATTAGATTCTGAATTCGTAATAAATCAAATTATGAATTCTTTAAAAGTAAGATTCTGAATTACTCATATTTTTTACTCATATTATATATTATTTCATAATCTTATTATTCAAATTTTTAGACTCTGATTCTCACTTTCTTAAGAATCCAATTAAATTTTTTTCTTACTGTTAACTCATTTCTTTAAAGTAACATTTCATTTTATCGGATCCTAAACATGTTAATGTTTAAAAAACATTTTTATGTTTCTTACACATAAAAATATTTCCCAAGTTTTCTTAATGAAAATATGTCATACAATCTAGTTCTAACTAATCGTTGGCTGAGTGACACATGTACAGGTCCCTCCGAGATTTAAAGAAAAATATGACAGTTGGAGGAGGGAGATGACCTTTGTAACCTTTTCCTATAAATACCCATCCATTTGAAGAGATTGATATGGGTTGACACACATTGACAAATCTAGAGATTACATGATGTGAAGTGATTTATAGAGATATAGAGACTCATTATTTATATGAATGTTGTGAATAACTAGGTCAAGCTGTGAACAACTTGTTCAACCTACCTAGTATGATTTTAATTAGCTGATCAATCGGGGGATTCCTGGGATTGGAAGATATAGGTGTTGACTACCTTAAAGTTTGAGGTCTGTTAAGGATAGCACAATACACTCCGATACTCTTATTGAGGTCTCGTCCTTGTGTGGGTAAGGCATAATTTCTTGAAAGTATAAACAAAATGAAATTATTCCATGGTTGTTGGATACCCTTCTCTTTGGGATAAAATATTTCTTATACTTGTCCTATTTTATTTCAAGTTTTATTTTCACTGCATTTTGTTAAAGAAATAAATTATAACTTTATTCTAATTGTATACTCTGATATAAGATATTATATTCATTAAGGTAGAGTCTTTCTCTAAGTAAACCTATTTTAAGTATATTTTTTGGATCTATATTATCAGATCCCTAGCAAGTCAGTTTTTTAGTTAAGAACTATAGAGGGTTTGAGAAGCCATCTTGTTTAACATTGTTAAACATAGATTTTCTTAAGGATAGAAACAAAATATTTTAAACATATAATTCACCCCCTATTTTAATTAAGAATATATATCTATATTTTGATCCTACAATTGTTATTAGAGGAGTTCATTGAAATAATTATACATTCATTCATGTTTTCTTACTCAACTTTTACTTTCCTAACTATATGATTTTATTTTATTAAGAAATTTTGTCTTAAATATTTTTCTTTATAAACTTTTACTACAATTTTTTTTTATGGAAATGACATTTTTTATTTTATTATAGAATGGAAGGAATGAATTCCGGTTCGATAGACAATATAAATCCTACCAAACCTCTAATATTTTATGGAAATGATTATGAGTATGGGAGAGATATTTTGAATACTTTTTTTATTAACACTGGAGTGGATAACCTTTTCATGTTCACTGGTTAATAAAATATTCCTGATAAGGAAATCAAAACCTTTACAAATTAAGAAAAACAAGAATATTAAATAAACTAAAAGGTACGCAATAATCTTTTATGTTCCATGACCCTGAATATCTATAGTCAAATATCCTCTTGTGAATATTCTAATAGTATATGGAAGAAACTTGAAATTACACACTTTTAAATTCAAAATTTATAAAAGCAAGAAGATTTATGCTTATATATTAATATCCTGGATTTTTATCTCCTTAGGGAGAACCTATCTACAAAGTTAAACAAAGATTTATGACTATTATCAATATTCTTTAGTCTATGGTAGAAAAATTATTTGATGATGAAATGATTGTGGACAAGATAACTGATATTATGCCCAATGAGTGAGAATATAAAAAGGATATCTTTTAATGAAAATAGTAAAGTTTCTAACATCACTCTTGATGAGTTATTTGAAGCTCTTTTTTAGCATGAAACAATAATGAAGAGATATTCCAACATCAATAAGAATAAGAATGGTAATGGAAGTGTTGCTTTCACTACTACATAAAAATTCAAGACTCTTGAAATAGTAACTAGATCTAAATCTAAGAAAGATACATGTATATATGAATCAGGTGATAGTAATTATTCTAAGAATGAAATTTCCAATATTTCTTGAAGGATGGACAAGATTATGGGAAAGAAAGATTTTTAGTACACGTATAAGAATAAAGATAGAAAAGAAAAGAAAGATTCATAAGTAACCTGTTATGAATAAAATAAGGATGAAAATATTAGACCTGATTGTCCTATGCTCAAGAGAAACAAATAAATGATAGGAATTCAGAAAGAAATAAGAATAAGTACTACAAGTCTAAGGCTACGAAAGTCCTAAAAGCTAATGAAACTTGGAGTGCTAGTGGTCATTATTCTTCTGATCAATCTTCTGGACAGAAGAATATTGGTCTTATAGCCAGAATACCTATTAAAAATCAATGTCTAATGGCTAAGGTTAATATTATTGGGTCATTAATAAGTATTTCTTTAAATGATAATTTTCTTAAGGAATAATATTATGAATCTTCAGATGAATAATATTCATTAGAAGAATATAATACTTTACCTACATTTGAAGAAGTATCTAGATTTTCTAAATTACTTGAAAATGAGAACTGTAAGATAAAAAAAGTTAAAGAAATAAAATTCATGATTTTTTAACAAAAAGAAGTATCATGTCTTTTTAAAGATCTTGATTAGAAAACTCTTGATTTTGATCATATTTCTAAAAACCATAAGGATGTTAATTCTGAGAAGCATAATCTTTCTAATGATCATGAAAATATTATTTCTAAGAAAAATGTTTTAGAGAATAACTTAAACTCTAAGACTATTGACTATAAAGATAATAATTTAGTCAACAGACTAAAATTTTAAATATTTTCATTAAAGAAAAATTTATCAAATTTCACTTCTAGATGAATAAATTTGATAAAATGTATTCATAACTTTTCTCTCTTAGGAATAGTTATGGATTTGGTTATACTCATTCAAACCCAGTTTTTAGACATAACTAGTTTGTTCCCCCGAGTGATCCTTTTTTCACTAACTTTCAATGTGGTGGAAATTGGTTGAAATTTTTTTCTTTAAATAAAACCCAAACATTAGGTTTTCATAAATCTTATTTTACTAATAAAATGTGGATACCTACGATTTTAATTTCTACAAATTCCATATCCAAGACAGTTTGGATTCTGAAAATCTAAATATTTTATTTTTTGGTAAATAAAGGTAGTTCCAAAAATAATACATGGTACATGGAAAGTGGACGTTCCCAGTACATGATTGGTAACAAAAAATTATTTGAAAAGATTATCAAGATAAAAGGAGGAAAAGAAACTTTCAGAGATAATTCTTAAGGAGAAATTGTTTGTATAGGTAATGTTTTTCTTCTTGGAAAATCTATAATTTCAAATTTTTTATTTGTTAAAGGTATAAAACACAACCATATAAGCAGAATACAGTTATGTGATGAAGGTTACCTTGTGAATTTAAGTAATGATAAATGATTAGTACACAATTCCAAGGAACAATGTATACTCTATACACATATGCATGAGAATGTTTATACACTAAACTTAGAAGACCTAAGTAGCCAAGACATATCTTCACTTACTACAATTAAAGATCAATATTGGTTATGGAATAGAAGAATAGGACATTGTAACCTTAGAAAACTATGAAAAATTTCGAAGAAAATACTTGTTAAGGATCTACCGGATCTTAGATTTGATTCTTAAAAATTACAGGATCCGTGTTAATATGGAAAGAAACATAATTCAAGCTTTAAATCAATCAGTGAAGTCTCAACTTTTGATGCATTACAGCTAGTGCATAAGGATCTTTTCATTTCAACACAAACTGGAAGTATTGGAGGAAAATACTATATATTTTTTTTAATTGATGATTACACTAGATTTACTTGGGTCTATTTTATTGTAATGAAATCTAAAGAATTTTCTTATTTTAAATCTTTTTAAACCAAATTTAAAAATGAGAAAAACATTCCATTGATAACTATTCATAGTGATCAGGGGGGAGAATTTGAAAATTTAGATTTTGAAACTTTTTAATAGTAGGAAAGGCATTACTCATAACTTCTCATCTCCAATAACACCTCAAAAAATGGTGTGGTTGAAAGAAGAAATAAAATTCTTCAAGTGATAACCAGAACCATGTTAAGTGAATATTATATTGCAAAAAAAAAATTGTTTTGAAGCTATTAGTACTACATTCTATACTACAAATTGAGTTCTAATCAGACCTTTTATTAATAAAATACCTTATGAATAATGGACTAGTATAATATCTAATGTTTCTTACTTTAAAGTATTTCGATGCAAAGTATTCATCTTGAATACTAAAGATAACTTACATAAATTCACACCCAAATCCGTTGAAGAAATTTACTTAGGCTATTCCATTACCTCTAGGGCATAGAGAGTTTTTAACAAAAATTCATTACTGTTGAAGGAACCGTACGTGTTAAATTTTATAAAACTAATACTTTTTATTTTTAAACAACCCCAACCTGTATCCTTGGATTTATTTTCAAAAACTGATTATCAAACATTCATAAAATATTCTCTCAATAAGTAAAATATTCAAGAAACGTTTTCTGGAGTATTTACCCTAAAAGATTTTCTCACTTATATTGATGAAGAAGTTTTACAAAACCCAAATTAGTTTTTTATTAGGAATCATCTTAGTGATAGTATCATTGGATATGTAAATCAACCTGTAAGGACTAGAAGTTCTTTATGAAATGAAGTATAAGATCTATAATTTCTTTCCCAATTAGAACCTAAAAGCACTGATGAAGATTTAGGTGATGATGATTGGATTAAAGCTATGCAAGATGAACTAAATGAATTCGAAAGGAATAAAGTTTGGACCATGATTGAAAGAACTAAGGAAACATTTGTTATTTGTGTAAAGTGGGGCTTTAGAAATAAATGTGATTAAAATGGAATCATTGTAAGAAATAAATCAAGATTAGTTTCTAAATGTTATAATCAATAAGAATGAATACACTATGAAGAAACCTATTTTCCAGTAGATAGACTTGAATATATTCTAATTCTCTTAGCCTTTACAACATTCTTTAATTTTAAAATTTTTTAAATAAACATGATGTGTGCTTTCCTTAATGGATATTTTTAGTAGGAAGTTTATATTGAACAATCTCTTGGTCTTTAAGACAAAAAACATCCTGAATGTGTTTTTAAACTTACCAAAGATTTTTATGGACATAAACAATCCCTCAGATCCTAGTATGACAGACTTATTGGATTTTTGTTACAAAAAAATTATGTTAAGGGAACTATTGATCCAAAACATTTTATAAAGAAAGATAAGAAATAAAATTTGACTGTCCAAATTTATGTTAATGAAATTTTATTCAGATCAACTCAGCAATCCTTAATTGATTCTTTTGTGAATCTTATGAAATTTGAGATAGAAATGTGTATAATGGGTGAGTTAACATTTTTCCTTAGTTTCCATATTTCTCAAAATCCATAAGGAACTTGTATATCTCAACATAATTATATTAAATATCTTCTTATGAAGTATGGATATGACAACACCGAAAGTATAAGTACTCCAATTGGTACCTCAAACACTCTTGATTTTCATGAAGCTGTGAAACCAGTAGATCAAACATCTTTTAGAGGTATGATAGGAATTTTATTATACATAATATCCTGTAGTTCAGGCTTAATGTTTTCAATATGATTATGTGAGAAATATCAATCTAATCTAAAGGAATCTCATTTAAAATAAGTAATGAATCTTTTTCTATTTAAAGGGAACCTTGGATATAAGACTTTTCTATTCTTCTAAAAATGATTTTCATTAAAAAACCTTTTTGATGATGACTTTGGTGGATATAAAATGGATAGAGAAATTTCATAAATAACTTGTCATTTCTTAGTAGATTCTTTGGTTTCTTGTTCATGAAAGAAACAACACTCAGTAGTTCTTTCCACTTCTGAAGCTGGATATGTAGTAGTAGGAAGTTGATGTGCTCATGTGTTGTGGATACAACACACACTCACAGACTATGTCATGAGTTTTACCAAAACACAGATAATTTGTGATAACACTAGTGTCATTTCCCTAATCAAAAACCATTCACATCACTCCCATGAAAATAAAATGGATATTATGCATCACTTTCTTAAGGATCACACACTAAACGGAGATATAATTTTAAAATTTATCAAAATTCAAGACCAACTTGCTAACATTTTTATAAAATATTTACCCTTTGATATATTTGAATACATTTAAGAAAATTTAGGAATGATAACCATAAGGTAATCTTCTATATTAACTTTTTTTTAAAACTAATATCCTTACATTAAGATACTTCTTTTCATTGGGGTAGTATATATGTTTACTCTTTTTTATTTCCTTAATAATTTTTCAAAATGAAATTTTTTCTTTCTTAATAAATTTTTTCAGAACCTGAATTTTTAACATTTCAAAACCCAAAATTTTAACATTTCAAAACATAAAATGTTAACATTTTAGAATCAGTTTTTTTGTCAGAATCTGAAATTTCTATCTTTCAGAATGTAAAATTTTAAATTAAGAAGAACCTTGTCAATATTGATAATTCATTTTTGAGAAATCTGGAATGAATGTTTTGTTATCTATATCTTCTTAATTGCATTTTTTCTTGTTGGTATTTTCTATCTCGTTTAAGAAAACCTCATCAGATTCACTTTCCTTAAAACTAGTTTTTCCTTAAAACTTCAAAAGATCAGAACATTCAAAATCCTTCTCAGGCATTGATATTAACCATTAGATCAAATCAATATAATCTAAACCATTGTATTGATTTTTGGATATGAGTCGTCATTGCAAGGCCTATATAAAGGACCCTCATATTCGGGTCCCACATCGATTGTCTCGATATTTTTATATCGAAACTATATCGCCCTTCAAATTAGCCATTCAGTTTCTTCTGTTTCCTCAAACTCTGAATTTATCTTGAAGTATCATCTCAAAAATCTGATGGTATCTAACAAAGAACTCAAGGATTAGTTAATTTACCATGAAAACTTGGTTGGATCAAATTTCATTCTCAAGTTTGATTCTTTAATTTCAAAAATAATTAGGAAGAATGAATAGGATAGCATTTTCCTTACCATACCAAAGAATTAGGATCCGATTTATCTTAATCTCCTTATATAATTCTATGATACTATTATTTTTTATGTAAAATGAGGAAGAGAAATGTTTTCGTTCAAGGGTTATGGAAAAACTTATTCTTTATCTTTCAAAAAAGGAAAATAGTATTTTGGATATTCCTTATAAAGGAGAGGATCTCATTTGTTCTCACAAATTGCTTGAAGAGGAAGTTACTTTTGAGAAGGTTAAGGAAATTTAATTCCTTGAAGTTAAAGGATTTATGTCCCTGAAGATCAATCATCTTTCAACCAACTATTTATTTCTAGCTTTAAGGATGAAAGGATTTTTCATTCTGAGAAAGGGAGACGATGATTCTCTTAAGAAATGTGATATCTTTATGATGGATTTATCGGTGAATCTACGGAAGATAAATATCATCAAGTACAATATCTTGACCATCAGGAATATCATGAATGGCATCCTTAAGTCTCAAATTATCAATCATCCAACAATCTTGTTAAAGATCATTGTCCTTAACCAAGAATCTTTCAAAATTCCATAATGCTCAAAACATAATTTTTTCAAGATAATGTTGTTGAGTGATGATACTCTAAGAAGAATGAAGATAAGTTTCAGTACTAAGACATGAGAGTTTTTTTATCTTCTTAGTAGTGATGTTCAAGATGCTAGAAATAAATGATAAGTATGAGAAACTTACAAGAAAACCCCAAAGAAAAGAAAAGAGAACGAAATGGAACCAAAAGAGAAAGCACCAACTCCAGAATCAATATCTTCTTCACCTAATCCAAAGAAAAAAAATATTTTTTATAATGAAGTGGTATCCTAATGGAGAGAGAATAAGAAGAAAAAGAAATAATGAGATGTAGTTTTTTGGGTCAGACCCTGCTAAGGCTAAGTCCTTGAAGATTAAATAAGATAAAGAGATTGAGAAGCAATACAAATATAAGAAGTTAAAGAAGAAGATATTAGAAGAAACAAATGATCAAGGTTTACTTAGAGATACAAAGAAATAATCTAAACTAGTTTAGGTACCAGAATCATTCTTAGAAGAGTCTGTTCCAATAGAAACTCTGAGAAAGAAAGTTTCAATTCCGAAACCTATTATTGATGAATAATTAGTTCAAGAAGAATAATAATAAGAGGAATATTATAGTGATTGTGTAATTATAATGGTGGAATGTAAAGACCCATAAAATTCAAGGAAATTTTTTTCTTAATTTTCTTTGGGATTTTACATGAAAGCAATTTCTGACAGCACTTGATTCCGAGGCCCGGTGTGCTCAGAATTTCTATCTGAAGATTAGCTCGGGTACGTTCAGTGATCGAACGAGCAGAAATTTCTAACTTTTGAACCGGTGCTCGGAATCGAATTCTGAGGGCACCGATGGAACCGCAGTGCCGGTAATTGCTTAGAAACACCTTTTTCGGAGTTGTGTTTTCATGAGAGAGGTTGATAAAAATTGTGGAAGTTAAAATAAAAATTTAACTACAATTTTTATTTTTCTAAGCGGATTTAATCTTTGGGTGGAAGTTGGGTAACTACCCAACTTCCCATGGAAGGTTATGAGGGTGGTGGGGCCCACAAGAACCCCACCCCTTCACATTCCTTAACTCCCTCAACTCACAATTTAATATGATAACTTAAGTATTAATAACCTATGTTATTAATGAAGAGTGAGTTTAATGTGTGTGTTTAAAATTCAAACTAATGTCTAGTTAATAAATTAAGTGTGGGCTTAATTTATTTTTGGGTTAGATTTTTGTGGTGGTGTCTTTGGTAGAAAAGGTCTAATGACTTGAGGAACTTCTTCGTCTTCGACGAAGAACGCGAAGAACACATCGGTCTCCCACGAAGAACGCCGAGTTCTCGGAAACCGATTACGCAACGCCGTGTACCGCGACGCCGTCAACGTCTTCTTTCATGACGTCTCTTCCCACGACGAATCCTCATTTGACGAACCTCCGTTCAAGCTCGCACGAGGTAGGGGTTTATGCGATTTATTTTCGTGATTTACTCCCGTTCATTGTCCACGTATAATTGGACCGCATGCTATGAATTAACAGGAGGAGGCCAGACCGCACAAACACGGTCGACCCCCCTCCATTTTATTTTCTCGTTTTGGCAGTACGACGGGAAGTGACGCGGTGCTGTCGCACCGCGTAGGAACGAACGGCAAGAATGTGCGATGCCGACACGCCGCGTTTTTAAAAATATGAACAAAGTCGCGGCGCCATCGCGCCGCGCCGGAGAACCGCAAAAGCACTGTGGCCGGAGCGGGGCCGCGGTGGAGGGGTGCGGCGCCGTCGCGCCTCACCGGACGAATTAGGGTCACGGACGGTATGAGACCGCGACGAAGCGTGGGAACCGCTGGCCGGAAACGGGCCGCCGGCGTCAGAGCAGGGAGGGGACCGACCGTTTCCGGTCCCGTGGCAGCAGAAACCGGCCGGCCGGTGCGGGCCGGCCAGACAGGAGAGAAGCCGGGGGTTCAAACCCCCTGGCCGGCCAGCTAACGGCCCCCATTAAGGGGGGCCGCGGTTACAAAACATGGGGGGGCAGCGACCCCCCCTGCAAACCGAACGGCTCGGCCGTTCGGGCGAGCCACTAGGCGCCGCGCGCCGGGCCGCGCCCAGGCCGGGTCGTGCCGTGCTAGCCAGGCCGGGCCATGCCCAGCCGGGCCAACCTGGACCCGGGTCGGGTCGACCCTATTCGGGCCGACCCCAGGGGTCTCGGGCCGGATCGATCTAGGCCTGAAACCCCCGTTTTCAGACCGTTTTCGGTCTTTTGCCCATATCTCATGCTACGGACCTCCGATCGACGCGTCGTCAGCGGAGATGCGATCCTTGGTTTGAGAAGGTCGTTTCTCTATATTTAACTCAAGGTTTCGGAGAACATTGGTTCTGGCTGGGTTGGTTCGTACACGAAACCAGTCAGGGCCTCGGAGTGGAAATGCTCATAACTTGATTTCCGGACGTCTGATTGACGTGCCGTCAACTTTGTTGGATTCCTCTTAGTGAGACGGATCATTTGGCTTACTCCACCCGAGGTTTGGATGTAGATGGTGTACGGTCGGGTTGGGTTTGCCTTAAAAACCAACCAGGCCCCTGGGACGAAAATGCCAATAACTCTCAGACCGGGCGTCCGATTGACGTGCCATCTACGACGTTGAGTCTCTGTTGTCGATACAGAACTTTTGGATACATCAAATCTGGACTACTTGTCAGTTGATGTATCATCCTCTCGGCTCGTGGAGCAGACTCTCCCAAACGAGGTTGTTGTGTGCGGGAATCCTAGAGCTGGCTGCGTTGCGACTGCGACGATGATGACTATGTAGAGATCCTCAGTAGATTCGATAGCGACGACTACAACACTCAGCGATCCTTTTTGGATCAGTGCTACTGATCCTGTGTGGGTCCGATCGTGTCTGGGTCAGTGCTCAGCAGTTCTGTGTGATCCAGTGCCTACAGATCCAGTGTGGGTCCGATCCTGTATGGGTCTTTGCGGGGGTTAGTTACCTATCGATCCTTTGTGGGTCAGATCCTTTGTGGGTCATTGCAGGGGTTAGTACCTATCGATCTTTTGTGGGTCTGATGGCTTAGATGAATCAGTGGAAATATCTAATCATCTCTATCATCATATGAAGAAGTATACCTGTGTGAGGTAAATCAGGTTTTTCTTTCCTTTGTGTATTGTGTTGTGCTATCCTGTGTGGATTACATTTTGCTTTCTTTTGTAGATTGTGTTGTGCTATCCTGTATGGATTACATTTTGCTTTCCTTTGTGGATTGTGTTGAGCTATCCTGTGTGGATTACGTGTTTCATTCCTATGTGGACTGGGTTGTACTTGGGCTCGGATGATGGAGCCGAATGAGAATTGAAGACTTAGGTATATGAATGGGCATATACCTAATCAGAGTCGGATTTTACTTCGTGATTGTATCTTTCCTTTGTGGATTCTAGGAGACCTTAGGGGGTCTCGGGGTCCCTACTAAGTAGCTTATACTCACCCCTGCATGGGCTATGCACGCACTACATTGTGTTGGTTGCAGACGACGGACAGCGCTGATTGTGGTTGAGGCTTGCGGAGCAGGACGGCACCTGGAGGTGGACCACTGGGCGGGATGTACTCGGAGCGGTCGGATGGACCCAAGGAGCAGTGGAGGCTATCTGTACTCACCCTTCAGGTGGGATTTCCAATGGACAGCTCAATGTTGTGGCTTTACTTTTCAGTTGTTGTTTCCCCTCCAATTGTACTTTACTTTAAGTTTGGGTTTGTATACTGGCCCACTTACTTTTCTGCACTTACTGTTGTACTCAGTTTTTACTTATTGTTTACTTCTACTGCTTGCTTGCTCTGTGGTGTTTGTTTACTTAAAAAAGGCAATGCCTTCCCTTTTTACCGGGATTTACGCCTTGGTGCTAGTCGCCAGCCCCTGGCCTATGGAAGGCGGGCTTGGGGTAGTCACGGCACGGGCCCTGAGGACGGGTCGTGAAAAATTGGTATCAGAGGAGTTCGGTTCTACCACAGAACTTGGGACTCTGATCTTTTTCTATGTGAAGAAATAGTGTTAAGCATATTGGGTGTGGTTATCAGTCCAGGGAGTCCAGTGTTGGTGCGGCGGCCGACGTATCCGTACACCAGGACCCTGACTTCTGATTTCTAACTTAATGCATGAAAACAATGATTGCATGTGTGATTCAAGTTTTCTTTGTGATTACTTTGTGTCAGCTCACCAGGTATACTGTTCTGACCGTGGCGCACCTGTTTCCTTTTCAGGATGGCCCCACGACAGTAGCCATCTAGGTTTCTGAGAGTTGTGAATGACGACAGCCCACTGAACAACGAGGCCTCGGTGCAGGGCCCTTTGACAGCTGAGGCACCGGCGGTACCTCTACCCGCCGAGCCACCGATTCTTCCAGCCCTATCTGCTGACGATGCACGTCGCCTTAGTGCACTTCATGAGTTCCAGCGCCATCGACCGCCCAGGTTCTGTGGGGAGACGGACCCCCAGGCATCCGAGGATTGGCTGGAGGCAGTGGTGAGAGTTTTCAGGTTAGTGAGGACACCAACAGACCTCATGGTGATCCTCGCAGCAAGCCTAATGCACGCAGCAGTAGGCAGATGGTGGAGCTTGATGCTCCAGGTGCACGATGAGGCATCTCTCATCTGGATGGACTTTGAGAGCCTCTTCCGCTCGGAGTTCGTCCCAGCCACCCTCTGTGCGGTGCGTATCCAGGAGCTTCTTCAGTTGCGGGAGGGAAGCTTGACAGTCTCCCAGTACTCGGCGAGATTTACCGATCACTCGCACTACTCGACAGACATGGTACGAGACCCATTCTTCCGGGCCCGGACCTTTGAGTAGGGATTGAGACACGTGATCAGGGCATTGCTGATCTCCCTCAGCATTCCGACCCAGACAGGAGTACTGGAGCGAGCCCTTTTGATTGAGAGCTTTCTTGCTAAGTCTACACCATCACCGAGACCCACTGCAGGGTGGCATGTAGTAGAGTCTTCTACAGCAGGAAGTCGACGGATGACTCATGGGTCCAGGCAGACCAGACCCTCTAGAAAACGACCTCAGGACACTGGATCAGTAGTGCAGGGCACACAGCGCAGAGCCGGTCTTTCGAGAGGCAGGCAGTGCTACTCATGCGGCGGGCAGGGCCACATGGCTCGTGACTGCCCGACCCACCGTGCCGAGGAGCAGCAGACGGTTGAGGGACCACCTAGGCAGAGGCAGAGGGTCGACCGTGGCGGTCCGTAGGGATCAGGCGGATGAGGCAGAGGAGCTGGACGAGCAGCAGGTGGTGGGCGACGCTTTGAGGCTCTACCACCACCACCACCAGGAGGTCCACCCCGACCACAGAGAGCTGGAGAGAAGAGACAAGCACACATACAGGTAGCGGAGGCCTATGACCATAGCGCACCCGAGATGATTCGAGTTACTATTTGTGCCTATTCCACCCTTGCTGTAGTACTTATAAACATAGTAGCAAGTCATTCTTTCATAGCCGCTGCCCTTGTTCGGAGCTCGGAGATTCTGACAGAGCCGTTGGCTCGATCCTTACGACTAGAGACTCCTATGAGAGAAGACTCGACGATTACGCACTGGTGTCGGCAGTGTGAGCTTACTCTAGGAGGTGAGAGCTTCGGCTGGGATCTTCTTGTAGCGGCGTCGAGGCCTTACGACATCATCTTGGGCATGGATTGGTTTTCTAGAGTCCCTGCACAGATTGACTGTATTGGGTGCAAGGTGCGATGTGTACGCACCGACGGGAGCAGGTTCACCTTCACCGGTTGCAGCACAGGATGGACTCTCGCGGAGGATAAGACATCCCATCACTCATCAGTTGTCTATTCTCATCCTAGGAGCAGTTTACATGCAGAGTCCTGGTTTTCCTGCAGTGGTGGATCAGTATGCGGACATCTTTCCCAACGACGTTCTAGGACTTCCTCCTCACAGAGAGGTAGACTTTTATATTGGCTTGTACCCAGGGATAGCCTCGATATCTACTCCAGCATATCAGATGGCCCCCACCGAGCTTCGAGAGCTACGGGTACAGTTGGAGGACTTGCAGGGCAAGGGGTTCATCTGACCCAGTGTTTCACCATGGGCTTCCCCGATTTTGTTCGCCAAGAAGGAGGACGGGAGCTTGAAACTTTGGTCGACTATCATCGCCTGAACCATGTGACAGTGAGGAACAAGTATCCACTACCGAGGATTGATGACCTCTTCGATCAGCTCAAGGGAGCACGGTGGTTCTCAAAGATAGACCTCAGGTTAGGCTATCATCAACTCAGAGTTCAGGACGAGGACGTGCAGAAGACGGCCTTCAGGTGTCGGTATGGCCACTATGAGTTCTTGGTTATTCCATTCGGCGTAACCAACGCTCCAACAGTGTTCATGGACCTCTTGAACATGATCTTTCAGACATACCTCGATCGATTTTTCATGGTCTTCATCAACAACATTTTGATTTACTCGACCACTAAGGAGGAGCACGCCTACCACTTACGGGTTGTACTAGACACACTCTGAGAGCACCATCTTTATGGTAAGCTCTCGAAGTGCCAGTTCTGGATACGTGAGGTCCACTTCTTGGGACACGTAATCTCTGAGGTGGGATTTGTAGTGGATCCTGCGAAGATCGAGGCAGTGCTAGCTTGGGAGCCACCGAGGAGCGTGACGGAGGTGTGGAGTTTCTTGGGACTAGCTGGATACTACCGGAGATTTGTGCCAGACTTCTCCAGAGTTGAGAAACCACTCTCAACATTGATGAAGAAGGGTAAACCCTTTGTGTGGTCAGGAAGATGTCAGCAGAGCTTCCAAGAGCTAAGACAGAGATTGACCAGCACACCTATCTTGAGGTTTCCTGAGGAGGGAGTAGGGTACGTAGACTACTGCGATGCATCAGGGACCGGACTCAGATGTGTCCTGATGCAGGAGCAGTCCGTGATCGCCTATGGATCACGTCAGTTGAGGCCTCATGAGCAGAAATATACTACCCACGACCTGTAGTTATCAGCAGTGGTCTTCGCTCTGAAGACATGGCGACACTACTTGATGGGTGAGCACTTTACAGTCTTTTATGACCATCAAAGTCTCAGGTACATCTTCTCTCAGAAGGACCTGAACCTGAGACAGCGGCGATGGCTCGATTTCCTCTAGCACTATGACTTTGAGATAGTCTATACTCCTGGGAAGGGAAACGTGGTAGCTGATGCTCTCAGCAGAAGGACGGGCATTCATCTACTTGAGGAGGAGACATAAAAGCTAGCCTCTTTGCAGATATCCTTCGTGGATAGAGATGGAGCAGCCATCCTTCAGTCTCTCACAGTCACCCCTCCACTACTACAGCGGGTTAGATAGGCACTGCGTGGGGATGCTGACTGTGAGACGTGGCGTGCACAGATATCCTCAAGACAGGCACCTGATGGTTTCTCCATTGGAGTAGAGCACGACGTCCTTTTCAGAGAACGTACCTTGGTACCAGTTGCTTTACAGGAGGAGGTGATGAGAGAGTTTCACACATCTCCCTTGGCGGTACATCCCGGAGTGGCGAAGATGTACCAGGATCTCAGACGAGAGCACTGGTGGCCGGGCATGAAGAAGGTTGTGGCGGAGTTCGTTTCTCGATGCCTCACTTGCCAGAAGGTGAAGGCAGAACACCAGGTACCAGCAGGCTTGGTACAACCCTTGGAGGTCCCGGAGTGGAAGTGGGACGACATATCTATGGACTTCGTGACTGGACTTCCACACACTTCCAGAGGTCACGACTCCATTTGGGTGATTGTCGACCAACTCACCAAGTCGGCACACTTCTTACCCATCAGAGAGCAGGGATCAGTGGAGAGCTTGGAACAAATTTACGTTCAGGAGATTGTGCGGCTTCATGGTTTTCCATCATCTATCATCTCCGATCGAGATACTCTCTTTACTTACCGGCATTGGAAGGGGTTGCAGGAGGCGTTCGGGATGCAGCTACGTCTGAGCACTGCCTTTCACCGTCAGACGGATGGTCAAACCGAGAGGACCATTCAGACTCTCGAGGAAATGCTCCGCGCATGTGTCCTCGACTTTGGTCGGAGCGGGGAGGACCAAATACCCTTGGTGAAGTTCGTGTACAACAACAGTCACCACTCTACCATCAGGATGGAACCATACGATGCGTTGTACGGCCAACCTTGCAGATCTCCTTTGTGCTAGACAGACCCTGGGGAGTCAGCACTTGTGGGACTGGAGTTGGTCCAGGCCATGACAGAGAAGGTCCAGGTCATCCAGGAGCGGATGAGGATAGCTCAGAGCCGGCAGAATTCCTATGCTGACAGGCGGCGGAGGCCACTAGAGTTCGAGGATGGTGACCACGTCTTCTTGCGTATTTCACCTCAACGTGGAATACAAAGATTTGGCCGAGGCGGCAAGTTGTCTCCACGCTTCATCAGATCGTTCCTGGTCCTCAGCAGGATTGGCGAGGTAGCTTATCGCCTAGCTCTACCACCTCAGTTGCACTGGGTGCACGACATCTTCCACGTATTTCAGCCGAGGAGATACGTGCACGACCCGACGCACATCATTGACCATGGGGAGCTGTACATTGATTATGGGGATACTTTTAAGGAGGTCCCAGTGGAGATCGAGGATCGACCGGAGCGGGTCCTGTGTGGATGATCGATTCCTCTTGTGCGAATCAGATGGCAACACGACAACCTCCAGGAGAGCACTTGAGAGCGGGAGGCTCAGATGCGTGCTCAGTACCCACATTTGTTTCCCTAGTTTATGATGTATCTTTACGGGGACTTAATGCCCTGATGTGGGAGTAATGTAAAGACCCATAAAATTCATGGAAATTTTTTTCTTAATTTTCTCTGGGATTTTACATGAACGCAGTTTCTGACGGCACTTGATTCTGAGGCCTGGTGTGCCCGGAATTTCTATCCGAAGTTTAGCTCGGGTACGTTCAGTGAACGAACGATCGAGAATTTCTAAATTTTGAACCGGTGCTCGTAATTGAATTCTGAGGGCACCGATGGAACCGCATCGCCGGTAATTTCTTAGAAACATCTTTTTCGGAGTAGCGTTTTCACGAGAGAGGTTGATAAAAATTGTGGAAGTTAAAATAAAAATTTAACTACAATTTTTATTTTTCTAACTGTATTTAAGCTTTGGGTGGAAGTTGGGTAACTACCCAACTTCCCATGGAAGGTTATTAGGGTGGTGGGGCCCACACGAACCCCACCCCTTCACATTCCTTAACTCACTCAACTCACAATTTAATATGATAAATTAAGTATTAATAACTTGTGTTATTAATGAAGAGTGAGTTTAATGTGTGTGTTTGAAATTCAAACTAATGTCTAGTTAATAAATTAAGTGTGGGCTTAATTTATTTTTGGGTTAGATTTTTGTGGTGGAGTCTTTGGGAGAAAAGGGATAAGGACTTGAGGAACTTCTTCGTCTTCGATGAAGAACGCGAAGAACACATCGTTCTCCGAAGAAGAACGCCGAGTTTTCAGAAACCAATTACGCGAAGCCGTGTACCGCGATGCCTTCAACGTCTTCTTTCACGACATCTCTTCCCGCGACGAATCCTCATTCGATGAAACTCCATTCAAGCTCGCACGAGGTAGGGGTTTATGCGATTTCTTTTCGTGATTTACTCTCGTTCATTATCCATGTATAATTGGACCGCATGCTATCAATTAACGGGAGGAGGCCGGACCGCACAGACACGGCTGACCCCCCTCCCTTTTATTTTCTTATTGTTGCGGTACGATGGGAAGTGACGCGGTGTCGTCGTACTACGTGGGAACTAACGGAAAGAATGCGCGATGCCGACACGCCGCGTTTTTAGAAATATGAACCAAGTCGCAGCGCCGTCGCGCCGCGCCGGAGAACCGAAAATGCAGCGCGGCCGGAGCGGGACCGTCGTGGAGGGGTGCGGCGCCGTCACGCAGCATCGGACGAATGAGGGCCGCGGCCGATACCGGGTCGTGGCGCAGCGTGGGAACCGCCGACCAGAAATGGGCCGCCGACATCGGAGCAGGGAGGGGACCGGCCGTTGCCGGTCCTGTGGCGGCAAAAACCGGCTGGCCGGGGGGGTCGTCCGGATAGGAGAGAAGTCGGGGGTTAAAACCCCCGGTCAGCCAGCTAGTGGCCCCCATTAAGGGGGGCCACGGTTACAAAACATGGGGGGCATCACCCCCGCCCCCCCACAAACCGAACGGCTCGGCCGTTCGGCCGAGCCAGCTGGCGCCGCGCGCCAGCGCGCCGGGCCAGGCCGGGCCACTCCAGCCGCGCCACACCGCGCCCTGCCGGGCCGACCCGGACCCGGGTCGGGTCCACCCGGTTCGAGCCGACCCAGGGGCTCTCAGGCCGGGTCGGTCCGGGCCCGAAACCCCCGTTTTCGGACCCTTTTCGATCTTTTGCCCATATCTCGGGCTACAGACCTCTGATCGTCGTGCCGTCAGCGGCACTGCGATACTTGGATTGAGACGGTCGTTTTTCTATATTGCACTCAAGGTTTCAGAAAACTTTGGATCTGGCCGAGTTGGTTTGTACACGAAACCAACCGGGACCTCGGAGCAGAAACACTCATAAATTGAGTTCCGGACGTCTGATTGACGTTCCGTCGACTTTGTTGGATTCCTCTTAGTGAGACGGATCTTTTGGCTTACTCCACCCGAGGTTTGGATGCAGGTGGAGTATGGTCGGGTTGGTTTTTCCTTAAAAACCAACCGGGCCCTTAGGACGAAAATGCCAATAACTCTCAGACTGGGCGTCTGATTGACGTGTCGTCTGCGACGTTGAGTTTCTGGTGTAGATATGGAACTTTTGGATACATCAACTCTGGACTACATGTCAGTTGATGTATCAGCCTCTCGGCTCGTGGAGCGGACTCTCCCGAATGAGCTTACTGTGTGTGGGAACCCTAGAGTTGGCTGCGTTGCGACTGCGACGACGACGACTGTGCAGAGATCCTCAGTAGATTCGACGGCGATGACTACAGCACTCAGTGATCCTTTGTGGATCAGTGTTACTGATCCTGTGTGGTTCTGATCCTATATGGGTCAGCGCTCAACGGTTCTGTGTGAGCCAGTGCCTACAGATCCCGTGTGGGTCCGATCCTGTGTGGGTCTTTGCGGGGGTTATTTACCTATCGATCCTTTGTGGGTTAGATCCTTTGTGGATCATTTCAGGGGTTAGTACCTATCGATACTTTGTGGGTCCGATGGCTTAGATGAATCAGTGGAAATATTTGATCATCTCTATCGTCATACAAGGAATTATACCTGTGTGATCTGAATCCTGTTTTGCTTTCCTTTGTAGATTGTGTTGTGCTATCCTGTGTGGATTACGTTTTTCTTTCCTTTGTTGATTGTGTTGTGCTATCCTGTGTGGATTATGTTTTGCTTTCCTTTGTGGATTGTGTTGAGCTATCCTCTGTGGATTATGTTTTTCTTTCCTATGTGGACTGGGTTGTACTTGGGCTCGGATGATGGAGTCGAATGAGAATTGAAGACTTAGGTATATGAATGGGGATATACCTAAGCAGAGTCGGATGTTACTTCGTGATTTTATCATTCCTTTGTGGATTATCCTTTGTGGATTATGGGAGACCTTCGGGGGTCTTGGGGTCCCTACTAAGTATCTTATACTCACCCATGCATGGGCTATGCCCGCACTACGTTGTGTTGGTTGCAGACGATGGACAGTGCTGATTGTGGTTGAGGCTTGTAGAGGAGGACGGTACCTGGAGGTGGACCACTGGGCGAGACGTACTCGGAGCGGTCGGCTGGACCCGAGGAGCAGTGGAGGCTATCTGTACTCACCTTTTAGGTGGGATTTCCAGTGGACAGATCGACATTGCGGCTTTACTTTTCAGTTGTTGTTTCCCCTTCCAGTTGTACTTTACTTTCAGTTTGGGTTTGTATACTGGCCCACTTACTTTTCCACACTTACTGTTGTACTCAGTTTTTAAATAGTGTTTACTTCTACTGCTTTCTTGCTCTGTGGTGTTTGTTTACTTAACAAAGGCAATGCCTTCCCTTTTTACTGGGATTTACGCCTTGGTGCTAGTCGCCAACCCCTGGCCTATGGAAGGCGGGCCTGGGGTAGTCACGGCATGGGCCCCGAGGACGGGTCATGACATGGAAGAATACTGAGAGAATAAAATCCCTTATGACAATTTGTTAATTAGAACCTCCCAAGATGAATAAAAAATATATCATTTCAGAAGCTCAATCAGTTATGAAAAATGATGATGCTCGGGATGAGTTTGATAAACCTTTAGATTATGAGAGTAGTAATCATAATTTTATTCATCCTCATAATGATGAAAAATGGTTAAAATTTTGCTGATGATGATGATATAATAATTCAATTTTCTGATAGTGAGCATCCGACTCTGAAAATTGAGAAGGAAATATCTAATGTTGAGAAATATGAGAAAGTGGTTGTTGATTTGACAAAGAAAGATAAATTTGAAAAATCAAAGAAGGATATTGTTGGAACGTCAAAGAGGAAAGAAGAAGAGAAAGATAAGCTTTCCATTCCAGCAAAATAATCTTCTTCAGAATCTCCATCTTCCTTGGGAAAAGATTTTGTTGTTTAGTCCTTGAAGAAGCATGTGACTACCATTCCCTTATTTCCATGTATTGATTATAAGTTCCAAATTCTTCAACCGACAATCATTCAAAACTCATATTCAACAAGCATTCTCATGAAATTTTTTTTCAAGATTGAAGCTGATTTTAAGACTTTTCATTTTGGTTATGATACTCATAGAAGATCGAGAAAAGAGATAACTAAGTGGTCAAAGTCATTGATTGATGATATTAAAATCGTGGATGATTTCAATGATTCAGTAAAGGATTCATTTGATAAGTCATATGACACAATCAAAAACCTTACAAAATGTCTTTCAAAAAAGATAAATCATGACAAAGCTTCCCGGATTCAAGAAGATAAATACCTAAATGGGAAGATGAATTATGTTGCTTTCAATTTAAAAAGGAAAAAGAGAAATCGGGGAAGATATGGAAGAAAATTTCAAAGAGAAAGAAAGGTGGTAAAGTCTCATGGTGAAATTCTTATGTCTTAAGAATAAATAATTAAAGTTATTGAAAAGAAAAACCAGGATTAGGAACATTTGATCAAGAAGTTTTAGGATGATCACAAAGATATGACCAAGCTAATGGAAACCCTAAAAAAGCTCATTCGGAAGGAAAATAAGGAAAAATAATTTCTTAATTCTGATATTTTTCTATATTTTCCTATAACAAAATTTTCCCATCAAAATAAAATCTTTTTATCTTTCCACTACTTTTTTTTATATTCACAACCTTTCATGTACAAATATTTTTCCTTTTTCCCTCCATCGCTTTTTAAAAATCCAAAAAGGGGAGAAAATAATGACAAAAGTAATATTAAGAAATATATTGCTTAAGTAAGATGGATATTACTTAAAGAAGAAATACCAAGTAATAAAGAGTAATTTCTCTAAGGAAGACAATAATTCAATCCTCAAATATTTCAAAACCTAATGGGGAGTTAGTAATATTCATTATAGGTCATAATCAATTTAAAGGGAGGTGAGTATTTCTTTTAATTTCAAAAATAAAATTTCATAGTTCATTATATTGTTTTATAAAAAGTTGTTTGTGCTTTCCAAAAGAGGAGAGATTGTGGATTCAATAAGTTTCATTTTGACTTTTCCATTCCTTTATGTTTTTAAAATCACAAACACATTTCCTTAAGGAAAATTATATTTCTATGGAAATTATTTTCTTAAGGAAAATTTTCGTTATCTAAATTTTTTTTTGACTTTACCTATTGTTTTCATTGTCTTATCTAGTGTTTTCCTAAACCAAGAATAACCATATTTTTGTTAAGTTAAAAATTTTGATCCTTATCTAACCTTGGATCTTATAGTTCCATTGAATCTGGTTTTCCTAGAATTGTGACTCTAATTTCTTTGAAAATCAGACTCTGGTTTCCTCTGAAATCAGACTCTGAATTCTTTTGAAATCTAACTTTGATTTTTTTGAAATCCGAATCTGATTTTTTCAAATCAAAATCCGATTTCTCCGAAAATCAGACTCCGATTTCTCCTGAAATAAGACTACAATTTTTCTTGAAATCCAACTCTGATTTCTCCTGAAAGAAGACTCTGATTTCTTATGATATCATATTCCAAATTCTTAAAAAAATATGAATTCTTTAGAAATCAGATTCCAAATTCTTCAGAAATCTGATTCTAAATTATTTATAAATCAAATTCTAAATTCTTTATATTTTACACTCCAATTATCTATTATTTCAGAATCCAATTATTCATAATTTTAGACTTCAATTATCACTTTCTTAAGAATTCGATTAAAATTTTTTTCTTACAATTACCTAATTTCCTTGAAAGAAAGTTTCATTTTATCTAATCCTAAACATGTTAATGTATCTTAAACTTGTTTATGTATCTTACACATAATAATGTTTCCCATGTTTTCTTACATGAAACTATGTCATACAATCTATTTCTAACAAACTTTTAGCTGAGTGACACGTGTACAGGTCCCTCCAAGATTTATGAAAAAATATGACCATTGGAGGAGGGTTCTGACTATTGGAACCTTTTTATATATATACATAGCCATTTTAAGAGTTCAATACAGATTGACATGCATTGATACATCTAGAGAATACATACTATGAATTGATTTCAATAGAGACAGAGTCTCACGATTTGTGTGAATATTATGAACAACTTTTTCAAGCTGTGAACAAATTTTTCACCCTGCCTAGTGCGATTCTGATTGGCTGATCAATCAAGGGCTTCCAGGGATAGGAAAGTTGAGGTTCCGACTACCTTAACATTTGAGGTATTGCGGGGACAGCAAGACAGACTCTGATACTCTTATCGAGGGATTACCATTGTGTGGGTAATAAATACTTTCATGAAAGTATAAACCAATGGACCATTATCTAAGCTTGTTGGAAACCCTTCTCTTTAGGATAAAATATTTCTTATACTTGTCTTGTTTTGTTACAAGTTTTACTTCCACTGTATTTTGTTAAATAAAGAAAGTATAACTTTCTTATACTTTCTTATACTTGTGTACTCTGATAAATAAGATTCTATATACTTCAAGGTACAATATTTCCCTAAGTAAACTTTTTAAGGTTGTTTTGTGAATTCATATTATCGGATCCTTAGCAAGTTTGTTTCACAGTTTAGAACTAAAGAGGGTATTTGAGTCCATCTTGTTTAACTTTTTTAAACATAGATTTTCTTAAGGACAAAAAAAAGTTTTAAACTTAAATTTACCCCCTATAATTAAGAATCTACATCTACATTTCGATCCTGTATTGGTTTTACATAAGCATCATCGTTTACATCATAAAATTATATTACAATACCTATTTCAGATTCCAAAATTTATATTTTCTATCATTCAGTAGTTTTATCACTATATTAATTCACTATACTTATAATAATTTCAATTTAAAATTTCACTTTTTGTGAGTTGCACAGGGTTTTACTGTCCTTATAAAAGGTACGTTCGGTTTTACTACAAACCAAAAGTAAATAGTTCATAAGGATTTACCATAAAAATCCGATGTTCTACATAAGTTTTTAAATAATAGAGGTCTTAGGACTATACCTTGATATCCTATGATCCAATTAACCCAAAAAATAGAAGAGGTTTGGACATAAACTTTGAAAATATATGATGTTTCAACTATAATGGGATGATTTTTGTATTAACCTGATAAAAAAAGGGTTTTCGGAAAGTGACTCTAGGTTTTAAATTTTATTTTCAATGGTTAATGAATCCACATCAAGATCCATTATTCTTATAATGGGTTCCATACTCTTGTATTTAGAGTATAAAGAGTAGATGTATGATTAAGTTTTTATGAACTACTATAAATTCATTCTTTGACACTATTAATTCTCTATTTCCTTGACCCTTAACACTCTATGAGATAAATTATTTTTGATTGAATTGTCTTATAATTTATTATACTAAATTCAATAAGTAATTTTTATCTTTGATTACATTTTTAAAATTGAAAATTCACCCCCATATTATCCATTTACATCACAATTTCAGGACCAAAAAATTGGTTTTAGAGATTATCTATTATAAGGAAATATTTTTATTTATTTTATTATTTATATAAATTTAATAATAAGTATTATCCAAGTCTATAAAAAATATAAGGAAAATATTTTTTTTAGTGATGGCTTGTTAATATAATTAAAAATGGTTATAATCAAAACTTGTTACCACACATAAATGGTAGTAATTATATTCAATAGATAATACTTGTGTAATATTATCTCAAAATTATTGATATAATGTATCATAAAGTTTTTATAGAATCTTCTGAATTTCCCAATTCTAACGCAGTTTTTAAAAAATTTTAGGATTCTATTAAATTTGATCTTAATTTTAGAGTTATGTATTTTTTTCTATTTTTTGAAATATTTTTGAAAATGTATGAAGGTGCTGTATTACTCATGAAATATGGGTATATGTTGAGATAACTAGTTTTGTGGAAGGAATTTCAAAAAACCTTCATTATTTAGTTGTGGAAAATCTATACATGTGCAAATTGAATGTCCAAAAATGAAAAATGAAAAATATGATTACTCTAATGGATAAATCAATATACTTAATTCAAGCATGATTTTATATCATTCAAATATTATATATTATATAAGTACGAATATGGTAAAAATGAATCATGATATTTTAAGGAATAAAAAATAAATGAAGTGAAAAAATAAAGAAATTAAATATGTTACTACTTAGAGTGATTCATAAAGGTCATGCTAAAATGATCAAGCTAATAAAAATTGCCAATCTCTATTTTATCAAAAAATAGTCCAATGAAACATATTCACCTCTATATTTTTCATTTTCATGTGATCTAGGATAATATAATAGAAAATATAGAATCAATTTTTTAGTGGAATGTATAAGGAAAAATAATTATTCTATCTCTAACTCTGATTATAATTCTAATTCTAGTACTTATTTTATTTCAGAAAATAAAACATTAAATTGCTAAAGGAAAAAATCAAATGAAAATAAAATAAAATAAACTACCAATAAACATATTTCCTTTAAAGTTAAAGATCATAAATTGATTTTAAATAAATTCTATTTATTGTTAAAATTAAGAAATATTGATTCATAAATTTTTAATCACAAAGAGGAATGTGAGAAATTAAAGGATGGCTATAAAAAATTAATAAATAACACTTATATTTATAATGAAATGGTTATTAGTGATTTGGAAACTTTTAAAAAGGAAACTTAAATGCTAAAATGTGAAATTTAAAGTTTTAAAATAAGTATTATTTACCTTGATTCAAGTAAAAAAATGTAGGATATGATATTATCCCTAAAATAAATGAAAAAAATTAAAATAGGCTCAGACATTGTCCTCTTATTCTGATCATCTTAAAAACTAAATTTCTAAATGAAAAAATCAATAGAATATCTTTATCTATCCATTTAATTTGTAGATCATATGGTAATTATGCATCTAGTTTTCCTTTAATGTTTAGTTAATGACTTGTTCATATGAAATACTTATTCTTTAATTTTTTTTCAAGGATAAACTTTCTCCACCATCATCATCCTAAAATCCCAATGGTACTTATTATAATTCTATTAGACTGAAACTGGATTGGATGCTAAATTAAATTGATTTATTCATTTTATGTTAGTCATCCATGTCAAAAAAAAATTTATATTTTGGGCATGAGTGTAAAAAATTTTGGTTAGTATTTCATTATGGATAGAATACACATATTTTATAATTTTGAATGATATCATATTGGTTTTTGTTTTTTGGTATGTAAATATAAGTAAAAATGTGTTCATTTTATGGATTATTAACATGGATATATTTTTTCATTATATATCTAGTGATCATGTTATCTTTATTATAATTTCTGGTTTTTTTGGAACATATTTTTCTATTGATTGCATTCAATAAATTCAAAATTATTTATAAATTATTTGAATATCATGTGATGTTTTTAATAGTTCCTTATAATTTTAATGTGTTTATTTAGGAATATTTTTAACTATCATATAAATTAATAATATATAATCTTTATTCTTTAGTATGATTATTTTAAAAAATTGTTTTTAAATTAAGGGAAATCTTTTATCCCTTTATATTTTTCAATTTTAAAATATGATAAAACCTTGATTCTACATTGTTTTAGGTATGTTAATATTTTGACTAACATTGATAATTTTAAAGAGTATATAACCTTGTGTAAATTCTGAAATTTTCTTATAAAGAAACACTTTGTAAATATATTTCAATAATATTAATATCTATTTATAGTTCTTCTTAAACAAGATATAATTTCATATCTATATTTTTTAGCCAAAATATTTTTTTAATAATTATTGAATAGATTAGTCTATTAAAAATAATATTTTTAATATTTAAAATATGTTTTAATAAGGTTAATAAATATTTTTTGGATTTTCAAAATGGTTTACACTAACATTTATATCGATTTTACTTTTATAATATGTTTTTATATGTTAAATCATTGAAATTTTTTCTAAATGTATTAAAGCACAATATTTCCCAATTACATATTAATATATGTTTATTATTTGTTTGGTGAAGTGTTAGAATTTTTTGACATTACCAAATAAATTATGCCAAATCATGTGGAAATTCAATTTTGTAAACATGTCTTATTAAGACAACATAAGCTATAGTGATTTCAAATTTATACTTTTTTTATAAATAATTCTATTCCTAATATTTGTTTTTATGGTATAATTTATGGGATTTTATTTTTTATTATCCATTGTTTTCTAAAAGTTTTCATATCACCATCATGTTTTCAACATTTTTACATAGAAGGGGTTCTCATTATTTACAGTTCTAGAATAAAAATTCTATAAAAGAAGGAAGATGAGGTTAAATGGAATATTTGTCATTATTCTCCTTAATATACTATTTTTATCATTTTTTTTAGATTTAGAGGATTTTTAACTTTTATAAATTCTTAAAATTTTCTTATAAACTTACTTTTAAGGATGTCACTTTATAATTTAACTCAGGTTTATCATTGTTTGCTTCAGGGGGGTATACATAATTATTGAACATATATTTCTCAGTTTATAACTACATAGTTTTTACATTTTGAAACGAATTTTGAATTTATTTTGATAGTTTCAAATATCATATTATTAATCTCTTCAAAATGGAACTTTACAAAAATGGGAGTTATTTTTATTCTATGGTGTATTTATTTCTCAATTCGATGTAATTTGTTCTTCAAAAAAGGGGGAGAATTAAAATTTGTTAATATTTGTCATTTTGTTACTCATTTATGGAGATTTAATGTCTTTTATATTGAATAAAATTATGGTAAGATGTATATAAGAATGACTTCTAAAAAAGGGAATAAACATTTATTCTTTTAATTCATTAATTAAAGGGGGATAATGTTCTCAATTTTTTATATTTTTTATAATTTTAAAATGGGGGATAATTTTTTCAAATTATATTTGGTTTTGTAGTTATTAAATGTGGTGGGGTATTTTTGCAGTGTGTCCTTGAACCACTTTATTTATTTGAGATTTGATATTTACAATACCTCAATTTCGTAATCATATAACTAAAATTTCTCACAACATCATTCAAGTCCTTTTTTTAAGTATGTATATATTATTAATGAATTAAATACTTTTTAATTAATTATTTGAAAATTAATCATCATCTATTTTGGTTTTATTTATACTTTTTTGTGTTGTAATTATAATGAACCAACCCGAGTCACCCTCACCCATCTCCTAAGCCAACCTGTCACACAACCCAAAGTGGGTTTCCAATCACCATGGGCTAGGAAAAAACATTGGTCATAACCATAAAAATCTTTGGTAATGGTTTCTCACTTGGTAATCTATCCTGACCCATCCATAAGGAGGAAAAAATGCACTAGTATCATCATATTCAACATGTATAGATAAACATCTAGATAAATGCAGTATATGAGAGCACATATAATAAAAAACTATGCATCGTGCATAAGAATTTCTAGGGAATGAAATATACATGGTCTCTCAAGTAATATCTGAAAACATGAAAAAGGGGGTAAAATCCCTATTTCACTACATTTCACATCCCTGATTGGTATATAATGCCAAAAATGGATCCTTCTTAATCCATCCTAATGAAACCTCACCTCCTCTAACAAAACATAGACGGTGGAAATCAAGACGATCCACCCAAGTACATGGTTTAATTGACCTTAAATGTGTCCTATAAGAAAATTCATACATACACATAAAGGCATATGTAGGATTTAAGGAAAATATCCCAATAGGATAACACCAATAATATATTTAATTATTTTACCCATGTATACCTATAAATTCTTTTGAAAACAATTTTCAAAACTGAACCACTTTAAAAACTATTAATTTTCAAATAATCCTTTTAAATACCTTTAGTTTTCCATTTCAAATAAAACATGTTTTCCAAAACATTTCTCAACATGGATAAAATAAATAGACATGGAAAAATATTCCCAATATACCCAACACAAAAAGGTAAATAATAACATCATTATCATATAATCTATTGGAAAAAAATGACATAACATATCTCATCACATTAAAAATGTAACTAATAAAATTCATAAAGTAGATAAACCAATCTGAAAAGAGTATGTGAACCTAGGGCTCTAACCATAATGGTCTAATGTGATTGAGTCCAAAATATGTATGTTTGATGGATAAACATGGTTTAATCTCTCACTATCTTTCTAGGGACTAACTCTAAGAGTTTCACGGTCTCCCAAAACAAAATAGAAGATCTCATAGTCTTCATGCCTAAATTATCTTATAATCCCTCACAAAAAATCTCACTCAAACCTCAGGTAATCCATGTGATACTCCAATCCAACATAACCATTGGAAAGTTAAATATAATCAAAATCCATTTTATAATCCAATTCCTCAAATAAACATTCATATATTGTACAACAACTTACCATAAGGAAAAACCTAATCCAAATCCATTTTAGAACTCCATTTCAATCCTTAAAACTCATTTAATCCATTTCCTAGAACACTTGGGTTTCACACATGCCATCCCCATTTGAAAAAACCTCTTTAATCCACTAAATTTATAAACCAATACATAACACACATAAAACATGGGATATACATCAACCATAAATAATTTACATTTAAAAATAAATAAACCAAAGGTGATTCATAATTTAAAAGTAAACCATGAAAATTTCCCTTAAATTTCAACCCCCACCGCTAATTTGGTTCAAACCTTATCAAATCTGGTGATAACCACCCAAAATTGGTAGGATAATTCTTCAGACACCTAAGAAAAATAAACCATTAACTTCATTACACATCCAAGAATTTTCCAACACCCCACCTAGGTTCACACACTTCTATAGAAATGGTTGAATAAGAATGGTGAAGGGTAAATGAGGAATAAAAATCATGAAATTGACTTAACTCAAATGAAACAACCTTGAATACAAAGGGAAATCCACAACCAATGTATATGGAAAGCTCCAACACTAAGGATAAGGGACTGAACGTGATGGGGATGGAAAATAAGGGAAAAACCATTAAAAGATGATATGACTAAAATTATAAAACCCCATTTTTTATGAGATGCATAGGGTTGCGTGGTTAAGCCATACGGATAGGAAAACCAAATATCAACCCTGATGCTGCCACTATCTGTCAAAAAAATAAGACACACCATTATCTATGGGTGTCACACGGTTGGTCAAACATGCTCAAACTGGGAAAAACCTCACCATCACCAACTACAACACCCTCACATGGTTAGACACATAGTTATAAAGATATGGGATAACAATTAACCATATACTATATTCCAAAAAACCCCATTTTAGAACCCCAAAAACAAATAACTCCAAAAAATCAAAAATTAAATAAAAATAAAAATTAAACATATCAGTGACTTGATGAGTATCACAAACTCCCCACGATGCCAATTTCATCCCCTAGAAAGTTAACATGAATCATCGAAAGAACATAGGTGAGGAAACTACTCCATAACCTTAGGTTCCCACTCCCATGTATCATTTATATCTCCACTATTCTTCTAGAGTAGAAAACTAGAGTAGATTGACTTACCATTTATCACATTTTCATGAAAATAAAAAACATGAAAATGTTTCTCCATAATGGTGGAATTATGATTAACCTCCCAATCTTCCCACTCCAACACATGATATGGGTCTTGATGGTATCCCTAAAACATTGAGAGATGAAATTAATCATGGATTGAAGTCATACATGTTGTAAAATCCAACCAATTGGGTACCTTCCTCAGACATTCCACAATATTAAACAACCCTACATAACATATCCACAACTTCACATTCTTATAAAAATGATGATGTCCCAATTGAACTGATTCATAAAAAAACACTTCATCACCAACATGAAACTATAATGGGGAATTAAGATAGTCATCATAAGACTTCTATTGACTCTGATCTATCACTAAATTTTTTTTAATCAATAGAATTGTCTTAATAATCTTCTGGATGAGACTGGGTTCAACTATGGAAGTCTCTCCCACCTCATCCCAACAAAATGGGTATTTGAACAACCATATATATAACACCACAAATGGGTCCATATTTATAGAGGATTGATAGCTATTATTATAATATAACTTTTCAAATGAAAAGTTTTTTTCAGGATCCATCGAAATCAAGCACACACACTCACCAAATATCCTCAAGAGTTTGGATGGTCCGATCAGAATAACCATATGTTTTTGGGTGATACAAAGTGATCAATATGAACTAACTCCCAAAGCATCCTAGAGTCCCATAAATAATAAAGAAATAAAAATATCATCCTGTTCTGAAATTATCACTAAGGAGACTCAATGAAGTCAAACCACCTCTTAAACATACAAGAATCTGAGTTCCTTTACCTCCATTGACTCTATGATGGGAAGAAAGTTGGTTTATTTCAATAGAATATTAATGATCACACATATGTAATATTTTATCACATGGATTATGAGGTAGTCTAATCATGAAATCTATCGAGATCTATTCCCACTTTCACACTGAAATATAGTGTGGCTGTAACAACTCGGCTAGTCTCTGATGCTCAGCTTTGATCCTATTTTAGGTCAAGAATCTAGAAAAAAAATGACAACTCCACATCCCATATCAGCACACCAATACTGAACATTAAAGGTACAAAAAATATTAACTTCACCAGGGTTATCATATTAACTATAATGATGTTCCATTAACATCACCTCATTTCTCAAGCTCAAATGAACAACTAGTTATCTCTTAAAGTGCAGTGAATAATCGAGAGACTAAGATTAATCACTATAGGTGTACCGACCATTTAAAGAACTTCTAATATACTAGAAATCATAGTCATATCCCTTCCCACTCCTAACCTAATTGATGATAGGGGTGTAACCTGTACACTAACCAAGAACACAAGCACTCCATCTTCACATTCCTCTAGATTCATATTAGCAAGAAAACTCATTAGATCCCACTCATCCCCTAATTTTTGTACTTCTTTAATTGGATTCTTCCTACTCAGAGAATTAATGACCACATTCCCATTCCAGAGTGTATAAGAAATATTTTTATCAAATCTCATAATGTTTACCACCCAATGTCTTTATTTGAGGTTCTGGCCCCTCTGGGGTGAAAATAGACTTCAATATTCCATCATCAAAATAAAAAATAAAACAATACATGAAGAGGTAATGTTTCAACATTATCTATGGATGAATGATATATACTAATTTTCTATCATGGTTTGGATAATTCCACTCATGTGGGAATGTATGGCTATAGCTATAAGCCACCACATGGTTATCATACATCATCACACAACCCAAAACCACACCATAAGCATCACAATACACAAAATAAGATCTTATAGGATCATGAAGAATAAAAAATGGTGTGGATGTTATATGGTTCTAAAAAATATCCAAATATCCATGGTCAAAATTACTCTGGCACTTCTCATCTCACCCTAACGTTTTACCTTTCTTCATCAAATCCATCAAGCGAAATTTTATCTTGTAGAAATCTTTAAAGAAGTGTATATAATACCCATCTAGGCAAAATATATATATATTGATATTGAAAAAACTCTTGGTAAAATCACAATAAATAACCTATTGAAGATTATATAGATCCATTAATACCCAATACTTAAAAATCACATAGAAAAAAAACATTACATTTTGAATAAAAAATGGGTTCTTGGAAAGATTCTCATACAGATGGTTCAACATAAAAACACCCAAAACAACCACAATATGGTTTTAATAATCCTATTACATATTATAATACACTAATATTTACTCCACAAACATGAACACAAAGTTTCCCAAATGACGTGGGAGATCTTTTTCATTAATTTCATTAAAAAGTTAAGAGAATTGGAAAGACAAAATAGCATAACCAAATACTTAAAATGTCTATACTAGCTTGGAAATATTGTCTTTAGAACATCCATTTTATGGACCCTTAACTAGTGGTACTTGTATCTCAAGTCAATCTTTAAAACCCATTAGGCCCCTCTGAACTTATCAAAGAGATCGTCAATTTTAGGTAATGGGTATTTATTCTTCACGATCACCTGATTGACCTTACAATATTCTAATAAAATTTGGAGTCATTCATACATTTTATTTTCAAATAGAACTAGTGAATCCTATAGTGACATGTCGTGATGGTAAATACCTTTCCCTCAAGATCCTCATGTTGGATCATCAAATCTTTCATCTTGGTTGGAGCCATCCAATAAGATGATATGTAAATTGGGATCATCCTAGGGTGGGGGAGGTAGATAGTAAATTTGATCTCTTTTTTGGAATAAATCTAAAAAAATATAGTAACACAGTTGGGTACCTTAAATGACCATTGCAATTTAACTCACCAATATCTTATCAATAGTATCGACAAAACAACCTGGACACCAATCATGAGATTGTCCCCAACTCTAAATCAACTAGTCCTGAAAATACTAATAGAATATCCCACTCTTCCTAAAGGATGTGAGATCTAGCATCAGTTGTAAAGAACTAGACCCTATAGTGATAATATTTGACAAGAACCTTGAAGCTTATCAACTAGTCCATAATGATTATAATTTCAAGAACAACTATGTCCTAATCACAGAAGACCCAATTTATTTCCACATCACCAATTAGGATATGAAACTCGGAGAACTTGAACCCCTACTCCTTATCCTTACCCACCAAGGATAGAAATTATGTAACATATAGCCTCTTATCCACTCTCATACCCAATGAATAACTTAGTTTTAATGAAATGGTGGAATGATATACATTAATAATAAACGAAACCAATACAATGGAAGTTGATATAAACATTATACCTCTCATAGTGGTCGACCATGAATCTATTTACTCAAGAATAAACTATAGTTCATGGATACTCTTTATCTCATACTAGACTTGTATCTTCCTTCACTGGTGAGAATAACCTTTACCATGAGGGTGATATCTTCCACCCTTCGAAGCCTCTAACTGCACCTTATTGACTTTTAAAAAGGTAGAGATCACACCACTCAACCCTAAATCCAACTAGCAGAAGTACTGGAGATGACCCATATTTACACACTGATGGAACATACACAGAGTCTCAATGAATCTATACCTATAGTGTCCACCCTTATAGTAATGATAATAAATAACGATGTTATACCCCCCCCATGAATCCACATTAGTATACCCTGATGATTTCTAGACACTCTCACCATTACCCCCAATAAGGCTCATCTCGCTTCTATTTCTTCCTTAAAAATGAACTTTAGCTTCTTCCTAGTATAATAACACCACTAAGACCTTTATTTCAATTTATTTCTACCTATTCCTTATCCACCTTGTCATCCACCTAATAATGGGTTGGTAGATAAAGAATAAAAAGTACAGACCAAATATCTATCCTCAAAACCATCTCAAAACACCAATCCTTGAGGTAATCATTCATGAGGAGATCTAGAGAGACATTGACGAACTTGAAAAAGATATAAACATAATCCATCACTAAATGATCTCATTTATCTAAATTTAAGAACTCATTATACTTCAATTCCCCTAAGGTCTTTGAGTAGAACATCTGATTGAAATCCACCTTGAAAATTGTCCATGTGAGATCCTCAGGCCTCAAGAAAAATACAAAATCCCACAACTTTATACCTAGTTTTTTCATCATGTAAATAGATAATACCACTTTATAGGTACCAAGGGTCATGAATAACTCAATTTGTTCCATATATACTATATGAACACTCATGAGGTTAATTGGGTCCCTTGTAACTATAGAAAACTGGTGGATTTTTTCTCATAAACTCTTGATAATGGTATGTTGTCTATGTCTTCTCATGACCAACCACATAGTCTAAGGATAGGATTGTACAAATTATGAACTCCACTAGAGTCACATCAATAATAGTTGTTTCCAATAGTGTTTTCTATTTAAAAATATCTCTATTCATGAATGTGGTTTCTCTAGAAGGCATTGTCTACCATAAAAAAACACAATCTTCACCAAGAACAATTAATTCTCCAACCACATCAAAATAACCAAAAGAAACCATCATCATGGGTATTAATAAGAAAAATAAATCAACACAAGAAAATACAAATGAAAAAAGGATAAAAAAATTAAAAAATATTAATCATTTCCCACTATGCATAGTTTGGCCATATGGATAGACGAACCTGCACCAAACATGTGGGTGTCCCTAGAGGTTAGAAGATAATACCACAAAGGCTATGAAAAATTACTACTAATAATGGTAATTAAATTTGAACCTCCTTTTAGCCTCCCCATTTCACCACAAAAACTCAAAAATAACCTCAGTCTCACCTCGAGACTCAACACCAACTGAGAAATACTTCAAAAGATCACCAAAACAACTCATAACATGGATAAAAATATAACCAAAATTATGAATTGTCCATGGTGAGTCAAGGTTCGACATGAAGAAGAGATAGTTAGGCACTCCCCCATTACCACCTCTCGAGTCCTGATGGTCATAGATCTGGTATAACGTTGACTCATAAATATCAATCTACTCTGATACCATTTTTTAATGAACCGTTCCAATTCAACTTGACCTTTCACAAGAGTCGGCCCATCCCATTACCTGAAGAACATTCCCAGTCACCACGGGTTGGCGGCAACAACTAGAAAAAAAACAAAAAACTCTTTAGTAATAGTATAAACCATATTAATCCATCATGATTCATCCATAAAGCTGGAAGGAAAAAACAAATATCATCATATAAAATAGGTATGAATAAACATTTAGTGAGACATAGAATATGATAGAATATACCATACACAAAAAAAACATCATTTACTAGGAATTCCATAGAATCACATATACCTGGTATCTCAAGTCATACCTCAAAACAAACAAGGAAATAGAAAAAATCCCAACTTTACTAATATACACATCCCAACGAGTAAAAAATAAAAAATATGGATCCTCCTCAATCCAAATCTGTGAGACCTTGTCTCCTACAACAAAACTTAGATGGAGGTTATCAAGATGATCCACCCTGGTACATACTTAATTTTACCATACATATGTCATACAAGACAAAGTCTATATATGTAAAAAGGCATATATAGGGTGTGATTAACATAGCCCAGTATGATACCAAAATGAATGTATTTAAGTATTTTTTCATAAATATCTATAAACTATTTTAAAAACACTTTTCAAAACCAAATCACTTTGAAAAAATTTCATTATAAAATAAGCCTTTAAAATCCCTTTTGTTTTCCATTTAAAATAAAACTGGTTTGCCAAAACATTTCCCAACATGGATCAAATTAATTAATAGGGAAAATATTCTCAATATACCCAAAACAATAACGGATGGCATAACATCGTCATCATCTAATCAATAAGACAAATTAAAAATAACATATCTCATCACATTAAACATGGAAATAATATAATGCATGAATCATGTAAATCAACCCAACATGTGTATGTTCACCTTGGGCTCTAACTATAAGGTTATAATGTGAGTGAGTATATAAAAAGAAAGATAACCATATAAATAAGTCGGAAGCTCTCACGGTATTCCTAGAGACCATCTCTAAGTGAACTTGTGGTCTCTCAACAATCAAATAAATCATATCATTGTCTTCCTACCCAAAGTTTTTCATATTACCTTAGACTAAAATTGTGGTTTTCATGGTACCCCTCCTTAAATGATCTCATGGATCCCTATATAACTCTTGGATCACACCCCTATTAACCAATGTTCTACTCATCCCAACATAACCATAAACTGGTTTCATATGATAAAAATCCATGACACAAGACAAATTCCAATATAAACATTACCACTTTATAAAATACCATCCAATAAGAAAAACATTTTACTATACCATTTTAAAAATCATTTTAAATTCATAAAACTCCTTTGATTTACTTTCTCAAACACTTGGGGTGCACAAATGCCACTCCCATTTGGATAAACTTCATTAAATAACATTTTTTTTAAGAAATCCATAATTTACTTAAACCATGGGTTATAAATTAATCATTAATCATTTACATAGAAATTAAACAAACATGAACCAATGGAAATTTATAATTTAAAGGTAATCCATGAAAAACACCCTTAAATTGAGGGACCTGACTCATGTTCGGTTCTAACCTCATCACCTCTAATGATAACCATCCAAATTAGGTAGAAGAATTCCTCAAACATCTAAATCATTTTAGAAAAACCTATTTCCCCAATTACACACACTATATTTGTACAAAACCCCTATTAGGGTTATATAGTTACATGGAAATGGTGGAACAATCATGTTTTAGGTGAAATGAGGAATAAAACTCAAGAAATTGACTTACCTCATGCCAAAACACCATGAATATAGTGGTAAATATACCACAAAGTGATAGGAAAAACTCCACCACCTAGGGGAAGGGGCTACTCATGATTGGGAAAGAATTTAAGGGCTAACAACCTAAAATAATAAATGGGTAAAATAGAAAAAGGCTAATTTTAAATGATCTAGATAGGGTTGCATGGTTAGACAACATGGTTAGGAAAAAATTACACCAATCGTGTGGGTGGTACTATCAACCCAAAATCCAATCCACGTGATTATCCATGGGTGTCACATGGTCTATCAATCCATTCTTAAATTTTGAAAAACCCTAATGTGACAAACTATATCACCCTCTCGTGGTAATAAAAACTATGGTATAATATTTTTTTCCCTTGTATTTTTTCATAATAAATACCCTATCCAACCCATGACACCTAAGAATAGAAATAAAAAACCAAAATTAAAATCAAAATTAAAATTAAACATATTAGTTACCAATAAGGTGTCACAGAGGGGATCAAAATGATAAGATCCCATGATGTAATGTAGTCTTAAAAGGTTTTGTGGATGGAATTATTGGAAAGTATCATGCTTTATTCCATAGTGTTAAACATTTTAAAATTATATTATCTATGTGTAAAATAGACAAAAAGATTGGGAGTTTTGATGTTTAGTATTTTATGGTGGAAGGATGGATATATTATGGTTAAATAATCTATCGTGTTGCAAATATTTTGGATCAAAAAATAAAATTAGATATCTCCAAGACATATATAAAATGGTAATGGTTCATAAGAAAAAGGATCGAGTGAAATAACTAGAGTAGATGTAAGAATGAATTTTAATTTTAAAATGATGTTTTATATGTTTTTTAGAATATCAGTCAACACTCTGAATCATTCTATAATGGAATATGTTTTGAATTGTGGATGTACCTATGGGAAATTGGAATCCTATGCTGAGAATTTTGAGAACCCATGGTAATGCTAATAATATTTAGATAATATTAATAAAAAAACTTGTGGTTAAACACTATTCCATGGTTAGTTCTTGTGGTAAGTTTATTTTTTCTATAAAATTTTAAAAGGTGAGATACTATGGGTGTTATAGAGGGTGTGGTTGTCTCATGTGAGGCTAGAGGTAATTCCCTATTTTATAGTTAGATTTGATATTTCATCTACTATTTTGAGTTATGATTCATTCACATTGTTTAATATATTTAATAAAATAATATAAATTCTAATGATGTTATTCATTGTGTTTTGGAAGTATTTGATTTAGGATTGGATGATTTGTCAACTAAAAGACTTATAAGTTATTATGATAGAGTTAACACCATATTGAAGATAATTTATTTCACAAAAGTTATGAAAATGGTGTTATAATCTGAATATATTTTTTTGTATTCTTATATCATCTAATATTTCATGATTTAATTATTCAATAAAATATTATAGAGTATCAATGGATGTTATTCTATGTGATTTCAAGGAGTACATATTGATGTTATTTATTTTTTATTTGAACTACTATTATTATGGTTTATTGATTCTTATTTTATAAGTTAAGAAGACATTTAAATACAAAAAATGTAAATTATTATTGATAATTATGATGATGTATGCTGGAAATTGATTGTATTCATTGGTGTATTATTTGTTTAATGAACCCAAATCTACTATAAATAATGATTCATGAAATTTAAACATATGATGTGAGTTACCAATTAGATATATTGAAGCACTACATCATTCAAGTTTAATATGGAAAAAAATGATTCCACATTGAGTTGTATTATTTAATAAAATTGATTTTTTTTTCAACTGTTCATCATAATTTGATACTCATGAAAATTAATCATCTTTTACATCTTTTATGGTTTCTTCCGAGTATCATCTTATATATCCTAAGGTGTCAATAAACTATCTATTTAACATAATAGTATCAAAATCCACCACCATTCACTAGTTTCATTATTATATTAATTTACTATACTCAAACATTTTTTACTATAATGTTTCACTTAGTGTATCTTCCCTGGGGTTATACTAACCTTACAAAAGGTGTGTCCCATTTTCCTATCTAAGAAATGGTTGTAGTTCTTAGGGTTATACCTTGAGAGTCATGGACTGTTATTATATTTAAATACATTTTGGTATTTTGACTATACCTTGAGAGCCTTGAGACTCTCTTAATTGGAACAAATAAGTGGATATGCCTTAGAATTTGAATGTCTAGGTTGGGTCTTCACCTGTAAAAGGATAGGTTTTTCTTAGAACTTGAAAAAGATAAGTGGGTTTGGGTAGAGAATCCAGGTGTGAAAATATCATGTTATAATGGGTAAAGAACAAGAGCCCCATCCTGGTTAGTGAGGAATCATCAAGTGCATCCAAGATACCCGAGATCAAATCAAGGTGGATACATATTTCTAGGTTATTGTAGCAGTGCTATAGCAGGAACTGTTCGGTACTGTTGCAACTAGAATGCTTCACCCATTTGGGTTTCGGGACCAAGTTTGGTCCTTGGTTCCTTAAATATCTTCTAGACAATAAGGATTCTGAGCCACCTAAAGGCCTTAGGACCACCTCAGGGTCTTCAGGCCACCTCAAGACCTTCGGGCCACATGAAATTATTCTTAATGCGCTAGGAATACTCTATAAGGAGAACACTATAGATGGGGATACAAAGTATGGGAATTCACCATAGTGTAAGCTAATGGATTTGGAAGAATGAGAGGGTATGCCACTTTAAATTGGGACCATCTTGTGCTTGCATGGGAATCCTAGCTGAATAGCCATGCAAAGGTGGAGAGATGACATCATGATGATGATGTTGAGGAGGGGAAGTTCCAAGTAGTTATAGTCTGGATGATTTCCTCTAAGACTTTCAGGTCATGTAATGTCACGAATCCTACGAGCCATGTAATGGTTTCCCCTAAACCATTAAAAGGGGGTTATAAAAAATGAATAAAAAGAATGCCTTTGGTCCATTCGATGGGTAATATGTCCCCATCAAAAGTCATTATTCTCATAGTAATAAATATACTCTTATTTTGAGAATGTGAAGAGTAGATGTAGGATCATGTTGATATAAACTACATTAAAACTTTCAAACCTCCTTATTCATTATTTTTTCCACCACAATTCACACTGTAAGAAATAATTCCTTTTGATAATTTTTTTTAATAGTTTATTCCAAAAAATTACACAAGTATTTTTTAAATAGGATTATGTTTTCATAACAAAAAATTCACTCCATATTCTCAATTAAATTATACATTTTAGGACCAAACATGGTTTGAATGGGATATGGAATCATATGTTTTTAGATATGGTTTTATCAATTAAAATTTGGTACTATTCTAAATCATTTAGTGAATATTTTTAAAAACTATAAACTTTTATTTTAAATTGTGATCCGTCTAAGTTTATCTTAAGGAAACTGTATGAGATATGAACTGAGAGGTTCCCCTATTTTAATGTTATTAAAATTTAGTGTTTTAATGCTAATGTAAATTGTAATATTATAGATATGTTTGGTATGAAATATATCAAGTTTATTTTTACTGGTTATCACAAATAAATGATGGGTTATTATTTCTATAATCCATTATAATGAAAAAAATTTGTGCCTTGATAAATTGTTTTCATTAAAAAGGGTCATATGAATCAAGAGATTATTGGGAAAAAATTGAAGTTGGATAATTTTAATACCAAAATATTGGAATTAATCTTGAGGTGGAACGTTAGTTGATTCAATACATTGTTACTGGATTTTAATTGAATTAGGTTAAACGTTTTCCATGAATTCTTGCTAGGGTTCATATATATCCCTAGAGATATGGAATTCTCACATATTATAATGGTGAATTTATATTCATAGAGGGTGAACTTACTAGATATCAAGAGTTCTTTGAGTGTTTTTATTTCATTACATGGTTAAGTATCATGAAATATGAGATAAACTCTATATATAATAACCATCTTTTGAACATAGTAAATGCATTTAAAGGTGAGAGACCCATAGGGAGGAAGTTGTATTTCCATAAGAAAACCGACATGCATGGTAGAGCTTATACCTAAAAGTCATGCTTGGTGGAAAAAATTTATAAATAGTTTAGGGTATTTAATATGAAGGGACCTTTTCATTGGTAATAATAATAAAGACTATTTGGATGTTTCACTACACAATAGTACATTAAGACCATGAGATATAAAAAATATATGTCAAAATAGAATTTCATAGTGTTAATTTAGTTGATTATGTGTATATGATGCAAATTAATTTTTTTAGTATCCTAATGGTGTTGTTGAGGTATGGATGTTGAAATGACCCATTTATGGATTAAAAATGTTATTAGAACTGTAACATAAAATATTATGTCATAATCAAAATGTATTTTTTCATAAAAAACATGGATAAGTAATTTTTAAATGACAGATTTTGTGGAAGTGTTGTGGTACATATAGTATTATTAGCGAATCGTTTCACAGAAGGTATGTTATCGGTGTCCCAAATTATCTTTACCCTAATGAGTATAGTACTAGTAAGGGGTCGATCCACAAGGGAAAAAAGTCATTTTTGTCCTGCTTAACATAGTTTGTATGTTTGTTTTAATGAAGTTTGATGTATTTAAAGTCGATTTCTGATGTTTGGATGAAAAGAGTAATTGGTTTTAAGTTTCATTAATAAATTTCTTAATGAATAAAGGTAAATACGGGAAAATTGGTTTTGATGAAAATAAGGAGAAAAATGCATTGGGATTATGGATTTATGAGAAGTTGATTATTAAATAAAATTTCATATGAGGTTTTATTATTCATAATAACCCAACACTCTAGATTTCAATTTGTAACAAAGTTTCCCTGGTCTGGTAAACTTATATTTAATGATAAAGAAACTAACTCCTTAGTCCAGTAGTTAGTGTTTCACAGTTCTTTATTTGGCTTAGTCCATTTTTGATTCAATGAATATTTCCAATTATCATGAAAATATTCATTGTTATTCTTCTTTTGAATCGCTGAAAATTCTACCCTTGGTCTGGTTCACAATTTTTAGTGATAAGATGAAGTGATTTAAGAAGAATAAGGAGAAGTTATTAGAACAAACACATTCATAGAAACTAATCTAAATTATAATTCTTACATCTCATACAACCCCAACACACTAGGTATTTAGTTACAAAAAGAGGTAAAGATAAGCAGAAAACCCTTGATACCTAATTTGAGAATTTCTTGAAACTTCAAGGAGGGAGTGACTCTTGGGTAGAATGGTTGAATGGCGAAGTAGAAGGACGGTGGTAGAATGGTAACAAAGCTTCTTTCCTTGGGACCTTCAACCCTTTATATCCACCCATTCTCTCCTTCTTGAACCAGAGGCCAATGCCTCTATTTATAAAAAATATAACTACACAGCGTGTGGAAAAAGTACACAGTGTGTACTTTTTCCAACGCGCTTTTGTCCTTGTTTTCTCTACTGGTAGGCAGCCTAACACACAGTCTTTGACTTGGAACATGGCGCTGCCTGGTAGGTAGATATACACGGCATTTATTGCTGCCATATACAGTGTGTAGTCTCATTTTTTAGCTACCAACCGCTTCTAGAAAGATATACACGGTGTTTATAGGTTAAACATGGCGTGCCCCCATTAGCCGGTCACATGGGCATGTAGAATTCTTCTCATCCACCAACTTCTTCTTGAAGGGTATACACGATGAGTATAGGGTGAACACGGTGTGTACATGATTTTTTTTACTTGGGAATGTACTTGTCCTAGTCAATCCATGTCTGTGTCTAAAACTACACAATAAGGGTATTCACGATGTGTATAGGGTGAAGATGGCATGTACCAGATTTTGTTTACTTGGGAATTTACTTGTCCTAGTCAATCTGTGTCTGAGTCTGAATGTACATTGTGTCTATATTTGTACACGTCTCATAGTTTTTAAATTTTTATCAGTCCTCCCCCATTTTTTGTATTTGTCAATAAATCTCATTAAATTGAACAAGATCACCAAAATCAAAGTATTTTTCCACTAAGAAGTAAGTAATTTCTGAAAACTTGTTCTTATTTTTAATAAATTATGTGAAAATTTATACACAAATCAGGTGCATCAAACTCCCCCATACTTAGTGATTTTCTTTCCCTTGAGAAAATCTCAACATCTAATTAAGAGTGTCTATATTTTAAAATGAAGGAATTTAGCTAAATGTAAATGTAAATAATAGGTCACCGTAGAAAATTATAAACATCTATAAAACAGTTTCAATTTAGGATATATTCTAATCATGCCTCATATAAAACTCAATTGACTACTTTCATCCTCCTTTAAACACATGTTTCAACCTTTGAAAAAGAATAAAGACACTTGATGATCGACCTCACCAATAATATACTCAACACTCAAGATATGTTAAATTAAAGTTGTGCTCAATAAAAGATATATACACTCTATCCATAGGTTTTCAAGAAATCTAGTTCTCTACTTCAGAAAATTGATTTACCAAAATCATGAGGACTTTTTAATAAGGGTCAGATGTTTCTATAGCTAAATGTTGGTAGGTAAAGATGTGAAAAATAACTCTAAGGCTTGAAAAAGGAGGCAAAATTATTAAATAACAGTTCATGATATTCAAAGTTAAGATCAATGTAAAAAGTGTCCTCATCAATATTTATCAAACGATCTCATCACCACCATCTCCTTTAGTTTTCTAGGTAGGGTCCACAAACCAATAAGTGAGTATAATTTCCCTTTGTCTGTACAATTTTTTTTAATAGAATAAAGGGAACCTTTTAGAATTTCCACAAATAGAGGTTTGGAACCCTTTGTCCCCCAAATGATCAAGAGGCTCTCCCACATACTTAATTTCATGACAGTTCACTAAAATATGCCATGTGTTTCCAATCCCTTCTTTTAATCTCAAGTGAATAATCATGCAAAATCATAAAATAATTAGGGTGGGAAGGAAAATAGGCTTGTAATATGGATTCCTATAAAGGTTATTTATGGTTTCTAGGGGCTTTACGAAGATAATACATTGGGTAGGTCACAAGAAAGAGGAGTTTAAACAATATAATTCCTCAATTATTTTAATGTAATTCAAAAATTCCTCATGTTTTTAAAAGAAAACATGCAAATTCGGGTAGTTATGTATATACTAAGAATATCTCATGAAAGATGGTATTAGAAAGAATATGAAAAAGGGTTTAGAATACCACTCAGGAGTGGGAAAAACAAATAAAGAGACAATCAGGTCGTGACTTGCATATAATTGATTAGTATAATCGATGTCATTATCCAAGGATAAAAAGTTGTAATTTAAACTATATCAGCAATCATTTTAAAACACTTAAGAACCAAAATAAGCATGCAACTTTTAAAAATTTCCCACTTTCAACTTTATTATTTAGAAATATGATTAACCAAAATGTCTTCACATTTTCAAATATATCTTCCAATAATGATGTCTCCTAAAATGATGATAAGGTCCAAGACTAAAGTGGTTGAGAGACAACCCCCATACTTAATATCGCATGTGGTTCACCAAGTGCCATAGAAAGTGAATAAGGGAATTTGGAGACACAATAGTGGACCTGAACAAAGGGAAGTAAGGAAAGAAGTAAACCATGGAAGAAAATAAAACAATGGAAAAAAGTGTAAAAATAATACTTCCCTCATGTCTAGATGAAGATAAACTAGCAGTGAGGGAGAAGCCTAGTCTATAGCGTTCTAGAGTACCTGTGATGGTCATGGAGAGAGAAAATTGAAATCATTCATAACATACATAGGAACAAGATATCACAAATAGATATATAATCAAAAACATAAACCCAAAATATAGTTTGGGGGTCACCTCAGAAGAGGCATCATCTAGTACAAAAATAGTCGGTAAAGAAGGATCAGGAGCCGTGGAAACTGGAGGCTTGGAATCTACACTCGGAAGAGATGTCGTAGAAGTAAAAGCTACAGGAGCTAGACTTAGAATAGGAAGCTTGGCATCACTACCTGGATTGGCAGCAGTGGTGGCAGCAGTTGGGCCCGAAGTGGATAGGAGAACTAAATCTATGGCCAGTGCAGTAAAGGGTGGTGGATATGAAGAAGAAGGGCCAAGAACTGAGGTAGAGGAAGGTGATGGGGTTAGTGGTATACCATGATGCAGAATAACAAGCTCCGATATCTTCTCTAGTCAGTCTTGATGTCAATCGAGAAGAACCAAGTGTTGCCCCATCGTGGCTAGGTAGAGGGAAAAGGAGATATCGGCCAAGGGTGAGGGGGTAAGGGTAGTAGGTGGGATGGAAGAAGGTAGGCTAGAAGAATGGGGTCCGAAGAAGGGGGTGGGGTGGGGAAGCTGGAAGGGTTGGGGAAGGATGAGCAGGCACCTCAATAGGGGTAGGAGGGTCAGCAGGTGGTCGGGGTGGTGCCTGGGCAAAGAAGTAAGCACCCCTACTTCCAGACCAAGACCATAAAAATAAGAATGAGATAGTCCATTCATTGGGGGGGACCTAACAGTTCAGGGGGAAGAGAAGGCTCAAAAACCCCGAGGTGGTGGGCAAGGTGGGTGGCATAAAACCCACCATTCAGGTTGCCCTGACGGCTGGTAAATATGGCATGGAAATAGGAAGCGGCAAGGTAAGGGAGGTCCGGATAGTCCTTCCAGATAACACAGGTGAGGAGATCCATATCATGACTCGTCATGATCCCCATATTCTCATTGCGGGGGGGAAAGGATGGTGCTAAAGCACTGGTGGGTGAAGCGAAGGATAGGGTCAGCGATTAGGATACTCTTCTAGGAAATACGGGTATAATAGTGGTCAGGCCCAGCAATCTCCTGCCATATAGCAATGGGCTCAGAGCTCTTGGGTTGGGTCAGGGTGGATATAGGGGTGGGGTGATGGGATGTAGATAGAAAACAAACCCTTGGCCAAACTCAGTCATAGTAAGGGAAAAGGGTCAGCCACCTACCTGGAACAGGACCACTGGTACCGCATCACCGAGCATCTCCCAGTACTCAGCTCCGTCAAAATCGAAATAAGTAGAGAACTCCAAAAATAAATCTCTGAAAATTATAGAGGCAATATATAAGATTGTGAATAACAAAGTGTTCCTAAGAAGATCCTCTAACTCACCCCCGATACTCAGCTGCTGAGGGACGCTGCTATCAAGAGGGTGGCTGCTCAACGGGATCGGGTGGTGAGAGAAATGTCGGACCCTATCGTGTGCCAAATCGGTGACTGGGAACACCATGCAAGGGTAGGGAACACTGACATGTCCCAGTCCAAGTGGAGGTGCAGCAGCAGGAGTTGGCTCTAGGGGGAGTGGCTGTAGTAGATGGAGGCTCGCTAGATGGGGCGGTCGATGATAGACCAGCTGGGAATGAGGAGAGCTCAGTTGGAGTGTAAATTGGTGGGGAATTAAGGGTTGTTCTTGAAGGCTTAGTTCTAGATGGTGGTGGTGCGTTATTTCTAGGACCAGACTCTGTGAAAACATTTAGTGGTGGAAGGATGGCCAGCGGAGGAGGATGGTACACCGGAGAGTTCAGATCTGGTGACGTCGCGGGCTGGAGTTGGATTCGATGAAAAATGGGCCTCTCACCCTTAGTGGAAGAGGCGAGATTCTTCCCCCATGAATGGTCTCTATCTGCCATACCCTGAAAAATAAAGAAAACCCAAAAAAAGAAAAATAAAAGAAAAATTAAAAGGAGAAAATGTGAGAAAACTGAAAAATAAAAAAGTACATAGCATGTGTATCCAAAGTGCACGATGTGTAGTTAAAGATGGTTACCATCCTGTGTTCTTTCGATAGACACACTGATAGAACATGTAATGGACCAAGGAAATATACAAGGCATGTACCGAACATACACGTCGTGTTTGCGCAAAGTGGTCCTGGTAGTGTGTTGGAAAAGACACAGCCACTGTTCAAGCAGTTATAACAATACAGGACAGGTCGTGTGAGAGGACAACACGGTGTGTTCAAGAAAAAAGGGTAAATGGTAGTGTGAAGTTCTATTCATGGGTTGGATGAAAGAAATGGTGTACACAGTCTGTACCAAACAGACACAGTATGTATGTGAACATGGTGTGTGAGGCCGTTTGAAAAAGGTACCCGAGCACGATAGGGGATGGTACACTGTGTGTACCGAACATACACACTGTGTATTTTCAAATCCCGAAGCATTTAGTGTGATTCCATGTACAAAAGTACACGACTTATGTTCTTCAAATCGTACCCATGTATCGTGGAATCCAAACGATCAGTTGATCCACAAATGACCCTAAACGCTTATGAAAACTTGAAATAAAGGGTTTAGAAGGATGTACCTGGACCTAGGATCAAAATGTAGTAGAAATGTGAAGGTAAAACGCCCTAAATCAGCAGAATTGGGAAAGGGGAGGCTGGGTGTCGTATGGGAGAGGAAACAGGTAGAGGGGAGGCCTCCGCGCGACACGGGATGAAGCCGGTTGGTCTGCAGCTTTTATAGACGAGGTACACGACGTGTATCTCCATACTACAAGCCTTGTATCACATTTTTTTAATAATATATATATAATGATTATACTAAACTATATAATATTTAATAATTAAAATATTGTGTATATATATATATACACATAATTTATTAAAAATAAAACTATACATGTAATGTGTCGGTAAATACACGTTGTGTGTTCTAAAATTGGAAAAAGAGAAGTACAACCTTTGGTATGGTGCTTGGGGTGAGGTTTGAACCGGTGATCGGCCGTTCCGAAAGGAAGCCCTCAACCACTTGAGCAAAGGTTGTACTACTGCTCCTATTAAATATTTAATTGTAGTTAAAGTAAACCAGAATATACTACATAGTAATAAATTAAATGCACGATGTGTGGTTTTTAATTAGACAAAAGGGGATGAAGCAAGTTGATTAGATGAGTTCGAACCTGGGTATTTTGTATCCAGGGCAGAGACTCTACCAATCTACAAACTTCAACTGCATGAATTACTTTATGTGAAAAATATTTTTAGTTTTAGAAGTAATACATGGAACACATGATGTATATCAAAAGACATGCTTCGTGGTTTTATAAAAAAACAGATGATAGAAATGGGGCTGTAGTCAGGATTCGAACCCGGGTCTTTTGAATCCGGGTTACGATCATGGCTAACCAATCCATCCCAACCATGGGTTTTCTTATAAGAATATATATATATATATATATATATATATATATATATATGAAAACTACCACACACTCTGTGTAAGAAAAAACGTGGATAAAAAGGAGGAACCCTGTGCTGAAGGTAGTTCAGGAGAGATTTGAACCAGTGAAGGCTTGGATAAACTCTAGTGACCTTACCATTGGCAATGACATCATCCCTATTTATTAATTTATTAAACATTATATTTATAATATTTTGAAGATAAATTAAAAGGAATAAGAACATGCCATGTGTATAGGTGGTACACGGTGTGTATCTGCGGGGTTGTCTCCTAGAAAGCACCTTTATTTTAGGTTGTTGGCCTAACATAATTACCACTTCTTACCTAAGCTGTATGGTGGAAAACATTACCACCTTCTCATCCATGTTATGGTAAGATTTAAACTGCTATCTTTTAACCTTGAATGGTTGATCATCCTCTCCCGAAATTTTCACCGCTCCATGATGGAATACACTTATAACATGGAATGGTCCCGACCATCACAACTTCAACTTCCCTGGGAATAATCTAATATAAGAGTTAAAGAAAAGTACGTGATCACTGGGTTGAAAATATTTTTGTGAAATCATCCTTTCGTGAATTGATTTCGTATTCTCCTTTTATATCTTGGTGTTTTTATATGCCTCTAATCTGATTGCATCATGTTTCAGCAGATGGAACTTTCACTTCTCTTCAGCTTCCTTTAAATCAAAATTGAGGGCCTTGATGGCCTAGTATACTTTATGCTCCAATTCTACTGGTAGATGGAACGACTTTCCAAAAATGAGGCCAAATGGGGGAATTACCAGTGGTGTTTTGAAAGCAGTCTAATATTCCCACAAAGCATCGTCTAACTTCTTGGAACAGTCTTTCCTCGATGTTTTTATTGTTTTCTCCAGGATCTGCTTCAGCTTATGGTTGGAGAGCTCTACTTTTCCACTGGACTGGGGATGATATGGTGTCACCATATGATGCTTTACTCTATAATTAGACAGTATTCCTCTCATCAGTGTGTTGTCAATGTGGGTCCCTCTGTCGCTGATCATTACTCGAGGAACTTCGAACCTACTAAAAATTCATTTCTTTAAAAATCTCATGACTACCTTGGTCGTGTCGTGAGTTGTAACAGCAGCTTCCACCCACTTAGAGACATAGCCGATGTAGTCCAGGATGTAAGTGTTCCTGAAAGATGGGGAAAGAGACCCATGAAATCAATGCCCCAGACATCAAAAATTTCGACCTCCGTGATGGGGTGCTGGGGAATCTCAGCTCTACGTTCAATATTACTGGTTCTCTGGCATCGATCGCAACAGGAAAGAAAGGCCTATGAATCTTTATTCATGGTGGACCAGAAAAAAATAGATTGTAGGATATTTCCTATAATATGGTTAGGGCCATGATGTCCCCCAACTGGTGAGGCGTGAAAAAAGTTTAGGACTCTGTGAACTTCATTTTCCAGAATTCAACGACGGATCACCCAATCTCCACATGATCGGGAAAGAATGGGATCTTCCCATAAGTACCTATTAACATCAGAAATAAACCTCTTCCTTTGCTGGAAGGAGAAGCTGGGGTGAACGACACCTATAACCAAAAGATTAGCAATATCAGCATACCAAGGTCTAGTTGTTTCATTGATGGAAAAGAGGTTCTCATTAGGGAAATCCTCCCTGATATCTCGATCTTCCTCCTCCAAATGAGGTAGCTTCAGGTGGAAGAGATGATCATCAACAATGTTCTCACTCCCTTTCTTGTTTCAGATCTCCATATCAAATTCTTATAGGAGGATCACCCAGCAAATCAATTGGGGCTTCGTGTATTTCTTGTTCATTAAGTTCATTAGTGTTGCATGATCAGTATAAAAAATAACTTTAGATAGCACTAAGTAAGAATGGAACCTATCAAATGTGAAAACTACTACCAACGTCTCCTTTTTTATGGTGGGGTAGTTCATATGTTCCTTGTTGAGTGTCCTGCTGGAATAATAGATAGGTTAGAAAATTCAGTCAAGTCGTTGGCCTAGGACTGCTCCCACTGTGTAGTCACTGGCATTTCACATCACTTGAAATTGCTCCTCCCAGTTGGGAGAAATCATTACTGGAGCTTCCACCAGGTGCTGATTCAGGTTCTCAAAAGCTATGGTGCATGTCTCATCAAATCAAATATAGCATCCTTGGTCAAAATATTGGTGAGGGGCTGGGCTATTTTTGAAAAGTCACAGACAAACCACCTGTAAAAACTGGCATGCCCCAGGAAGCTGTGGATGGCTCTGACAGAATTCGAAATAGGAAGTCATGAAATGACTTCTATCTTTTCCGGGTCAACCTCTATCCCCTTCACTGAGATTCTGTGGCCAAGGATGATTCCACTTTGCATCATGAAATGACACTTTTCCCAGTTCAAAACAAGGTTAGTGTCTTCACATCTTTCTAGAACTAGCTCCAGTAGCCGCAAGCAAGTGGTGAATGATTTTCCATAAATGGAAAATTCATCCATGAATACCTCCAGGATATTTTTCACCATGTCGTGGAAGATATCCATCATATAGTGTCGGAAGGTGGTGGAGGAGTTTTATATTCCAAAATACATCCTTCAGTAAGAAAACATACCATAGGGGAAAGTAAATATGCTTTTTCTATTGATCCTTAGGAGCAATGGAAATCCGGTTGTATCTGGAATAGCTGTCGAGGATGCAATAAAAGTTATGCCCCACTAGTCTCTCTATCATTTGACCCATGAAGGATAGGGGGAAATGATCCTTCCTCATGGCATCATTCGGCTTCTGGTAGTCCACACAGACTCTGCAGTCCATGACAGTGCGTGTGGGGATGAGCTCGTTCTTAGAATCTGAAATCACATTGAAACCTCCCTTTTTGGGTACCACTTGTAGGGGACTCACCCACAGACTATCCGAGAAGGGATAAATGATTCCTACATCCAACAACTTAGTCACCTATTTTTTTTACAAATTCCTTCATGGGGGGATTCAGTCGTTGTTGTGGTTGTCGAGATTTCTTTGCACCTTCTTCATATAGCACCTTGTGGGTGCAAATTGTAGGGATGATTCCCTTCAAATCTGCACATGTCCACCCAATGGTGTGCTTCTGTTGTTTCAAAACCTACAGAAGTGCATCTTCCTGGTCCTGTGATAGTTCTGTACTAAGTATGATAGGAAATGTTTGATGGTCTTCCAAATACCCATACTTTAGAGAAGACGGAAGAGGCTTAAGTTCTTGTTCAAGTGCCTTTAAAATCGAAGGTACAAGTTGTTTCACCTTTTCATGTTCCAGACTATTAGGAACAAATTCATGTTTCCAATAGTGGCCTCCCTGGACTTCTATGAATTGCAAGTCCTCTAGTTATTTTTCAATTGGAATTTCTAGATTGATAAAGTTATCTAAGGTAAAAGAACATACAAGATCATCCCCTTTTTCACTCAAGTGATCATCCATGGTGATAACAGCAAAACAGCCCTCATGCTCTGATAATGATGTATTCTTGATGGCTTTAAAAACATTGTAGGAGACTCTCTTGTCTCTTACCCAGAAAATTAGCTCCCCTGGGTGCAGGTCAATCAGTACCTTCCCAATTTCCAAGAAAGGCCTTCCCAAAATGAGAGGTGCTTCTTGGTTGTCCTACATGTCAAGGATGATGAAATATACGAGAAGGATCATCCTACCCACCTTGACCAGCACGTCTTCCAGTATCCCCTTTGGATATTTGATGGATCGATCTACAAGCTGAAGGTCTACTCGGGTAGGCTTCAAAACGTTGAGCCCTACCTTCTTGAAATCTCCAAGGGGAATGAGGTTCACACTAGCCCCTTAGTCACAAAGGGCCTTCCAAAACTCACATGATCCAATAGTGCATGGGATAGTGAAGCTACCTGGATCCTGGAGTTTGGGAGGAATAGAATGCTGGATGACTATAGAACACTCCTTGGTTAGGGAAATGGTTCCAAGATCCTCCATCTTTATTTTGTTGGAGAGTATTTTCTTCATGAATTTCACATAAGTGGGCATATGAATCATTTCCTCTGCAAATGCAATATTTATGTGTAGCTTCTCAAACACATCCATGAATTTTCCGAACTGGTGGTCTAGCTTCCTCTGCTTCAATCTCTCTAGGAAGGGTAAGGTAGGCTCAAAGGGGTTGACAACCTCCTTCACTTTATTCTGCGATGCCTCCTTACGTGGAATTTTGGATAAGGAGGGGTCTGTATGTGTACCTTCTTCATCAACATGGGGTGTGGATGCACTTGGTTGTGTTAGTTTTTTCTATTGTGGTATCTCCTTTCCGCTTCGTAGCATGAAGGCATGGGCCTCCTCCCTAGGGTTATTCTTAGTGTGACCAGGTAGTGTACCAGGTTACCTTCCTAAGAGTTGGTTTTCCAGTTGGTCAATCTGGTTCTCCAGGCCTCAAATTTAAGCCTCATGATTTTGGAACCTGGTGTCAATAGTAGATATAAATTTGGTCATGAGATCCTCTAACATTAAGGTGTTCTTCTGCTGAGGTGGTTGTTGAGCTGGTTGAGTTGTTGGCTATCGCATCTGTTGTGGGTGAGGGCTTCGATACCCTTGCTACTAATAAGAGCCCTGTTGGGGTTGTTTCTTCCTTGGGTACTGGTTCTGATAAGGAGGATGGTGGTAATTGGGCAGTCACTGGGGCGGAAGATTCTACTGTTGTTGGCCTGAGCTTATGTTCTTTTGATCATTCCATGCCGTGTTCTGGTACTTCCAGTACTGGTTTGGCCATCAGTTTTGGGAAATATAACTCACCTCGCTTGTTGAAGGGCCTCTTACAGAACCTGGGCATTCTCCCATGATGTGGTTATCACCACATTTGCTACATGCTGGATGGTTTTTCGCATGTACTTGGGAAGTTCCCTTCATATTGAGCGTGTCAATATTTTTGGACATAGTGTCCAATTGGTAAGCAAGCATAGTAATAGCATCAATGTTATGCATACCTCGTTTCTATGTGCCCTACTCAGAATGCCACTAGAAGCTGTTGGAATACATGTCTTCCAGTAGTTCGAAAAGCTCTTCAGGGGGATTTCCTCATTACTGTACCTCCAGTAGTAGCATCCACCATGGACATTTTATTCATTTTTAGTCCTCCGTAGAAGGTTTGGACCTGCATCCAAAGTGGAAGTTCGTGGTGTGGGAATTTGTGCAACATCTCTTTGAAGTGCTCCCATGATTCATAGAATGACTCTGAGTCATGATGCTGGAAGTTGTGTATTTTGTTCCGTAGAGTCACTGCCTTCGAGGGTGGGAAGTATTTAGATGGGAACGCCAGGGTGAGCTCCTCCCTGGTGAGGATGGATCATTGTGGTAATCCTTTGATCCAGTATTTTTCCTTATCCCTTAGAGATAAGGGGAATAGGTAAAGAAAAATGGCATCCATGGACACTTTGTGGTAGCGGAATGTGTCGCAGACCTCCAGAAAACTGGAGAGATGGGAATTGGGGTCCTTTCTAGGTAGGCCGCTGAACTGAACGATGTTTTAGATTATCTGTATAATAGAAGGCTTGATCTCGAAGTGTTGGACCTGCACCAGTGGATGGATGATTCTTATGTCATCTCCATGGGTAGATGGAAGGATGTATTCCATGACAGTATGGCATGGAGGTGGATTCTGATGGAGTGGATCTGAGATATAATGTTTCTCTTGAGGGGAGAAGTAGATCCCCTAACCTAGATGTAAAAATGGTATCCGCTTCGGTTGGAATTGTTGGAGCTACTGCGGACCATACCCTGGAGAAAGTGGAGCTTGCTAGTTCCAGTTTTCATCTGGTCCTAATGGCTATCCATCTCTTTTGAATCTTTTTTTCCATGACAGAGTCCAAATATTGATGAAGGGAAGTACCTCAAGCAAAAAAGAGGGAAGAACATCAATAATTTCACAAAGGTATTAAGGCACGCAAGTATACCTGTGCGCCAACCTTGGGTGTGTAAGTCACTTTTGCGCCAGTAATGGGCACGCAGGTCACGTGCATGCCCAAAGTGGTTTTTAACCCAAACTCAAGTGGCCTATAAATAGTCTTTATGGGCCCCCCATTTCATGGACAAATTTTCCAAAACTCAGATTCAAGCTCGGGTCGCCCAAGTCTTTTCCTGACATATTCCAAACACTTATAAGGTAATTCTTTACCTAGAATGGAAGCACTAAAGAGGAAGAATAAGGCATAAGTATTAGAACTCATCAATACTTGCGTGCCTAAGTGTCTAGCCCTTATGGGAAGTGAAGACACTTGCGTGAGACCTTTACCTCTAAAGGAAACTTATACACCAACCTTATGAAAGTCTCTATTGATCATAATAAGGGATCCATTTCATATTCTCCCAAGTATCACTTCAGGGATTCTTCATCGCCCAAGTTGACTCATGTCGCACAAGTATACTTGCGCAACCAAGACATGCGCGCCAGAACAAAACTAGTGTGCCACCTTCGTAGTCATTTCCTTTCCTCAAATCCACCTTTCCTCTTCAAAGATAGCCTTCAAAACCCTCTTAAAATCCATTTGTGGCATGGTTCCTTGGTTGGATTCCTTATATAAAAGGAATTCTGAGAAGATATTTTGATTTGGGCCTCCTTCTCAGGATTAAGCCACAAGTTACAAGTCCCCTTAACCTGGGTCTCCTTTTCAAGAGTAAGGCCCAGTCATAATTTCTTTTGACATTGGGCCTCCTTCTCATGAGTAATCCCTATGTTATAAGTTCCCTTTAATTGGGCATGCTCCTCAGGAGTAAGCCCCAATATTAATTTCTTTTGATTTGGTCCTCCTTATCAGGAGTAAGCCCCAAATTACAAATCCCCTTCATATGGGCATCCTCCTTAGGAGTAATCTCCAGTCTTAATTTCTTTTGATCTGGGCTTCCTTCTCAGGGATAAAACCCAATCATAAGTCCCTCTTAATTTTTTTTCTTCCTTTTCAGGAGTAAGTCCCGGGTTAAAATCCAAAATCTCCATAAAGTACAAACACCTTTATAGACCCTGCTCTTTTAGATTATTTTCTAAAAGTCTTTTTCTTCATTTACTTGGGAAGTCATATATACGTAAGCCCCATATCCTTTCTTATGATTGCATATTTCATGGAACAATCATCAAGTTTTACTGATGCCTCTTATTTCTCACATAGAGCATGACTCACGTGAGCTTAGAGTGTAAAAGTAATTATGACATCTCTCTTTGGGCCATCAATCATGCATAAACCTCATACTTCTTAATTCAAACTACGTGGGTTCTGATTCCTTTTCTAAACAAGGATACGTAGGTAGCCCATTTGCGGGTATAATCCCAACTCTAAAATAATCCATGTCTTTCTGAATGATAATAAACATTAAGTGCCCCACTGAGTGGCTTTAAAACCAGTATGGTCATCATAATGACCAAGAGATTTCTATATAATTTATTGAAGGATATCATTGACTAAGAATCACTAATTCATATGGATGATTCTCTATTGATGAAGAAACTCAAATACATATGAAAGATTCTCTAAATCCCCTACATATCAATTATTAATTTCAAGGTCTAAAGGAAAAACTCATTTTCATGCTTGGTAAATTAATAAGGATTCACAAACATAACACAGATCTATAATAGATTCTTGGAGTAGAAAATAATTCCCCCCCAAAGGTTTGATAAGTCTGACCTCCCATCCTCTCGACCAATGCAAATTCTTACGCCTCATCAGTCTACAACTAATGAGCACCTACCTTTGGAAAGTAGGTCTAAATGGATATAGAATCATTGGATTCTTCTGGTTCTATGAATAAACCCATTAAAACCAGATTGGAAAGTTTGAACCTTAAACAAACAAGGTCATCCCCATTTCCAGATGAAACATTATCCTTGGACAATAGCTGGATTTACTTCCTCATTCTGCGCCATGGGATTTTTGTGATTATGATCGGTCATGAGTTCCTGTTGGCACATCAAAATTGCACGTTTGATCTATGTGTTAATTGGGAAAAACCTCGGTGACTAAGCATTATTGGAATGTGTGAGGTAGTCGCTCATACACCTAATGACCTTCACAATACAAAACACACCAAGAGTAAATGAGGAAAAATAAAGATAAACATAAATAAGATTAGAAATGCAATTTTTCGGAATTTATGATTTTTATTTTTACTAAAATTTGATGAAAACTTAATTAAAACAAGAACAAAATTAACTTCTGTTTGTTCCCCGATAGTGGATCCAAAATTTAGTGAGTCGTTTCACTGAATGTAAGTTATTGGTGTCCCAAATTGTTTTTACCCTAACGAGTATAATACCAGTAAGGGGTCAATCCATAGGGTAAAGAAGTTATTCATATCTTACTAAACTTACATTGTTTATTTGTTTTAATGAAGTTTGTTGTATTTAAAGTCAATTTTTGATGTTTGGATAAAAAGAGTAATTGGTTTTAAGTTTCTTTAATAAATTTCTTAATAAATAAAGCTAAATACGGGGAAATTGGTATTGATGCAAATAAAGAGAGAAATGCATTGGGGTTATGGATAATTGAGAATTTGATTATTAAATAAAATTTCTTATGAGGTTTTGTTGTTAATAATAACCCAACACTCTGGATTTCAATTTGTAACAAAGTTTCCTTGGTCCGGTAAACTTATATTTAAAGCTGAAGAAACTAAATCCTTGGCCTGGTAGTTAGTGTTTCATAGTTATTTATTTGGATTAGTACATTTTTGAGTCAACGAATATTTCCAATTATCATGAAAATATTCATTGTTATTCTTCTTTTGAATCGTGGAAAATTCTGCCCTTGGTCTGGTTCAAAATTTTCAGTGATAAGATGAAGTGATTTAAGAAGAATAAGAATAAGTCATTAGAAAAAACACATTCATAACAACTAATCTAAAATTAAATTCTTATATCTCCTACAACCCTAACACACTGGGTATTTAGTTACACAAAGAGGTAAAGATAAGCACAAATCCCTTGATACCTGATTTGATCATTACTTGAAACTTCGTGGAGGGAGTGACACTTGGGTAGAATGGTGGAATGACGAAGTATAAGGATGGTGGTAGATTTTTAGTGGAGCTTCTTTCCTTCGAACCTTCAACCCTTTCTCTCTACCCCTTCTCTCCTTTTTGAACTGGATTCCAAGGCCTCTATTTATAGAAAATAGAACTAAATGGTGTGTGGAAAAATTATATGTTGTGTACTTTTTTCAACGCGCTTTTGTCCTTGTTTTCTCCACTAGTTGGCGGCCTAACATGCCGTATTTGAATTGGAACATGGTGCCTCCTGGTAGGTTGATATACATGGCATGTAGTGTGACCATACACAGCATGTAGTCTAATTTTTTGGCCACCAACTACTTCTAGAAAGATATGCACTACGTGTATAGGTTGAACACAGCATGTCCTCGTCATCCAGTCACATGGGCATGTAGAATTCTTCTCATCTTCCAACTACTTATATAAGGGTATAAACAACGTGTATAGGGTGAACACAGTATGTACTAGATTTTGTTTACTTGGGAATGTACTTTTCCTGGTCAATTTGTGTCTGAGTCTAAAACTACATGGCAAGGGTATACACAGCGTGTATAGGGTGGACACGGCGTGTACTGAATTATATTTACTTGGTCATGTACTTTTCCTATTCAATCTGTGTCTGAGTCTGAATGAACACGTCATTGGTATATGTACATGCCATGTAGATTTTAAATTTTTCACAGTTATCCCCCGTTTTGTGTATTTGGTCATAAATCTTATGAAAATGAACAAGATCACCAAAATCAAATTATTTGTCCACTATGCAGTAAGTAATTGCTAAAAACTTGTTCTTATTTTCCATAAAGTATGTGAATATTTATACACAAATCAAGTGCATCAATTATATGTGGATGATGATAACTAAATTTTCAGCTCTGTTAAATAGGATTTTTTATGTGTTTTTCAAATTTTTAATGAAAAAATCCACATCAATTTACTTATATTTGGTCCTTTATAATATTTATTAGTATAATGAAATGTTTTAATTAAATGTATGTATAAATTTATTAATTTGTGTCATTTTTGTACTTCAATAAATTTAAATTCTTTAATAAAATACTAAATATTTATTCTTATTATTTTCGCATTTTATTGTTTTTCATTTTTTAAATATATTTATAATATTTAGAAATATAGTTAATATTAGTTATATTTTTAATTTTTTAAAATTTAATATTTATTTTAAGTAAATTAATATTAATAATTTTTATATTTTATTGGTTTTACTGTTTTTTGGGTCAGGAAAAGCTCTCGTGGAAGATTAGAATGATTTTATGAATTTTGGAATGGATTGATTAAAATCAATAATGTTTTTTCATAAAGATTAAAATCTGGTAAATTACCATGAGCTATAATAGAGAAGAAAAGGAACCCCTCCTTCTACATAGCATGATCTCTATGTGAGTTACTTCTTTGAATTACACCTCCTCATAGAACCCCCGCAAATAAAAAATCACTTTGTGGGGTGAGGCATGAATTCTATGCCCCCCACAAATGAAAAATAACATTGCAGGGATATGTCTCCTTTTCAGGATTTCCAACATCATTCAGGATGTCTAATAACCAAAATGGCTCACCAACATAGTCTTAATCATGAAAAAGAATGGTAAAATATGGGATTGCATCAATTTCAGAGACCTAAATCGGCATTGTCTAAAAATTAATTTTATGTTCCAATCACAAAAAATTTGATCAATAAAATAGATAGCTATAAATTCCTTCCATTCATGGATGGCTATTCAGGATATAATCAAATCCGAATGGATCCAAAATCTGAAGAATCCACCACCTTCAGGGTACCCTAGGGAGTATTTTATTATGGGATCAGGACTTTTGGTCTGAATAATGATGGGGTAAATATCAATGTGTCATGTAACACATATTCAAACCCATCCTTGATAAATATATATAATGTTATATCAATGATTTGGTAAAAAATCTTTTCAATATTCTGATCACCTTAATCATTTCAAAGTATTCTTTGATAAACTTCAACAACGTAGTCTTAATATGAGTCCACTAAAATGTGATATCAGTGTTACTTAAAGAAAGTCTATTAGCTTTATCTTAAACAATCATGGAATCAAATTTAACCCTAAGAAAACTAAGGAAATTCAGGTTATTTTACATCCTCTTCATATCAAATATTTTTTATTATTTCAATTACACCTTACCTATATTTGATGCTTCAGATAAAACATCATAGGAAATTGTTTTCCCTTCACAAGGTTAATGAAAAAAGGGGTTGTGTTTCATTGAACTAATACCTACCAATAATCATTTCATGGAATCAAGAAATATCTCTTGATTCCACCAGTATTGATTCCACCAGTTGAAGAAAATCCACTCATATTGTACATGATGTCTCTAGAATTATTTCTTAGTTCCTTCCTTACATATAGAATGATTTTGGTATATAGAATATCCTTTACAATATTGGTCACACTATGATCGACACTATGGATTGATATTCAGATATCGATAAGAACTATTTATCATCAATTTTCTCAATTCAGAAATTCAGACATTACCTAGAGCACCATGAGGTCCATTTGATCTTTCAGTTTGACCCACATAATTATATACTCAATCATCCGATGATTTCTTGACCTATGTTGCGATGGGTGGTCATTATACAATAGTTTAACAACTATATCATACCATAGAAGTTGATGAAAGTATAAGCCTAAGAAAATTTCATTAAAGAACATCTCTATATAGATGACATTCCAATGAGTATTGAACTATCAGATATGGAAATATCATATGTTCAGGACTCTACTTGAATGTGGTAAATGTAATTTGATGGTGCATATAAAATTCTAACTAGAAAGGGTTTGGAAAACCCCAATACCTACAAAGATAGGTTGGGAATCATTATCATTTCATAAACAAAGTAAATTATACCTTATTATTTTTTCTATCAAAAGGATGTACTAACAATGAGGCTCAATACCAAACACTCATTTCATGTTTGGAGATGGATTTTCAAATACCGGTGACTCACCTAAGAATCAGAGGAGATATTGAGTTTATAATTAAGGATATCAATATATATTATGACATTAGAAAAGAAGATATGATCCCACCTACTTGATTATCTCTTTGGGTTGATGGAAGAATTTCCCTAGGAGAAAACACTAACTCATTCCCCGAATTCACAAAACTCTCAATCAGATTCATTAGAAAATGTTTTTTCCAACCATTGATGATCTAGATTGGGATGAAACAGTCATTAGTGTCACCCATCAAAGGATATAATTTCCATTTTATCAAGTTGTCATTTAAGTGATCAATGAGAAGAAAACTATCCTTAAATAAGATAATGTTGTAAATGGGTGGATGTCTCCCATTTTGGAATATCTTAAAAATGGGGCCCTTCTGCAAAACAGAGATGTAAAAGAATAAATAAAATGAGAGTGGTCAATTTCACTACCTGTTATATATTGGTTCATGATAATGTTCATTACAAGTGAATCTCTAATGGAATTCTACTCAGATGCATCGATGTAAACAAGATGATTTCCACCATGGAAGAAGTTCATGATAGCGCTTACAATTCCCATCAGTATAAAACTTTGATTTTTCCTAAAATCAGGAGGCTTGGATATTTATGGCCATTAATGATATTAGATTGTAAAAAATTATTCAAGAAGTTTCATTCCTACCAGATGCATTCCAACTTCATCCATTATCCTCCAGAGTTTCTCCAAACAACTAAATACTATTGGCTATTTGTTGTATAGTGGATGGATATCATTGGGTCGTACCCTCCTTCTATGGCCAAGTAGTTCAATTATATCATTACTACTAATTAATTTATCTCTAAATGTGATGAGGAAATAAATCTTGTGGAATTCATAACCAAACGTATAATTAATTTCAAGAAGTTAAACATCATCACCATATTTGGTGCCCCTCACACAATACTGATGGAAAATAGCTCTGACTTCTATTTTTCAAATTGAAGAAGTTATACCCAGAGTACACCATCAAATCCAAACATTATTCTTTCTACCATTAAACATAAAATGGATAGATTGAATATTTCAATTAAAATCTATTAAATAACATCCATAAAATGGTGAATAGAGAAAATAATCCTTGTCTTGACAAGCTTATGAATTCCTTGTGGGCCAACCAAACCACAACTTGCACTAAAACTCAAGATACCTCATATTCATTTGATTAAGAAAAATAAGCATTAATCTCCATAGAGGTTCAATTACCCTCACTCTAGATATTTATTTGTGAACAAATTTATGATAATGAACAATCACATAAGAATTTTTATGAGTTGGATAAAATTCAAGAGACAATTGGGTATACCATATAACACCCCAAGCTTCTACGGTACACTTCTCTTTGAATAATGCAATAGCGTGTGTTGTATGCAACATCGAGTTCTAACACACCACAACCAATCAAACTAGCCATTATGAATAGTAATACCCACTTTTTGAAATTTATAAATTTTATTTTTCAAAATGGACTTCATTTTTGGATTCAGAATATCGAAATTAGCCTAGGGTGAATTTTCAGTGCTTTCTGAAAAACTTCATTTTTTGATGAATAGTGAAACCACTAAGTGGTAGTTAAAAAACTGAATTTTTCATAAAACGTAATTTTACCGCTTCTGTGAGTGGAATTTTGAAAATCCAAGAGACTCGGTTAATATCAAGGAGTAAAATGTGGTTCAATGAGATGAAAATAATTTTTGGTGAATAGTAACTTTTTACTTTTATTTACCACGGTTAAAAGTAAATAGGGTAATTAAGGGTAAAAATGATATTAATATTACCCTAACACATGTCCTAATTCTATTGGACAATTGTATCTCGACCAAAAACAACCTTAGGAATAAAATATTATCATTTAGGTCGACTTGTATTAGATTAGGACATTTATTATTATTTAATTCAAAGAAGAGTTAAAAGAGTTAAAATAAAAGTTTATTTACTAAAACATTTTTAATATAGGGTTATACATAAGATAAATTCGATTGTAAATATTCATTAGAAAGATAAAAATCTTTCCTACATAATGTTATTTTATTTATAAATTTATACATTGAATAATTTAATTTATTTATGACACAATGGTGATGCAGTAATTACCATAATAGTGAAAATTTAAAATAATTGATATTATAAATACCAAAATAAATATAATTTGATACTTTTTATGAATTAAATTAATTTTATAGGTTAAGATGACATATTAGGATTGATTATAGAAATTGTGTTCGAAGTAATAATGCTGTTAAGAATTTATCAAAGACAAAATACCCAATAGTGTCAAAATTGACATAAATGAGTTTTTAAAACCAATATTATATTATAAATTGATATTCAATTCCTAAAAATCTAAGGTTCGTCCAAGAGACTTATATCATGATAGTTGTATCATTAATGGACCACTTGGGGGTCTCTTGGAGGTATATAGTAAGTTTATTAACTATATAATATAGAAATACAAAGTGGCATGGTAAATGTCAAACTAATTAACTAAGAGTTAAAACAAAAAGATAAGGTTAATATAATGACCCAAACCTATCTAGATTCTATTTTTTGAGTGGTTTTTGACCCATCCCCAACTTAAAATTTAAATAATCCACTTTTGAGCCATTATATACCGAATATTAATTTATTATAAAATAACATTTCTAGCTTTTCCAAAGGTTCCCCTCACCCATGTTATAAAAGGGCACTCCCCCTTCTCATTAATTCACACCTTAAAAGCCATTTGGATCAGAAAAACTCTTCCCAAATACTCTCTCAACTTCCCTCACTTAATATTAGAGGCATTCCTTTAGTCATAAAGCCAACCTAAGGATCCCTTTTGATCAAATCAAAAGGAAGAACCCGAAGAAGAGGTAATGATTTAACCACCCCTTTTCAAGTTCCTTTCTTCTTCCACTTCTTCTTTCTTTGTTATTACCATTATAAAATAATGAATCCAGTATCTCCTATATAATTTAATATTATTATAAATATGGTACAACCATATTCAGTATTCTATCCATCCTTTGAATGATGTGTCACCATACGTGCGTATGTACGGCTTACCGTCTCCACGTCATGGTGTAATTGTTATTCAATATATTATTATTTGGATGGGTATATTAATGATTTTTAATTTATATAAAAAATAAATATAACATGATAATTATTCTGTATATATTATATACCATCTAATTAAATATTATTTTAATATCAAAAGAATGATATTGTCGCTCATGCGTACGTACAGACTACCGTCTCCATGAATGCGATGAGATTCATTCTCCATCGTATCCATTCAAGTATAATTCTCATTTGAAGATTATTAATAATGTTTAAGGACTTAATATCATTCTATATATGAATAATATACAAACTATCCATAACAAACATGTCTTACATAACAAAATATATAAAAGAAATGAGTAAGTTAACACCCGAAATGACGATAATTCTAAAATATTATTAACAAAGAAATGTTAAAAGATCATATATGATATCATATTAATATAAATGATTATTGTATAATTTAATAACAATTATTTCACCATTATATAGGAGTTTAACCTACCCTAACCAAGGAAAATTACAAGGTAAGGGTTATTTCACAATCTCTTCATTATCCGAGGTTGTTTATATGTAATTATCTACTGGGACTTCTTTATCATCCACATCCATGTTTCTTAAAAATGTATTTCAAAACATTTTTACTATTTACTAGAATATGGGTAAGAGTAATTTATACCCTTGTTTACTTTTATAAGTGGTTTATAAAGGAATATTTCCATCGTTTTCCAAACAAGGTCCTTTTTAACCTTTTTGACAGAATTAAGGTAAGAATGTTTTTTTAACTTATACAACGGGTGCGGCTATTTTCTGCCGTTATAAAATCATCGAAGATTCCCTTAAAAGATTATAAGAATATTTTCAAAGAAAATGTTTTATTTTATAAATATATTACTCTTAAATGATTTCAAAATAGAAAGATATATTTCTCTAAAAAGAGTTTTTATTTCATCTATGTCAACATCTTTGATGGATTTTACGCTTATTTGAAGTTGATTTATTATGATACAAAACATATATATTGTATTGAAGGTTTTTTGATATGTTTTACTGTGGATGTGTTATTTTTATACCATTCATGGTTTATGTGTGAAGTATTTACATTTCGTATGCTAGTTTTAATACGATTTTTTATGTTATGTTTAAACCTTTTCATATAGGAATGCATTGGACGTAATATGTGATGGGTGGAGCCTGCTATAGCTCCTCGATGCATTGGTAGGTCTCATGATACAAACTAGTGTCTTGGCACAGGGCCTTGAAAAAATCCTATTGTAGTCTTGGCACGAGGCCTTGGCTATGTGGTTATGATAGTCAGGCATTATGCATTCCATCATTATGAAAGTAGTTATTGATATTGCATGTGATTATTCGATTAGCATAATATCCATGTGAATAAGTAAATGGAATTATTTCATTTTAGTTTTTCCATACTATGTTATAGTTCAAGTTTAAAAGGCTTTTATTTTAGTTATACATTGCCTTAAATGTTTATTCTTATTTATGAATGTTTCCGCTATATTGTTATCCTTACTGGGCATTTGAGCTCACCCCTTTTCTATGTTTTATTTTTTTCCCAGGATGTGAAGAAGTAAATTATGAATGACCTACAGGGATAGTATGAGGGGATAAGAGTGTAGACTATGGAGACTATATTGTTATAGTTTTCATTTTTATGATTTAATGTAAAACTTTATGAATATATCTAGTGTTTCCAAGGCTACTAAACTAATCGGTATTTCGAGATTTGATCTTTATTGTGATCATTCCAATGTTATGTAATAATGCACCGACTCTGGGTAACTGGGGTCGGGGCGTTACATACCATGTATCATTTGAAAATATTCCATAATGAGATAGTAAAATCCTTCAAAAAAAAGTTTTTCTCCTCTTATTCATTCAAGGAGAGATGGTATTATTCCTCAGATCCCCAATGAAGCTAAGAAAAAATCCTCTAAAACTTTAACCAAAATAGGGGTGACCTTATACCATACACAAGGTCAACTCTAATGGAGGTTACATGTTAATCACAATTTATGGGGAATGAACTATTCCCCCTACTATATAAATATTTCCCAAGAAATACTTCATGTGATTCCACAAAAATAGAAATCTTCCTAGGTGTAAGCCCATACCAAATCCCTAAAATTACTATAAGTTGAGATTCTTCTCAAGGTTCCAACTATGGGAATCCTTTGAGGTGTGATCCCTGACCAAATCTCTAAACTTTTTATAAGTTGAGATTCTCCTCATGGTTCCAACTATGATCATCCTCTTAGGTGTAAGCATTGACCAAAACCCTTAAATTACAATTATTTGAGATTCTCCCTATGGTTAAAACTATGGGCATCCTCCTAGGTGCATTCCCTGAAAAAATCCTTAAAACTTCTATGAGTTGATATTTTCCTCATGGTTATATGGACATCCTTCTAGGTGTAATCCCCAACTAAACCCTAATATTTAATAGTAGATATTCTCCTCATTGTTCTAGAAAAAATGGGCCTCCTCTATAGGTGTAATTCCCAAAACCATAATCTCATTAATATGACATTAAACTGTGTGGTTATCATCCTAGCCAGGAGACATTAAACTACATGATTTTATTTCATACTTGCTACACAATGATAAACTACAAAACATTATTGGTCCTTTTTCACAACTATAAAAGGAACATATATCCTCCTTGTTGCATGACGTAAAACTATACAAAACTTCAACCCATGATTGAATGCATCACAACATTTGGTGCACTTATCCAAACACACAAAATTTATATAATTACTTTTCAATTTATTCCAATATTATTTAGATATGTAGTGACAACTAAAACATCGGTCTCTATGCCTGCTCGTAGATTCACCACAAAACCATTTGTCGCATGTGGTTATATCACCCCAAAATGATCCTATGGACCTCCTCTTTAGGTGTAATCCCCAATGAATATCCTAAATACAGATGTTAAATTGTAATCCTTATACAATGTAAAACTGGGATGCCTCATTTGATAAATATGGGATTCTTAAGAACTTCTTCCTGGACATATGATGTTAAAGGGTATGGTTTTCATCCTTGTTTCATGATGTAAAACTAGACAACATTTTGATTTATTCTTGAATGTATCATGATCCTTGTTGTTGGTCTCCCACCACACCTCCATTAAAGAACTATATGTGGATTGATTCCTACCATTACAGGATACATAACGATGCTCAGAACTCTAATCTTGGCTCTTTCCGAAAAATAAAAATTTACATCATCCTTATGTACGGGTCATACATACACAAGGATAATTAATTCAAGAACTAAGTTTGGAATGATTCTCATCCACATGGGAAAAATGGTGACATTCAGACCCCATTTTCTTGGCTTGGTTATGATGTAAAGGAAATACCCCCTCCCATAAATGCAACCAAGGATTTATGCAATAGAATCCATACTCCCATGGACTATTCCATTTCAAATGATTAATTTGTGCATAGAAACATTCATTTCATACATCATATAACTTTTCTTAGAGAAAATCATATTTCTATAAGCTCTAATTGGAAATTAGGGATGGAATGTTAGTTTCCTAAGGAAACCACTATTTTGACAATGGATAACATGCACCAGTTTGGATCTACATAAGTCTCCATTAAAATTCATGTCAACCATAGGTATATCTGTCCTTAAAAGGTACCTCTTCAATCTCTATAGGCCCTATATCAATCATATGGGAAGACTCTTTTTGAACATTGTTTGGATTCATTCTTTGTATACTTGTCACATATCATTTCACCTAATCTAAAAACCACTAAGATCTCAGTTTACAGTTTCCTTACTCACATATTAATCACGTCATAACATTCATAACCTGGTATTCCCTGTATCACAAATCATTTTCTTGACATCAGGTAACCTTCATCATTTCCATATGACATTAAACTACACAGTTTCTAAGAACTACGTACATATTGATTCTTGTCCATATAGTATACATAGTAACTCCAAAACCACCTATCTTAGGCCCATCCACAAACATACCTCCTTTATAATATGGTTTACACCATCTATTAGACCCTATGGTCTCTCTTCACATTGGTTCTATTTCTTTATGGTCGGTAAAGACATATTTCCACAACCATCAGTAAATTATTTGTGAATTTAAACAATAGAAACCAATTGAGAACTATGGATGGTTTGATTCTCACCCATTTGCGATTAGTAGTGACACTGAGATCCTATACCTTAGCCAATACACTACATGATACTAAAAAATTCTCTATCATTGCATTTAATCACTCATGTTTTGTGAAAGAACCCTTTTGCACTCTTTTCTCACACTAATCACAGCTCATGTGACATTGAGAGTTTTGGTAAAAGAGTTTCCAACATGATCATGTCATATCAGTTCATGTTAGGGTTAATATGGTCATGGGTACAATATCTTAAAAATAACACCAAACGTCCTTACCGCAAGATGTTAAACATCCTAGATGACTTCTCTTACATGAAATATATGGACCTTTCCTGAGATGATCACTATGATTGGTGTTCATCTTACACCACCCCTATATTCATGAACTTTTTGTGTCTTTATTCTCACCTAGATGAGATATATTGTGATGTCTGGATCCTATATCTCAGCTTAATTGTAATAAAAAAGGCTCCCACTCATCAATGTACCAGCCAAATATATATAGAAAATTATATCATGGATTCATAGCCTTTTTTTGATCTTGTATTAAAACAAAAAAAATGTACCACTCCTCAAAAAAAATATCAAATATAAGGAGTCATTATGATAGAAACAACATTTTGTAGATAGTTTGGGGTCATTCCTTTATTTTATTTTTGAGAACTATTTTTGGATTGATTCTCATCCTCATGGGATATGTAGTGACACATAGATATTCTATCTCAATGCACATCCACAATAAAAAGAACAATCATTCCCCTAGGTATTGGTCATACTTGCATAAGAATCATTTATACACATTTTAAAATGGTTTTGATATGAAATGATACTTCTGTATTTTGGAACTTCCATACACAAATCATTCACTATGTCTAGGAAAATTCAAATCATTATAAGATTCCATTGGTTGTTGATAATATAATTTAAATTTCCGGAGGAAACTTCAATTTTTACCATTTATAACATGCCCCAGTCTCTACATACGTAAGTCACCCTTAAAATTATTATCATCCAGAGGTATGTTCTTTTTCTCGAGATACCTCTTCTATCTCTTTAAGACCATAAATGTTTTTCTAGAAACTTTCTTTTGAATATGGTCTATGTTCATTACTTGCATAATTATCCCATATAACTCTTCATATTTGTATTTCCCTAGATTAAATACTTCAACTTTCAATCATCATAATTTAATGATGATGGATAATTATTATTAATATCACCATATAATGTAAAATTATTAGTCTTTTGGTCAAATCCATAAAACCTTAAGAGCAACAATTTTACATCCCTGCAACCTTATGTTAACCTTTGTGGCTCATGTCCTGGTTAAAATGTACAAAACTCATCCTAGCTATTAAATATTAAACTATAAGGAAATTTCCTCATCTTATAACCCTAAAATATAGAACTTTTGAGTCATTGTAGCATGAAATTAAACTTCATGACACATGTTGAATTCTATATGACCCCTTACCTTCATGAGAGTTAGATCCATGCAATGGTACTTGGTAGTGTATTTGGAGACCCAAATAATTCCCATCCCATACCAGAATGAATTATGAAAATACCCTTCCCATATATAAGAATTTCAACTATTTATGGTTTTTATCCTTTCTCAAGGATTCATTGGCCATGGTCATCAAACACTATTCATAAGTTTTCATTGACATAAATCATGAAAACTGATTGAGGAAAAAATTCCACCACATGTTTCTTGTTGTGCACTATTGTGTGGATTTAAATTATTTCCCATGTTTCATTGTGTTTCTCATGCCGATAAATACTCATGAAAGCTTATATGACCCAAAGATTCATTTTTATTTTTATTATAAATTACCCTCTATCCAATTTATTGTGACCTATTTATTTCCAACAAGAGAGCTTGATTTGTTTAGAAGTATTTTGTACACAAACCATTTGTACCTCAGAAAATTAAAACCCCATTTTTTGGGTATGAGTTAAATTTACATAGAACATTCTAAAACATTTTATCCATTTTGTGTACATGTTCTAATAATAAGATTTCTTTCCTCTACACATGAGTAATATCTATGTTGGGAGTTTCAAATTTATAGCCTAAAAACCTATTTTGGGATAATTATTATCACAAATTTTAGATGAAGTAGTTCAACCCAAAACGTCAACATTGATTGGTCCTAAAGGCCCCAAACTTCAAAATTTATATAGTTTTCTTATTCTCATTATTCCAACTTTAATACATTAAAACATGGAAATTCCAAAAAACTAAGTCAATTACAGTATTATGGTTACATTTGAAAGGTAATGCTAGAATAAAGATATGGATGGTTGATAAAAGAAAAATTTCTATTTATTGGAAATATTTTGGAGGTACATTCACATCCTAGAGTCTCTCCAAGACATTTTTGTAAAATTTGAGAAAAATAAAGTTGATATAATGAAATTTGACCTACTTTATTCAATAGATGTGATAATGACGGACGTGAGACATTCATGGACTTCTCAAGAATATTTATTTTCCCATATTATGCTTTGGCTAATGGATGAATTTTCTTAACAAAGAAATTTAGATCCTGACTTTATTTTTTTTGAAGGATTCTAGTGTCATTTTTGTCCGTGATAGTTGTGTATTTATTCTAGACATTTGAGCATCATATTCTTACAACTGTACAATCTGTACAGTAATCCAATTAGGATGTTGTGATTCTATAGTAGTTATGTGATAAAACTCAGTAGTAGTATCATTTAATACTTCTCCATGATGGTTTTAAATATAAATATGGATGAGATTGAATTCAAAAAGTATCCAAATCCTCACAAGAAATCAAAACTTAATGAAAAAGACATGAAAATGTTGGTAATCAAACCCACATAAGCCTAATCCAAGGAAAATATAGAGAAGTTTATCTGCTTTATCAGTAATTTTTTATAAAGGATTATCTTTTATGATAGTGTAAACATAAATACAAGACCACTTTCGCATGACCTGATGCTCATTGATAGAACTGGGACCTAGAAACTATTCACCTACCACTATGGGTATAAAATTCAGGAATGGATTTTTCATAGAAAATCTATCTTCAAATTTTGACATAGTTGTGGAAAATTCCTCAATTGTTTCCTCCTATTTAATTTTAGAAACTGAACTTCCAAGTTTAGTGTTGATTGGAGGAATTCCGGACACCATTACACTAGGACCAACATTAGTATGTTTACCAATACTAATAGTAAAAAATGTGGGGTATGTAACCCTATTAAAAAAAGATAAATTGAGGAAAAAAACTCCCTCATGATGCTTAGAATGTTGGAACATAAAACTTTATCACTCAAAATTTTGTGAGGATAACATAACAGGAATGGAAGTCAAAGCCACTAGTGTTTTATGCACTCATTATATCAGTTTCCCCAACACCCCATCGTGGTATTATTCCACACACATTTTGGATAACCCCGTGACAATTTAGTTGGAGGCTTTATAGAAGGTAAATAGATTTATATTCCATAGTTCTCATGCATCATCATCAGCCATAGTTGATGAAGGATGACTGGGTGTGATTCTTTTTTAATCCTATTAAGGGTTAAATATTCAACCTATTGTAGATATCCAAATTTTCTGTGAACCGATAGGGATAATATGGCTCTAAAATGGTCACTCCATCTACCATATCATCTATAGTCCCATCTCATAATGAGATTATGTATGATAATTCTTCTGAATTCACTCTACCATTATCTATCTCCACTCTAGAAGATGATAAATAAAGAATGAACTCAAAATGGGAAATATAATTTAACAACTCAATATCACCATTGATGCCTAGGAATGTTGAGAAAATGACAGAAATATTGACCTGTATGGGGAAAAGTTAGAATGATAGATCATCGATGTTTTCTTATATTCATTACATTGAAATAGTTCCACGACCCTACCATATAAAAATTGAAAGGGTCCCCTAAGATGATGTAGGGATCTACCCTCTTTTATATGGACCAATAACTCATAAATAATAGCTAGGGGTATAGGTACGTTTATAGGATATCCCTCTTCTAATGTGGATGTGATCATAAAGGTGCTTACCCTGACACCAAAATCAGCTTCATGAGATGGGAAGATCTATCCACTCAAAGACATGGCTAAAAATACTACCAACCCAAATTTCGGAGATACATCTCTTCAAATATGGTAATGTTATGTAGTATTTTTCCCTTCCTTGAGAGTGGCCCAATATAAACCCATGAAACCTTGGGATTATTGAGTTAGATGTGTCTTGGTGTATCAAACCTCCATCCATGGAAAACTAGCTTGGAGAAACAAATTTATCCAATCACAAAATAGAATAAGTGAATGGATATAATGGGGCTAGCCCAGTGATTTCTCTAAAATGATTATAAAATATCTCACTAATGGAGAAAATTGTTTGGTGTTTTTTAAGTTGTTTTCTATAGGAATGAATGAATTATACATGTTATCTAAAATGGTAATTCCACTTTATTAGTAAATATCCCATAGACCGATCTAGATTTCTCGACATAGTAAGTGGAATGTGCTGGTGATTGAACATTAAAGACTAATTAATTTAGGAAATATCTTGGTTGGATAATACACTGAATATTAGGAAATCCACACCACTTAATATAATTCAATGACCTTCAACTGTTCAAAAACATCCATGAAATTATGGCGCACCCAGAACTCCCAAGTCCATTCATCATAAAAACTCCCTCCAAATCACAAATCCCAGATGGAACTCTATCCTCCATTGGGATCACCTCCTGAGAGGTTAAAAATAGAGGGGTAATATTGAATGGTGTCCTACAAGGATATATCATAAATATGATAGTTACTTTGAGTTCATAAGAACTAATTAATAATGGAAACCTTCTCTTTACCCAATTCAGAAATGATGTGTCCTGCATTAGAAATGTTCACTTGGATACGGTCTAAGGAAAACAAAAATGGGCCTCCTCCAAAGCTGTAGGCCTCAACTTTCTGAACTATATGAGATTTGATTACTGACTAAATGAGATACGTTGGAATCCTCCCAATGGTTGAAACCTAAATCCCCAAATTCACACTAATGTTCTCTAGGTTACATCCCTAGTTGGGTAATGTCTAACCTAGAGGGCCATATTTCATTTTAGTCCATTTTATCAATATCCTTATTGGTCTATTTTACCAGTAAGATCAAACCCCCACCTAAAAAAATGAATACTTACTAGGTTCTTTTGGTTCAATTCGATGTAAGTCCCACACCATCCATTAACTATAAATATATATTTTTAGACATCCTTGCCACATGGTGTTAAACTGCATGGTTGGGTCCTTTTCACATGATCTTAAAAGGTACGATCCATATCATTAAGTATCACTGAACTACATGAGTTTTGGTTCCTTTCATGAGGATTCATAGAAATACCATTTTATACAAATGATCCCTCTTTCAAAATAACTTTGGTATTCCCATATAATGTTAAATTATTAAGGATCCAATTGTGTGGTTTAAAACAAAAATCTTGATAATAAATGATATGAGAATCTTTATTTTGTTTACAAAAGGTTATCATTGCTGTATAACCTCAACTACATATATATTTCTTCATCAATGAAGAACATCATATACATATAGATAATTCTAAAATAAACATATGAAAAATAATTGATTGTTGATACAAGAGTATCTCATCAGATATTTGGGATTTAATAAAGTATTTATGAATACGTCTTAAATTTATAAGAGTCCTAGAGTAGTAAATATTTCCCTGATGATCTTGATCTCCCTTCCTCTCAACCAATTTATTTTATAAAGGTCTCATTGGATAAATCCAAGTGGATGAATGCCTTTAGAATGAAGTTTTTTATCCACTAAAAATAAGTGTAGGGATGAGACCATGTTAGAAACACTATTTAATGATAATTTTATATTAAAAAATTATAATACATTAATATAATTATTATATATAATTAAAAAATGATTTTTTTCTTTTCTTTTAATCATTACATGTTTTTTTTTCTCTTAGATTTTTTTTAACAAGATGGACCCTTTCTTGGTTCATGGAAACTGTTGTGACCTCTTGTAAAAGTTTTCATAGGAATCCAACAAAAATATAATGTCAATCAACATTCAAGGATTATTAAAATATCATAAATAAGAAACCATGATATTTTACAATGATGGTGAATCTATCATTTCTAGTTCACCAAGCTACTTTGTAGTTAAGTGAAAAGTTATTGTGAAGCCATCGTAGTCAACAATGTTTGAAATATGTTAAATCCGATTTATTGGGATCATTTATTAGGGATATTCATTAGAAAAAATTGAACACATTGGCTGCTTTATTTAATGTTGTGATTTTATAAGGGATGGTTGTGTTTTTTATAATAAATTTAATTAATAGTGTAATATGTGTTTTTTATAAAGAAGATTTTGGTGTGTAATTATTTTTTATATAATGAAAAAAGATAAATTGTTCCAAAATTTCCTTAATTTTATTTTCCTACCTTCCCAACCAAAAGTATCAGATCATGTTCATTACATGGAATCATTTTGACTTAAAATAAAACCTCTCAAGTTCAATATGAAAAAATTTATCAATAGGTTTATCCAATTGAATTGTTTCTTTAAATATAAAGATTTATTGATCCTAGAGGATAAGGGAAACATTGATGCATCTGATTCAAAATATTTTGGTGCAAAAAAAAGAGGGGAAATAAGTAATGAAAGTGATTTGGAGAAAACATCAAAAAGAGTTTTAAATTTTTTTCAATATATGATGTTTATAAAAATATATTATTCCAAAACTGAAAATGATACGTTGGATATTTTAAATAAATCCTAAAAAGACAATGATTAGGTCAAACTAGTGTTACTGTAAATAAAAAGAGGATATATTGAGTCTTTATACATAAAATACTTGAAAATAATTTCTATATATTTTTATTGAGTATTTTTCATTATAAATCGGTTAAAGAAAAATGTTAAAAAACTTAAAGAATAAAGAGTGGTGGAAAAGTTCATCTGAATATTAACCACAAAATTCAACTATCTAATAACAGAAATCAAGGAATTATAGGATTTATCAACCATAATAATTGAATGGTTGATGGATTTGGTGTATTCTCAGGATAAATGAATGAATCAAGTAATGTACCTAGCATGTTTCTCCCTCACAGGACTGATATGGGTCACTATGATACATCAAGAGAACCTTATTGTATGTCATAGGATACTAACTTGAAGTAGGGGTGTAAGGAATATAGTAGGGATATTAAACCCCATGGTAAAAAGATTCAATAAAATATAAAATAAAATTACTATTAAAATTTTCAACTCAAGTGTAATAAAGGGAAAAACCAAATAATCCAAGTAATAATAATAACCATGTCATGAAATTCAACATATAAAACTAAAATTTATAATTAATATCATACAGGAGAACTAGCTAAATAGAATTGATAATAACAACTCTAAAAACCCTTTCCATAACACCTACTCAGCCTTGTCTCCATGATCCTAACACATCTAGTAATAAATGTGTTAAGTATGTGTCCCCTTTTCCATGTCCATACATGCATCCATGAAATCTTCCTGGGTACCAAACGGTGTCCAAACATGGTGTGAGTACAACTTAGTAGGCTCACACCCATAGTTTCTAAACAATCTAGCATGCATAAATAGTTCATTATATATTATAATAAACATGTTAATTAATCCATAAATTAATATAGAACAAAAAATAACCCACTAATCCTAAAGCTCTTGGTCGACACTTGGGTCCAACAAAACTTACTTCGGCATGAGGCCAAATATCTCTATCCTTACAACCCAGTTCCAATAATTGGGAGGGATTTCTATGCCCAACCCCATAATATAACCCTTAGGAATGGAATGTAAATGTGTTCTACATATTATGGAATCAAATAATCAAGCCTCTAGCTCTTAGACAGTCTATACCCATGTATCTGGCCCTTAGTCATCTGTAAAATGCATGCAGACCTTATGCAGTTTGTAACCATTTATCTAACCAACAAGGTATGTGAAATCATGAATCTATCCCTCATGTCTAATGTTTCCATGCATCTATCTCTTAGGTGGTATGTAATCATTCATCTATCACTTAGACAGTACATTACCATGCACCTATCCCCCATGAATCAAACATCATCAAGAGTCATAATAGGAAAAGGCCAAGAATTATATTTATAATACCAACCCAAACATGGAAAACATGTTGATATAAGTTGTATCAGACCATCCATAAAATTACTAATTAAAAATACTTTTATCCTACTAAACTAAGTTATACATTATGAACATAATTTTAACAAGTCATTACATGTAAGAATCTAGATCTTAATTTAAGAAATGGATCTTTATTTTGGGTTGTTTTTTAGGAAAAGGAAGAAAAGGGAAATTTTCTAAGTACATGTTGTGTACATGGTTTCCACTTGTGGTCGTGTAACAGTTGACTAAATGGAATTGTAGGTGATTGGTCAGACTACCTAAAGCGTGGGATGGTTGAGGCTAGTATATATCATGTACATTAAATGAACACGTCGTGTACTTTTCTTTTTATTTGATGAGTCGGAGCAGGGTCATGTCTCATCTATAAAAATATTTTCTTCTCCCCGTGTCTCCTATAGGAGAGTGACGAACTGCCAAAAAACTTAGATCTCCTCCTGTTCCTCCATTCGAGCTCCTATTGATATGCCACTAGGTGCATTGTATTCCTACTGGTGAGTTCTCTCTTCCCCTATATCCTTTCTTCCTGATTTCCCCTATCAATTTAATTACCCAAGTATGAATTATTTTAAACTTTTTGTAGATATGCGTCATTCTAGGATGATTCAAGGGTTGATGTTCAAGAGTGTTCATCGTACTGAATCAAGGTAGGTGGTCTGTGCCTTTCTACGAATGTCTTTAAAATGTATATGCATAAAGTTCCAAATGCCCATGTTTATGGTATTTCTTGTTTTAGAATTTAACCTTGTTCAATACCTGCTATGGTTTTTTATTGAGAAAGGTTCATTGATTAGGCATAAGGATTATTACCTTGATTATGGGTATATTTCCCATGTTTGTTTGATTATGTCTGTTTGGTCTAGAATTCCTGTTAAGATTTCTTTGTTTCCATACCTTGTATTGTTAGGATGGAGTTACTATTTATATGTGATGCATGTGTTTCTCATTGTGAAAGTATGACTGAGGGTAATTGACTATGAGAGCTTCCTAGGTCATTTATATATAATTTATTATTATGTTGACTAAGAGGAATTGACTGTGAGGTCTACCGGGTGGTCATAGACCAGAGGGGTATTTACCATGAGAGCTACCCATAGGTTGTTATTAAATGAATGTTGACCTAGGGTAACAGACTATGAGAGCTTCCAAGTGGTCGTTATAGTTATTTTTTATTATGTATATCAATGGGGTGTTTACCATGAGAGCTTTCCAGGTGGTTGTTTGTAAATGTTTAATGATATGTGGGACCAAATGGGTTAGACTGTGTGAGATTTCCTAGGGGTCATTATATTATTCATCGAATTGATGATGTGTTAAACCATAGGGGTTATACTATGAGAACATTCCCAGATGTTTTTTTATTGAATGATTGTATGATTGTGATGAGTCTTCAAAGACAAATCACATGCATGGACTCAGTATTATTTGATTATTTTAATAGTCTTTTGAGACATCTATTTTTACTATTATACAGGGGATAGAGAGATTAGGCTAGATACTGATGTTACATTATTCAATGATTGAATAATTAATAAATGTAAATGAATGTAATTGAAAACTGTAGGATTGTTTACTTTTGAGTACTCCATAGATTATTGCTTTATTTCTGCTAATTACCTGATATATATATTCACTGAATGTTAGGAACAGATCTTTTGGTGGTTTCATATTTGGATTCATCTCACACCCTGATTGGGTCGTGCTTTTGGACCAAAATAGATTATATTGTTGCAATTATAGATAAGGGAAATTGCCCTTCTTCATCAGGTACTTGATTATTATTGGATCTGGTGAGAATGGGACCAAGATGAGGCATGATATGATGCTTTTGTTTACTATTTTTTGTACTTGGGTTTCAGTATTATATTTCCAACATTGTGACTTGTTTTTATTATTTTCTAGATACATGTGACATGAATCATTTTTTATATATGCTGTAGTTGTTTATACTATCATTTTTCCTCTATTTACTTCTGTTTTATGGTATTATTTCTTCTGATATAGTTTACTATTTTTTCCACCGTGTATACTCTACCATTGAGGTAATAGTTTCACCATTATCAGACCTTTTTCCTCGGTTCTAGTCAGTAGAATCTGGTGTTAGGGGAAATGCGCTTGAGGTTATGTGACCAACTGGGTTCAGGGCACCTTTAGGAGGAACCTAGAACTGGGATGTTAAAAATTGGTATCAGAGTAGTTTCTTTTCTAATATTTCTTACTATTTGGAGCCTATAGATAGGGATGGGAAGGAATAGATGGTTGGTAATAAGCTATACCTAGGAGTAGCTAACCCGTGTACAGGGAAAAGCCAAGTTACCTCGAATATTAAAATTTTTCTTTTTTTTTCAATTTTTATAGTTGTTTTTATTTCACTGTTGGTTGATTCACTTGTTTTTTACTATTATCGTTGATATTATTGATGTTATAAATTTATTGAAAACAGATGAAATGAGGGTATTCCATCTCATGCATCATGTAGGAACTTGATAGAGATTATATGCCATTCGTTCTTGTCATGCCATTTGGGGTGCATTACTCATTGTATAATGTTGTGATAGGTTTTGTTCTAGATATGTATGATGTTGTGATAGATATCTTGATTGAATACATGCTATTTTGATAGGGAATTGTAAATTGTAAATTTTCATTTGGATGGATTCCAAACTTTGGTCCCTAAGGTGTTATAGGCCCTCTTGGATTAGAATTTGGTGTGTTATGTTTTTAATTTAATTAAATTTTATCAATTTATGATATGAATATAGAATACAGACTTTGATTCGTGGGAGTATGGGCTCTCACAGGTCATATATTTTCATGAATTGGACAAAATTTTACGTTTTTAAGGGTTATAGAGAATTTTCAGAGGCTTACTATTCATAAACTCAGACAACATGGCATGTGGTGTCATGAACACATGCCATGATTTCTTCTATTCTAGATGAATTGAATTTTCTTAAGTAAACTTCTTTTACTTAGAGTACATGCTATGTTGTTCTTGACCGTGTGACAAACTGTGTGAGAAGATACACGGGGTTGGGAAACCTTAGGTTGTACACGTCATGTCTTGTTTATACACGTTGTGTAGTTATCAACCGTGTATCCGGCCATGTGACCAATGACACGATTGGATGAAACTTTTGGTGTAACATGCCATGTATTATTTATACATGCTATGTAAATTTGACCATGTACTTGACTGTGTGACTAACGACACGGGAAGTTCGAACTTATGTGGTACATTTCATGTCTAGGGTGAACACGTCTTGTAGTGTTACCTAGGAGAGAACTATGTGGTTCAAGATATGTACAAGTACCTGGGAAGAAGAGATAATTCAAGTACATGTCATGTCTCATGATGAACACGCCATGTGTTACACGGCCACATTTGGAATAGGTACACGCCATGTTAAAAGAATAAGGGAAGACGTCGTGTATAGGTTATACACGCCATGTACCCCTATTTTGTAAAACATGAATGTATATTATCCTATTTTTTTCTTTCACTTCTATGTTTTTGTCCTTGATAATCTTATACTGAGGTGTGTACTTGACATTGCATAGTCATGCCACAAAGACGTCATCTGGTTGTATACTAGATAATGGGAAATGATCAGACACTGAAAAAGGTAGATCAAGGACTACCAGTAAATCTTGTTATTGTTCCCATATTGGCACCAGTTATTATACCAGACACAGGTGATGATGCATAGTTTCAGGAAGTCTTTTTGTGGATGTTATAGACATTCCAGGGAGAACTGCATCCTACCCCGGATATAGAAGAATTCACGCGGGTGTTCCAGTAGTAGCACCCTCCCACTTTTTCAGGGGATGGAGGACCACAGGCTTTAGAGACATGGTTGGAGGCCATGATTAGTATCTTAGAGCATCTGGAGACTCCACCTGAGAGGAGGGTGAATCTCATGATGTACATGATACATGATTCTTCCAATAGATGGTGGGATGTTATCTAATAGGTGAGACATCATCAGGATGTTTCTTGGGAAGTGTTTTAGAGGATCTTCTATTATTACTTCTACCCCAAGACGTTGAGGGCCGATCAAGCCTGTGATTTCATGAATTTAGATCAGGGTTCTCTTTTAGTGATGGATTATTATTATCACTTTATAGATATTTAGTACTTATCACCTATTCTGGGAGGTGATGAGTTGTGTTTGGCTAGGCGATTTCAGGATGGTCTCAGTTATAACATCCAATTATGGGTGAATTTCTTCAGGTTGACTTCAGTGAATTCTATATTGAATGAGGAACTGATTACTGAGCACAATAAAAGGGGTTATGGAGCTACGATATAGGGTGGTTCAGCATCTAGGGCAATTACACCATTGATAGATAGTAGGAATCGCCGCAGGGAGATTTCAGGCGATGTTTTCTCAAGTAGCCAGGTGGTATGCTACCGGTATGGGAACAGTGGGCATACAAGACCACAATTCCTGAGAGACCCAGTTGAGTGTCGAGCTTGTAGAAAGATGGGTCATATTCAGTTTTTTATTTCCTCACCAGAAATGGATGATAGGGGTTCTTCTTTGACTCTATATTCAGGAGAAGGACCACCAGTTTATCATCAGTCAGGGAACTAGAGTTTTTCAGGACATTCAGGCCGAGGAGGTATTCTTGGTTGTCTTACCTAGACGACAGGCTTTCAACGAAAGTAGGGTTGATCAAAAAATGGTAGTTAGGCAGGGCCACATGGTCGCAGTATAGGTCAGACTTTTGCAGTGGAGCAGACCCAGTAGGATCAGGATCCTAGACCCTTTACTGTTAAAGGTGCGATTCTAGTTTCCTCAGTATTAGCTTCTACTCTTTTCAATATAGGGTCTTCCAATAGGTTTATATCTATTGATATTTTGGAGAGCCTCGGTCTCTGTATCTTTACTTATGAGGATGTAATGGCGCTAGACACTCCGTTGGGGTTTTGGACGGCTAGTGTACGTCAGTTCAAGAAGTTCCCTCTTAAGGTTGGTGGGTGTCACTTCTTATGGGACCTCCATGTATTAGCAATGACATGTTTTAATGTAATTCTCAGAATAGAATGGATAGTATCCTTTAAGGACTTTTTTTACTTCTATCATCACAGGGTGAGTTTCCTGTCACTAGAGGGATGGTCTTTTCTACACAAAGTAGAATTGGATGTCCAGGCGTGTAGAGATGGACCCGAGCATCATGGGTTTGGAGGAATCACAACCTAGATTTCTAGTTTATATCTAGATGACCAAGGAACTTCACAAATGGACTTTCCTCTAGTGGTGGATCATTTCAAATATGTCTTTCCAGATGACTTTTCAGGTTTACCTCTAGACAAAGATGTATATTTCTCTATTGAGCTTATGCAAAGAGTGTCACTAGTGTCCATTACATAGTATAGGATGGCTACACCAGAGTTACAGGAGCCCATGAAGTAGTTAGAGGAGTTACAGGAAAAGGTTTTCATCTAAAACAGTACCTCTCCTTGGGATTTTCCTATCCTTTTCATGAAGAAGGTAGATGTTACCCTTATAATTTGTGTGGATTATCAAAACTTGAACCAGTTGACTGTCAAGAACCGATATCCCTTGTCGAGGATTGATGGTCTCTTTAATCAACTTCAAGGAGGCTGGGTGTTATCAAAGGTTGAATTGAGATATGTTTATCATCATTTTCACATTAGACCATCAAATATACCTCTTACAGCCTTTCAGAGAAGGTATGGTCTCTATGAGTATTTGGTTATTCTGTTCGGTCTCACAAACATGCCAGCAGTTTTTATGGAACTGATGAAATGATTGTTCCATCCTTAATTGTATTATTTTGTGGTAGTCTTCATGGATGATATCTTGGTGTACTCTCACACTCGAAATGACCACACCACCCATATTGAGATCATTTTGAGTACAATTATAGAGCATTAGTTATATGCTAAGCTCTCAAAATTACACTTTTGGAAGGACTAGATTCACTTCTTGGGTCATGTTATCTCAGAGACATGAGTATCAGTAGACTCATAGAAAGTGAGAACATAAGTTTCTTGGAAGCATCCAAAGAATGTATTTGAGGTAAAAAGTTTTCTAAGGCTAGCTGGTTACTGCAGGAACTTTATTCAGGACTTTTCACGCTTAGTAGTGCCACTGACGGGACTGAATAAGAAGGGTGAAAAGTACTTGGGGACAAATTCCTGTGATTTAGCTTTTCAGGATCTGAAAGGCGTATTTACTTTAGCACTAATATAGATTTTTTCAAATTCAGGAAAGAGTTACACCATTTATTATTATGTATTAGGTATCAGGCTAGGAGTAGTGCTTATTCAAGGTGAAGGAGTCGTTGTGTATGGGTCTCGGTTGTTGAGGCCACATGAGAGGAATTACCCAATGCATGATCTCGAGTTAACTACAGTTGTGCATGATTTACGTTGTTGGAGACATTATCTTTTGGGAGGGCATTTTGTGGTATTCACTGACCATAAAAGTATCAAGTATATATTTACTCAGTGAGATATGAATTTGAGATAGTGAAGGTGGGTTGAGTACCTTCAGTATTTTGACTTGAGAATTCCTATACGCCTAGGAAAGGCAATGTAGTGGATGATGCATTGAGAAGGAGGACTCAGATACAAGCAGTTTAGGAGGCCAGCAGTGAGTTGAATCTTATGGCTTTGTTCTATGAGATGCATTTGGAGGTGCATGACAGACAAGGGTAGACATTTATTTCTTTTGTAGTTGTTACCTCTACTCTACTGGATTAGGTGCGAATAAGGAAGCTTTCAGATTCTGAAGTCCTAGTCCTATAGGAGAGTGTGTCAGGAAAGGACCCTAATCCTCGGTGGACCATAGGTGATGATGAGATCTTCTGTTTGATGGAAGCATATGGGGTCAGTAGACATACGTGTGGAGTTGATGAGAGATGTTAAATTATCAGTTTGGGTAGCTAATCCGGGTGTCACCAAGATGTATCGAGATAAACACCACCAGTATTGGTGGCCTGGTATAAAGAAGGATGTAGTTGGGTTTGTTTTAAAATGTTTCACCTATCAGCTGATGAAGGCAGAGCATCAAAAACCAGTAGGACTTTTATAGAAATTACCCATTCCTAAGTTGAAGTGGAATGATGTTGTGATGGATTTTGTGACAGGCTTACTGAGGTTTCCTCGAAGGAATTATGCGGGTTGGGTTGTTGTTGATAGACTCAAGAAGATTCCACATTTCTTACTGATTAAGGAAAACTTCAGTGTTGATGAGCTTGGAAGGTTTTACATCCAAGATATTTTATGTTTTCATGGGGTTCCACACTCTATTATTTTAGACAGGGGCGCCCAATTTACTTCTCATGTCTGTTAGGGACAATAGAGGGATTTGGGTAAACAGTTACTTCTTATTAAATCTTACCATCCCCAGATAGATGGTCAGTCCAAGTGCACGATTTAGGTTTTGGAGGAATTTCTTCGATCATGCGTCCTAGATTTCAGGGGTTCTTGGCAGAGACACAAACCCCTAGTGGAGTTTTCATAAAATAACAATTTTTTGGTGATGATTCAGATGAAATCTTATGAGGCTTTGTACTATAAACCATGTCGATCAACCCTATGTTGGCTGGAGGAAGGATAGGCATCTATGTTGGGACCTTGTATTGTCCAGGAGACCACTGAGCATGTGGCGTTGATTCGGAAAAGGATGGCTATTGTACAGTGTCGAAAGAAATCTTATGCTGACCGATGGAGATGACCTCTGGAGTTCAATGTCAGATATTAGGTTTTCTTATGTGTCACATCGAGGTGGGGACACAAGAAGATTAGGAGATATGGTAATCTTTCACTGATATACTTCATGTTGTTTGAGGATTTAAAAAGAGTCTGTCTGGTTTCCTATCGATTGAAATTACCTCAGAGGTATCGGTCTATGCACAACATCTTTCACATTTCTCAGCTACAATGTTACTTTTCAGACCCGTATCACATTTTTTAACCCAAGGAGTTTGAGTTGGAGGTGGATTCATACTTCGAGGAGAACTCTATTTGGATTGTGGATCATAGGATAAAGGTTCTCTGTGGCTAGTCTCTTCCTCTAGTATGGGTGCTATGGCAGCATGGGTGAGTATTGGACAAGACTTGGGAGAGGGGGGTCGACGTATGATCACAGTAGCCGGATTTTTTTGAAGTTTCTTCTTCCCCACCCTTGGAAGGGAAATTCGGGGATAAATTACTTTAAGGGGGAATTTTGTAGGAACTAAAATCTTCATTTTATGTGTGGATATTTATTTCAGGTTGTTTTTTAGGAAAAAGGAATAAAGTGGAAATTTTCTAAGTACACACTGTGTGCTTTTGAGTACTCGTTGTGTACCCGTTTTCCACGTGTAACCGTGTACTGGCTGTGTAATGGCCGAGTACATGGCCATTTAGGTGACCTAGTATAACGCCTAAAGTGGGGTCTAGTTGAGGTTATTACATGGTGTGGACATTAAATGAACATGTTGTGTACTTTTCTTTTTTATTTGATGAGTTGGAGTGGGGTTTCATCTCGCCTTTATAAATATTTTCTTATCCTCGTGTCTCATACTGGAGAGCGACGAATCGCTAAGAAACATTGAGCTCCACTCATTCCTTTGTCTGAGCTCTGATTGAGATGCCTTTGGGTGTGTCGGATTCCCACCGGTGAGTTATATCTTCCCATATAGCCTCTCTTGCTGATTTCTTCTCTCTTTTGAGTTATCCAAGGTGGAATGATTTTAACCTTTTTATAGATATATATCATTATAGGCTTCTTCAAGGGATTATGTTCCAGACTTTTCATCGTACTGCATTAAGGTAGGTGGTTTGTTCCTTTATTTGATCATCTTTAAAATCTGAATACCCATGTTTAGGGTATTTCATGTATTGGGATTTAACCCTATTTAATACCTTATATGGTTTTTTTTAATGATAAAGGGTTATTGATTATGCCTCAGGTTTATTACCTTGATTATGGGTGTGTTTCACGTGTTTGTTTGATTATGATCGTTAGGTATAGAATGCATGTTAGTCTTTCTTTGTTTACATTCCTCACTTTGTTAAAATGGAGTTACTATTTATATGAGATGAATGTGTTTCTCATTACGAAATTATGACCAAGGTTAATTGACTGTGAGAGCTTCCTAGGGTCATTTATGTATAATTTATTATTATGTTGATCAAGAGGTATTGACTGTGAGGGCTACTGGGTAGTCATATACCAGAGGGGTATTGACCATGAGAACAACCCAGAGGGTCATTATTAAATGAATGTTAACCCAAGGGAATTGAATTTGAGAGCTTCCAAGTGGTCATTATAGCTATTTTCTATTATGAAGGCCAAAGGGGTATTGATCATGAGAGCTACCTAGGTGGTCGTTTGTAAATATTTAGTGTTATGTTGTAACAAAGGGGTTAGAATGTGTGAACTTTCCCAGGGGGTCATTATATTATTCAATAAATTGATGATATATTAAACCATAGGGGTTATACTTTGATAAAATTCCCATGAGTTATTTATTAAATGATTGTATGATTGTGACGAATCTTCCAAGCCAAAGCACAATCTTGGACTCGGTCTTATTTGATTGTTTAGATGGTCTTTTGAGATGTTTGTTGTTACTATTATACAGGGGGATACAGATCGTAGACTAGATCCTGAGGTAACATTATTCAATGATTGAATAATTAATAAAAGTAATTGAATTTAACTGAAAATTGTAGGATTATTTCCTTTTGACTACTCCATAGTTTATTTCTTCATTTCTACTTTTTACTTTCTATATATATTTACTGAGTGTTGGGCATAGATATTTTGGTGGTTGCCTATAGAGATTCATCTCACACCATGTTTGGGTCATTATTTTGGACCCAATCATATAATATGGTTACAGGTATAAATAAGGAAAAGTTCCCTTCTTCATCAGGTACATAATTGTTGTTGGAGATGGAGAGAATGGGACCAAGATGAGACTTGAGATGCTGTTGGAGTTTATTGTTTTTTTACTTGGGTTTCAGTATTGTATTTCCACCATTGTGACTTTTTCAGATACTTTCATATATATATATGTGGAATGCATCATTTATTTATATATGTTTCAGTTGTTTATACTATCAGTTCTCCACTATTTACTTTGGTTGTATAGTATTACAGCTTCTACTACTTTTTACAATTTATTTCCATTATGTTACTCTGCCAATGAGGGAATAGTTTCCCCACTATCACACCCAAGTCCCTCTCTACTAGTCGGAAGCCTCTGGTGTTTGGGGAAATGCACTTTAGTTCATGTGACCAATTGGGTACAAGCCACCTTTGGGCGGCACCCGGAACCAGGAATTTACATTTCAAATATCAATCAAGTCCTATTACGAATTATCCAAATAATTATATCCATTATTTTATATTCCATTTAATGCTCAATTACCATTTCATGTGCCATTATATCAATATATCATCATACCATTTTCATTCCAATTCAAATTACAAGCCCATTAACCACTTTCAAATAAGTGATTATCATCAAGCCATTTACATTTTTTTGCAAGCAATTCAATTTGATATTTTTGAGAACATTTAAAATTAATCTCTAATTAATAAGATATCAATATTAATTAATTATACCACTCCTCCATATAGTAAATGTTGGAACACCTCTTAGGTGGACACACATCCTAGTCTAAACACCAATGTACCAAAAAGGATCCATGGGAAGTCAAATCATAAAGATTCATCAAAATAATGGTTTACCAATTAGGAATAGGTTGTGTGCATGGTGTTTCAGCATAATCTAACATGTTTCATATACCATAAAGCTAAAACTAAACCTAGTGAGTTGTTCTTGACCCCCGCCACAAGATTGGATAGGAAGATAACACTAATAAAGTGTCAATATCTATGTATAACACAATTATCACCTATTAACAAAATTTTATGCACCTCATCAAGGATGGAAGAATGATAAAGGATAAAAAAACTAGGGGATTCCATCAAATCCAAGATAAAATCAATGAGTTACATTCATTGGAACAATGAACTGATCAAGGGATAAAGGAGAGGTGTTGAAAATTCCCTTTGATCCTTAGTGAACCTTTAAGATTCACAAAACTAATATTAGGGTTGAAATAAAGGTTAATAGGAGATTAAATGGGGTTTCATGTGGGACTACACAGCTAGAAACCCCACAAGCATGTTAGAGGTTTACAACTAGGTTATTATGAGGTCTCTTATAGGAGACCCTTTCTTACCAGATCCCACCAGTAGGTGGGTGGGACTATAGTAGAAATTCTTTTTTATAGGATGTCAAATTATCTATCCTAAAAATTAAATTGGATGGTTGGTGGCTCTACAACATTTAAAACACCACTAGACACATCCAATATTTTTCTACATTGGTTTCTCTATGACCCCACCCACTATTTATTCTTCTATTTTTTCCAGAAATGGTGCTCATTTTAGAAGTTCTAAATGGCTTCACAAACCTGAAAGAGGTTCAACCAAAAAATAAAAAGTATCAAACCTATAAAATTATGGGCTATTGAAAATAAAAAATCTCATGTTTCATATTTTGAGTCGTCTTTACAAAGTTAGGGGATAAAATATGTAGATGAGGATTCTAAGGTATTCATAAACATGAAAATAATAATATACCCAATAGAGGGACAAGTGAAAATTCAACTACAACCCACTAAAGAAAATAAACATAGGAAGGTAACATTTTTGGATGGGATAGGAAAAATATTTAATGTTTTTGATGATAAAATTTTTTACATTTAATAGAGAATATAGAAAAAATATTTCATTTGAGCAGATGGGGCATGAAAACACCACCAATGCTATAGAAGATATATTTATTTCATGGAAACCTGATGAATCAACCACGACATACACTAATATTTGGTTCCTTAATACTCGATTCTATAATCAAATGTGTAGAAGAAAATTTTTTTTCCCTCGAAATTATAAGACTGAGTTTTTAGTGAATTTAATTTTTGTAATATACTAAAATTTTCCTTCATGGAAAATGGTAAAATTAATATCCAATCTAAAGGTGAAATAAACATAACTCTTTCAAAAAAAATAGGCCAAAACTTTTATGGAATTATTTATTGTAAATCTTTATATAAATGGGAATTAAATTGATATCTTTATCGAATATGAACTATCAAAACCCCAGAAGACAAGATTTTTATAAAATTGAAAATGATGGAAAATTGAATGTTATGATTGAAACTCGAAAAATGAGGTTTGGTGAATCTTTCAATAATGTTAAAAGTTGATTATTTTTTATTTAAATTTCGGTTCATGAATTTAAATTTTTCTCATTTAAGGTTTCTAGATAGGAAGAAAATTTTAACAGGGTTACCTTTGATAGAGGTTCCTATTCATCCTTGTGAATATTGTATTCCTAGGAAAAAAAATAGTTTCTAGTTACAAGAGACTAAAGTGTGTGATAAAATCTATAGTTTGTTTTTACTAAAATCTATGTCCCAATTAAGGTTAAATCGCTTGGAAAAAATATATAAATGTTATTATTTTTTTATGAATTTACCATAAAAACATGGGAATAGTTTTTAGAAGATAAATATAATTATTTGAATAAATTTACTGCTTTTCATGTCTGTATTGAAAAATAGTGTGTATTGAATATTAAGATATTCATATTTGATCAAGGTTGTGAATTCACTTCAAATTAATTCAATGATATTTATAAAAATCATGGAATCCGATGAAATTTGACTTTCATCTATAAACGTCAGCATAATGGAATTGTAGTAAGGAAAAATCAAAGAGTTTTTTAAATTGATAGGATTATATTAATATATATATCTCTTCCAAAACCATTCCAGATAGTTTTTTTTTGCACATTTGTTATAGAAAGACGCCTTATGAAAATTGTTTTTTGGCATAGCTCCAGAAGAAGACTAGAGTAGAAAAAATTTAGATGTCTCCTTCTCGGGGATATCTGGTTATGTTTCATTATATATGTAACACTAGAGATTTTTATGAGAATTATTTTGTTTTATGTTATCATCAAAGAAATCTTTCAATACACACAACATTGTCTTGTCTTACTTTACACGCAATCGCGACCTTCCTCGATAGCTTGCGTTGTACGCAATACCAAGTTTCACTAAACAACGATATGCTATTAAAATATTATTAAAACTAGTCGTTATGAATAGTAATACCCACTTTTTGAAATTTTATAAATTTTATCTTTCAAAATGGACATCATTTTTGGATTCAGAATATCGAAATTAGCCTAGGGTTAATTATTGGTATTTTTCTGAAAACTTTCAATTTTTGCTGAATAGTGAAAACACTAGGTTAGTATTTAAAAACTGACTTTTTATTTAAATAATTATTTATTTTATTTAAATTTTTTTAGGTCAAAATTGATACATAATACCTATATAAGTTCAAATTAATTCATTGGAGTCATTTTATAATAATTTTAGATATATAAAAAGTTTATTGAACTTTTCACCATCTTTTACCCACCTCCTATGAGAGTTTGAAAATTTCCATAAAACTTAATTTTACCACTTATGTAAGTGGAATTTCAAAAATCCGAGAGACACGGCTAACACCAAGGAGTAAAATGTGGTTCAATAAGATAAAAATAACTTTTGGTGAATCGTAACTTTTTACTTTTATTTACCACGGTCAAAAGTAAATAGGGTAATTAAGAGTAAAAATGGTATTATTATTACCCTAACACATGTCCTAATTCTATTGGATAAGTTTAATTCGACAAAAAATAACCTTAGGAATAAAATATGACCATTTAGGTCCACTTGGATTAGAATAGGACATTTATTATTATTTTATTTAAAGAATAGTTAAAATAGTTAAAATCAAAGTTTAATAACTAAAACATTTTCAATATAGGGTTATTCATAAGATAAATTCTACTATAAATATTAATTATAAAGATAAAAATATTTAATACATAATGGTATTTTATTTATAATTTTTAGACTTTAAATAATTGAATTTATTTATGACACAATGATGATGCGGTAATTTCCTTATTAAGGAAATATTAACATAATTGATATTATAAATAAACAAATAAATGCAATTTGAGACTTTTTATGAATTACATTAATTTTATAGGTTAATATGACATATTAGTATTTATTTAATTAACATTTTTCGAACTAATCATACAGTTATGATTTTCACAAAAATCAATTACTAAATAGTGTCAAAATTGACATAAAATAGTTTTTAAAAAACATATTATATTATTAATTGTTATTTTATTCCAAAAAATATATGGTTCGGTCAAATTACTTAGATAATATTATATATAACAATAATGAACCACTTGGGGTTCGTTTGACTTGTTATAGTAATTTTATTAACCATATAGTGTAAGAAAACAAGAAGAAACGGTAAAAGTAAAATTATTTAACTTAAAGTTAAATCTAAATGATAAGGATAAAATAGTAACCTAAACTTGTATAAAATCTATTGGTTGAAAGTATTTAGACCCATACCAAAATTATCTTATAAATAAATCAATTTGGAGCTATTAAAAAATGAATATGACTTTATATTAAAATAATATTTTAAGTTTTTTCTAAAGTGTCCCTCTCCTCCCTTATAAAAGGGCACCTCCTCCCTCTCATCCTCACACCACTTTGATCCTTAAATATCGGCCAAAACCTATCAATTTATCTTCTCCACTTACCTAGAAACATCCTAGAGGTCCTGGTCTTCTTCAAAGACCATCTTTAGTGCCCTAAGAAGAGGTTAAGAAGAGGCGCTTCAAAGAAGAGGTAATATCCGTTACTGATTCTTTCAACTTTATTTCTTCTTCTACTTCTTCTTCTTTATTTTTTTAATTATGAAGTAATAACATAAGTATCACTGATATAATGATATGTTATTATAAATATGAAACAACCCTATTTCACCTTCTATCCATCCTACGAAAAATGAAATCACTGCGCGTGCGTACGTACGGAATACCATCTCCACGCCGTGGTGTAACCTATTTTCCACCACCACCTTACTTGGATGGGTATAATGGTGTAATGAATAAATATATATGATTATTGTAAATTTATATTGATTCTGAAATAGTATACATACACTTCAATTCAATTCCACGATCATGGTAACGATATCATCGCTCGTGCGTGCGTACGGCCTACCGTCTCCACGATGTGATGTGGCTCGTTCTACATGATCTTCAGTGCATAATGATTATATAAATGAATTTAATGAATAAATATGATATATATTACACTAATACCATTCTGAAAATGAGTTATCTATAACCTAAAAAGAAGAATAAGAATTTATTCGACAAAACACGCATAAGAACAAAAAGAAATAAACACCCGAAGAACAAATAGCAATGAAATATTACTATTACGAAGCTAAGAATATGACCATATATGATATCATAACAATGGGTACGATTCTGGAATATGTCAATAACATTATTTAAATCATTATACAGGAGGTTCGGACACGTATGAAGCAAATCAGACCTAAGGTAAGAGAAAATCTGGCAATCTCATTTTTATCCGAGATTGTTTATACTTCAGAATTTACTGGGGAATATTTATCATCCACATCCATGTTCCGTCAATATGTAATATTATTTATACCCTCCTATAATTGTTTAAATCCAATTTTACCCATTGGTGAGTTTTTAGTAAATGATATGAAAGGAATCTTTTGCCGTTTTTAGTACGAGGTACTCTTTGACTTTTCTGGACAAAGTACGAGAAGAATTTTTTTTTAATTAATACAGATTTAATGGATTTTTATGATTTCATAGAACATTATTTCAATGAATCTTACTTTAAAAGTCATCAAGTTTATTTTTAATCAACTTATTTTAGTTTAAAATTTTATGACATGTTAAGAAAGGAAAAATGTTTTGGAAGTAGAAAGGATATTTTCCTCAAGAATGAAGTTCAAGTGTTTTATCAAAATTATTTTCCATCTAAGATAATATAGGGTTATGTTTCTATCCCTATTTTTACATTTATTTGATTATGTTATGATGGAATTATTTTAATGATGTCCTTTTATCTTATATGGATTATGTTATGATGGCATGATGTTTAAGAATCCCATTTTTATTACATAAGTTATGCTATGATGTATGATTTATGATCTTGTGGAACACATAAGAATGGTATCATTATGAGATGGGTGGGACCTATATCTACCTCCAATGCATTGGGTAAAGATTTATATCTCATAACATATACATGGATGGAATGGCAGGTTAATCTGGTTCAATGATATAGGACTGAAACAAGGAGTGAACTTGGTTCCGAAATGAACTTTGTCTGCTAAGATAGTCTTGGAAATGAGTCTTGACTACTAAGAAATGATTCTCTATGATTATGTCTGTATGACAAAATGTTTCATGTGTTATGTTATGATTATTCGGATTATATCTCACTACCTTGATTTATCCCATGTTATGAAATTATGATCTCTTTTGCAGGTTACGATTTCCAAAATGTTATGTTATTATGAATATGATGTGATTGATATTTATTTTGTTTACCCTTACTAACAATTTGACCTCACCATTTTGTATGTTTTCTTTTCCCCAGGTCAGGAAGAAGGGTATTAAGTAAGATATGCCAAAAGGGGCTCTAAATATGATAAAATAAAAGGGAGACAGTGTAGATGATTTATGAACCAGTTGTTTATGTTTCCCGGTTTCTAAAGACACTATACCTATACGGTCCTTTCATGGTTTTGTTATATGTTGTAATAAGTGTACTTTAATTTTGAATTATTAACAATGTATTTAAAGTATGGGTCGTTATAGTTTGTATCAGAGCAAGGGTATAGTCAACCTTTGGAAACTAAGATGTGAAATCCTTAGTAAGAACCATAAGGATATATCTAAGCATAGAACAATCTTAGTGTTTTAGAGATTGCCATTAACAACCTATTATAAGACCTTAAGTGTGAAATTTTATCTTGATTATGTGTTTTTTCCTATTATAATTAGTGTTTCTCACAATATTATTCTTGGTTTTAGTCAATGGCTAGAACCCAAAGTAACTGTGTTAATGTGGAATGCGACGAGAAATGAAATGATTTTCCCCCTGAGAAACCAAACATTATGGGAGCTGGAATGAAAAATCTTTTAGCCATTCTCGCACAACTTTCTGAAGCTATGAATCATGCAGGACTTCCAAACAAGCAAAGGAAGGAGCAACAGTCTGTTGAATCCTTCATGAGGCAGCGTCCACCCTCATTCAGCAGGTCTACTAATCCATTAGTTTCTGAACAATGGATCAGTACTACTGAAAAGGTATTTTCAGTTCTTCAATGTTCTGAACATGATAAAGTCATCTTAGCAGTATATCATTTCGAAGGTGAAGCTGATCAATGGTGTAATATTATCAAGAATATGAGGCCAAGAGATGAAATTGAGTCCATTGAATGGGACGAGTGAAAGAACTTATTTTTCAATAAGTACATCCCTCGTATTCTTCAACCAAAGATGGAGAAGTAGTTTCTTGAGCTAAAGAAAAAGAATGATGAATCATTTGGTTCCTACGAAGAAAATTTTACAAGACTTGCAAGGTATGCTTCTGGGATTATTATCCAACCTGAGAGTAAGATCGATCGATTTTTTAGTTTCTTAAAACCAAGTCTTCGAAGGGAGTTAGCCATAAGAGACTTCATTAGCTATGAGAAAATCGTTCGATGTGCTCTCAAGGTTGAGATGGAGATTGGAGTAACCCATCAGTCATATGGGTTTGATAAGAATAGGAAAATGGAATTCAAAGGGAAATCTAAAGAGCACACTGAAAAGAAGATGAGTTTTCCCTTATGCTCAAAGTGTGGAATGAAACATGGAGGGAGTTTTCTTAAAGGGACAAGTAAATGTTTCAAATGTGGAAAAGAAGGTCATCGGGCATTTGAATGCCGCAATGACGGGAAGAAGATGTTTAATGATGTGAACAAAGAAAAGGCTACACAGAGTGCACCTCCTACACTTCAATGTTACAAGTGCAAAGAAATGGGGCATTATTCCAATCAATGCCCTAATACAAGGGTTGTTGATGATGATCGTCATCAAAAAACTCCTAAGGCTAAAGACAAAGAAAAGTCACATGAAATTTCTATCGGTGATGTGGAGTACGATAACGAAGTGGTGAAAGGTACACTTACCATCCACTCTAAAGTAGAAAATGTTTTATTTGATTTTGGATCCAACCACTCTTTTATTTATAAAGAATTTTCTAAGGGTATCATCGTATTACCTCAACAATTAGATGTTGAGTTAGATGTGACAACCCCTAATAGTACAACAGTCGCATCAAAAGTTTATAATTCTTCTCCGATTGAAGTTTGTGGGAAAGTACTTCCTGAAAATATTTTGATCCTTCCTATAGTGGAATTTGATGTGATTCTTAGCATGGATTGGCTTTCTTTATATGGAGCTCATATCAATTTCCAAAGAAGGGAAGTCACATTTCATATTCCAGATCAATCTATGATCGTCTATCGATGCAAGGATGAACATAACCTTCCAGTGGAAATTTCATCCATATTATGGGTCTTGATTTCACTAAATGAAGGTTATTTATCTCAAATGGTTAGAGAGAAACTCATGATTAAGAATACACCCATTGTACGGGAGTTTGATGATGTCTTTCTAGAGGAATTGCCTGGTCTTCCACCAAATTGTAAAGTTGAGTTTTCAATAGAACTCATACAGGGTGCTTTACCAATTTCAAAGACACCTTATAGAATGAACCCAATTGAGTTACAGGAATTGAAGAAGCAACTCCAAGACAATCTTGATAAGGGATTCATACACCCTAGTGCATCTCCATGGGGAGAACCTGTTCTATTTGTTAAGAAGAAACATGGATCAATGAGACTCTGCATTGATTATTGAGAACTTAACAAGATCACTATCAAGAACAAATATCCTCTCCCATGCATTGATGACTTATTTGACCAACTACGTGGAGCTCAATACTTTTCCAAGATTGATCTTCATTCAGGGTATCATCAATTAAAGGTCAAAAGGGATGATATACCAAAGATGGATTTCTGTACAAGGTATAGATACTATGAATTTATAGTGATGTCATTTTGTCTTACTAATGCCCCTACTATCTTCATGGATCTAATGAATAGGGTCTTTAGAGACTATCTTGATCAATTTTTGGTAGCCTCTGTAGATGATATTCTTTTCTATTAAAAGAGAAAGGAAGAACATGAAGATCACTTGAGAATTGTATTGAAGACCCTGAGAAAGGAGAAGCTTTATGACAAATTTACCAAGTGTGAATTTTGGCTTCAAAAAGGTTCATTTTTGGGTCACATAATCTCAAAAGAGGGGATATCTGTGGATCCAGCAAAAATAGAGGTTATCGAAAGATGGTCGAGACCAACAACAGTAACTGAGATCTGAATTTTTCTTTGTTTGGATGGATATTATCGACATTTGTGAAAGATTTTTCACGATTATCTAATCCACTCACTAGGTTGACTCGAAAAGGAGTTAATTTCGTTTGGACGGAGAAGTGTGAAGAGAATTTCAAGGAGTTAAAAAGAAGGTTATCCAGTGCACATGTGGTCACACTGCCTTGTAGTGGAGAAAGATTTGTGATCTAAAGTGATGCATCCAAGAAGGGATTGGGGTGTGCTCTCATGAAAAATGATATGGTGATAGCTTATGCCTCACGACAGTTGAAAATCCATGATAAAAATTACCCAAATCATGATTTGGAGTTATCTGTGGTAATATTTGCATTAAAAATACAAAGGCATTATCTTTTTGTTGAAAGGTGTGATATTTATACTGATCATAAAAGTTTAAAGTATATTTTCACGCAAAAGGAGCTGAATATGCGCCAAAGAATATGGTTGGAGATGATTAAGGATTATGACTTCTCAATTCATTATCACCCTTGGAAAACAAACAAGGCGACAGATGCATTAAATCGATAAGACCATGTTAGCTTTTCCATGATGAGGATCACAAAAGATCCAATATTTATGGATTTACGAAGGATGGATATTGGAATTATAATGGAAGGGGAAAAATCTTATCCTTATCAAATGAATTTTCAACCATCTATACATGTGATGATTTAAGAGGCACAAAAAGAAGATGTAGAGTTACAAAAGAAGGTGAGAAATGTTCCTGAATTCAACCTTGATTGTGATAGGATAATAAGGTTCAGGAATTAGGTTTGTGTTCCTCCCATCCCAGAATTAAAGAAGGAGCTACTGGATGAGGCTCATAGTTCTTCATTCTCTATTCATCCTGAAAGCACGAAGATGTATAGGGACCTGAAAGAGTACTTCTGGTGGGATGGAATGAGAAGAGATGTTGCTAAATATGTCTCTCGATGATTGGTTTGTCAGTAAGTTAAAGTTGAGAGATAGAAGTATAAGGGGATGTTACAACTATTATCCTTACCCGAATGGAAATGGGAAAATATCACTATGGACTTTGTCACTGGACTTCCTAAAACATACAAAGGAAATAATTCTATCTCGGTCATAGTTGATCGTCTTACAAAGTTGGCATACTTCATTGCAATTAGAGAGGATTTCTCTCTTGATAAACTTTCCATGATATATGTGAAGGAAGTGGTAAGATTTCATGGAGTACCACTTTCCATTATATTTGATCGGGATCCGAGGTTTACCTCAAATTTTTGGTGAATTCTTCAGCATACTCTGGATAAAGAGTTGAGTTTCAGCACTGCTTATCATCCTCAGACAGACGGTCAGTCTGAGAGGAAAATTCAAACCCTACAAGATATGTTAAGAGCATTCTCTATGGATTTCAAAGGTGGATGGGATCAACACCTACCTTTGGTGGAATTTTAATATAATAATAGCTTTCACTCCAGTATTCAGATGGATCCTTATGAAGATCTCTATGGAAGTAAATGCATGACTCCAACTTGCAGGGATGAAGTTGGGGAAAGAAAGCTATTAGGACCTGATCTTGTTGATGAGATGGAAAAAAAGGTCAGATCTATTCAACAACACATAAGACCAGCTCAGAGACAACAAAAAAGGTATTCTGATAACCGAAGAAAAGACCTAGAGTTTGAAGTGGGTGATAAAGTGTTCTTACAAATATCTCCTTGGAAGAGAGTAATGAGATTTGGAAGGAAGGGAAAGTTGAGCCCTAGGTATATCGGTCCTTTCGAATTACTGGATCGTGTTGGGAAGGTAGCTTACTGATTGGCGCTTCCACCGAATCTCTCTCAAGTTCACAATGTGTTCTGTGTATCTCTACTGAGAAATTACAAACCTGATCCATCACACGTACTCATCTCAGAAGTTGTACCACTAGATCAATATATTTCTTTTGAAGAACAGCCGATAGAGATTTTGGATCGTAGCGAAAAATTCCTACGGAACAAGACCACTCTCTTGGTGTAAGTTTTATGGAGGAACCACCAATTAGAGGAAGCTACATGGGAGCTTGAGGATATGATGAGGGAGAGGTATCCTCATCTGTTTTTGAGAAAGTGACGAATTTCGAGGGAGAAATTCATTTTAAGGGGGGTAGAATGTGACACCCGAGATTTTTCTGAGAAATATTTTTTTTATGTTATCATCAAATGAATCTTTCACTACACACAACACTATCTTGGATTTCTTTACACGCAATCACGACCTTCCTCAATAGCTTTCTCTGTACGCAATACCGAGTTTCACTAAACAATGATATGCTATTAAAATATTATTAAAACTAGCCGTTATGAATAGTATTACCCACTTTTTGAAATTTTATACATTTTATCTTTCAAAATGGACTTCATTTTTGGATTTTTAATATCAAAATTATCCTAGGGTGAATTTTTGGTATTTTTCTGAAAACTTTCAATTTTTGATGAATAGTGAAAACACTGGGTTACTATTTAAAAACTGACTTTTTATTTAAATAATTATTTATTTTATTTAAATTTATTTTAGGTCAGAATTGATACATAATACCAATATAAGTTCAAAGTAATTCATTGGAGTCATTTTATAATAATTTTAGATATATAAAAATTTTATTGAACTTTTCAGCGTCTTTTACCCACCTCCTAGGAGAGTTTGAAAATTTCTATAAAACATAATTTTACCGCTTCAATGAGTGGAATTTCGAAGATCTGAGAGACACGGTTAACATTGAGGAGAAAAATGTGGTTCAATAAGATAAAAATAATTTTTGGTGAATAGTAACTTTTTACTTTTATTTACCACGGTTAAAAGTAAATACGGTAATTAAGGGTAAAAATGGTATTATTATTACCCTAACACATGTCCTAATTTATTGGATAAGTTTAATTCGACCAAAAACAACTTTATTAATAAAATATGACCATTTAGGTCCACTTGGATTAGATTAGGACATTTATTATTATTTTATTTAAAGAATAGTTAAAATAGTTAAAATCAATGTTTAATAACTAAAACATTTTTAATATAGTGTAATACATAAGATAAATTCAACTATAAATATTCATTAAGAAGATAAAAATATTTCCTAAATAATGGTATCTTATTTATAATTTTTAGACTTTAAATAGTGTAATTTATTTATGACACAATGATGATGCAGTAATTACCTTATTAAGGAAATATTAAAATAATTGATATTATAAATACCCAAATAAATGTAATTTGAGAATTTTTATGCATTAAATTAATTTTATAGGTTAATATGACATATTAGTATTTATTTATTTAACTTTTTTTGAACTAATCATGTTGTTATGATTTTCACAAAAATCAATTACCAAATAGTGTCAAAATTGACATAAAATAGTTTTTAAAACAAATATTATATTATTAATTATTATTTTATTCCGAAAAATCTAAGGTTCGGCCAAATTACTTAGATAAAGTTATATATAATAATAAAGAACCACTTGGGGTTCTTTTGGCTTGTTATAGTAAGTTTATTAGCAATATAGTGTAAGAAAACAAGAAGACACGGTAAAAGTATAATTATTTAACTTAAAGTTAAATCTAAATGATAAGGTTAAAATACTAACCTAAACATGTCTAAAATCTAGTTGTTTAAGGTATTTTGACCCATCCCCACCTCTACTTCGGAATAAATCAATTTGGAGCTATTAAAAACTGAATATGACTTTATAATAAAATAATATTTTATGTTTTTTCTAAAGTGCCCCTCTACTCCTCACACCACTTTGAGCCTTAAAGCTTGGCCAACCCCTGCCAATTTCTCTTCTCCACTTCCCTAGAAACATCCTAGAGGTCTTGGTCTTCTTCAAAGACCATATTTAGTGCCCTAAGAGGAGGTTAAGAAGAGGTGCTTCAAAGAAGAGGTAATATATGTTACCGATTCCTTCAACTTTATTTCTTCTTCTACTTCTTCTTCTTTAGTTGTTTCATTTTGAAGTAATAAAATCAGCATCACTCATATAATGATATGTTATTATAAATATTAAACAACCCTATTTCACCTTCTATTCATCCTACGAAAAATGAAATCATCGCGCGTGCGTACGTACGGAATACCGTCTCCACGCTGTGGTGTAATCTGTTTTCCACCACCACCTTACTTGGATGGGTATAATGGTGTAAAGAATAACTATATATGATTATTGTAAAGTTATATTGATTCTAAAATAGTATACATACACTTCAATACAATTCCATGATCATGGGAACGATATCATCGCTCGTGTGTACGTACGGCCTACCGTCTCCACGATGTGATGCGACTCGTTCTACATGATCTTCAATGCATAATGATTATATAAATGAACTGAATGAATAAATATGATATATATTACACTAATACCATTTAGTAAATGAGTTATCTATAACCTAAAAAGAAGAATAAGAATTTATTCGACAAAACACGCATAAGAACAAAAAGCAATAAACACCCGAATAACAAGTAGCAATGAAATATTACTAATACAAAGCTAACAATATGACCATATATGATATCATAACAATGAGTAAGATTCTGGAATAAGTCAATAACATTATTTAAATCATTATACAGGAGGTTCAGACATGTACGAAGAAATCGGACCTAAGGTAGGGGAAAATCTCGCAATCTCATTTTTATCCGAGATTGTTTATACTTCAGAATTTATTGGGGAATATTTATCATCCACATCCATGTTCCATGAATATGTAATATTATTTCTACCCTCCTACAATTTTTTAAATCTAATTTTACCCATTGGTGAGTTTTTAGTAAATGATATGAAAGGAATCTTTTGTCGTTTTTAGTACGAGGTAGTTTTTGACTTTTCTGGCCAAAGTACGAGAAGAATGTTTTTTTAACTTATACAGATTTAATGGATTTTTATGATTTCATATAACATTATTTAAATAAATCTTCTTTTATAAGTTTTCAAGTTTATTTTTAATCAGATTCTTTTAGTTTAAAATTTTATGACATGTTAAGTAAGGAAAAATGTTTTTGAAGTAGAAAGGATATTTTCCTCAATAATGAAGTCCAAGTGTTTTATAAAAATTATTTTCCATCTAAGATAATATAGGGTTCTGTTTCTATCCCTATTTTTACATTGATTTGATTATGTTATGATGGAATTATTTTTATGATGTACTTTTATCTTATATGGACTATGTTATGATGGCATGATGTTTAGGAATCCCATTATTATTACATGGGTTATGCTATGATGTGTGATTTATGATCTTGTGGGACACATAATAATGGTATCATTATGAGATGGGTGGGTCCAATATCTCACTCCAATGCATTGGGTAAAGATTTATATCTCATGAGATAGACATGGCTGGAATGGCGGGTTAATCTGGTTCAGTGATATAGGACTGAAACGAGGAGTGAACTCGGTTCTGAAATGGACTTTGTCCGCTAAGATAGTCTTGCCAATGAGTATTGACTATTAAGAAATGATTCTCTATGATTCTGTGTGTATTCCACAAAGTTTCATGTTTTATGTTATGATTATTGGGATTACATTTCACTACTATGATTTATCCCATGTTATGAAATTATGATCTCTTTTTCAGGTTAAGATTTCCAAAATGTTATGTTATTATGAATATGATGTGATTGATATTTCTTTTGTTTACCCTTACTAATAATTTGAGCTCACCCTTTTGTATGTTTTCTTTTAACCTGGTCTGGAAGAAGGGTATTAAGTATGATATGCCAAAATGGACTCCAGATATGATAAAATAAAATGGAGATATTGTAGATGATTTATGAACCAGTTGTTTATGTTTCCCGGTTTCTAAAGACACTATACCTATACGTTCCTTTCATGGTTTTGTTATATGTTGTAATAAATGTACTTCAATTTTGAAGTATTAACAATGTATGTAAAGTATGGGTCGTTATAGTTGGTTTCAGATCAAGGGTATAGTCAACCTTTGGAAACTAGGATGTGAAAGCCTTTGTAAGAACCCTAAGGATATATCTAAGCATAGAACAATCTTAGTGTTTTAGAGATGGCCATGAACAATCTATGATAAGACCTTAAGTGTGAAATTTTATCTTGATTATGTGGTTTTCCTATTATAATTAGTGTTTCTCACACTATTCGTCTTGGTTTTAGTCGATGGATGGAACCCGAAGGAACCGTGTTAATATGGAATGCGACGGGAAATGCAATGATTGTCCCCCTGAGCAACCAAACGTTATGGGAGCTGGAATGAAAAATCTTGTATCCATGCTCACACAACTTTCTCAAGCTATGAATCATGCAGGACTTCCAAACAAGCAAAGGAAGGAGCAACGGTCTGTTGAATCCTTCATGAGGCAGCGTCCACCCTCATTCATCAGGTCTACTAATCCATTAGTTACTGAACAATGGATCAGTACTACTAAAAATATATTTTCATTTCTTCAATGTTTTGAACATGATAAAGTCAACTTAGCAGTATATCGTTTGGAAGGTGAAGCTGATCAATCGTGGAATCTTATCAAGAATATAAGGCCAAGAGATGAAATTGAGTCCATTTAATGGGACAAGTTCAATAACTTATTTTTCAATAAGTACTTCCCTCCTATTCTTCGACCAAAGACTAAGAAGGAGTTTCTTGAACTAAAGAAAAAGGGTGATGAATCAGTTGGTACCTACGAAGAAAATTTTACAAGACTTGCAAGGTACGCTTCTGGGATTATTATCCAACCTGAGAGTAAGATCGATCGATTTTTTAGTTGCTTAAAACCAAGTCTTCAAAGGGCATTAGCCATAAGGGACTTCAATAGCTATGAGAAAATCGTTCGATGTGCTCTCAAGGTTGAGATGGTGATTGGAGTAACCCATCAGTCATATGGGTTTGATAAGAAGAGGAAAATGGAATTCAAAGGGAAATCTAAAGAGCACACTGAAAAGAAGATGAGTTTTCCCTTATGCTCAAAGTGTGGAAAGAAACATGGAGGGAGTTATCTTAAAGGGACAATTAAATGTTTCAAATGTGGAAAAGAATGTCATCGGGCATTTGAATGCTGCAATGATGGGAAGAAGATGTCTAATGATGAAAACAAAGAAAAGGCTACACAGAGTGCACCTCCTACACTTCAATGTTACAAGTGCAAAGAAATGGGGCATTATTTCAATCAATGCCCTAATCCAAGGGTTGTTGATGATGATCGACATCAACAAACTCTTAAGGCTAAAGGCAAAGAAAAGTCACATGCAATTTCTATCGGTGATGTGGAGTATGATAACGAAGTGGTGAAAGGTACACTTACCATCCACTCTAAAGTAGAAAATGTTTTATTTGATTCTGGATCCAACCACTCTTTTATTTCTGAATAATTTTCTAAGGGTATCGCTGTATTACCTCACCAATTAGATGTTGAGTTAGATGTGACAACCCCTAATGGTACAACAGTCGCATCAAAAGTTTATAATTCTTCTCCGATTGAAGTTTGTGGGAAAGGGCTTCCTGAAAATCTTGTGATCCTTCCTATAGTGGAATTTGATGTGATTGTTAGCATGGATTGACTTTCTTTATATGGAGCTCATATCAATTTCCAAAGAAGGGAAGTCTCATTTCATATTACAGATCAATCTATGATCATCTATCGATGCAAGGATGAACATAACCTTCTAGTGTAAATTTCTTCTATCTTATGGGTCTTGATTTCACTAAATGAAGGTTATTTATCTCAAATGGTTGGAGAGAAACTGACTTATTTACCATAAGGAAAGAAGTAAATCAGTGTAAAGTGGGTTTACAAGAGAATGTAAATATCTAATGCATAGAATGACCTTTTTAAAGAATATTTGGTTGTAAAATTATATAAGAAATTTTAATGAATTGATTATTTTTAAGTATTTACACCTATTTCGTGATTGATAACATCTAGATTATTACAGAACTATCATATAAAAATGATGTAAAATTCATCAGATTGATATCAAACTGCCTTTCATGGATGGTATTATTAAAGAGGATGTTAATGGGAACAACCTCCTAATTTTGTGATAAAATAAAATTATAGTCAAGTTTACAAGAACAAAAAATATATGTATAGTTTAAGATAATAACATCATTCTTTGTACATATAGTAAGATACATAAATGTTGAAAGTTGGTTTTAATGAATTCCTTTATGGGAATAAGTTGTCTATTAATGCAAGAAATAATATAAATATCTATATTATTTTACTTTATATGGATGAATTAAAATTTATAAGAATTACTTAAAATATATTTTCAGGATTTAAGGAGTAAATAACCAAAAACTTTGAAATAAAGGACATGCGATTAATATCTTTTTTTTGTCATTGATGTGAATCAGACTGTGAAATATATATTTATTTTCTAAAATAAACATGAAAATGATATTTTTAAGGGATCAATATCATGTTTCTAAATCCAATTCAAACTCCAATGATGGTAAAGTTGAATTTGAAGGGAGACTGTAGTTCTAAGAAAATAAACCCAACATATTTCAAATGTATCATTGGAATATTGAAATATTTTACTATATCATAGAAATATATTGTATATATTATTATATATATTATTGTTATTACCCATTGGATCATGTACAAGCCCTTTTAGAAACATTTTCAGGTTTAAAAGCACATATTAATGTATGTCAATGGACCATGAGATCATGATATTTTGTACTCATATTCTAATGATTCTAGTTTGTTTAGATATATAAATAATGATAGGGTAGGTGTTGTAAAAACCTAGAAAATTATTTCCATATATAATTTCTATCTCAAGACTGAATAATTTCCATAGAATTTGAAAATTAAATAGGTTATTGCATTGTCTATGACTAAAGTATAATATATGGATATGATATTTGTAGTAAGTTGGGTGATTTTTCTTTGGAGGATTCTCATTGATTTTTCAAATGAGAAAAATGGTCCCCTGAGAATTTTTTATGATAATAAGTTAGATATTTTATTTTCTAAAATACTCTTATTTAATGGAAAGAGAAAACACATTGACATTAAATATCATTTTATATGAGATTATGTCATTGGTGGAATTATTGATATGAAATTTGGTAGATCTAAGAAAAAATTGTAGATATTATGACCAAAACATTAATGCTGGATTTATTTGAAATATTTAAAGTAAATCTCATTATTTTTGGGGAATCATATTTGTGGGAATATTTTTGAAATACATTATATCTAACTTATTAAAAAATTATATGGGAAAAATTATTTAAATACAATGAATATAGAGACCTTTTAATTTTAATATTTTGTTTTTATTTTGGGTTCTTCTGATTTTCATAGTAATAATTTTTATTTATGTTGTAATATGTGTTTTTTAAAAATATGATGTTATAGTATAACTATTTTCAATATATTAAAATCAGGTAAACTATTCCAAATAATCTACTATTTTATTTCTTCATCCCCCCCCCACCAAAAAAACTTTAATTGAAATGGAAGTAAAGTGAAATAGTGTCGAAGTTACTTTATAATAATAATCAAGCTGTCATGCAGTAGGAATCCCATTTGCAACAACAGTAACCTCTGAGTGAGATAGACCTCAATATATCCACTAATCAAGTATCATTATGGGTTTTTTGACTATAGAATGTAATTTGGGGAGATGTGAATGATCATCATATATCCCCCAAAATTAATCATGGAGACATAAAAATATTTTTCATGAGTTCAAAGCTATAAATAATAGTTATTTATGTTGTAGTGCAGTGATAAATCACGATGATTACAGTGATGATTGTATTTTATCACTTGAGAATGATATAATTATACAATGGTGCTTTTGTTTTAGTTACTACCTAATAAGGCAGTAGATTGTACAAAATAGATGGATGCAATTATTATTTTCTAATTGACTTGAGGCTCGTTGAGATTTAGAATCATAAGTGTGAAAAACATGATACCCCGTCACTATTATGCTTGTTCTACTGCATGAAATATAATGTCATCAATTATCTAGGTGTTCAAGAATAAAGATAACACAATAATAAAAGGTTTCTTCATACATGGATCATTACAGACTCACCACACACTGTATGTTGAAAATAGTTTTGTAAACAGATATCACACTAGGGTTTTTCATGGAGCTTGGAACCACAGTTAGAATTTTTATAAATGATAGCATGATGTATCACTCTTGAAATTTCATTCTTTATTTTAAAAATAAAGTTCTTTTATTATACATGAAATAATGTTTTTTATTTTATTTTTTTGTATATATATTGTATTGGATATCTGTTCTAGATCTCTACTAGGGCTTGTTTCTTTTCATTTTTCTTACTGGTTCGTGAGGTGACTGTCTTGGTTGTCCTACTCTTCATGGACTGATCCCAGTACTACATAAATATTTCTCATGGATATTTATTATCCTCCATAATAATACCCTTTTTTGTGAGTTTTTTTCTTTTTTTTGTGCTTCCTTAGCCACATTTGTTTGACATAATCGATTTGCTCTACCTTGTCCCTATCAACTTCCATCATGTATCTTTACAGATATTCGAATTCTCTTATGCTAAAATGATTTTTGATCCTTCTATATGCCATAAAATATCCACCTATCATGAATAAACTTTTTCATCTAAAAAATATTATTCCTCATAACTTACTCTACCTTTATTACTATTGCATCACTTCATTTTCATTGAACTCATCTTAAGAGGTGTGAGTGGTTCTTCAGCATTGTCATTCCAGAAGGATGGGAGACCCATGAGCTCCCTAAGATAGATTCCAAATCCCTTGTTATAGTGTCATTATTTTTTGTAAATATCATATCCCATGAGACATTCTCGGTCATAATAGATTTAAACAAATATATATTGGGAAGTACTGGTTATCCCTTCTTCGGATTTTTACTCATGTTCCAAGTGTAGGTGTGATTCTATAAGGATATATTTTTCTTCTTTTCAATAAATTTTTTGTTATATCTTCTGGTTCATATTCTCTATGGGTTTCTATGGGGTTTTATTTAAGGTTTACTCCAATTAAAGGGTGTAAATTACCATGTTTGATCTAGGGTTTATCATTGGATCCTAGAGTGACGTGGTCCATGTGCTTTGAGCAGTTCTCTAGTCCATATGTGTTTTACTTCTATACCTTATCTTCTCTATTTTATATATGATAATATTTTTTTCCATAATAATAAAAAATTATGGTGTTGTTATTTCTATGGAGTATGAATGAACTAGTTTGAAACAAGTAAATTGTTTGTGTTCTTTACTTTTCTTCATTTTATTATTATTGAATTTTCTTTCTTTCTGTGATTTTTTTACTTATTTTTCTTGGTTGATTCCTTTTCTATCATAATTTTAATTTCTTCATATTAGTTTCTATTTCATGTTATTTTTTGTCTGTGTTTCTCAGTCTAACCCCTCCAACACTTATAATTGGTATTTGATCATATATTTTTGAGTTAACGGTGTCTTCAGTTTGACTAGAAGTATAGAAGTTTCATAGTGAAAATAAATTCAATATGAATATAGTTAATATGTGTTTTGTTCTTTTCCATAATAGACATGATGATTATTTATAGTGTACAAAGAAACTCATTATTTTTATGTCTTATAAAGGACTGTCTTTGACCATGTATGTTAATGTCAACCCTAACATTCTCAAAAAGGCTCATTGCATGCTCTTGTTGAATTTCAAGGATAAATTATTATGAAAAATCATCCATGAAACCACTACTATGGATATATATATTAAAATAAAACATATTTATATTTCGAAGACCTATTTTCCATCAGTATAAGAATATTCCCCTTTATCATTTTAAGATGACCCCTAGTTATTCTATTCATGACCATGTTATTAATTTTAATAATGTTCTTCTTAATATAACTAATATTCATGTAAGTATTAACAATGACACCCGACACATAATTTTTTTACTTATCTTGATGATTTATTTAATACTTTAAATGACTCTATGATGTCAATTAGAGTATCTATAACATTGGAAGATGTTAAATAGATTATGTTTTACTATGATCTTAAAAACGTGATTGGAATGTGGAGCTTAGTGGTGTAAAACATGATACCCAAATGTTAAATGTTAGGGTTCAGTTTAAAAATCATTATAAAAAATGAAAATATAAGAATAAATTTAACAAATTTAAGTTTTTTAGTGTAGTGATACTGTCCATATTAAAATATATTATCATGATTTGAAATATATGAATATTACATCCTAGAACAATATGTTATTCCCTAGGTTCACCGATGTGGATGTTATTTAGCTTCATCAGAATCCCTTTGTTAGTGTTAAGAATAGATGATAGTTAGTCTCTCTTATATGATCATAGGATCGACCCCGTGTGATTTTTGTGTAGGAACTCAATTGGAACATAGGATGAGTTTTAGATGGACTATACTATTTAGGATTAAGTGGAGATTCTTCCCCTATTGACATCCTGGTTTTGGTTTCAATGTTTTCTACTACCATTTACTATTTCATTATTTTAATCTTTTCTATATTTTCAGGATCACAATTTATTTGACTCCATGAAAGGATTAATTCAATTTTGTAGGTATTAGGGTTTTTTTGGAAATACTAAATTTAATGTTGATTTAGTTAATGTGGGTACGATATGTTTTTTAATGTTTTTTCTTGGATTTAATATTTGATCATGTTTTTCTATTAGTATCACAACAATAGTTGGGTGGTGCGGGTAGAACATGGTACACTATAGCATACACTAAGTTGTATTATTGTTGGGTGAATATTTTATCCTTATCTTTTTCTATTTATGTAAATATAAAAAAACTAACTATTTATATAGTTTAAGAGTTTCAAGAACGCCATTTTAATGTTTTCTTATTTTATTTTGAAAATTGAAGATTTTTTCAAACATTGTGTTTGTTTTTCAAATAAAAATAGTGCCTTTTTCAAATAAAAAAGTTTTTCCTTTTTTTATTATTCATATATCATGTATGGGATCCATATTATAGATCTCTACCTGGTACTATATCTTAGTTATTCTTTTGTTAGGTCATGGTTCACATGTATTGGTTGTCATAATACTCATGAAATGATCCTACTGATACTTTCATATTGATCTTTGATATTGACCATACTCCATTGGATGAAACAGCTATTTTGGAATTTTGGATCATCATATTCTTTCTCACCCTCAATATTTGGATGCGATATGAATTCTATTCCATGGACCTATCTGATAACTCCTTGTGTAACCATGGATGTCCCAATGTTTTTATGCCAGTTGGCTTCATGATTATTTTGTTTTCCCTCAGTCATCCATGTGGAATGCCTTGCTTGTTTCACTAGAAACATCCATCATCTCACAACCTACTCTATCTTTATTTCCATGCCTCCAATTCATTTTCTTATAATTGTTATTGATAGGTGGAAATGGTTCTTTAGCGTTTTCATTCCAGATAGAGGGGGGGCTCTGAGCTCCCCTCTATGGATTCTAATTCCCGTGATTTGGTATCCTTATCTAGTAAATATTCCACATATCGTGGGGCATTTTTAGATGCAATAACTTTAGGTTGATCTATCTTGGGAAGTACCTGTCGTCCCTTCAAACGATAACTTCTAGAGTTCTTGGTGTAGGTCCTAGTTTGTAGGGCTATAGTTTTTATTTGTCTCATCAGTTCTATACTGCATCTTCTTCTTCCTCTTCATTACAGGTATATATAGTTTTGCATGAATGTGTCCATCCAGTTAGAGAGAGTAATTTATCATCTATTGTCTAGGGTTTATCACTTTCTCTTAGAGTGATTAGATCCATATACTTGAATAGTTTCTCAAGTCCACTTTTGGTATCCTCATAATTTTCTTCTCTATTATGTATATAATACTTTTTTTCATGATAATAAATGTTTGTGGAGGTTAGGACACCCACATGTAACTCTAGATCATAATGTTACCTTTTTTATCTTATCCTACGTGGTTCCAAGTCCAAAAGGAATTTAGGAACTAATTTTTTAGTTTTAGAGGCTTTTGGTTGTATTATACATTACCCACATGGTTAGGATTAATAATGAGGTTCCATGATGAGATGGTTGTCCTAGGTATAGATTCATTTTTTTTGGGTTTCTTCATGATTTTATATACCCTACAGTGACACCATAAAACAATGGAATTATTTTAGCTGAGTAGTGTCTATTGATTAGTTGGCACGTAATTTAGAGAACTATGTGTCCTTCCTATAATTACTTAAAAAGTTATTTTCACCAAAAATTACATTTTCTAAATTGAAATTATTTTTCATTTTTTCTCCCCCGTGCTCATAAAACAACTTCTTGGGAGCTAAAGAGAATATCTAATCTCCCCCTCGTGATTTTTGGTCTTCCTCTGGTGTTTTTCAATAATTTCCTTGGTAATTATTCCTCTATTTCTCTTATATTGTTCCTTATTTTTTATTTCATAGGTTTCCCCTTTCTCATGGAACCCAAATTCACTAAGTAATCTAGGGATTGGGTTTAGGATGGTTCAAACCTAGGGGTTTGGACCTGTATTTCTTATATAGGAGGCCTTCTCCCTTATTTTATTGGTCATCATTGAAGATTACATGTTTCATCTTAAATTATACCTTTTATAATAAGGTTTTTTTATAGTTGATTCATTTTATAATTCAAAGTGTTCTTATTCCTTATAAATTCATTTTTTATGCATGTATAATTATATAAGATATCCATGTGATGATTTGAAACCATTTAAATGTATTTCGACCTTAGACTAAAGAGTTTTTCTTTTGAATTCCAGGTTTCCATGTTTGAAAAGGAATGTTTTTATGTGATAATAATTTTTGAAATACCTATGAGGTTTTTGGAGATGGTTTTATGGGTGTTATTTGAATTTTGATGTGGTTTTAGATTTTATTGAATTGAAGCTATATTTTAATTGGGGGATTGTCCTAAAATGATTTTTTACCTCAATATGATTTATAGAGGGGTTCATTAATAAATTTAAAATGTTTATTTTAAATGAGTGTGTGTCTTAACCCTTGTGAATATGCCTTTGTGGTTATTTTACAATGAATTTGATAGAAATGGTTGGAATTTTCACTTGTTTTGAATTTAAATGTGGTAGAACCTTGCTTTTAAGGTTGGTTTTGAAATGTTTTAAATGGTGTGTGAAATTTCCCCTGATTTCTATGTAATTCATAAAGTGGTGTTTTTAAAATGTAAATATTTTTTGGGATTATGAGCCATGTTTTACTAAAATGGCATGTTTGGAATATTTATTTGATGGTTTTGGGTATGTAAGACCCCTATTAATATCCCCATTAAGTTTTTTCCCCCTTTGTGTCAATTGTTTGTCATAATAAGATGTTTTTTGATCCCCTTGTTTGGGAATGAAATTTTTATATGGAAAATTCATGATATATATAGGGAAATTAATTATTAGGGTGTGGGGATGAGGGATAGTCATTACTAATTACAAAATTGTTAATATTGGTTTTCATGTTCTATCACCTCACTTATTTATTAGTCATGGGAGACCAGGTACTCTGTGGGTGATCTATATTTATATTATGCTAGTTGGTTCACACACTACTGGTTTCCCTCTATCCATGTTAGGAAATAGGGTTATTATTGGAATGTCATTACAATGAGTCTTGTGTCTTTTAGTTGGATCACTAGTGGTTTAGACTTCTGTATATGTATAAATTTGGTCTGTGAGATGGAACTCATAAAATATTAGAGGTGAATCATGTTAGGGATCTATTGTAGTTCCCATAACATAATAGTCTTCTTGATTCAGTGTTGAAATTAGAGAGTTTGATATAATAAATGATTGTATCATTACCCTTACTAGAGTTTTTGTAGCTAACATATACTACATTCTTGTATGTTATGATTTTTGACATTGTGGATCCTTCTTGTTATTATGGACCCATGTGTGTTTGGGTAATCTCCTTTGGAAATTATTTTTAATAATTTTTTGAAAATCTATTTTTGATTGAAAGAAACTTTTGTGGGTTTTAAAGGCATATTTAAAAATGTCTGTTTTGTTTCAAAGATGGATTAAGCCAAAGGAAATGTTTTCCAAGTATTTTTCAGTTTAAGAAAACAAAGTGGATTATTTGGAAAATTAAATCCAAACGTGTTACTTTTTTTATTTATTTACTTTTAGAAATCAGAATTTCTGGTAATATTTTCAAACTAGAAATTATGAATTTCATTATGAAAAAAATTGCATATTCACAATGGGTTGTGGTGAACTACTAGGATTTTTATCTCATTTCTATCTGTTATATTTTCAGTAATATTTGTGTTTTCATCCTTGTTATAGAAATTCGGTAATATGGGTGGTGTTGAAAAGTCGGATGTTTCAAAAGGATGGTATTGGTCTTGCCTCAAGATATAGTGGTTTTGATTTATTTTTTATTTCTGGTTAGTTTCGTTATAATAAGTTATATTTTATTATATCTATTTTTAGTTTTTTTATATGATTAGTTTATTCCATGACATATTGTTATGTTAATAGTTGAATTTTTTTATCTATAATGATGTTTTGGAGTAGTGATGTTGGTTATGAACTTTTTGGAATGTTTGTTTATATTGTTTTCTTATATTTTTGATATTGAATAGATATCCAATATAAGGGTGGTCCATACCTAACTATATGAAGATGATTCATTATCTTCTATCTCTAATTTTAGTGAAATTGTTCCATATGGGATTTCAATGAATCCTAGGGACTAGTTTTTAACCTATGGGGATTGAGGACACCATTCGGGCCATGTGGCAGTCTGGGTTAGAAACTGGGTAAGATAGCATCTTGGGATGGTTCATTATAGAGTGGTATCAGAGCCCAGGTTTTCAATGTTGATAGCCTATGTTTCTTTATTAACCCTCAATTATTTGGGGATATCCTTGTAGAAAGGATAATAAGGCTATTAGAGCTTGATAGGTAAGGTAAGGGAGTGTCCAGCTAGTTCTTTATCATCCTGAACATCAAGATTCTAGGGGAAGTTGGGTTTCAAATTGTGAATTTGAGTTAATTCTTAGTTTTTTTTGTGGATTTTAATGTGAATTGATTTTTTATCCCCATTGAGTATATTAGTGATATCTGAGGTTGTTAGATTATTTTAGGGTGATATAGAGTAGAAACTACGCTGCATGGTTAGCTCATACGAATTGGGAAATAATGTGGAGCCTATGTAGTAAAGTATTTCCCCATCATTGAGTGTGTTTCACTGTTGAAACATATTTTCCCACCTCATCTGGCCGAACCATGAACAACCCTATTTATTCCTTAAATAATTTTTTTAATACGATTGGTTTTATATTTATCATAATATATGGTGGATCTAGGATTAATTTTATACTTCATGGATGTGGTTCATAAGATCCTTATATGAGTTTTTTATAGTTCCTTAGTTATCTTGGTTTTCAGAGTCTTATTTTGAAAAAAATGATGGAATTGATTGAAATGATTAATTTCAAAACATTATTTTATGAATTTCTATGAAGTGTATTTTCACTTAGTTTTCATTTAATTTTTCTAAAAATGGTCATTTCAAATGTGTTTTTTGGAAAAAAAAATTAAGGGGTAAAAAAGAGTTTTTTAAAATGTTTTTCTTTTGGAATTCCTATAAGAAAATGATTTCAAAAAAGAAGTTTTGAATGCGTTTCGGGATTTTTTTTAAACAAATTTGGATGTAATTTTAAAATTCAAGTGAGTTTGGATGATATTTAATTAGATTTTTTGGTTTTCAAAATGGAATGGGATTTTGAAAGGAGTATTGGGAGATTCCTTATTTAGGTGATTTGTATGCAACCTGGGCTGGGTTGGTTTCAAAGAGTGTATTGGGATTGATTTTCAGTCATTTGCCTTAGTGTAGTGTGATTTCACAATTCTATAGTGAAAGTTTGTAATTTAAAAGAAAAAAAATTCTTTTAATGGTGTGAAGGTGATGTTCCATACTTCGATGGTTTATGATATGGTTTTGATAACTTGGGTTTGATTGGATACTTTGGTTTAGGTTTTAATGCATAAATTGATGTTTTTGATGTATAATATTGTTTATAGTATTTCTACCATAATAGTTGAAAGAGTTTCTCCTATTCTAGAATCTCTTCAGACTCTTAGTGGAATGGTGGATGTTGAACCTCCATTATGATAGGACACCATATTAGACTTCTTGAATCAATTTCTGACTTCTTTTTATAGTGATCAAGGTTAGTATAAGTGGATAAGTGGTTGGATGATATTGAGGTGATCCATAATAATATCTGGACACATGAATATTAGTATGTAAGATTAGTTACCAACATTCATGTTGGTTTTAACTATGTTTGGTGGGATTCTATGGTACCTTCTCAATTGTGTAAGGGAATAACTTGGGAGTTTATTATTATGGAATTTATCTAGTGATTAATTGAATAGGTCATGAATGTGAAGAGAGTACTTGAGATCTTGATCCTTCACTAGGGTGACCAATCAGAAAATAATTACATTATTCATTTCTTAGAGTGGGTCATAATCTTTCTGAGGATGGTTGTCAATGATCCAAAGAAAGCATGTTTCCTTGGAGATGGTCTTCACCCATATTTTGGTTCAACTATACTTGTGTCTGGCCTGACAATTTTTCAGGAGGTTTTCAATGAGTCCATTCATTTAGAATCTCACAATTCAATGAAACCATTTTTGGTTGATTCCTTGGTTCCAAATTATGAGAATATGGGTAACCTGGTAGGTGAGGTGTGGAAGAGGGATGATCTAGAGCTAGAAGAACATGTCCTTTTTCATAGGAAGAATATATATCTTTCATTATTTCAGTTTTGGGATCCGTGGAATTCCATGACATCCTATTTTATGTTTCCAAAAGTTTTCCCCCGTTGTATTCATTTAGTTCATCTTCAGAAGTTTTATAAGATGGGTTGTAGGAAGATTTCTTGGTTTTAATCCTTTTATGGATGTGTTTTTTGGGGAACCTTTTTTTTTGTGGTTATATTTTAGGTTGATATTTGGTTGTTTTAGATGTTGATGTTTAGAATCATATAGTTTGTTCTAATATGGTATATTTATTTTGTATGGAATTGAATGAATTTTTCATGTGTGTGTTTCTCTTTTGTGGTTGGTTGTGAGAGATGTTCTGTTTAGCCTTATTGTTTAGGAGAGCCTCTCTTAGTAGATGGGGTTGTACCCACTGTTTTTATTGAAAGTTTTAGGTTCTGATTATTACAAAATAAGAAAGGAATTTTGTTAATTATTGGATAACTATGTTGAGTTTTCCACCAATTGAGTTGTTATACTATCTGGTGTTTATATTGGGTTATTTGGGATGCACATTTTGATGGTGATTCTATTTTTTACATTGCGTTATTTGTATGTGTTGATACATGAGTGAGAGCTCATGTTCTTATTTTATGGGTGCTCATGGGATGTGTTTCCTGGTTTTGGTTTGAAGTTATTTTGGTTTGAGAGTGATTTTATATCATGGTTTCTCAGTTTCTTTGAGTTTTTTCTCTCATTAGTTCTCTTTGGAGCCACTATTTTAGTGTAAATCTAAATGGTGGGGAGACCATGTTAGGTTTCACATTACTTTTAAGACTTAATATTTGTTTTTATTGTTTTATTTATTCTTAGACATTTTTTAAAATATCTTGTAAAATTTTTCCAATCATTTTTGAGTATCTCAGTTTTTGGATTAAAGGTTAGATCATATTGAGTAGTTAATGTGGTTAGGTCATATATAGATCTTTCATTCTCTCTCGTTGTCTCTTTTTCGACCATATAATTTTAATGGGAATATAATGGAATGGTGTCAAGAATTGTGACACCCAAATTTCATTGTATATATTAATTTGATATCTTTTATCTTATCTTAAGTGGTTCTAAGTAAATATAGTTTTTGGGATAGAATTTTGACGTTTTGGAATATTTTTTGGTGTATCATAGATTTCCTCGTTAGAAGTAACAAAGTGGTACCTATGAAGAGGTGTTTTTATTGGGGAGAGAGTAATTTTTTACAATTTATGAATGGTTTAGAAAAATATGTGATGATCGCTATAAACTATGTGTTACATTTTGATTTAGGTGGTGGCTGGCACATAGTATCTGCACAGTTTGGTAAATTTTGTTTCCAAACCATGCGACCTACCCAGAATCACATAAAAAGTTATTTTTACAAAAATAACCATTTCAAATATAATGTTTATTAACCTTTTAATCCACCATAAGCACCATTCAGCTTTCTGAGAGGCAAGGAGGAGCTCCAACCTCCTTCCCTCTTGATTCGTGGTCTTCTATTGGTGTTTCCAAGCTATCCCGATGTAATTATTCATATATTCTAAATCTATTATTATTTCTTACTTCATTCCTAAGTTTCCCCTTTCTCCCAAATCCCCAATTCACTATGTTATACTAGTATTGGGTTTGATATGGTACTAACCTAGGGTTTTTCATCTTATGGAATATAGAGGAGGTCTTATTCCTAATTCGGATGATCTTCGTTGATGGTGACCTATTTCGTATTGGTTTTTTTCCTTTTCTAAGTATGTGTTTCAATATAATTGTTTAATTTTGGAATTAAAAGTGTGCTTGTTATTTATAAATTCCTTTTTTATGAAATCATGAATACATATGATATCAATGTGATAATTTGAAACCATTTTTATGTGTTTTGATCTTAGACTAAAGGATTTATATTTTGAATTCCATGTTAGCATGCATGAAATGGAATGTTTTTATGTGATTAAAATTTCTAAATGCCTATGATATATTTTTAAATGGTTTTAAGGGTTTTAGTTTTTTTTATTCTGTTTTGATTTTTATTGAGTGGAAACTATATTTTAAAGACAGGATTGGTTTAAAATGGGTTTTTAAAACCAAAAGTTTTTATAAAATAAGTTATTTAATAAATTTCAAATATTTATTTGAAATGAGTGTGTGGATTACCCCTTGTGAAGATTTTATAGTGGATCTTTTAAAATATATTTGATGGAAATGGTTTTTCTTTAGCCTGGTTTTGGATTTCAAAGTCTTAGAACCATTTTTTAAGGATATAATTTAAATTTTTTAAATAACATGTGATATTTTAATCAATTTTCCTGAAATTCCTAAAATTGTGTTTGTGAGATATAAAAAGGTTTTGGCATTCATATCCTTTTTTATTATAAAGGGACATTTGTAACTTCAGATTTATATGGTTCATTATGGGATACCCCCTCTTGATTTCCCGTTTGAGTTTTTACCCTTTATTTGGGAATTAACTTGATTATATAGAAGATACATGAGATATATGAGGCTATTCATTTAGTGGGTGTTGGGGTAGAGGTATAGTCATTGTCAGTTTCTTACTAGTTAGTATTGGATTGAATGTTCTTTCAGCTCACTTATTTACTGGTCCTGGGAACCTAGGTACTAAGTGGTTGATTTATATTTATATTACACTAGTTAGTTTACATGCTACTAATGGACCTACAGTTTTGCTAGGAACTAGGTCTATGAGGTTTATTTAATTATAATGAGTCCTATGTGGTCTAGTTAGATGACTTGTGGTTTGGAATTCATAATATATAGAATGATAGTTTTTGAGTGGAGATTAGTAAATGATTAGATGTGTCTCACATTAGGGATCCATGGTAAAAGTCATGACACATTTGTTTTCTTAATTCAGAGTTGACATTTTTGGTTTTTCTCTAGTTCTTGATTGTATCATTACCCTTTAATGTATTCTTGTGGCCCTCATATCATGATTTCATTTATGTTATTGTTTATGACATTATGGTGCTTTCTTGTTATGCTTCAACCTTGTTTGTTTGGGTCATATCCTTTAGAAAATGATTTTTAATGATGTTTGGAATACTTTTTAAAAAAAATTAAAGACTCATTTGCGGGTTTGTAAAGTGTATTTAAAAATGGGTGTTTTGTTTTAAAGATGGATTAGGCTGGTGTAAATGTTGTCGAACAATGTGTTTTAATTTTAATAAAATAAATTGTGAGTTTTTTAAAGTAAAGTTTGAACTTGTTAATTATTATTTCTTGTTTATATTTGGAATGACTACATTCTAGTTATATTTTAAAAATAGAATTTATGAATGGCATTATGTGGAAAATTTCATAGTCTTGAATGGTTGTGGTGACCTTGTGGGACTTTTAGATCATGTTTATATTTATTATATTCCATTTTTGTAGCTATATATGTGTTTTTCCTTGATTCCAGCATCACATGAGATTGGTTGTGTGAGAAAATAGAGGTTGCATAGAGATAGTTTTTTTATTAACTCAAGTTGTAGAGGTTTATTTTAATTTTAATTTATAGTTAGTAATTTATCATCCAAGATGTATTTTCTTGTATCTATTATCAATCATTTACATAGTATCTATTTATTTCATATTTCATCATTATATTTATAATTTACATTTTTATTTATACAAATGTGTTGGACCAGTGATTTTACTAATGACTTGTTTGAAATTTTCATTTATTTTTGTTTCTTATATGTTTGATAATGAATATATGTATAATTTAAGGATATTCCATATTGGAAAATTAATAGATTTTATGTGGTTTTTTATCACTAATTTTTTTAAATAATTCCCAAATTTATTCCTATGATATCTAGGAACTAATTTCATATCCATGGGGATTGGGAATGCCCTTTGGGCTATGTCGAAGACTGGTTCGGGTGCCTAGCTAGATGGTTTCTTGGATCACCTCACTAAAGTGTTGTTCTTTATGTGGAGTAGGAACAAATTAGTCTAAAAATTTTAAAACATATTCATTAATTTTCCATATTCTAATGTTTTTTAATGTTCATTATTTCTATTATTATTTCACTTTTATTTTATTCTTGATTATTTTTTTAATCATTTTCATTTACCGGTATTAGTTTCTATTTCCCATTATTTATGATTTTTGATGCTCTATATAGCCCATAAAACCATTATATCCAATAATTTATGAGTATGATTTAGTTATGGATTTAGAAAAGTATATGATAGATATACTTGTGAAGAATAGTTTGGTTATATGAATGGTAGTCGTGCATATAGTTACCAGTGGAATACTTCTCCCAAAAATAACCTTAGTTGAGTAAATACTAACCTTATCATAAACTCAATTTTACCAAATGGGGTCAAATTTATCAAAGGTAGAATATATATTTTCATTAAGGTATTTTTCACAGTGCCTATGAATTCTGATGCACAAATATAGATCTTATATATGTTGGTTGTTTATTAAAAAAATATTGGCACAAATGGGATATGATAGAAATATAGCGGTAATAAAATCCATTGAAATTATCTTTTTTTGGGACCCTTTATTCAGTTTCATTAACATGAAATCATTCATGGTTGTCATTAATGTGATCAATTTATTGAAATATGCTCCCATTGATTTTTAGGTGTCATTATATGATGCTATTTTTTTTTCTAGTCAATACATATTTCCTTCTTCACATGTCATTATTACTCATGTTATTTCTTCCCATTAATCAATACATGGCTAAGATTCATGAATTCTAGTACATATTACTTTACACATGTCCTAACCTTAATGAGAATAGAAACTCACTAATATTTAATACTTCAAATATCATCATGATCACTAGAATCATATTTAATTTTCTTGTTGATAAGTTCTTCATCACATTGCCTTTTATGAAAATTCAATACATTCATGTACTAATTTGGAATATATTGTTCTTAAAAATCCACTTCAGCTACTTCATGATAGGACACCAGTATTTCAACCTCTATAGGTAAAAAAATCAATGGGGATATATACTTCCCACTATCAGTGAAAATATTTGGAATGATATGTACCAAAATAATCCACCATCCACACATCATGTACTCATAGCTTCTAATAATGCAGGTGGAGTGACTTCCATCAACATTGGAAGTTTTGGGGATGAATAAAGATGCCCTGTATCTAGATCCCTCATTGGTTTCAAAACCTAGAATTTAAAATGACACCCTTTGTATCCTCAAATTCAAAACAAGGTCACTCATAAGCATCAAATTCAATGAGAACCGTAAAACTTGGTTTCCTAAAGTAGGAATACTTCTCAACCTAATCCCAACACTGGCCTTCTCTCTTTAATTTTGGAAAAATTCATTATTCAAAAAATATATTCTACCAAGGCCAACAAACATGAAAAAAATAACAAGCCAAAAAGGAAACAAGAAAAAAACAATAAATATGTGGTTAAAACTTTTTCCTAATCTATAGGATAACACTGCAAATTAAATAATTAATAAGTTAAGAAAATATTTATAGGGTACCTATCTACCAATACCCTTCCCAAATTCCAAGTTATAAGGGATTCATCTACTAGAAATCATACCTAGATGTAGATGAAAACTTCAGAAATTTATTTTGAACTATTTTTACTACAATGACTTATAATGAAAAGTCCTCCAATGGGAACATATTCCACTCAATTCTTATTAATATTTAACACACTTGAACAAGTAGAGTTTTAGGGTCAATTTGTAGAGGTTATATGAAGAATCTACATAGTTGTATTAGTTACACTGCCTTATAATATTTGTATTCATCCCTACACATTATCAAGGAAACTAATATCTACCACATTATCACACTATATCAACATTTATCATCCAATAAATAATTCAAGCTTTGTACTTATCCACCCTATTTTTTTGTATATGTGAAATCTTATGAAACACATCCTAAATTTTTCATACTTTTTTTATCTTCTAGATTTATCATCTACATAATTTATTCATATATATATCTTCATATTAATATTACTTAATATCATATTAATCTGACATTGCCTTAATCTACTGAAAATAATTTCCATGTCTGCTACACCACTTCCTCAGGAAACTCATCTCACATTTGTAACTTCCACTTATGTCCCTTCCAACGAAATTAAATTTTGAAGATTCTACTCCATATTAAGATTTTATACTTTCCCTAGTTCCAATATACCTCCTCCATATTACCCTATAAGGTCATTTCCTAAATTCATGTTCTATAAGTTCCAACACTTAACATAAAGTATTTTTCATGAAAAAACATAACAATATCCAAGTTGAAAATTATTTTAGAAGTAAATCCTAACAATATCCTTCTTGAATAATATTATCAAGTGTTCCACCATATCTATGGAAACATTCAAAAAAAATCCATTCCCTCCTTCTATAGTGTCACTATATTCCCTACCATATTTTTCATCATCTAATATCCACATAGGGGAATTGGAGAAACCCAAAAAAAATCCATACAATGATCACCCATTTCATTTATAAAAAACCTTATAGATTCTCTAATAAAGTATCATTCAAGTAAAACAGGCCTAGTAACATTCAAAAATTTCAAACACACCACTAACAAGGCCTAGCCTATACCATGTCCATGGAACCTCTCCTTCTAGGATCTATATTATGAAGCATTATTTTGAGCTTCCAAAATCTGATAGATTTAAACCACATATGGATTCAAAGACTCCAACATAACTAACCTTGATCCAAAAATTTATTATGTAAAATTTGGTATCATAAAAAAAACATACTCCCAATAAAAAATTGAAAACCACCAATCCAACACTTAGTTATTTTGGAATGATCTAGATTCACTAGCTCATTCCTTAGTTGAAACATAGAATGCACTATTACTTTTCTCTCATTGCATCTCAACCTATATATGATCCATCAATGGATACTCCTCCTCATAAAATAATACATTCCATAACTCTAAATACCATCTATATTTTTTATCATAGAGTCAAAATTAAATTCTTCACCATCATTCCTTAATAAAGAAACATGTTATAAATTTTGGGGTGTCCCTCCTTCTCAACATCTATATGGTAGTGCTCGACATCTCCCAAATACTTTATATTTAGAATATTAAAAAAATCACCCATTTTGGAATAGAGTGACTCTAAAACATACTTCCCTAAATTAAATAGAACAACCTTTATCCGTAAGATAAGTTTTATGCTTAATAATACCTAAAACATCTTGTATCTCCCTTTCCAGAACATGTCCCCTAACTCTATTTGTTAGGAGGACTTTCGACATAAGAAACCCCCATGGATCATCTACAAGCTTCTATCCTCCTCATTAAATGTATGAAAATCCACTCTAAAAACCATTCTTGGGCGTTCTTCAATTGAACTCCTCAAAATACATGGTATCCCAGCAAGCTGAACCTCTAAAACTTCCACTCCTTATAAATACTCCATAGAAAGAAAAACAAAATTCTTGAAAAACACCAGTATCCTTTCCCACTATATTCTACAGCTGTTAAAATCTATAGATAACCTCATTCATTGTTTTTATCTAATAATCACCCAAATTTCTCTACACCACATCATATATGAAGGTATAAAGGTACAATGACATTCGATGATAATTAAATTAAAGATAATCCCATAATGTTTCATGTACTTTCTCTAAAACATATAATTTAATAGTGTCATTACATCTTGAATAAACGTTATATTTTGAAAATTTTCTATGATTCACTCCCCCTATGTTTTTTACTCCATACCTTTCCCTATAATATTTATATCATATTCTCAATAGTGTTTCTAAGATTACCATGAAAAAATATATGTTTCTATAAGTTTCATTCCGAACATACACCACTATTCATAAAACCTGGTTGGATTCTATTTTATCTCACACTTTTCCACAACCATGGAACTAAAATTGTGTGAATTACCACATTCATCTAATAACTAATAAAATAAAACCCATGATCTAACTAACCAAAATAGATTCCTTCTATAACATAGGTTTTTTTCACTCCATCAAAAACCCCATAGTTATAAAACTTAAATGGTTAGTGAAAATTAAATGCAAATAAACCACTTACATTCATATATAGGATTTATATAACATCTTGGAATTCAACTTCTAGAATAGAATTTTTAGTCTCAATAGTTTTATTAAAAATTCCCCTTTCTTCCACAATTCCAGAGTTAGAAACACAACCAGAAAAACAACATAATGTTTTCATCCTTCAATAATTTTTCAATTGTTTTCACCCCTCCCAGTTAATGTATTGCATCCTCTTGTCCAATACATTCTGAAAAGTTCCCAATACATTCATATAGAGGAATATACATTCATCTAACAACATATATTTTAAATGAATCCCATCCAAAGAAAATCTTGATCTGTATGAGTTTCTATTCCAACATTCTCTATGATATGAATCCTTCCACATTGAAATATCAATAAAACCTTATAACATTCCAAAGTTATTACATAGAAACAAAGAAAAATGACTAAATTTAAAATTTTTAAAGTGGATAGGATTGTATTTTTGAAGTCTTCTGCAGTTTCCACCTTATACCAATGCTACGTGATCATGGTTGTTTCAAAAACCAATAAAATTATCAACAGAAGAAAAGTGATCCTTCCAACATAGCTTTTATTTTGAGATTCATTACATGACTTATTGGTTCTCTTCAACCAAGATACAACTAATTATGCTATCATCCACTATAAAACCATTAGTGCTCATACAAATTTTGGGACTGAATCATTTTTCCATGTATTCAAATACCTCACTAGTTCCAAAACCTATAATTCATAAAAACAACCTTTAGGTCACAAAATTTTAAACAAGGCCATTTTGATGGTCTAAATGAAATAACACCGCACAAAATTAGTGTCCAAAACTAGGAAAACAATTTACTCTAATGACCATAAAAGGTTTTCCTCTTTGGTTCTGATCACATATGGTATTTATAAAATATCTTCCAAGAAGGATAAAAAACATGATTGAATAAGGCACGTGATATAAATGGGAGGAGTAAAATACATAAATTATGTGGTTCATACACTATCTTTCTTGATAGTAGAACACCTCAACTTAATATATTAATAAAGAAAAATCATGAGTTAAAATTAACCTATCTTTTAGTACCTTACCTGAACTCTGAATTATAATAGAACCATATCTCATTCACCCTACCCAATTATGGATAATTAATTTAGTAACATTATAATACTCCTTTTGGGTATAAGAACTTATATTGGGAAGTACCCTAATGGGAAATTATACCACTCAATTCTCACTCATCATTAAAATAATAAAACAAGTGACCATTACCATATATTTATAGAGTTATGCCACATCGATGAACCAATGATATTATTGAATTCCCTTATAATATATATAGAAATCCCTTCACTTGATGAAATATATTTTACACTGCCACTCACGTAAACCAACTCAACCTCTATATTCTAGTGTATAATGAACACTTTGGGCTTATCAACCCACTTTACTCACATCTATAAATCATTTTGGAACATGTCCTATAGCTCCAAAACTTATGAAAGAACCTAGATTAGTCATCCATATAAGATTAATACTACACATCCCTTCAGATTAATCTTACACAATATAAATGTCATCTCATGTTGACTAAATCATATGTGGACCATTTTCATGTTTACTACACAACTTCATCCAAAAACCTATACTACATCCGTACAATCCTATGTCGTCACTTCCTTCAAAACTGTATACCTCTTCGATCAGTTTGGTTTTATCTTATAGATTTTCCCTTCTTCCAGTGGATTGTCTCCATCTAGTTCCACAAGTTTCCTTCTTAAAGTCTTGTTTGGATGTTTAACCACTTAATAAAAAAATATTTATCACAAAAAAACTAATAGTAAATGGGGTACATAGGGTTTTCACTCTATGTAGAATGGTATTAGTCACTTCTTAACTAATGTTTTAGGAATGTGGTGTAATTTATACTCTAATCACGATAAATAGATCTCCTACAAATGAATCATGTTTTAGTTCTTCCAACATTGTAAACTCATTTGAATCATGATAATTTTCATTAGAACATGTATCCATTTCCACTACATAAATTATCATAAAAAATACTTGGTTAAATAATGTTTTTTGGGATGATGGTTATATGAATGATGAGATCTGTGAAATTAATCCATTATTAGATACACCATGGAATTATTTTGTTCATCTAACTTTGAATGATTCCTGCACCCAAATTCCTTTAAATTATCCATGTGAGGTTTCCTTCCAATCCATGATTTAAATATTATTCACTCCCCAAACACCTTATTTGGTAAATGGTGTACTAGGTTCATATCATGCCTCACTTTATCACCCTATAATATAGTAGGGACATGAGTAATTTTATGAAAAAACCTCACCATATCCCTGAAGGTGTGATTCTTTTTATCCATCACACAATTATTATATAGAGTGTATGGTGTAGTGATATGTTTTTAGATTCCACATTCCTTATAGAATCATGTGAATAAATTTGAAATGAATTCACCATCATGGTTTGTATTTAAAATCCAAACTTGGATCAGGATGAATTCTCCACCATAAGTATGAATTTCTCAAACACATGGCATTATTGGATCTTTTTGTTAATAATGTGAACCCATATTCAGTGGTTGTAACCATAAAAAATTTAAAGGAAAAATTCATTTACAAAAATGGTAGTGGGTGTGATCATTCCACACTAATTGGAAATAAATAACCTTAAAGACTATACGAATTTAAATTTTGATATGGTTATGAATAATCCTCTTGAATTCTTTCTGATAGAACATTATTCACACTACTTGTTTAGGTGTTTGATCATAATGAGTATTATAGACATCCATTTATTTCTGATTAGATTAAAATAATATTTATTAATATGAATGAGCCACACATTCCAAATCTATAATGGTTTATCTAGGATATTCCTGAAACATTCAATCTTGAATATTTCCAACCTGGCATTGTATAACTATCTCATTTAATGCTTCACCATAATCATAAGTGGATTTATTCTATCATATATCTTTGTGGAATCATGAATAACCACCACCTAATTTATATTCTATAACATCTACCCAATAATTATAATATTACAATAAAGTATGGGTATAAATTATATCATCCTAGGTATCTCATACATATATATTTCATCTATTTTTATGATTATTCACTACATTACAAAAACAAATTCCAGGGGACCATAATAATTTAGTTCATTTGGATACTTGGTACATAATCTTATAATATGGTGAAATATCATCAATATATCCAATAAATATATTTCTATTTATTATTATTCATAGACATACCCTACTTAAAACATTTTTTCATAACCTTGGAAGAGCTAACATAAGAAAGGGTGAGCTCAAATGCTCAGTAAGGGTGAAAAAGGGAGATACATATGGATGACATGAACATAATGGTTTGAGAACATGAACATAATATGTATAATCCATACCTTACATATCACAGATCATAATATTGAGTCATAGCCTTAATATTGGATGTTCATAAAATATAAATCATAATGGAATAAAAGAACAAGAACCATGAGAGAATATAATGTGAATAAGACATATATTTTCGACATACACATTAGATTATAACTGTGGGAACATGAATAAATAAAGACAAGTCCACTCATTAAGTTGAGGGCATGAAAGAATGATATCATGTAAAATTATGGACATGAAACTAGGTTCATGCATGAAATTGTGGAAATGAAATATAGGTCTACACACAACACTTTGAACATGTATTAAGTTCCTACACATCATTATGAACATGTAATCAGGTTCACGCATAACATTGTTGAAATGTAATCGGGTTAACACATAGCATTTTTAAAATGTAATCAGGTACCCACATAGCATGTTTACTCATGATTTATCTATCTTTACCCAATTCATTGGAGGGAGATATAGGTCACACCCATCACATAATAAAAATCATATGTATTTGCGTTATAAAATCATAAAACACACAATATATCATAGCCCCTGAACTAAAATGGGTTTTTTAAAAATTTCATCATCTCATAACCTTTGGAGAATACACATGTCTCATAATCATGTCATCATTTCATCAGAGCATAACCCATGGAAAAATAAGTAGGTTTCATATGTTTTTTATCATGATATATCCCATGGAAGAGAAATAGGTTTTATAAACATCCTATAATAATAAACCACTCATGGAAAGAATAATGATGGTATGTTGGGTTCATATCCATAGAAAATAAAAATTTACATCATAGTAAATCATCTTATATGGATAATGATTTTGAAAGATCAATTTGAAAATTTCATGATGAAAATAATTTCTATTTGGAAATGAATTTTTAGAACTAAAAATTCATAAAATAATAAAATAATATTATAATAAAATAACCTTTAATGAGTATAAAGTATGATACAATTCCAATAATGGTCTTTATTGTGGAAAATTAGGTTCATTTCATACATGTTAAAATAATTATTCTTTTTATATTCTTAGTAAAAGGAAAATGATCATTTTTTGGATAATGATATGAATATTACATTGAAATTTTTTTATAAAAAATCATGATAGGGTAAATATTTATTTAATAAATTATTTTATGAATTTTATAAACATTTTTGAAAAAAAAATAGAAAACATTGTTTTTAATGAAAAAACTGTTTTTATCTAAAGAGATAAAAAAAGGTGATTTTTTATAAAAATAATTTTCTCAATTATTTGAAGTACCAATGAGTGAAAAAATGGTAATATTATTTTAAAATATCATGAATTACTATTATAGAATAAAATTAATGAGTTTCTTGATAAAATGGATCATAATATTTCATCATCAGAAACATAATAATAAATAATCCCAATAAACTATGAGATTGTGACATAAAATATTTACTATTTCGATATATTTGAATTATAATCCCCGTGAAGGAATATCATTAAATTAAACTTAAAATATCATGAAAATAAAAAAAATTGTGATATTACATGTGAAAGGGACTATATATACACCTCTTAAAAAATATAGGTGCATAACACAACATATGTATCAAGGAAAGAAAATTGAGATTAAAATCACTTACCACTATAGAAAATATTAAACCATAAATCCTATGAAACAAAGATACTAAAACAGATATTTAAGTATCCATAATTTACATTAGAATCATAATAAAATACATTTCTGAAAATTATATACACCACATAAAATAAATAGGTACTGAATATGGCATGTGTCTCGTAGATGTAGAAAGTTAAAAGGGAATCAAATACCACTTTAGTAATATTTGGAATCATAAACCCCAATAATGAATAACATAAAATGAAACTTTTAATATCATTAAAAGGAGTATATTAGTGGCATAACATGTAAAAGTGTAATTATATATCCAATATAGAATAAATGAGTGGTGAATTTTCATGTCTCCCATAAATAAAATAGACAATAGAAATCTCTTACCTTAAGTATTGATTTCCCTAAAAATGTCTAAACCTACTGTATAATAAGTAAATGCTTAATATAAATCTATTATAGAACCATATTTATATATTTATTATCATATAATATTTTATTATGAATACTTATTTCATGTTTATTAACAATTCCTTGTTAAAATCGTATTTTAGGTAATAAACTCTTTGTTTTTTATATATGTCACGAATTGTTATTTTCTGTATTCTTGCATTGATCACGGTTACTTCATATATAGAATAATAATAATGGAATAATTATCATATTTATACAAAATTTATACTTTTATACCAATCATAAAATATTTTTTTGAGAAATGAAGTATGCTATGATCATAGAGAGTGTAGAGCATATGTGCGCATGAGTAAGGTTTCAATTTTTCAAAAATCGTTATGGAAAGTAGGTAAGTAATATTTTATATTTAAACAATGATAATAATATCATAAATAATATATTATTTATATTAATTATCATATACATATCATCCATGTTGTGTGGTAATGAAAAATAGAGTCACCTCGCTTCATGAATGGGGTAGTACGCACGTACATGAATGATGTTATCATCCGTTAGTAAATGAAAAGTTAAGAAATAAAATGATATATTATTTTTTAAGAATTAAAAATATGTAATTAATATCATAATTATTTAATTTTTTTCATAAATATTCATTAAATTTATAATTATTATATTTTATGTGAAATTTAGTGAAAAACGAATCACGTCGCTTTGTGAGGTGATTATTCGCCGTACACGCGACTAACATTATCGTATCCCATGTGGAATGGAATGTAAAATTCTATATATGATATAATTTCTCCATAGGTATTTTTATGTTAAATATATCATATATATACTTTATATCCATCATCATACCCAACCACGAGAGGTTGTAATGGAAAAACAAATGATATTGATTTGCGAGGTGGTAGTCCACCGTAGACACGAATGAAACTTTTGTAACCCATTTGATGGAAGTGGGGATTTATTTATGTAATTTAATTAACATGAAAAAATATCATTATATGTGAGATAATTTTTTTATTATATCATCATTGTTAAATAAAAATCTTAGGGGGTGAAGGAAGAAATAATATAAAAACGCTCATTTAAGAACGTTACCTCTTTATTGGGTATCCTGCTAGGTCTGTAAAAAAATACCTCCTAAGATTTAATTTTTCCAAAACTAATTATTATAGAAATTTTTTTTGGAATTTGGTAATTAATTTTTTTTGGTATTCTCTAAACTGAAAGGTGTTAAAGTAGTGAATAGGAGAGAAGATGGGGTGTCCTTTTATATGTCAGGTTAGTGGAAAACTAGTAATTTCTAAAATGAAATAGGTTTATACATGTTTTTCTCAATACAAAAGGGTCCCAAATTTATTATTATAGACACTAAGAAATTTTGGGGATTATATATATCCATAAAATATATTTTAGACAAGTTTTTAGGTCAATTTAACCCTTTTCTTTTTAGATTAACCCCTGGTAAACCCATTTTCACATTAACTATGGTAAATAATTTTTACTGTGTTCACTATAAATATTTTACAAAAATAAAGTTTAATTAATTAGATAATACAATTATTCTGATTCCAAATATAGAATCTATTTTTCCAAATTATATTCGCGTTATTTTTAATTTTTTAATTAAAATTAATCTCGTAGACGTGATGAGAGAGCATGTTTTTCAAAGAGAAAATGTTCAAATACATACAAAGATTGTATATTAAAATTCAATATGAAAATGATTCAAATGACATAAATTGGATTTATATATATATATTATTTAAATATTTTTAATTTAAAACAAATTAAAAATATAATTTAACTTTATAAATAACTTAAATTAGAAGATAGTTTTCAATTAAAATTCATTATTTTTCACTATTCGTCAAAAAATCACTCTTTTAAAATACTCTCAAAACCTAACCTTAAGATAATTTTGATATTTTTATTTCAAAAATGAAATATATTTTTTTAAATATATTTAATAAAAGTGTAAAAAATACATGCAATTTTTTAAAAAGGAGACACAACTATTTTTTAGAAAAAATCATTTCTTATGCGTAAAGTTATATTTATTATTATCTCTTGTCTAGAAAATACATAAGTTGAATGTTAAAATTTTTATTGAATATATAATAAATAAATTTCATTAAAATAATTCACCCAATTACATGTTTAATTTATTGATGTAAAATGTGTTTGTGTGAATAAAAATAGTTTTTCAGAAAAAGATTTCCTTTATTCCCAAATCATTTTTATTTTCAAATATAATTAATTGCAACTAAAGAATTTATTTTATATAAAATTGAAAACCATATATTTTCATAATTTATCTAATCATATTCATATATTCAATTCCAATGGTTAGGTGATAGCTATCGTATAATAATATTTGAATATTATGAAACGTTTTCTTTAAACTCAAAGTTGTGTATAACGAAATCTAAACCCAGTGTTATGTGTAATGAGAAATATTAAAAAGATTAAATTCATTTTAAATATTATATTTCACCAAATATCTAGTTTTAACATTCCCCTTAAAATTAATCTCTCCCATGAAATTCATCTCGGTCATCGACAGTTTATCATTTTAAAATTCCTTCATAGAAACCCACATCATAAAGAGGGTTAATAATAAGTCCTCTAGAAAAAGATAAATGGATGTGTGAAATATATCTAGAAAAACATACACAAGGTTTCTAAATATATGAACTTTGGTGGGAAGTAAAAACATGGGAATATATGAGAAAAATAGCACCCAAATACTAATGGAGATTGATAGTGAACATGGTTGGGTGAAATCTAACAACCACAACACCATAAACTTAAGCGGTGTGAAAAATGCCATTGATATCATAAAAAATTATGATAACATGATAAAATTTTATTTCATGATCCTTTTCCTAATATTGGGGAATTTTTTTTCCATTAATACTGAGAACATATTAAAATTTACTTACATGATATCTTTTTATTTTATAGTAACAAATTTATCTTGTGGTTGTTCCATGATCAATTTCCACATCATCTCTTACTATGAGGGTTGAGTTTTTTTCATGTATAAAGTATTAAATAAAATAATTAAAAGAATGATAATTCAATACTTTTATCTCTAGTTTAAAAAAATTACATTAGTTATCCAATATGGTTAAATATTCATATGGTGAAGTAATACATTAATATCTAAAACCTCATCCAAAGTCCAACATAAACCATTCATTAAATGGTTAACCTTATGATCCTTTCAAAATTCAAAATTTATAAACTAGTTCACTAAATTTACAAAATAAACCTATCATTAATCCCCTAAAAACCATTAATTAGCCTTAAATTATCATATAAAAAACATGTAAATACTTTTATCATGTTTTCACAACCCATCCAAATGGGTCCTATGCCGCAAATCCTGAATCCCACCTCCAATAGACCATAAGATAGTTACTTGCACCGAATAGGTAATCACTAACATAGGAGGACTTAACCTAAAGATCCTATACACACACACATCTCTAAGACCATAAAATGATTAAATGTAAAAAATATATATAAACCACGCATTTATACTTTTAAATCCCACAAACAGAGTATGAAAATAATTAATGGAATGTGAACATGTCCAAATACAAACCCAGCACAAAGATTCTAAAAATAGGTCCAACGTGAAAGTAAATATGGGTACTACAATAAATATAACCATAAGAACACATCTCGGTATTTCTGGATCCCTAATATCTACCTGGTCTTGGTCCCTCTAGGACTTTGTCAAAAGGTCGTTCATCTACATAAGATATGACAAATGTGGGAAAATTTGGTGCAGGGGTGAGTACAACAATACCAAGTCAGACACCCAAAAAACAAAAATAAGACAATAATAAGAATAAAATTCATCTCTACACATGTATATTTCTACATCACATATAACAAAAATAACCAGATATACTCAAAAAGGAATAGAGTCTCAAAGTAAATTCACAACAGTAACACCATCCTAGGATTCCTGATCGAAGGTTCCACATATAACTCATTTTGGAGAACACACTCCATGATTTAGATACCACAAATAAATTCCATTTCAGAGGTTTTTCTCCTTGGGTATTGTCATATGAGATATACGCTGGAAGTTTGAAGAGATATGATACACAAATTAAGATCTCCCCCAAGACCATGGGGTATACCAACAATTCAATCTGGAATAACCCGCTATGTAGTGGATCAGCACTTGCTTAGTGTTGATCATGATGATAACACGAACTCGATCGAGGGAAATAATATGATATAGTATTTGAATGTAGGACCTGTGGAAGTATTCTAATAACACTATCCAAGAAGTCCTGCTAAAGGGATCATTATCTTAGATGTAGGATGCAATTCTATACCAACCCTTAGAGAATGGTCATAGGGGATGTACCCTAATGAAACATGTCCATTCTAAATAGTAAAAGGTCTTCAAACATTTTTTGAAGGAGTACATTAAGTGTATTGGTAATACATGACATGTCCCTTCAACACCACGTCCTACCCATGTAAACATATCATGCCCATGTCCGCATAAAAGTGTAGAATATGGCCATGACTGTGTACTTTTTCTTTTTATCAGGTATACAACTATGCCTATTTACACTCATAATGGTCACTTACATGTCAAGGTACATGAAATTAAATATCCCATGTACTCCAGGTCATGTCTATGTACCATCCCAAGCACATGATGAGCCATCGGGGAGGGGTCACATGTTGTGTGATAGGGTCAAACGTCGTGTGATACTTAACTTCATCTGAAAATCCTATATGCCTCTATGAGTGTCCCACACAATTTTTTTTCCTGAAACACACATTGTTTGAATCATGAATTTCCATAATCTCATTTTTCTTCATGTTTCATCCCATCACGCCATCCAATCCACCCCAAATCACTCCCTAGATTTTAGATTTGGGTCAACCGAGGATGATAGTCACTAGAGATATAATTTATGGTGGCCATTATTTTTTTAGAATCAACATGATCCTCCACCATCTCTGTGCATCGAAGAACCACACCCACACATGCCTAATATGATCTAATCCATCATCAACATCATCATATAATGATCTTGTCATTAGTTTTAACTTTGATATGGTATATCAATCTATTTCTCCAAGAAATGTGTGCGTAATGATTGATTTAAAGTTATTTTTTCAAATCATAGGCCAATGGATTTTCCTATGATGAATAATAAAAATGGGAGAGGGGAAGAACAAAGAAAAACCATGAGGAATGATTCTCAACTGATGTCCATGACAACCTCACTTAATTTTCATTAGAATGAAAAATTAAGAGATATAAAATAATAAATAAGAAATTCTCAATCCTAAATCCTTACTATCTTGTACCCACAATAATAATGATCCATGAATAAATTTATTATTTAATTGATTCACGTACATCATATTAATTTAAAATAATAATAAATCCAATCAAAAAAATTACTATCTCGACACGGATTGATCACTGAGTAAGAATAAAGTTGCATCATTTTGATTGGCAAGATCCATGAATTCCATTGCAGGATGATAAATGATCCTCGATCAGACTTTTGTCCACCAATAAAAGTTCCTCCACACTCTCCAATGAATCTTGTTGATTTAGAGGGCTATTCATATAAATATGAAAATATTCCATAAGTGTATTTAAAAATAAAAATAATTAGGTTGATGCATCATTTCAAAATAAATTAATTTTATTTATTTAATTTATTAATTTTATGTATGTGATGAATTTTTCAAAAACGCCTTGCACTGAAAAAGGTTATGTCATTCCTAGGGTAAAAAATGATCTAAAATCAAAAGTCCCCATATATTTATAACCCATGCCTATATTTTGAATTAATTCCATTTTTTTATGAAAAATGTGTGTGCGTGTTATTTAATATATTTAATATATTTCAATCATTTTTTTTGGGAACATAAAGCCTTATAATCACAAACTATATCAACACCTAGTCTCTAAAATAATCCACAAAATATAAAAAAATATTACATTGAAAATTTGTGTCATTAAATTCTACACACCTTCGGAATTAACATCCCAAAAATACAAAATAAGTGGCTACATAAAGAGATGTTGGTACTGAGCATGAGTCTGAGCCTCACACTCCTAGACACTCTTCTAAAGATTCTATTATTGACACCAGACATGCAATAAATGAATCACACACCTATGAAGTATCATCTCCTGTCGATCCTCAATCTTTATTGGGTACTCAACAAAGGTAGCTCCATCTATAATGTCCACCTCACCCCATTCGACAACGTATAATGGTTCATGCACATACCTTGTCAGCTGCGACATGTGGAAGACGTTGTGTACCCGATATGGATATGGTGGTAGAGTTAAGTGGTACACCACCTGGTAAACTCTACCCAATGTCCAAAAAGTTACAATGAATCTTAGAGATATATTTCTTCCCTGGAAAACTCTATGAAATCCACATCAAGGTGAAACCTGTAGAAACACATGGTCTCCCACCTCAAACTCAAAATTCCTCCTTTGTCAATTATCATAGGAATTATGATGGCTCTGTGCATTCCTCATATGCTACTCAATGATATTCACCATATCTATAGTGGATTTCCCCAACTCTGGGACAATGAGTGAGGCTCTCTTGCGTTAGTCCAGAAAAGTGGGGACCTATATGGTCACACATAGAAGGCATCTAATGGAACTATACAGAAGGATAAATGGTAGTTATTTTTTATACAAAATCCACAAATGGAATTTTATCCTCCCGACTACAAACAAAGTCTAACATGAAAGATCACATCATTTCCTACATCACCTGAATATTCTACTCAATTTTTCCATCAATATAGGGTTGAAAAGTTGTGTTCAAATATAGCTGAGTACCAAAATCCTCATGCAATCCCTTCAATAACTGATATGTGAAGATAAGATCATGATTAAAAATAGTTTTTTAAGGAACACCATGGATTCATACTATCTTCTGAATATAGAGGCATCCCAAGATCTCTACTAAACTCTGCACTTTGATAGTTAAGAAGTGGGATGATATAGTGATTTAGTCTACAATCAACCAGATGGAATCATGTCCCCTAGATGTAAATGTTAACTCCATCATAATTTCTATGGATATCCCATCTGGAACCTTAATGTGTTGAGTTAAAATCACATGAACTTGTTTCTCGGCCTTCACTAGTTGACTAGTAAGGCTTCTAAATAAAAAACTATGACACTACCATCTTCATCCTTAGCTACCAAAACTAATGTTCGAGGTCCTGGTAAATCTATGTAACACCCAAATATAGTGTCAAAGGATATGATTGAAACCCTTTCAGAACCTCCTCTTGCAACATCACTGGTACCATCATGGATCCTCTGAAAAGAACGACATCCTCCCCTAATTTAGAAAATCCATCAGGAGCATGTCTTGTGTATATCTAAGTACATAAGGTATGAATATATGTATCCACAATATGTGCCTCCCAACTCATAGTAAAAGTGAAGGGGTAAAAACCATCGAATGGAGGTAATCTTCTCCATCTCTATCCACAAATGATAATTTCAACCAAGATAACTACTCTAACACCTCATTCAAAAACTGTGAATATGATTTCCTGATGAGATCATCCACTAAAATAGTCCCCTTCCTATGAGTACAGAAAATCTCAAAATCCTAATCCTAGAAAAACCCTTTCCATCACCTCTATCTCAAGTTAAGATCCTTTTGAGGGAAGATATAATTGAGACTCTTGTTTTCATAATAGATGATAAAATTCTCCCCATCAGGTAGTGTCTCAATATCTTTAGTAAAAAGACAGCCACTAATAACTCAAGAATGTGTGTTTTTTAGTTCTACTCTTGTATTCATAGATGAAATTAACCATAAAAAATCCCCACATTCCTCTACATTAGAACACAACTAATCCCAATTCTTTATACATAAAAGAACACTACGTACTCGAAACCCTCCTCTAGAAATCTCAATATGGGAGAACTCATCAATATTTGTCTGAAATCCTAAAAATCCTGATGAAACCTATTTATCAACATGACAGTCTTCCCCTTTCAATTCAAAGCTTTCATGGGGGATGATATCCTAAATATGTTAGGTATGAATCTCCGGCATGAGGCTTCTGATACAACAAATCTCTACACCTCCAACTTGCTCTTGGGTGGCTCCCAAGCTAACAATGTGTCGACCTTTTATAGGTCTACTGCCACACCATATACTGAGATAACCTGTCCAAGAATGTGGAAATCATGAATCTATAACTGGAACTTTGATAACATTTCATAATTCTGGTGATCTAGGAGTACACCTAGAACCATCCTCAAGTTCCTCGCATGCTCCTCTGTAGAAGCTGAGTACATGAGTATATCATCGATGAAGACTACCATGAACTGGTCTAAGTAGGGTTGAAAGATTAGTATCATGAGTCCCATGAACAAAAATGGGGAATTTATCATGCCAAAGAGAATCACTATGTACTCATAGTGACCTTAGAGACATCTAAATTTTATCTTTTATATATCATCATCCCTTACTCTCAACTGGTGATAGCTTGATCTGAGGTCAACCTTCAAGAACCACACTGCCCATATTGACTTATCAATTTGTTAATTGTTCATCAGTAGTGGATACTTATTATTTATAGATACCTTATTTAGGTAAGGATAATCCATACATAACCTTAAGCTCTCTTTTTCATTCTTGGTGAACAAAACTAGGGTTTCCAAGGCTTGAAAAAGTGGGTATAACAAATTCCTTCCTATGAAATTCCTCCATCTATACCCTTAGTATGTGAAGCTATGTGGGATCTATCTGGCATGTTTTTAATAGATATTGGGGAAGTTACATGGTGTAGATCAATGTATAAGTTTATCTATCAGTGGGGAGGTAAGTTGGGAACATCCTCTGGAAAGACATACTCATTCTCTACCACCACTACAGGTAGCAGAAAACTCATAAAATCCACTAAACTATGAGTCATTATAGCGAATTTATGAGTAATCATCTATAAACTTCTATACATGTGTCCATTCTTCACTAATTGGGTTTTATTTTCTCCCAAAAAATAAAATATGGCTTTATCACTACAAACGAACCACATCCTCCACCTAAAACATTCTATTTGGGCCTGAACTATGGATAACTATTCTATACCTAAGATGACTTCACGAGGTATCATCTACACTATAATGAAATCCCAACAGAAACTCACACCTCTGAGAGTCAGTTCACACTGTTGGCATAAGTATGATTCATTTATTCATCTATAGCATGAGTCTCCAAGTGCAAGGGTCGAGCCAAGGGATCAACAAGAATATCTATGTCTCGAACTATATATGTGGAAAAAATGGAATGACTAGAACTTGTGTATATTAGTACTATAGCTAATGTATAAAAGACACATATCCATCCTCATATCATTCCTAGAGCCTTTGGGTCATAAGCCTCGAGTGCCACACCTGCCCCGCCCCTGTCCCTGAGCTCCTTAAGTCTAGTGTGGACCATCTGGGGGTGGTGGTAGTAACAAGTCGAAGTGTCTACCACCTCCAGGTTCTCTCCCAAATCCTCTTCCATGTACTCCTACTTACAGAACTATCTTATCCTACCACCACCTCTGTATGGGTGGCCCATCCACTGTCTCTCTATCATCTGTATGGAGGATCAAAAATTCTCATACAGCATGTCTCATACTATCACATTAGTAGTACAGCTTATCTTTGGGATGACTGGACCCATCCTATGATCCCTGAACTATAGAACCTCTATTCTGAGACCTCCTCCTAAAACATATTTCACATTCAGGTCCCTGAGACCAACATCATCTCCATGCTGCCAAAGTTTTTTCTCCTGGGATCCCATTACTAGAAACCACTGTCTACATCTTCTCATCCTAGAAACCCACAACCACTAAAGCGTACTATATCACCCCTACCTAGGTAGGAATTTAAAAAGGTATAATGTTGTCTCATTTTTCTTTACACATTCCTCTCTCAAAGTTGTGATTCTAGAAGAACAGATCAAAAACCATATCCACCGAGTTCCTAGAGAGGTTGTTAAACCTCAATGAATACTCAGATATTGTCATAATGCCCATCTAGATATACAAAATATTCTAGATGCGTACATCCCTTAGAGTAGATATATATAACTATTATTTGAAAATTCTCTCAAACTCTAACCATGATAGAGTCTCCTCATTATATGAATTGGTTACAAAACCCCACAATCTCCTTGTAGAGCCATAGAGAACGCTCACTACCAGAACCAACATATGATTTTCCAATGTCCTAAAAATATGCAAAAATTATATCACCACCTCAATCCACTCTTCATAATCCAGTGGATTGGCCTCACCTCATAACCTAAGGGGTCATTGTCCTAGAAACGCATGAAGAACACTCATACAGTGAACCATATCCACTGGTACTGAAGGTACTATCTTATGCTCAATAAGTGGTGGTATAGCTAGTCCACCACCTGGAGGTAACACCTTTGGAACATGACCATGTATTAATGCTTCATCTATAAGGGGATCATACTTGTGATCATTTTGATGAATCCTAGTGGGAATACATCACAGAGGAATCCTGAAATAAACAAGATGTACCATAGTCAATGAGTATATCTAGAGAGATAACTCAAGAAGGACATAAAAAACATTCTTATACCATACATGAACCATTGTTTCCTCTACAAATAGTGTCCTCATGTAATGATTTCAAAGACAGGTGGTCAGAGTCTGGGTGTATGGATATTTCGGACACCGCTCCAACACTGGGGTCCCAATATTGAAACCGAAATTGTAACACTTAACACTTTTCCCTAAAAAATATCAAAAAATATCATCCTAAGGTAGAACTGAATCCTTTGATACCACTTTGTTATTACCTGTCCCAATGGGGCCTATTTTGTGACTCCCCATGCCCTCCTCGAATAGGCTATGGGATAGAGAGTAGGGAAAAGTATGAATTTCACTAACATGAGAGAACGAAGCCTAAAGTACCTGTACACACTCACAAATGTCTAAGATCATTCAATTATGAAATATAAAACAACTGATAAACCATGAATTCATATATATAAGTCCCAGAACCAGAGTACAAAAACAAGTAATGGAAATAAACAAGGACAAATACAAGCCCACCACAAAGAGCCTGAAAATAAGTCCAACATTAAAGTACATATGGTGAATGTTGTTGATATAACTCCAAGAACACACCTCATTCTATATGTATACATAATTAACTCCTCTTCCTAGTCCCTCTAGGACTCCTTCAAAATATAAATCATCTACACATTACATGACGCATGTGGGAAAATCTGGTACAGGGGTGAGTATAACAATACCCAGTGACACCATAAAAACCCAAAGTAGATAGTAATAAGAATCATAGTAATCTATACATAGTTATATTTGTAAATTATATAAATCAATAAAATCTAGATATACTAAAAAAATAAAGAAAGTTTCAAACTAATGTCAAAACCACAATACCAATATAGGATTTGTGCTTAATGTTTCCATAGTGTGCCCATGACTATGTACTTCTTGCTATGTCTGTGTACCATCTTATTTATTTTTTGATCCATCAGGGAGGTTTCAAATTCCATGTGATACCTAACTTAATCCATAAAACCTAGACATTGTTATGATGGTACCACATGGTGTGTGTCCCCAAAATACACATCGTGTATATCAGGATTTTCTAGAATCCTGTTATTCTTCATGTATCTTTCCTTCGCAACATCATATATGCTAAAAATCACTCCCATGGATTTCAGATCTAGGTCAACTAGGGATAATAATCACCAAAGATATAATTTCTGATGTCCTTCTTTGTTCAAGAATCGTCTCAAACCTCCACTATCATCGTGCATCCATGTACTGCACCCATACATTCCTGATCCTATCAGATCCATCATCACTATCATCGTAGAATGGTCTTTTCATATATCTAAACCCTAATATTACATATCAATCCTTTTTACCAAGAACCATGTGAACAATGATTGATTTACCGATATTTTTTAAACTGAGGGCCAAGATATTTTACTATGATGAATGAAGAAACGAGGAAAGGAAAATCACAAAGAAATATTATGAGAAACAAACTTGTTCTGATGTTTTTTGACCATGATTATTTTCTATTAAAATAAAAAATTAGGATATATAAAATAATTGACAAGAAATTACGAATCCTGGATCATATATATCTCACACCCATAATACGCACGATATTCTAATCAATTTGTTAGTTGATTGATTATCATCCATAATAAAAAAATTAAAATGGGAATAAATCTAACCAAAAAAAATGTAATAACTTGATTTGAATTAATCAATGATGAAAAATGATGTTTCTTCATTATCATTGGTGAGATCCCATAATTATGTTTCACAACGATTGATGATCTTTCATCCAGTTGTTATCCACCAATGGATGTTCTTAAATGCCTTCCAATATATTTGAATGATTTGCAGGGTTTTGTGGATAACCATGAAAATATTATATAATTATTTTTAAAAATAAAAATAATTAGGTTGTTATGTCATTTAAAAAAATGAAATTTAATTTTTTTTTATTTTATGCCCACAGTGACATTTTCAAAATGCCCCTTTCCAACAAAGGTTATGTCATTCCGAGGGTAAAACTCATGCTCTAAACTCAATGGTACACTTAGATTTTTGGTTAAGTACACTTTTTACAAGTTCCTCCATGTTTTCATGAAATTTTTGTGCACATGCTACTTCATCTATTTAATATATTTAAAATATTTATTTTGGCCACACCAGGCCTCAGAATCACATGCCATCTTAGTGTCTCATATCAAAAATAATCCACATAATATGAAAAAATATTACATGGAATGTCTGATTCATTGGTGAATACCTTTATCATGTATTATATTGAAACACGGTAATAACCTGAATTACCATAAAAACTGATAGAAAACATTCATGATTTACTATTTTGAATCGATCTGCAAGTTATACTTAGCAAAAAACGGTCTGATAGGGACTAGGTAGTATATAATTTCTATCTTATGAAGGTGGTGCCATAGTAAATTGTTTCACATCATACCCATCATTTTGTTTCGACCCGAATCCTATTGGTTCCAATGAGGGATTTTAGGGGGTTATGTTTTTGTGAAATAACATCGTGTTGGGTACAATGTCCTTAGATGGTCTCCAATGGGTTTATTCATAGAGCCAGAAACACCCAACAGCTCTCAGATCTATGATTCATGGACCTGCTTTCCAAAGGTAGGTATTCATTGGATGATTTGGAAAACAACACTTAAGAACTCGCATTGGTCAAGAGGATGGGAACTCAGCTCATCACACCCTTTTTTAGGGAACTATTTCTTATTTTAGGGCCCCCTTATTGATTTAATCCATGTTCATATGCTTGGGAATCCTTGGTTTATTCCCAAGAATGTGTCCATGGACTATCCCTAGGTATGATCAATCATAAATACACGTGGGTCTAGAATTATCTTTATGAATTAGAGGTTTTCCATTAATGAAGACAAGTTTATGTATCTGAGGTTCTTCATCAAGGTTACCCTCTTACAAAAAAATCAAGAATTCCTTAGTTGTTCACTAAGACAATGCTAGTTTTGATCCATATGGGATGTCTTTATGGAGTTTATAATTATCCAGGGGAGAAGGAGTTGTTTCAATGTTGGGATAAAACCTATAAGATGGTCTTCCTACATATCATTTTTAGAGGAATCATAACCCATGTATTTTAGTGAACCATATGGTTTAACATCACACGATTAAGACCATAGTGGGCCAGTGTGAAAATGACAGTGTTCAGATTGAACCATGGAGAGGTTTTCTATATATTCCAGCAAATTGGTAATCAATGTCCACATAGTTCTAAAAGGTTGGGACTTAAACTTCATAGGAGGACCATTCAAGTCGCTAGTTGGGATTTATGCATAGGATTTTCCCATGAAAGATGCATGATTTGGATATTACATCCATAGGGTAGGCTCATTTGATCTAGGACCATTGGTAGGCACCTACGTATCCTTGTTAGAGTAGTAATCAAAGTTCTCATTGTTAAACTATTGGTTGGATCATTTGGATTCCATGATCGACACTAATCTCTAAGCCCATGTGATTCATGATCAGTGTGAGAAATAAGAGGAAGTATTAAATCTAGAAAACCACACACATTCCCTTCTCTGCTGGTAGAAAGGGAGGAGGAGGATGGAGAGAGAGGCTGGGGATATTACAATTTCTGAAAAATTGGCTTGGGGATTACCTAAGATGGAGTTCCCAAAGATTGGTTCCAGGGAAGGGGAGGAACATTATTCCTCATCAAAGGTGAAAAAGTGTTGTTTTCCCTTATTTATCATTGGCCCTTATTGAAGGTAAAGGCCATAGATTACACTTAATCCCTAGAACAGGGAGGTACATGTGACCATCCTGAGGTCAGAACCCAAATTACCATGGGATTGTAAACTTAGGGACATTCCATGGGTCCACCTTGTTATGGGGATTACCCACATGACTCCTCTTACCGTAGGTATGTTAACTCATAAGGATGCACATATGTACCCAATGGTTTTATCATACTGGACTGGTGGCTTTGGAAGAAGATTTGGCCTAGTGTCGTTGTACTGGTTCGTAGAGGGGATATGGATAGTGCAATGGAAATTGAAGGAAATGATTGAATCCAAAGGGTGGAATGCTTGGGAATACCTCATTATTCATACCATTTCTTTATACGAGATAGGTTTTCCCCTGCGTAGTGTTTCTCTATGTGGGTTAAGGGGTTATCCAAGTATTTTGATGGTACGTGGTCATGGATTCAGTCCACATAGATTTTTACTACATAGCATTGGGTTCCATCTATGTTGCATTTTCTAACATGGTGCTGACTTCCACCCTTGTAGCATGATGCTATGTAGGGCTGGGATCCATCTGCATGGTGATTTTCTATGTGGTGAAAGTTTCCACCTCTATAGCATATGGCAATGCGAGACGCTGGATTAAAGAATGGGTATTGGTTTTGTGCTTCATGGGAAATTCATCCACAGAGGAAGATGAGTTCGATGTCTTCCAATTAGTAGTATATTTCCTTTTTTAGTGTTATGTGGTGGATTATACCAATAGGGAATCATCAAAAGAGTCTATCTATTGTGGTTATCTCTTCTTCTACCTCTTTGATCACTCAATTCCTCTAAAAAAGGTCCTCCTTCATTTCCCATCAGGGTCCTTTTATAGAGAGGCAGAAGAACGGGATCAGTGGGCTACAGAATGTCTTTTGAGAAGGCCCATAGGAGCTACCCAGTCCGCAGATTACTCAGTTAGTGGGGGACAGGGTCATCATCCATATCGGTGAGGATCACTGTCTTGGTCCCACGAATGATTTTATTTCATTTATGGGAAGACGTCGACTTCGCCTCTCCGACAAACCATTTGAGTTTACAGGGGAGCTTATGTGAGGTGTATTTCTCCACCTCCTTCCCATATACAATTATTTTTGTGGGGAACTAGTGTTTTTTCTTCCATTCCCATGAACTGATTATTTCGTGGGTGCCTCACGGAGTGGACCCCCATACAAAGCGGTGGTCTGCGAAGGAGCTCTTCTTCATAGTGCCTTTTCTTTCCTTTCACAAATTTTTGGATACTTTAACTATTATTATTTAATTCTTCATTAAATTTTTTTCATTCCTTTTTCAATCCCCTAGAGTATTTTATTTCCCTTTACAAATTTTTCAGGACCCAATAAATTCCCCTCATCAGAATGGGTTCTAATCGGGATGAAGAGTAAGCCATTCCGATATAGAAGGTGGTCCTGATTTGAACCGGTTTATGGTATAAGGGTGGAACCATGGGGGAAATGATTATATATTGGGGTCCTCAGATAATTTTTCATTTTACCATGTTTCTCAATGAATGTTGTGCTCCCATGATTATCTCGGCCGCTTTGTTTCCGCGAACTGTCTCTTTTTCAGACGCCCTTCGCCCGCAAACTTAACCTTACATGCCCAAAATGAACACCTTCATCAAATAATGGTGAGTTCAGGCTTCCATATAGAGCCATTTTGTACATGGATATCTCATTCAATGAACAATTGATTCAATGTTGAAATATTTTTTGGGCCAGTGCCTCACAAGCACCCGCGAACTATTAGTTCGCAAACGGTGCCCTCTACAGACTATCGATTTGCAGGACTTCTAGTATGTTGACTAATTTTAGTCTTTTACCAATTTTTTCTAGAAGATAACTTTATTTCACTCATCCACTATAGTAATGATAATGGATCTTCCTATTATCTCAATGGATGCAACTAGAAGAAGGGAAATTATGGTTGATAATGTTAAAGACAACCTCTGGTATTATGTTGTTCCTCTTTAGGGTATTCTAAAAGATCTCCTTCCGCCAGGATTTATGGCCTACCCATTATCTAATTAGTTTACACTTTATAAATTCAGACTCCAAGATGACACTCTTTTTCCATGGATTGACCAGAGTAGCCTTATTGTTCACCTTGAAATGTCTCAGGGGCATGATCGAGAAAATATTTCCTCCACGGGGGAGATCACAACTAATTTAATCCAAAAGGATATGTCTATTATGAATGGATCCATGTGGATATATAGTAATCAACACAATAATATTACACCTTTGGAATTATTCATTCAGTATTATCCTTCTATTTTCAACCTTTCACGAGGCAATCCCAATAGAGGGTGGAGCTCCAAGTGGGACCTGCGCTTTGGAGGGTTATTCTCTGATGAATAAGAATGGGCATTCTGGGTGCCCCAAAACTACTTGTAGTCCTATTAGAAGTTGTAATATGTGAATCTATATCAAGAAATATGGGTTTCCCAGTTCACAATTTAATCACCAGGTGAAATGCTACCTAAACTACTTGGTCTCTAGAGTTCAACACCAACACCTTCCACTTTTCTCATGGTGAAGTGGGGATATATTTGTGGGATATGTACCAGGTAGGGGGACATCCCATCCTTAGTAATGTGTATGAAAAATTCTTTTTGGCATCCAATACCTTGGAGAGACGAATAGGTATCTCCACTGGAGAGGTATTTACTAGTCAGGGTAGAAGGATTGCTTGGTCAACCTCTTCATGCTTACTCACTTATTTCATTTGAAGATTGGATAGGGTTAATCTTGTAGGTGAATGGACCGAAGCCGAAAGTATACCACAGTCAAACACATCCAACCTAGTAATCATGAAATATTCTAGTCTCATACTATTCTACCCTGGAGTTGGGTCGATATACCACCTAGGTTTATGAGAATCGGTCTGACTTGTTTCCTGATCTCAAATTAGAAGGTTTCTTTTCCATGTTCATAAGTGGATGGATTTTTCCTTCCTATGATGTCAACACTGGTGTCATAGGTTGTTCGTTAATGATGGTATCCACTTTAGAATATGGACATCCCATCAACCTAGAAATCCCTACCCTTTCTCGTATCTACAAATTTTTGGGAATGATACGGGAGGGAAGTCCCCCACATCATCTTAGTGGGTTGTTTCAATTTCTATATGGTTGGATGACATAACATTTCCCTTGATATGAGTATCAACATACCGAAACAGTTCCTCATTATGACTTCCATCTAGCTCTTCTCAACATTTCCACAATTCATACTCAATGTTTAGACGTCGATGGCATGTCTGAATTGTTGAGTGATGTTTCTCAATTTTGCTTTTTCATCTTACACTGCACCCCATAGAACAATGATGGATAACTAGAGGGGATCCCCAAATAAACTTTCATATATCATTATGCTTCAGGATTGGTTCTTAACCGCACACATAGACATAGTGACCATTTGAGAACCCTATACCCATTATAGGTTCTCTAGGAAATTTGAATGCCTATAATAGATCGTATTTCTCCCTATTACCCAAGTAAAGAGGGAATCTCATCTAGTCACCCTTCGCTAATTATGGCTTATGATGATGTGTGAAGATTCTAATATAGAAGTACTTATTTCTACTATGATGGCCTCAACTAACTTATCATTGGAGTATTATCAACTATGGGTGGATTGTTATCCTGATAGGGTATTGGAAAGGCCAATTCAATAAGTTCAGTGGTCATTGACTGCTTTCAGTCCTATCCTGGATTTTTCGGTTACATTGTCTTCCTCTATTACAGGTGTAATAAGGAATTATCCTTTTCATCACATGCATATGGAAGGGACTTCACCCTTGAAACCTATCTATGTGGAGAGTGAATCATACCCCATATTTTTGGTGGGCATGGTCGGTTGTCCTACTGAAGTTAGCCTAAATGAGATATCACCAGAAATTCTTAAAATTATAGTCAACCATGTATGTTTATCTCTAAAGATGAAAACACCAATAGAGAGGGAGATTCTTAATTCTTTGGTAACTTAACTAAGGTCATATCCCTCTTCCATGATGGCACTTCATGATTATATACCCTTCATAGAAGAGGGGAAAAATCGAAGTCCCAATGTCAGTAGGAAACACTAATTCATATGGAGGAGAGCATGGAATCAAATATATACAATTGCCATAGAAACTCCCCTAGAAGGATTTGATGATGAGGAGGACACCCTTAGATGATTATTCATTGACTCAGGTCCAGCTGGCTTTGACTACTGACACCTGCACCTTATCGTATACCATATTTTCATAGCTCGTGAGGACTTAGCTACTTGTGAATGATATCTTATTCAATTCAATAACTCACATCATTAAACAAAGACCTTTTGGGATATCACCGAGGAGTTTAACCACCTGGTAGCTGAGGAAGTAAATTCTTATGACCAAGTTATAGTCTAAACGAAAGAGTTGTGGGAGTGTGAGGCTCGTATGGCCAAGTATAAGGTGAAACTTGCATGAACAAGTGAAAATTATGAGGCCAATAAATGGAAAGGGAATAATATTAGGGAGATTTTGAAAAAAGTGCATCCAGTAGTTGAGGATGAATCTGAATAAAGGACCACATTAGAACAATCCCTTGATGGCCCATGTCAGGTGTTTATCAATCTTCTAGAAAGATCTGGTTGAGATTCATTGCAATCTTCTGAGTTATCTTATTCCATCGTTGTTTTGAAAATTGGGAGAGACTCTAGATTTTGGATGTTCCCCCATTACCATTCAATAGAATGGATACTTGCTTGCTCTTCAGCATTTCTCCTTTATCTTCTCCCACAATGTCAATCAATTATAACCAACTACATTTCAAATAGTGATACTTCACTGAATATCAATCTGAATCATGATCCATAATAATTAAATTAAATTAATAAAATCATGATCTAATTTTTTACATAGCCAAGGGACTCAGTGATCATAGTTTGACTATTTATAGGTTTTTCTACAAGACCCTGTAAGATTTGATGTCTTTTCCATTATTACACAATTTTGTTTCTAAACCCGATTTGGTGTGGGCTAACAGGTATAACCTGACTTATTCTTAGTCCTCTGTTTTCGGGTTTTAAACCTAAAAAGATTTGTGCCTCTTTAGATTTTTGATTTTTTGATAGTTTTTACTAAACCATACAAAGTTTTGGTATAGTGAGTTGGTACTCATATTTTTTCTAGGATTCTCTTTACGAGTTTTTATCCTGGCTAGTTTCATCTCTTCTTCAAGGGTAGTTTAAAGTATTTCAAACCAGACTATCATTACTAATATTTTAGGTTAAACATATTTGACTGATACTGATGTTTTAGGTTGAAAATTATTTACCCTGATTTGTAGGGAAAGGGACCCAATTTAGGACTCATTGACTGAGGATGTCCCAATATCTTTCAAAAATAAATAAGGTATTTTTCTTGAACTTTCTTTTCTGGTTTTGCGATATAGGATATGATATGGGGCATAGAAGACATGGGGAATATGGAAGTAGGGAAAGCCTCTCCCGAGGAAGAATTTTCTGTTGGTTGAAAGGTATTTTCTAGGGGCAACAAAGGTAGAGTTGTCGAGGCATTGTGTGAATAGAAAAACAACGGTGGTCATGGGATGTTGGTTGTTCATTTATGAGGGTTGGGAAATTTTATGATAATTTGAATTAATTTTTTTGTTGAAGGCCACATTGATTGGCCTATTGTGTAAATGATGTTTAAATGTGATAGGGGAATCTGTATCAGCTTGGAATGGGAACTCCACTCCTACATGAATTTGACTAGTGTAAAGTAGAGTTAAATCATGGTGTAGTTTAATATCGTACAACCAGTACATTTGAGACTTATGATTTAACATCTTCTTATTATGACCAAGAAGGGGGTAAATTGATTTTCCTTTCCATGGTATTCTAAAAAGAAATTTTCTATCATGTTCATATGTGAGAGGGTATAAGGGGTGTAAACTATAATCTGGGGGTTTTCCAAAATCAAGGAGTGAGGTGGGATGTAAACATCATAGGGGTGTATAGAGATAGTAAAATGCTATCTGAGGATGTATTTTCCTTTGGTTGATAGTCCTTTTCTATGGGAAACATATTCAGAGCCACCGGGGCATTGTGTGAATAGTCAAACAAAGGTTTCCTCTGGACACCAAACTTCTATTTCTAATGTCCATGGACGATTATGTGGATTTTGACCTTTCTAGTCATAGAGTATGGTTTGTGAAAGGGATGTTCCTAAACATGATAGGGGAATTTCAATCCAAACTTTCCCAAGGATATGTAGATATTTTCTATCCATACAGGTGTGAGGAGGGGTTCCTTACATAGTTCTGGCCCGTGTGTAGGAAATAGGGGACAAATTTTTTTCATGGATGGGCTTGAGATATGAGATTATAGAATCACTATGTATCCCATGATGATAGTAATCAAGTCAAAAATAGTTATTTTAATTTTTGAATTTTATCCATATATGGATCTAATTCACGCATATGAAAGGAGAATTTGTGCCTTGTATACAAGATCACCAATTATGTGGGATGCATATTGAACTGAATCGGTCCACAAGAGTCCATTTGAGAAGTTCCAAGGCTCCCAGAAGCTCAAAAGAATAGATCGATAGCACTAGGGTGTCATCCAATAAATTAGCATTGGAGAAAACCAAGGTAACCATCAGAAATCCTGAAAGAAGTTGTGGTTGAAATGGAGAAGAGGAGAGTAGAACCTCATTCATCGATGGAACATATGGGGATGGTCCCTATGAAACTGATGCATTATCCAAGGAGGAAGAACCTTCGATAATATTACCCATGTGAGAGGTGGAGGAAGGTATTCCCAGTGATTCCTATCCCACCAAATGGAATGTATCCACCGTAATTACATGAATATTTGAAAGCTACAATGGTGAATAGAATGTGTTCTTGAGAGACAGACTAGCCATCAGGTTCCAATAGAATCAAAAACTATATCAAAAGAAAAAATTAAAATAATTAAAATTTTAAAGATATAGGTAAGAAACCAGAGGTCCTACTCATCGAGGAACATTTGACTCTATGAATACTAGTATCTTAATCATCGTAGGAAACCAAAGGCCCTGCTCTTTTAATCCAAAAATGTGTAGAACCTACAATGAACCAAAAAACCCAAACCATTTATCGAGAAATGGTAGAGAAACATGATCTATACCTTTTGCAAAATTTATTCGAATAGGACCATTCGTCCTACTTACAAAAACCCAATGTTCAATTTGGAGGAAAAACATAGAAACAAAAACCCAAATGAAACCGCATGGTGCCAAGCTAACAATGGATATTTAATCAGATTCCCATCAAGGTTGGAACAGACTCCCTACCATTATAAACCAACTAGAGCCATCCAATATTTGGAGGAGACCACCATAAGACCTGCGGTGTGTCTCCCCACCATTAAGAACCAACCACCTTAAACCAACCATTACTGATTGATATAGGAAACCCAATGTGGACCAACCTGAAAACATACCTCATAGATTGAACCCCACCACAAGGGGGCATCGATGGAAGAAACTCCAAACCAAGTGACAAAAAAACCATGATTCAACACCTCCATTAGGTGAAACCATCTCCAGATGACTGAAACCACAGAACCAAAAACTAGTTCACAAGGGCTAACCATGCAAGGATAACCATTCAGATATCTTCATTTGAAAAGGAACAACAAATGAAATTTCAAGAAAATAAGACCCCCACGCCCCCTTAATAACAAAGAGGACCTTTCAAACCATGAGGAAAGAAAGGATGAGATGAGGTTTCTATGCCTTTTTCAACAAAATAGGACCTTCTCAGATAAAGAAACTATAACAATGAATCTTAAGTTGTTCCCATTATAGAACTAAAGACAAAACTAGACCAAGGTACTTCATACCCCTATGATCAATGACTACATAAAAGCTTCACTCTTGGGCCTATAAATAGAGCTCTGATGTTTTGAAGCATCCACTGCGTCGTAGTCAGGAATTGATAATCCCCAATTGGAACCCATTCTCTTTCTGTCATGAGCGATCACACAACATCCTAGGTAGAACCAAAAGAACGTGGAACACCATGAGACTCACTTGCTTCAACAAGTCACATTCACTAAGATGTTGATTTAGAAGATACACAATCATCCTATTCTATCCAAATGAAAAATTACTGGAACAAAGTTCACTTAAAAAACCTCCACTTAGAACACAAAGATTCAGAATCCCTAAAATACACACATTCATTGAAAAATAAGTTCTCTGAAGATCCAAAACATCCCCATTTACATTTTAAATAAAATACAACACAACAAATCACCAAAAAACAAAACCATTACAATGGAAGGAACACTAGAGTAGAAAGGGACTTTAAATCATAACCAAAACAACACCATACTCCTAGAACCAGTTTAGGGTGTCTTTCAAAGTGGTGGATCTGGCTCCACGTCACTTCCTGGAAACAACCAGACAAAATTATTGTAAGTGACCCAGGTTTCAATAGGCACAAAAGGTATTTGTGGTACTCAGACATAAAGGCTTCTTATAATATGTATTTTCTTATAGATATAACACCATGATCCTATGCTTAGATGATGATAATGAAAGTTCTAAAGGAATTTCAATTCTACAACTAGCTTCACTAGCTTCGGGATTTTTTCCAATCTCTTTACTGGAATTCCCTTCACCAATTCCATATACTGGAGAAATTTTGGCTACCTTAGTCACCCCTACTAAAAATCCTTCAATCCTAGAAACTGGCCTCACCATGTCAGTAAAAGAGGTTATACCTAACTCTGATACCTTCAACTATAATTTAGGATAAACCGCACTCTCAATACATTGAGCCTTTAAGGAATCATCTGCAACCCACTTTGGAAGGTAAAGAACTAGATCCAAAAAATGAAAAAGTAATCTATCAATGATACATCACCTTTATTCATACAACACATCTCCATACCCTTCCTCACCTTCATAACCTCAGAGAAGTACTGAAGAATGAAAAAAGCGTTGAAGAACTACCAGGTAAGATATTCCTGAGGCTTGGTTTGATAGACTGACTTCCACCACTTCTAGGTCAGACCTTCTTGCATAAAGGTGGCTAACTTTCCCTTTGACGACTCAGGGAACTCAAGGAAAACGATGTTTTTCTCAATTTTTTGAGTCAACTATTCTGCTTCAATAGGATCTTCTTGACCATAAAATAGAGGAGGATTCATATTTTGAAACTCAAGAAGGAATTCCTTAGGTTAATCAACTGGATGGTCTACTAATGGTGAACCATCTATAACCACACCTTGAATATCCATCAAATCTTTGTAGAGGAAAACACTAATCAAAAAGAAAACCAAGAACCCAATCAAAAAAAATTCCAAGAAAAAATTCTCAAACTCAAAACACCGCTTAAAAATTGCTTTCAAATCATAAGAAAATGCACCACCCAATCATTATTTATCAATATGTCACAATTGTTTCACTTAAAACACTTTTAAAAGAAGGAAAACTTTGTGTATTTCACACTCGCAAATGGTATTCCATGGAGCCTGACATGTGAACATTCTTGTGCCACCCCGTGCACTCATCAACCCATTCCAATCAAGGCACTCATCTTCTCATGCCATTAACTATCCAGTTCTCCAAACACATCCATTCATGTGAGATCCAATGGGAATACCAAAGATCAAAACCAAAATTTCTCATTTCTAAATTCATAAAACATTTCAAAATATCACTAACCACCAAGTAAAAAAATCCAGTTTAAAACTCCAAACACTAATCCATTTTATCTTGATCAACATAAAATTACATGGATCCCATCCAAAAATCTACTTCAACCCATTTAAAACATTTCCAGAAGCTCAAAAAAATTATTTCATCAAAGTTCATTTCATTAAAACTCATTTTTTCATAAATTCCATCTCATATAAAATATATTTCAAACAACCTTCTTAACATAAATTTTTGTTTTCCAAATAAACACTTTCAATAAACCCTAGGTTTAATTATAGAAATCCAATCTTGATAAACTCATCCCCATTTTAACCAAAATAATTTTATTAAAAAAACATTCTCTAAGGATTTCTTCATAATAAATCTGAAAATTCATTTTTCATCTTCCCAAAACCAACCCATTACCACATTAAAATAAGTTCTCACGATTCCAAAACAGAAGTTTTCAAAACAATTTTTAGAATCAAGGAATACCTAAAATAATTAACAACGGGAAACTAATGTCAATAGTTGACTTGTCCATATGGTTGGAGGCCATACACCAATCAAGCCACCACCACAGAGAGTCTTCTTAGACCATATCCCTAGATCCACATGGATTTCTATCCATTCTGAGCTCACTAAGACCCTTATCACAACTCTATTTTCATTTACTAAGCACAGAAAATCACACCAGAACCAAACATACCAAACCAAACATGACTTCCCATGGAAACTCAAGGTTTGATCCAGAGAGTGTTGGACAGACACTCCCCCATGCCTACACCCCAAGCTTCGGTAATCCCACTTCATCTACCTTGACATCCCAAATAACAAAGGGTGCCATAAAAGTTAGGTCTCCTAAAGAACCATCCTTCTCTGATACCATTTATGCATGAACCAACCTAGTTCATCTTCGAACCGGTCACCCTATCTGATCTATGGCAAGTCTTGAGAAGCATTCCAGATCCTACCGGGCTAGAAACTAGTGCCAGGGCACCAACAGAGTAACTAAGGGAATGATTTCTCCCCAAAAAAACAAAATAAATAGTAGAAAGTAAATAGATAAACCCAAATAAATAAAATATACAAATTTAAAAACATTTATATATAAATTAAAAATACAAAAAACTAAACAACAAATCCCAAACTAATCCTGATGATGACAATGTCTCCATGTGACCCTCAGGGTCACACTTCAATACAAAAACCAACCATAACCCACAGTGATCAAAACCAATCTGGAACCTGCCCCAAAATCTAAAAACAAGAAAGAAATGCATACATGTGTATTAAAAATTAGTAGGTATGGTCCAAAAAATATATTCTGAATGCACTTCCTTTAATTAAAGAAACATAAACATTAGGTTTGATGTATAATATATAAAACTAGTATTTTCACACATTTTCCTCTTCAAAATCAAGCACGATCCATTTCAATTTTCCTTTTAAAACCATGTTTCTTTCTAAGAAGAATACATTGAAATTTTTCAAAGGACCGGGATAATGTCTTCATTGAAAAAAATGAAAGGGAAAAATAAAAAATTTCTAAAATGTTTTCCATGAATCTTTGAAAAAAAACTCATCAATTTCAAAAAGAATAACACCACAAAAGATAGAAACAATAATGATTTTAAAATAAGGGAAATTAAAAATAAGAGCTCAAGAGTAACCAAAGAAGAATGCATAACAATCATCCATTACAGAAAACTAATTACCAAAGAGCATGGGATAATTTAAGAGCTCAGTGGAATAATCTAAAAAATACTATATATATATATATTGACTCATCCTAAAGGTATGCCTCACTTGATGACATCAATTCTCTACCACACACTCAATCGCACCCTATCTGGTCTGACTAAGGGAAACTATCCCATATTAATAAAAACAAAACATATCCCCTTCTATGCGCCACTAGCGAGACTAAAATCCTAATATAGTGTATAAACCATTCACCAAAAATCCAGTAGATATGTCAGGTTCCAATGTTAAGAATAAATTGGGGGTTATCCAATAATTCCAACCAATCATCCAATCAAATTCACATGTATCATACATAAGTAGCTCACATAAAAAGTCACCCCCGAGCCACCCCAAGGAAAAATATATTTCCTTTAAACCATTCGATCACAAGGGAGACTCTTAGTGTGGACCTCCCCCAAAATCAACATAAACAAGGTAGTATGATTATCCAAGTAGAGTTTTAAAGATAACTGATTTCACAAAAATTCTAAATAGGCCTCATATACTCTTTGAGAAATCACCATTTTTCAAAGAACCAAATCCACAATTCCAAAAAGGTGAAAACATTCCATTTTTTATTTCACAATAATTTATAAAATTACATTTAATGACTCACACCACATTTTCAAGATAAATCCACTTTCATCACAATTATAAATCGGCCACACACCATCATCACATGTCAAACCACTTTAAAAGAACCAACACACATGACTTTGAAGTCCAAACCATTTAAAAATACATTTGGTAAATGAAAAAAACAATTTTAGTTGACACAAAATACATTCAAAAATCGAAACCATGCTTTAAAAATCACAAATCACTAAGAAAATCCAACCAATCATTTTATAAAAACATTCAGTGTGCATAGAATATAAAAAAATTACCATTTATATCAAAAAAAAGATAAATAACCTATTTTCACATAAAACATTTATTCTAAAGATAAAACATCACTATTTAACATATAACTAAGGTTATAAAAGTAAGAAACCAATAATTTGTAAATTTAAAAGGCAAGTACAAAGGGAAACCTACCTCAAAATCACGATGCTTTAATAACACCCACCTAAAACAACCTCTCAAGGGTATTAATAAGAATGAACAACCAAGAGGAACCCTAAACACAAAAAACCCATAAATTAATAAAACAAATAGGGAAAATTGGGGGCATCTCTGATAGTGAGAAGGAAAATGTTTGTGGAAGGGTTATCCCTTCCTATAGTGACATAGTTTAAGGTAAAAAGAAGAATGCATCCGAGAATGAGGAAGTTATGACTGCTACATCAAGAAGAATGTTGAGAAAAGACTATTCATATCTTCCAAAGTCGATGTCTACCAGGTCTTCTATTAGGAAAGAATACAGGGTAGTCTGTGGTTTGAGAAAGGGTGTGTAATCTTATGAGGAGTTTCATTCTTTGGAAAAGTAGAATCTTATAAGGAAGTATGCTAATATTCTGAAGCATTATGAAAGCTCAGAGTGGGAATCAGTTGTTGTGTATGAAGCAATCGATCATGGATACAGTGATGAGTATGATTTCTATGATTAGTTTTTTTATTTTCTGGATTGTGATACTTGCTTGTTGTACCCTTCTTTTATTTTAATTAATGGTCAGACGCTTTCCTCTAACTAGTCTTTTCTTGTAATAAAACAAAATATAGGAACCCTAGATACACATGACCAAGGTATGGGAGGAACTCAAGAGAAAATGGAAGGAGATAAAATAAAGAGAATATATGAGGATATTACCTTGAAGAATCACCCTTAAAACTTGAATAAATCCACTTGGAATCACCTTGGAATAAGGTGGGAGGTTTGAGGAAGAAGGAATAGCCTTAAAGGGTTGTATGAACTGAATTTCGGATAATATGGTGATTTGGGGTTAAATCCCAAAGGGGGTGGAAAGGTAAAATCACATTTTAAATTACCTCGGCACTTTTCATAGATATTTCACATAGTTTCTCAAATTGTGTTCCAATTGTACACCCCTTACATGAAAAACTTGGCACTCACATGGTTTGGTTTCATGGTTTCATAAACCATGAACCAACCGTATGACATTGTTCTGTCCAAAATAGAAGAGTTGTGTGCATGCCTTCCATACAGTCTTTCTAACTGTGTGTGGGTTGTGTACCTTTGACTATAGGAATCTTAAGGCTTGAACAGTTTCCTGGGGGTCACACTGTTTCCACTAACCATGAACCTAAATTGTGCAACTGAATAAAAACAACCCGAAACACAAAATCTAATTTTTTCACACCCGAAACTAGAAAATGAAACCAAAGGTAAAAAAGATGAATCAGAACAAAGGGTGAAAATAAAAATCCTTGGGTGAGGGTTTGGAATTTTATTATGAAATTTGATAAACCCTTTTGAAATTATTTTAAATTTATCAAATGGGATCCTTGGGTACTTGTTAGAAAGTTTAGTACTAGGTCTAGTCCTTTGGTATTATAAGGGATTCCACTTTTTGGGGTGTTCTTCCATTCCTAGATTGAGATGCATTTGGCTCTAAGACTTGATTTAATTGGTTGTAGAGTTCACTTTCTATGGTGTTATTTTGTTCCCGATACCTTGATGCATGGGTTTTAGGGACTTATAGTGTGAACTAGTGATATTTAATGTATGAGTGACCTATCTAGCCTGACCATGAGTTTTCCTTGGGGTTTTTTTACCATTGTTCTTTGGTTTTGTACTGTTTTGGCCTAAATATAAATATTTTTTAAAATGTAACTATTTTATTGGAATTATGTTTTTGAAACTATTTTACATGGTTTTTTTGGAACTATAAAAAAATGGGAACTATTTTCCATGATTTTGATATAAAAATTTCCATTTTTTTATCACGCCTTGTTTTTCTTAAAATTTATCATATTGGGATTATTGTACAGAAAATTGATAAGGAAAACCTAGGTGGGATACTACTGAGACTATTAACTCGCACCCTTTACATACCCTTAGGAATGTATAGATCATGTATTGTCTTTTGATTCCAGAAAAGACAAGGCACCACAGTGAGGTGGTGAGGTTTATATTAGATGGTTGTGGGTAGATGGTTTTGAGATGGTGGGGTTTTTCCCATATATCACTTTTAGTAGTTAGTTTTTTATGTGTACCTTGGGTTTTTACTTTGTTGTTTTCTTTTGGGGAGTTTCACCAGCATTGGCTTTCAGTGTTTGTAGAAAAGATTTTTATAGTTTCTATTTCCTCTATGTATGTATATGCCATGTATCTTGTTTCGGGTTGGGATAATCATTCCCTATGGTTGTTTTTCAATCCTTAGGTATTATTCTCCAGCCTATAGGGATCATAAATTCCCTTTGAATCTACAGCGGATCAATTCACGTACAAGTTTGGAGGGTATACCGAGTTAGTTTTTTATATTAAAAATGAGATAATTAGATTTTACTACTATAATTTAATATTTTTTTACCATAAAGGACCAATTTTCAATGATTAATTACTTTAGGTATCCATTCATCCTAGTATACCAACAAATGAATCCATTCTTGTCAAAAAAGAGTGGCCTCTATAGAATCCAACCATCATTTGGTCCTTGAAACTTCCTTCCAAAATGATCTTTCCCTTAGACTATTAATTCTAAGATAAGGTTAGTAACATGATATAATCTAAAAGATAAAAAATCTCTAATACCAATTGTGTACCCTCATTAAGATATTTCAATATTCAAGAGTGGGGGTAAATTGTCTAGAAACAATATTTAAAACAAAATATATAGAGTAAATAATAACACCATTAATTTTTCTAGTAGTCCAGATCATAAAGATCAAATGTCTACTCTTAACACCTCTCTACTCCTTGATAGGTATGTTACACACTAAATCAACATGAGTTTTCAATGGGGTTTGTAACCCATTTACATCCTAACTTTTATAGTGAAATCACAACCAACACACAACCTACCTTTTATTATTGAGGGAAAAAAATTATAAATGCATACCTTTAAGAGAGGTATAACCAAAATTATATTTATTTTGTGAGGAAAAGAATAAAACAATTACAATTATATAAGTATGGAAAAGATAGAGAAAATAAAATGAAATACAATGAAAACCCACAAAACCATACAGAGATATGTGCATCTTGAGAAAATATTTCATCACTATAACACTTGAAAATGAATCCAGGCATAATGGAGTTCTCATAAGAAGTTAAAAAATTGAAATTCATGATCATGATTGTTGAATTTTAAAGTTGTGAATATGGTTTTTCTTGATCTCTATTTATACATATATCTTCCAATAACTATCTTCAATTCCATATAACCCTTTGAGAATTTATTTCTTATAAATATCAATAGTAAATACATAATAAAATCCATAACTCTGATTAAAAATCTACTTCATATTTAGATCATACTTATTTTAAGATCTTCAGAACTATTGGAGATTAGATTTCCCAAAAGATGACTTTGAAATAATCTTTGTAACTTAAGGTACTTAAAATATTCATTTAAATATTATAGAAAATTTATCCAGGTTTTATATAAATAAAATATTTTTAAATCCTCTAAATTATCTATCATAGAAAAGATTAATAATTCTATCATAAACATGCATTTATAATTCTTCATCTGCTTCATATGTAAAGGTAATCTTACTGCAGTTCTAACAATATGTAAAAGTCACTTCTATGAATACATAAAGCTGAACTATATATATATATCTAAAACTTTATACATAAGATCTAAAAATTTATAAATAATTTTATAACACTCTAAATTTTCAATACAAAATAGTTATCAATACAGAATATACTTTTACTTTGAAAAAACTCTAACTTCTACTGACTTACAAAAGTTTTCACTTATACATAAGAGTAAATCCTTAATATGTAAGAGTTATGAATATATAAGAGTATTTATTTATATAAAATTAAAACTTATGACATCTTATGTAAGGGTTCCCTTATAAAAAAATACTAAATCCTAAATATGTAAAATTTATTTAACACTTATCATCAAATACATAAGGCTTAACACCTTGCCAAAAATAAAACATTCATTATATGTATGATTTAAAATTATTAAAAAAAAGTTATATACTTAGAAAAAAATCGAACATAAAATATTAGAATTCATAGAATATAAACTCTACAATAATAATGAAAATATAAATAATAATGAATAATTATAGAATAATAATAATGAATAAGTAATGTTAAACACAAATAAAAAAAATAAATGAAAAAATTAATATTGGGATTAGAAATTATGAAAAATACAAATCAAAAAGAATTTGATAATATGTAATTATCAAAACAAATATATCAATTTTAGATGAAACATATAAAACATAGTGATAGAGACTATTAATATTATAAACATAATCACAGACGTAAATAGCCACTCAACACGTCTGAGATCATGCTTTTTATGTTTCTATTTCTTAGGTAATTAAGAATGGTATTATGTATGATATGTATATAAGGGTATAATGTGTCAATATGATTTGTGGTATATGTTTAATAATGTTATAAAAATAAGTTGGTTGTGTATCAAATCTCCAAATACATTAAAACTATAGGTTCTAAGGTGTTCTTTATTATGATATGTGATGTATATTCATGTAAAATGTTTTAATATATATGTATGTTATGGTTGGGTCATCTAAGTTGGTTTCAGAGTAGGGTTTAGTTAATTTTTGGTATTAGTTTAGGAATAATATGGGTATAAAACATAAATAACCCTATATTGAACAAAGCGTATTATAGGATAAACCATGAGTTTCATAATTTGAAACCAATATGTTATATGTTGAAATGAATTTTCTATAACTAGATACATCTTGGGATTTATTTTCATTTTCATGTGATTTTTTACTATGAATATTATCATTTAATACTCATGCTAACCGTTTTGGTTTTTTAATGGATGGAACCATACGTGATTTATTTAACAGCGAGTGTGATGGATAATGCAATGAGAAACTAAATAGGACAATATTTATAGTTAAAAATTTCATGGATATCATCACCCAACTCTCTCAAAAGTTTAATAGTAATGTGGACCATACCAAACTCTTAAAAACACCAACGAAAGAACTACTCTACATTTAATATTTCATGTATAAACTTCCACCCTCCTTTATTGGGTCTTCCAGACCACTAATTTATAGGTAATGGTTAAATAAAACACAAAATATATTTTAGGTTCTCTAGTGATAGGAGCATGAAAAGGTGGATTAGTTTTTTATAATTTGGAAGGTGAATTTGATCAATGGTGGCCTCTCATTGATAATGTGTGGTAGGAGAAATATTTTGACTTTATGGACTGGGATAGTTTAGAAGATATTTTTCAATAAATATTTTCCATAAAATCCTATAAATAAAATAGAGAGAGTAACTATATTTGAATAAAAAATAGGATGAATCCACTGGTAACAATGATGATAACTTTACAATAGTTTCAAGGTATGTTTTTGGTTTTATCACTAACCTAGAAATAAAATTCAGTCATTTATTTAGTGTCTTAAAACTAAGCCTCCAAAAGGTGTTTCCTATAAAGGACTTTCGTAACTATGAATATATTTTTTGATTTTTTAATAAGGTGTAAATGGAAACTGGAGGATCCTATTTTTTCATGCTTTTGAGGATAAGAATAGGAAAATTCTGGATGAATCTTAGAGGGAATTTTCCCAAAAAAATAGAGAAATGCTTTAACTATGGAAGAGAAAACCATCAAGCACATGAATGCTGAGGGATATAAAGATTCCAACCAATGAAATGGATGAAAATAAATCTCATCATAATTCACCACCCACACTTAAATTATTTAAATGTAAAGAGTATGAAAATTACCCCAACTGATGCACCAATTGAAGGGTTAATGACAATAATAAATTTCATAAACCTCTAAAGAAAATAGATAAAGGGAAAGAATATATGATAATAACTTCTAAGGTGGGTTCATAAAGAAAAGTGATAAAATTTACACTCATAATCCACTCAAGAACTAATTTTATTTGTTTGATTGTGGTTTAATCCACACATTCATATCTAAAAAGTTTTCTAAGAGCATAAATTCACCACCATAATGATTAGATGTTGAATTATTCTTGAAAACTCCTAGTGTTATTATGATTTAATCCCAAGTCTATAACTCCTCTCATATAGAAGTTTTTGGGGTTTTGATTCTTATAAATCATTTTCTTCTCATTTTAGTGTAATTTTATGTGATTTTGTGAAATGATTTCATCTCTCTACATAGTTACCATTTTAATTACTGGTACAGGGAAATCACATTCCATATCCTTAATCAACCCAAGATCGTACATCGGTTCAATGTTGATTTTGAACTCACTATAGAATTTATTTTCTTTTTGTGGGTATTATTACCTAATAATGAGGGATATTTTTCTAAATTGGTTGTGGAAAAAATAAATATTTAATATGTGTGAATTATGAAATAATATATTGATGTGTTTTTGAAATATGTTTATAGCCCTTCCATATACTCTAAGGTTATGTTTTCAACAAAAAGTATACCTGGTTCTATAATAATATTAAGTACTATTTATAATAATGGTTTTTATTTAATTATAGGAATTGAATAAAAAAATTTAAGAGAATATAGATAAAGGTTTTATATTTCCAAGTGCATCACTATGGGGTGAACTAGTCCTATTTGTTAAGAAGAATGATGGACTAATTCATATTTTCATTGATTATCATGAACAAAACAAGATCATGATCAAGAAAAAATATCATCTACCTCATTTAAATGACTTGTTAAATCAATATGATGGTCTTGTTAATTTTAAAATATTTAACTTTGATCGAGATATCATAAACTAAGGGTGAATATAGTAGATATATCCAATATATATCTATACAAGATATAGAAACTATGAATTCATAGTGATGTCATTCAGGTTTACATATTCCCTCACTATCTTTATGGATATAATGAATATAGTCTTTAGAGATTTCCTTGATCATTTTTTACAGTATATATAGATAATATTATTATATATACCAAGATAATGGAAGAACATTAATCATATTTGATGATTTTTATAATGCCACGGAGAAAAAATATATAATATTGAAAATTTAGAAATTTTTATTTTTGGCTACAAAAATTATCATTATTGGGTCATATAATAATAAGTGAGGCTATATTTTTGGATCCTTCAAATATGGAGATGATTGAGAGTAGACCAGGTCAACCACTATAACAAATTTCTATATTTTTTTGGATTTTTTGGATATTATTGACACTTTTTGATAAATTATTCATGGAATTAAAATAAAATAATCATGTTTACTGGAAAGGGGTTAAATTTTATCTAGATAAAAAATGTAATAAAATTTCAAGGATATTAAGAGATGGTTGGTCACTACACCTATAATCACACTACCATATAGTGTAGTAGGGTTTTTGATATATAGTGATGTATCAAAGAATGGATTTGGATGTGTCTACATGAAAAATGGATAAATGGTAGATAGTCTCTCATTTCAATTAAATTTTCATGAGAAAAATTACCTAACACATGATATGGAGCTAGAAATGGAAATATTTTAATTAAAGATATAGATTCATTATATCTACATTGAAAAGTGTTATATATATAAAAATCATTAGAGATTAGAGTATATATTCACATGTAAGTAGTTGAACATGAACCAAAGTAGATAGTTAGAGTTGATCAAGGACTATGACTTCTTAGTACATTACCACCTTGAAAGGAAAACAATATGGTTTTTTATCTAAGTAATAAGATCAATGATGCCCCATGATGGGAATTGAAAGAGGCCTAATAATCATGAATTTTAAAAGGATAGACATTAGAATCATAGGGTAATGTGATAAATCCTATCTTTTATAAATGATTACTCAATTATACATCCATATGAAAATTTGGGTGGCATGGAATTATAAAATAAACATATAGAATAAGGTAACATATATTCTATATTTCAACCCTAACATTGTTTGAATTATAGGATTCATGAAAAGAATATATTCCCCTTTAATACAATAATTTTATAATGAGATGAAGGAATATGAACATATCTCATCAATATTTATCTATCCTAAAATAATAAATACATATAGAGATATCAAGGATAATTTTTGGTGGGATGAAATATAGGGGTAGATTTAAAAGTATATATCTTTATATTTAGTATGATAGAAAGTTAATGAAGAATAACAGAAATATAAGGGGATGATAAAACCATTACTTTTAATTGTATGGAAATAGGAGAACATCACCATAGATTTCATTATTGGCCATCCTATGAACTCAAAAGGCCATAATTCCATTTTTTTATAGTTTATATCCTTATGAAGTTATTATATTTATTTGTTATCTAAGAATATCTCTCTCTGGATAAAATTTCAAAGATATATATAAAGGAAGTGATAATTATGTATAGAGTGTCACTATAAATTGTATCTAATAAATATCCATGGTTTACCATGAATTTCTGTATAATTATTCAATAATAATTAGTTATAGTGGTGAGATTTATTAATACTTATCATCCTCAAATTAGTGGTCAATCCAAAAGGGAAATTCAAGCCCCATATTATATACTGAGATCATGATAGATGATTTAAAATGAGTTTTGGATCAATACCTTTCTTAGTTATAGTTCTCATATAACATTGGTTTCCATTCTATAATTAAAATGTATCATATGAGGCTCTGTTTAGTAAGGGGTGAATAAATCCAACATGTTGGGATGGAGTCAGAGAGCTTAATCTTATGGGACCAAATATTTATCAATAAATGTTAGAGATGATTAAAACCATTAAATGACACATTAAAATTTTAAAAATTTGGAAAAAAATATAAATTTATAATCATTGATGAGAATTAGAGTTTTAAGTCATATATAAGGTACACTTTTAAAAATCACCTTATAATAGGTTTATGATATTTGGGAAGTAGGGAATGTTGATCCCTAGATACATTGTCCCCTTAAGAATTCTATATCATGTGGGGATGATTTATTGTCAAATATACCTCCACTTAACCTCTCACAATTCCATGATGTGTTCCATGTATCACATTTGAGGAAGTACATATCTGATTCATCACATGCACTGAATGTATAGGTAGTGAAACTTGAACATGATCTGAATGACCAATATAAATCTTGGATCATGGAGAAAATGTAATATTAGAAAAGACTACTTTCATAGTTAAAGTTAAATAGGTTAATCATAAGTTTTAGGAATTAGTGTGGGAACATGAAGATATAATGAAACAAAATTACCCTCACATGTTTTTGTAATATTAATGAACTTTTAACGGAGAAATTCATTTATGGGTAATGATTTTAATATGTATTTGCCTTAAAATAAATCATGTGTGTTCAGTATCTTGGTATATGTGCATCACCAAAATTAAATCAACTACACCTGAATTCATTATAGTTGAATATTTGAACATCAAATAAAATAAAATAATTGATAACAAAATGAAAAATGATTAATAAATTCACTAAAAGAATGAAACCGCAATAAAAACAAATTTCATGGTTAAAATTAAAATCATTATAATATTTGATGAACATAGTACCACCAATGATAAAAATAGAAGGAATACATTATGTTAAAAATATGATAAACACCTTGACCAAGAAATTATAGAATAGTATGAATGATTTTAAAGATGTATGTAAGGATATATATATAGGAATTTAATATGAACTTTATAGATATGTTCATTGGTTATATAATATATTTTTAGTGGATATTCTTGTATCTTATAGGTAAATTTAATTTTTTTAATTGTTAGTAAGAAATTTAAAAAATCATATATGATAAATAATTCAAGAATAAAATAAAAAGAAAATAATTAATTAAAATGATTTATTATAAAAATATATTTTTAAATTTATTTTAAAAAATATTTGATTAGTTTATAAAATCCAAATAAATATTTTGATATTGATGTATTGATAAAATTGAATGGTTAGAATACATATAATTGGATGTGATTAATATAATTTAATGTTAAAGAGTTATATTTTTAAGAATTATTTATTTTTATCTTAATAAATAAGATTGATCACTTTTAATGGATGATTATAATAAAATGTAATGTTTCAATGTATAGAAAATAGATTAAAACTAATTTCATTATTAATTGATATCGAATGGTAATAATAATGCTTAATGTCTAAAAGTCCATTTTTCTATAAAAACATTTTTTCTATATATTTTATGTTTTCTTTTAAAAGATAAATTTCTCATATTTAGAAATTTAATTAAACTAAATTTATTTTAATTTTGGAATCATCATTTTGAAAATAGTTAATATGGTTAGTTTTATTTTTTGGTAAAAAAATAAGTTATCAAGGAAAAATTTGAGAAACCACAGTAAAAATAAAATGATGTAAAGCGGTCAAATTAGGGGATAAAGAACTGAAATATCTAAAATATTGTATTGAAATTTTTTATACGGGGATATGAACTACCTATATCCATTATATTTACACTTTGGATCCACTTTCCATTTAAAATGACAACCTTACACCTTAGGGAATGGGCATTTGTGAAAATTCCCACTCAGAACTTACCTATAAAAGAACCCCTCTTATACCCTTCCCAAACCACTATTTATCCTAAGTTGACACATTAATACCTATAAAAATTCCCTCTAATAATTCATTAGTGAAAGTTTTGTGTCCTATTCTTCTAATAAGTAGGCATAAATCCTTCATTCTGAAGGAACCAATTTCGAGAAGGAGTTAATTCATCGAAATATGTATCTAGTTCTTCACCATATTTTTCAAATTCATTATCATATAAAATATTTATAAATTTAATTATATAATCTAATGGTTTTATATTAAATTAATTATACTTATATTAAAATTATATTTCAATAATATAACTCTATACTCTGACTCATTCCTTAGTATGACATATTCTTGTTTAGGTCGGTTCAACCACCTACAAGAGCGATGTTGTACTACATTAATTGCTTCCAACCTGAATTATTATCAAGACATTACTAATAGTAATATTTAATATTAACTATTAATTTATTTTAAAAATATGGATATGAAATTTTGACATAAAACTAAATGGTCATCATAAAGTAACATGTTTTTTATGGGTAAACTACCCAAAACATGATCATTATGGATTCCATTCTCACAAAATATACTAATAAAATACAAAAAATAAACATATAAATACATAATTCATTAATTATAAATGATTCCACTACCCTGAATAATCTTTTAATGATAAAAGTTTCAACAAATAATGCTCTATATTTTCATTACGAAACTTGTTCAAAACAATTAAAATTACTAACAGTCGATGATGAAAATAAACAATAACTAAATAATATATGTATAATAAATTTTTATAATTAAATATTTTAAAAGAAATTTATGTGAATAATTTTCTTAAATAAATTATTAACATGGTTGTGTTTATTATAAAGTTGGTTAAATTACTTTCACGTAAGTGAAGAGTAAAGCTAAGGGTTTCTTTTCTAATCTCTCTTCGAAACTAAGATTTTATATGTATAAATTTCTATTTAGAAAAATTATATGTAATTTATCTATAAAATCAAATTAATTTTCTTATAATCTGGTTATTTATGGGTTTAACATGTCCCTTTACCCTTTCACCTCCCTTTGGTTCATAATCCAAAGAATGCTTGTCAGTGGAGCTGGCCTTATCTATTTTTTTAAACCAGAAATATTTCTCCTCCATGTCCATGATTTTTTGTATGATTTTATTTCTTTCCTTATCCCTAATTATATAGTTCATTAAGGAAATTTTCTTTTGAATTTTACTTTCTTTACAAAAGTGTGAAAGGAATGTTTTTTAACATTCTCAAAAGGGTTGCTTTCTTCTATCATTTTATTTTGTTTTCTTTATGAAGCATCATTTCTAAGTTTTCATTGTACTTAAAATTAATTTTTAATTTCTAAATATTTTTTAAAAACAATTGATTTATATATTATTTCTTTTTAAAATAAATTTTATTAAAATATAAAGGAAATTTATTCTTATTTTCAAACTGTTTAATAATATTCTTCCAAATTGTTTTTAAACTATATCAAAATCCTTTAATTTTTCTTATACTTCACTTGGGATATGATCTAATGATAAAATTTAATTTTTTTCTTAGATGGAATATGATTTTTTCTAGTATAAATATTCATGAAATATACTTCTTTCCCATGGGTTAATTAAAATATGATGAAATTTTGAATTTTTTAATGTTCATATAGTGCACATGCGCATGGTTTTTCATTATGTGACAAGTTGGAAAAAAACTATATATCCCTACAATAAAATGGTTGAAAAAAAGGGGATCCAATCCACTATGAGAATCTTTAAATGATGTGATGATGGTCAGGAAAGTGATAATTGATATAAGAAATGATTATGTATTCTTGTGAATGTGACAAATTATTATTCGATATTTCCATGTTATACCACATTCATATGTTACGTTTCCATGGATTGTGACAATTTACATGTGACTCCACATTTGTACGCCACATTTCCTATATTATGTTGAAATCATTATGTAATTATTCATGATCATTGATCTATGTTTTATTAGGTGTGATTTCTTTATGTTATGCTCATGTACCTTTATTATTCCCTCATTACCACATATTCATATTATGCTCACTTATGATATTTGATTGATATGTCTTATGTTCACCCCTTACCGAGCATCTGATATCACCCTTTCTTATGTTTTCATTACCCAAATAATAAAGAATGACTTTATATATGATATGACTTGAATTCTTTTATTTGTGAATGTTATTTTTGAGAGAAGTTAAAGAATGTTTGTAAAATTAGTTGGTTATATATCTAATATCCAAATAAAATATACCTATAGGTTTTGGGGAATGTAGTTTCCTCAGATCGGTAGCCACATAACTGATGCCATGAGTTGGGTCCTTATATAACCTCAGGTACACCTCCCCATATTCTAGAGGTTTTCGACTAGCATCATGAGTCTATAGGGATTCATTGGGGAGACTATATATGCTTATCAAAGTAATATCACAGTGGAAATAATATCAACATATATAATAACCAACATGAATAAATAAATGGACATCAAGTAAGAAATGTTAACAGCTAACCAGGAAGCACATGATATAACAATATGATTAATACACTACATAACAAGTAGTCATACAAACAATTTCCCAAAACCAAACTACCAAAATATCTTAAGGATGGAATCAAGTCCCAACGTCCCCTGATCCAACCATACATCCCAATCCTGAACCAAACACTAGGTCTCTATCTTGAACCTGTACAAGAACTCAAGGGATATATGCTCATGTACCCAAGTTTCATGGAAACTTGATCAGTGTGTGAGTACAAATCAGTAGGCCACCACTAATAATGTCTAAGAAATAACTAGACATTACAATAGTGTATGTAGGGAAAATAGTGTGAAAAATAAGTAAGTAACATGTTTATCATTTTAACTATTATTCATTTAACCAACTTTTACCAAGAAATTAGGTATCAAAATTAACAATTACTAATTTACCATTTGATTCATCAAGTACTTTAGGGTCAACCAACCACCTAACTAGATTTTTCCATATTAGAATCATAATACATATAATAAGGGATGACATGCACTTTTATATCACAAAGGGAATTCACTAAGAAAAATTTATCAAATTACCCTGGAGCCATCAGTTGATTAGGTTTACTCAAATCATTTTCATCATTTATCCCATGGGCTAGTCATTTCCATTAATTACACAATGGCCTAAGCCGATAAATTATTGTGCATAAGGGAGTATTTCAAATTCCATATCTCACTAGGGATAACATTTCATAGTGAATATGATATACTTACCTTGGAGCTTCAGTCTAGTTAGTCTCATCAAATGCAACCGTTAGGGACATAGAGTTTATGTCCCCTTCCCTAAACCATGCATTATGGGATGGGGTTCAGAACCTAAGTCTAACATGACCTGTGGGCGTAGATCCTCAAGTCCAATACCCCATAACTGCAAAGCCATGGGCACTTGATTTTTTATCCATTTTCCACGTATGACATATCAAAAACCATAAAAAACCAATACACATAACATTTGTATCTCATAATTAATCATAATATTAATTAACATCAAGTTGTAAACCATTAGCACATTTACCAGATACATTGCATGGACCATTTAACATATTTCAATTTTCTCATGCCTTAACTAATTATCATATTTACCAAAAACAAAAAATAACCATTAACATAATTATCTTTACAAACATAACTCATTAGGAATGTTTCACTTATATTGCATAACCCATTAATGCCCATACCATTAAGACAAACATCCCATATGTTATAACATCAACTAACACATTCATCAATTAGTTCATTTCCAAACCATGTTAACTGGTCAATAATATTTTCATGGATTCTATATCACTAACAAATATATCATTAACATTATGAGAGCATCTATCTATTCCTATAAATGTTCCTATAAGGGGCACAACCTCTCTAGGTTTCCCCTATCATCATCATCCTCTACTTTGTATCGGGTTGGCTGTAGGTCTTCTTCTCAGCACATATTCTTTGTGGTTCATGGTATCGGTTCCTCTTTATGTAGTAGAGATGAGTCGTCTTCATGGGCTCATCTTTCAGGGAGGCACGGTTAAGGTGAGACCCAGCTCTTCCATGATCTAAGGTTTATCTCTACATTTATATTATTGGTTTTGAGTGTGTTGGGTGAATCGTGGTGGTATTCAAGAGTGGACTTGATGGAGGAGATGAGATTTACATATCTAAGGCGATTGGTTTTGTGGATCTACGATGATGGGATTTGCATACATGATATCGGTTGTGATTTATTTGGTTTGTTCTATATAGGGATTTGAGTAATTGTATGGATTTTCAAACTTTATATCTCTATGATTCATGGTCTTTAGGATTTATGGAAAGAGGTGTTTCGGGCATCCACCAAGGCCTCGTTGGAGGTTTGATGTTTGTTTTGGGGCATCGACATCACTGGTGTGGTTCTTCCCTTGGTCCTTGTGGGTTCCACTCTATTCTGGTTCTCATGGGTTTACTCAATTTAGCCTCCCATGTGGGTTCTTCCATGGTATAGATCTGTTCTGATTCATGCCCAGAGTGTCACTTCTGGTCCAGATCGGCTTGCCCCCCCCATCAGTGACACTTCTTTGGTGTGTTTGTTGGGTATTCCAACCCTGTGAGGCATTGGATTTGATTCTCGTATCTTAGAGAATCTAGTTTCTTTGGGTTTATCATATGTGGGTATGGAGTCAGAGGGAACCTTGGGGGGTCCATTACAGTGGGGAGGTCTTCTGACGACAATTATGATGGTTTGTATGCGAACAATGTCAGTAATGCTTTTTTATTTTTCATTTCTGATGTTTTTGACTTGGTGAATGAATTTCAAAATGGTTTATCTACTATGTCAGTGCCATGACCTATGTTTTTTGATTCAATGGTCTATGAAACCAAACACTCTTCAAGGGGATTCTCCAAAATGAGGTTTAGAGTAGAGATTTTTCACCATACCATTGGTATTTATATTCAGACGTTTGTGAGGGTATGGTTATTGCCATCAGTAACAAGCCTAGGAAGCTCTCCATGGGACAGCTAGCTGAACAGTGATGAGTAGGTGGAATCTGGACATAATGTTTTCTTTTTTTTGGGAGGATATTTTCTTTATTAATGTGATCTTGGTTGATGATGGATTTTGGATTTTTGGGGAATAGTTTTTATCTTTTATTTCCTTGATGTCATGTTGGGATCCCCCTTAGCCCTTAAAAGGGGGTTTACGTTAATGAAAAATTAATTTTTAGTCATTTAAATTATAATGGTATCAATAGACCTTCAAAACCTAATCATGGCATAAAAAAACTCAAATAATCATTTGAAATAATCTTTAATCCACCCTTGTCAAAACAATGGTCCTTCTCTTTGAAAAACTAAAACATGACCCAAGGATTTCATTTCGATTTCAAACATTCAAAAAAACCATTAAACCATTTTTACAAAAAGGGAGTCACACCCTCATTTTAATCATCATTTGGAATATCTTATGAAAACCCCTTTTAAAATCACTTGGATGCAAACAACCCCTTTCAAATCATTTCTCACTTCAAACATATTTTTCTTTCAATAACTATGTAATCATGTCGAAGCCCAAACCCCACCTTTTAAACCATTTCAAAACCTCTAATGTACTTCACAAAATCAAACTTATGATCATTTAAATTAACCAATTAACCATGCTCATATAACCAATTTCCCTTTTACAACCCATTCACTGTCATCATTTTCTTTATCCCAATGTTTACCAATTAATTCACCATTTAAAATGGTTTGGTATACCCCATGGGTAGCCCTAGGTTCAGTCTCACTTCGCCAATAGACCCAATGTGGAATGTATTGGGTTTCACACATTAATTTAAGGATAAAATCATTTTTCAAAATAAAAAAACATTAAAATGTAGTGGGGAAATATGTTAGCACAATTACATACACATATAAAACCTCAAGGCTATGGAAAAGAGCTTTGATACCACCTACCTCATGTCTGGAGACAACTACATGCTTGATCTTATCCTTTGATTTAGAAACAAACCTCATTTAAATCCCCAACACAGAATCTACTAGAAATTGAGTTTTTTAAGGCTTCATAATAAGAGGATAGATTTTACAACCCCTAATCCAAAAAATTGAGTGATGAGGAGTGTTAGACTCGCCTGGATCTTAAATTTACACCCAAATGCTCTCCAAATGGCAAATAATCGAAGTTTAATCATCCCTTGAAATTATATAGGGGTTTATTTTTTTACCCAAGCTATTGGAGGAGGAATATGGAAGAAAATTTGGTTGTAACCCTTAAATATTGAGAGGAAAAAAATAGAAAATTCCAATTTTCAAGGGAAACATGGTTTGGCCGCATGTTTTTTGAAACCATGTGCCAACCAAGATGCTCCCTCTATCCGAGAAGGGCCAAGCCACACTATTTATTGGAAGAACCCACATGTTTTGGAAAACTGTGTGGTAACTGTGTTCCAACCTATATCTAAAGGTTCCCCAAGTCGCACGATTTCTAGGGTTAGGCACACAGTTATACTAACAGTGCACCAACAGTGTGATGCACACTATTTGGCCTCTTCTCTCCAACTTTCATGTCCTAAACTCCTAGGAAATCTCCCCCCCCCCAACTCCTCTTACACCTAGAAACCACTTAATTTTCCCAAAAATGGTGTTTAACCAAAATTTGAACAAGGATTTCTTTTTCAAAAGGTCAGGATCTTACAAGGTGTGATTCATTGTGAGGTATAATGAATATACATATAAAATGATGTAATATGTATATATGTTATAGTGGGTTTGCATCAATTGGTATCATAGTGTATCTTAGTTAATTTTGGGCATTGAGTTTTGAATAATAAGGGGATAAAACATAAATCAACCTATGTTGAACCAAAAGTGCTATTGGATGAACCAAGAGTGTTATAAAATGAACTTAATATGTTATAGGTTTAAATGAAGGTGTAATAATTATATACATATTGGGATTGAATTTTATTATCATATGATTTTATTCTATGGATATTATTGTTTAATACTCATACTAAATTTTTTTGTTTTATTCAATGACTAAAAGAGGGTGAAAATATGTAAATAATGTGTGTGATGGGAAGCACAATGATTATCCCAATGAAGAACCAAGTGATATAGGAGATAGAGTGAAAAATCATGCGACTATTCACACCCAACACTAACAAGATGTGAAAAATAATTTTATACCTATAAAACTCCCAAACAAACCAAAGAAGGATCAACTCCCCACTGATTCCTTCATGAAAAAAGGTCCATCATACTTTTATGAGTCTTCTACTCCACTAATTACTAAGAAATGGATCAATACAAAAAAATTATTTTCTATTATCCAATTCCAAGTGTATGAATTTTTTTTAGAAATATATTTTTAATAAGTTGAACTTGATTAATAGTGGGCTCTTGTTAAGAGTATGAAATAAGAGGAATAAATCGACACCATAGAATGGGAGGAGTTTAAGAATATATTTCTCAGTAAATATTTTCCCTAAACTTTTCCCACTAAAATGGAGATATAATATATTAATTTGAATCTAAAATAGGATTATTCCATTTATTCCTATGAACAAAACTTCATGAGACATTCAAGGTATAATTATTATTTTATTATTAACCCTGAAATAAAAATCAAACATTGATTTATTATATTAAAACCATGTCTTAAAAATGAATTAGCTATAAGGGGCTTTGGTAGCTATAAATAAATTTTTTGATGTGTTATCAAGGTGAAAATATAAATTAGAGACTCCCATTATTACCATGGTTTTAGAGAAAATAATATGAAAATGGGGTTTCATGGAAACTAAAATGATAAAACCCATGGAGGAAATAAAAATCATCATTATATATTCTGAAAATGTGGAAATAATCATAGAGGGAATTATCTCAAAGGAATGGTAAAATTCTTTGAGTGTGGAATACAAGTTCATAAAAACATTAATATAAAAGGGATATAAAAAGGCAAACTAATTAAATGGATGAAAAAAAATCTCAACCTAATGGACCACCCACACATCAATGCTTCAATTGAAAGGAGTGTGGATATTACACCAACCACCATAGAAATATAGGGGTTAATGATGAAAATAAATGTCAGCAACCTCAAAATCCAAAGAAGAAAGGTGAATCTAATTTAATCACAACCATAGACGTGAGACATAAAAATCAAGTGGTGAAAGGTACACTCATCATACACTAAGGAACTAAAAATATATTATTTGATTCTAGTTCAATCAACTCCTTCATATCTATAACGATTTATAAGATCATCAATTCACCACCCCCAATGATTAAATATTGAATTATCATCTAAAAATCTAAGTGGAATGATTATTTTATCTGAGGAATATATCTCCTCTCTGATATAAGTTTTTAGGAATGCTCTTCCTATCAGTATTGTTATTCTCCCTTTAGAATAATTTGATGTGATTTTGGGAATGGATTGGATCTCTCTATATAGATCCCACGTTATTTTTAGGAAATAGAAATAATATTATATATCTTAAATCTACAAATGGTCTTCCATCGGTGAAAATATGATTATGAACTCCCTATATAAGTTACTTCCCTTGTATGGGTATGATTACTTAACCATGAGGGATCTTTAGCTCAAATAGTTGGGGGAAAATCAATATTGAAGATATGTATATTGTATGAGATTATGTTTATGTATTTATAGAATTTTTTCCTAGTATTCCCCTAGATCATGAGGTTAAGTTTTCAATATAGACCATTCTAGGTGTTATTGTGAGGGTTCAGATCTATGTGGTCCAACCCTTTGGGGGTTTCCATGACTGGGGATTCTTAGAGGATTCTTGGAATAAGTCTATAGGTGTTGGATGCTAAAAAGATAGAAACATGGAGAATACATGTCATGTACATCTTTTGCAACATGTATATTAAATTCATGACATGTACAATACTACTTCATAACATGTAATTTTTAAGGTCAAATAATAAAAAAGAGGTGCATTTTTTAATGAAAAAAACCCCAAGGATTACACGATGCGAAATGGGGTTACGCATCATGTAAATCCTCGATGTTGTACATACTTAAATGTTTTATACACTTGGGTTTTCTCCAAACCCTTCATATAAAGGCTCTCTCTCTCTCTCTCTCAATTTCAGGCGATCCAGTATCCCTCCCTTTGGAGTTTTGAGATTCCTTTTATTGGGATCGATCCTTACGAATCTATCTTTGATCAATGTTGATCCAAGGTGTTTTATTCCTATATTTTCTAGTATATTCTCTTGATTTGATCTTGTTTCATACTATATCTAAAATATATACTATGGTGTATGATCTCCCATATTTCTAATTGTGTTTTCATGTTGTTCTTGGTGCGGTTGTTCCACCACTACTGGAAATCCAGCATTTCCCAACGGTTTAGAACCATTGGGAAAGGCTGCAGAACCGTTGGTATATGTTATACCAACGGTTCTGCAAACCGTGGGGAAGTAAGCCGTTGGGAAAGGCTTTTACCAACGGTTTACACAGAACCGTTGGGATAAGTTAGAAAAAATCAACCGATCCCAACGGTTTGGCCCGTTGGGAAATCAACAGAGCATTTTCTTTCCCAACGGTTTACAAACCGTTGGTAAAAACAACCATTCAACAGGGTATCCCAATGGTTTCAAACCATTGGGAGAGGGTGTTTTTACCAACGGTTCCTTGAACCGTTGGTAAAAACAGCTACATAGAGCCTATGCCAACGGTTTGAAAACCGTTGGCATAGGCTTTGCTGTGCAAATTGCACAGCAGCCTGCAATTTTCACAGTAGGTCTGGTTTTTGGGCATTCACCCTCGGTTTCAATTCAATTTTCAATCCAATTATGCCCTCATTTTCAATTCATTTTTCAATCAAATTATTGTACCTGTAACACATATAATGCATACATATAGAGAACAAACCAACACATACAAATAATGCAAACCAACCAACCAACACATATAATGCATCCTGAAAATATACACATCCATAATTAAAGTAGAATTCATAACATAATTATAAACATACATAATTAATTTAGAATTCATTTTAAAATTTAGATGACAATCATATGTGGAATCTGGAATTCAATTCATAATTTTATTGGTTTTTTATATACCATATATTTTTAATAGAAATGATATCCATTTTAAACAAAATACATACATCTGGAATGATACCGGTCACACCGTGCCTCGGATTGAGGCGAGGTTAACTCGTACACGTCACAAATGACTCATTGATCATTGTCCTAAAGTATCAACATATTCCGAAATCGTTTGGTCGGTTTTCCGTATGTCAGTTGTTGTTTTCACTTAAAATGAAGTGTTTTTTAAATAAAAGAGAGACACTTTGAATGGTGTCGGCCACACCGCGCCTCGTATTGAGGCGGGGTTAACTCGTACACATCACAAATGACCCATGGATGGTTGTGCTAAAATATAAACACAATCAGAATGCGTTTGGTTGGTTTTCCATATGAATTTAAAATGTAGTCCATTTTAAAGAAAAGAGATACACTAAGAGTGGTCTCGGCCAAACCGCGACTCGGATTGAGGCGTGGTTGACTCGTACACGTAACATATGACCCATGAATCATTGTACTAAATTTTCAACAGACTCCGAATGCGTTTGGTCAGTTTTTGATATGTCAGTTGTTTATTTCACTTATAATCTTGTCCATTTTAAACAAAAGAGACACAGTCAGAGTGGTACAGGCCACACCACGTCTCGGATTTAGACGGGGTTGACTCTTACACGTCTCAAATGACCCATGGATCATTTTCCTAACGTATCAACAAAATACGAATGCGTTTGGCCGGTTTTCCGTATGTCAGTTGATGTTTTTCACTTAAAATGATGTCCTTTTGAAACAAAAGACATACACTTTGAGTTGTGCCGGCCACACCACGCCTCGGATTGAGGTGGCGTTGACTCGTACACATCACATATAACTCATGGATCGTTCTCCTAAAGATTACATGGAAACTGAATGCATTTGGTCAGTTTTCCGTATGTACTTAAAATGTTGTCCGTTTTAAACAACAGAAAGTCACTTAGAGTGGTCCCGACCACACTTAGATGACAATTAAATTAGAATTCATAACGTAATTATAAACATACATAATTCATATAGAATTCAATTTAAAATTTAGATGACAATTATATGTGGAATCCGAAATTCAATTCATAATTTGATCGGTTTTTTCTATACCATATATTTTTACCTCAAATGATGTCCATTTTAAACAAAATACATACACCTGAAGTGATACCGGCCACACCGCACCTCATATTGAGGCGGGTTTGACTCGTACACATCACATTTGACCCATGTATCGTTGTGCTAAAGTATCGACACAATCCAAATACGTTTGGTCGGTTTTCCGTATGCCAGTTGATGTTTTTCACTTAAAATGACGTCCTTTTGAAACAAAAGATGGACACTATAAGTGGTGCCGACCACACCGCGTCTCCAATTGAGGTGGGGTTGATTTGTAAACGTCACATATGACCCATGGATCATTCTCCTAAAGTTTAAATGGAAACCTAATGCGTTTGGTCGGTTTTCCGTATGTACTTAAAATGTTGTCCATTTTAAACAAAAGAGTGACACTTAGACTAATCCTGACCACACTGCGACTCAGATTCATCCCAGGTTGGCTCGTACATGTCACATATGACCCATGGATCGTTGTGATAAATTATAAAAAGATTACGAATGCGTTTGGTCGGTTTTGTGTATGCAAGTTGTTCTTTTCATTTATAATCATGTCCATTTTAAACAAAAGAGACAGAGTTAGAGCGGTGTCGGCCACACCGCATCTCGGATTAAGATGAGGTTGACTTGTACACGTCACATATGACTCATGGATCGTTGTGCTAAAGTATCGATATAATCCGAATGCGTTTGGTCGTTCTTTCGTATGTCAGTTGATGCCTTTCACTTAAAATGACGTCCTTTTGAAACAAAAGACGGACACTTTGAGTGGTGTCAGCCGCACCGCATGTCGGATTGAAGCAGGTATGATTCGTACACGTCACATATGACCCATGGATCGTTCTCCTAATGTTTCAACGGAAACCGAATCCGTTCGGTCGTTTTTCCGTATGTACTAAAAATGGTGTCCATTTTAAACAAAAGAGAGTCACTTAGACTTATCCTGGCCACACCGCGACTCAGATTCATCCTGGGTTGGCTCGTACACGTCACATATGACCCACGGATTGTTGGGATAAATTATTAACAGATTCGGAATGCGTTTGGTCAGTTTTCCGTATGTCAGTTGATGCTTTTCACTTAAAATGACGTCCTTTTGAAACAAAAGATGGACACTTTGAGTGGTGCTGGCCACACCACGTCTCCCGATTGAGCTGAAACCACCTTGAAACATTCTAATTATTATTCGTTATGTGTACGCACAGACGGCACGTCAATCGGACGTGCGTTTTGCGCGGTACGACTCAATATTCGTGTTTTAAGTGATGCGCGCGCTTCGTAAACGCGCGTGAGGGGGGTCCAAACGGGCCGAAAGAAGTCGGAATGGCCTGAAATCAGACAAAAAATACGGGAGAGTTATTTATGAAGTGTTCAAGCAGACGGTACGTCAATCGGACGTGCCGTGTGCCCGCGGTGACCGACAACGCAGTTCTGGTGTCATAAACGGCCAAAACGGGCGTCCAACGGTCAAATTCATAGCGGATGACCTCAGATTGAGCTGAAACCACCGTGAAACATTCTAATTATTATTCTTGATGTGTACACGCAGACGGTACGTCAATCGGACGTGCGGTTTGCGCGGTACGGCTCAATATTCGTATTTTAAGTGATGCGCGCGCTTCGTAAACGCGCGTGAAGGGGGTCCAAACGGGCCGAACGAAGTCGGAATGGCCTGAAATCAGACGACAAATACGGGTGAGTTATTTCCGAAGTTTTCGAGCAGACGGCACATCAATTGGACGTGCCATGTGCCCGCGGTGACCGACAACGCAGTTCTGGTGTCACAAACGGCCAAAACGGGCGTCAAACGGTCAAGTTCATAGCGGACGACCTCGGATTTTGCTGAAACCACAGTGAAACATTCTAATTATTATTCATGACGTTTACGCGCAGACGACACGTCAATCGGACGTGCAGTTTGCGCGGTACGGCTCAATATTCGGGTTTTAAGTGATGCGCGCGCTTCGTAAACGCGCATGAGGGTGGTCCAAACGGGCCGAACGATTTCGGAATGGCCTGAAATCAGACGAAAAATATGGGTGAGTGATTTATGAAGTGGTTGAGCAGACGGAACGTCAATCGGACGTGCCGTGTGCACGCGGTGACTGACAACGCAGTTCTGGTGTCATAAACGGCCAAAACGGGCGTCCAACGGTCAAATTCATAGAAGACGATCTCGGATTGACTTGAAACCACCGTGCAACATTCTAATTATTATTCGTGACATGTACGCGCCGACGACACGTCAATCGGACGTGCGGTTTGTGCGGTACGGCTCAATATTCGTGTTTTAAGTGATGCGCGCGCTTCGTAAATGCGCGTGAGGGGGGTCCAAACGGGCCGAACGAAGTCGGAATGGCCTGAAATCAGGCGAAAAATACGGGAGAGTGATTTATGAAGTGGTCGAGCAAACGTCACATCAATCGGACGTGCCGTGTGCCCGCGGTGACTGACAACGCAGTTCTGGTGTCATAAACGGCCAAAACGGGCGTCCAACGGTCAAATTCATAGCAGACAACCTCATATTGAGCTGAAACCACCGTGAAACATACTAATTATTATTCGTGACGTGTATGGGCAGACGTCACGTCAATCAGATGTCTGGTTTGCGTGGTACGGCTCAATATTCGTATTTTAAGTGATGTGCGCGCTTCGTAAACGCGCGTGAGGGGGGTCCAAACGGGCCGAACGAAGTCGGAATGGCCTGAAATCAAACGAAAAATACGGGTGAGTGATTTCTGAAGTGGTTGAGCAGACGGCACGTCAATTGGACGTGCCCTGTGCCCATGGTGACCGACAACGCAGTTCTGGTGTCATAAACGGCCAAAACGGGCGTGAAACGGTCAAATTCATAGCGTACGACCTCGGATTGAGCTGAAACCACCGTGAAACATTCTAATTATTATTCATGATGTGTACGCGCAGACGGAACGTTAATCGGATGTGCGGTTTGCGCGGTACGGCTCAATATTCGTGTTTTAAGTGATGCGCGCGCTTCGTAAACGCGCGTGAGGGTGGTCCAAACGGGCCGAACAATTTCGGAATAGCCTGAAATCAGACGAAAAATACGGGTGACTGGTTTATGAAGTGGTCGAGCAGACGGCACGTCAATCGGACGTGCCGTGTGCCCGCGGTGACCGACAACGCAGTTCTGGTGTCATAAACGGCCAAAACGGGCGTCCAACGGACAAATTCATAGCGGACGACCTCGGATTGACCTGAAACCACCGTTAAACATTCTAATTATTATTCGTGACGTGTACGCGCAGACGGCACGTCAATCGGACGTGCGGTTTGCGCGGTACGGCTCAATATTCGTGTTTTAAGTGATGTGCGCGCTTCGTAAACGCGCGTGAGGGGGGTCCAAACTGGCCGAACGAAGTCGGAATGGCCTGAAATCAGACGACAATTACGGGAGAGTGATTTATGAAGTGGTCGAGTAGACGGCACGTCAATCGGACGTGCCGTGTGCCTGCGGTGACTGACAACGCAGTTCTGGTGTCATAAACGGCCAAAACGGGCGTCCAATGGTCAAATTCATAGAGGACGACCTCGGATTGACATGAAACCACCGTGAAACATTCTAATTATTATTCGTGACATGTACGCACAGACGGCACGTCAATAGGACGTGCGGTTTGCGTGGTACGGCTCAATATTCATATTTTAAGTGATGCACGCGCTTCGTAAACGCGCGTGAGGGGGGTCCAAACGGGCCGAACGAAGTCAGAATGACCTGAAATCAGATGAAAAATACGGGTGAGTGATTTCTGAAGTGGTCGAGCAGACGGAATGTCAATTGGACGGGCCATGTGCCCGCGGTGACCGACAACGCAGTTCTGGTGTCATAAACGGCCAAAACGGGCGTCCAACAGTCAAATTCATAGCGGATGACCTCAGATTGAGCTGAAACCACCGTGCAACATTCTAATTATTATTCGTGACGTGTAAGCGTAGACGGCACGTCAATCGGACATGCGGTTTGCGCGATACGGCTCAATATTTGTATTTTAAGTGATGCACGCGCTTCGTAAACGCGCGTGAGGGGGGTCCAAATGGGCCGAACGAAGTCGGAATGACCTGAAATCAGACGAAAAATATGGGTGAGTGATTTCTGAAGTGGTCGAGTAGACGGCACGTCAATTGGACGTGCCCTGTGCCCACGGTGACCGACAACGCAGTTCTGGTGTCATAAACGGCCAAAACGGGCGTCAAACGGTCAAATTCATAGCGGACAACCTCACATTGAGGTGGTGTTGACTCGTACACGTCACATATGACCCATGGATCGTTCTCCTAAAGTTTCAACAGAAACTGAATGCGTTTGGTCGGTTTTCCGTATGTACTTAAAATACTGTCCATTTTAAACAAAAGAAAGTCACTTAGAGTGGTCCCGACCACACCGCATCTCAGATTTAGGCGGGGTTGACTCGTACACTTCTCAAATGACCCATGGATTGTTGTCTTAAAGTATCAACACAATCCGAATGCGTTTGGCCGGTTTTCCGTATGCCAGTTGATGTTTTTCACTTAAAATGATGTCCTTTTGAAACAAAAGACATACACTTTGAGTTGTTCCGACCGCACCGCGCCTCGGATTGAGGTGGGGTTGATTCGTACACATCACATATGACCCATGGATCATTTTCCTAATGCATCAACACATTTCGAATGTGTTTGGTCAGTTTTTCGTATGTCATCTTTTGTTTTCACTTAAAATCTTATGGAAATTCATATAGAATATTTTTATATCATATTTAGTATGGATTAGATTTTAGTTGATCGTGCTATGAAACATTTAAGAGCTAATGAAATTAAGGAAGGTGGAGGGGCTATCCGGGGGGCTGTCCGGGGGGGCTGTCTGGTGGGTGTCCGGGAGGCTGTCCGGGGACCAAGGAGGAGGGTGGGGGGGCTGTGCGGGGTCTGTCCGGGGGGTGTTTGGGGGTTGTTCAGGGGGTTGTCCGGGGTTGTTTAGGGGGATGTTTGGGGGTTTTTCAGGGGGGTTTTCAGGGGTTGTTCAGGGGTTGTTCAGGGGTTGTTCAGGGGGTTGTCCGGGGTTGTTCAGGGGGCTGTCCGAGGGGTGTTTGGGGGGTTGTTCGGGGTCCAAGGGGGAGGGTGGGGGGGTTGTCCGGGGGGCTGTTCAGGGGACTGTCCGGGGGACTGTCCGGGGGGCTATCCGGGGTCCAGGGTGGAGGGTTGGGGGCTGTACGGGGGGCTGTCCAGGGGGCTATCCGTGGGGGCTGTCCGGGGGCGGCTGTCCGGTGGGTGTCCGGGGGGCTGTCCGGGGACCAAGGAGGAGGGTGGGGGGGCTGTGCGGGGTCTGTCCGGGGGGTGTTTGGGGGTTGTTCAGGGGGTTGTCTGGGGTTGTTTAGGGGGCTGTCCGGGGGTTGTTCAGGGGGTTGTTCAGGGGTTGTTCAGGGGTTGTTCAGGGGGTTGTCCGGGGTTGTTCAGGGGGTTGTCCGGGGGGTGTTTGGGGGGTTGTACGGGGTCCAAGGGGGAGGGTGGGGGGGTTGTCTGAGGGGCTGTCCGGGGGGCTATCCGGGGTCCAGGGTGGAGGGTTGGGAGCTGTACAGGGGGATGTCCGCGGGGCTGTCCGTGGGGCTGTCCGAGGGGTGTTTGGGGGGTGTTCGGGGTCCAAGGGGAGGGGGGTTGTCCAGGGTCCAAGAATGAGGGGGGTTGTCCAGGGAGTTCACAAACACACAACCACTAAAAGACAACAACATCCATAAAAACAGACAATATATAAAAATAACTCAACTCCAATATTATACTACGAGTCTAGATAAAACCAACAACTGGAATAGATTAAACATCAAATCTCTGTAATATAAGTCAAAAATGTAATGGATCAATATGTCCCACATCAGCATCACCATCACCATCATCATCATCACCCTCGTCATCATCCTCCTCATCGTCCTCACCCTCCACAGCGCCTTCCTCCCTGCCTTCGCCCTCCTCCTCGCCCTCCTCATCTCCCTCCTCTTCCGCATCAGACTCCTCGCCATCATCATCTTCAAGATGGACATCGGCCTGACCACCACTAGAACTGCCACCTGGTGCATCATATATAGAATGAATCAACGACATGTATTCATCAATCGCTGGGCTGGCCTCTACTGGAAGTGTTGGACGTAGAACTTCAATAAATTTCATAAATGCATTATTTTCCCTAGCAGACTGTTCTACCGTCTCTGTGGCCCTTTTCTCAGCCTGTTCTGCCTGTTCCCTAACATACTGCAGCTCGGTGGCACTACAACTCGTACCTGAGGCAGGCCAATACCTCTTCGGGGCTATCCTAGGTCGGCAGCGTACTCTGCCAGAATGATCCTCTCCCAACACCTGATGTAAGTGATCAGATGGCCCAAAATTGTCTGCTTCTTGGGCATCGAGGGCCTCTAAAGAATCCTATTACAAATATAAATATATTATTAAGTTACGAAATAGATATTAAAATATAAAATCAACAGATTAAAACTTACAATTTGCTGCTGAGTCGCTTCGTTGACAGCACTTCCCTCCTTTTTTCGTCTACTCGAGCAAAACAGTTTTGCACGAGGCACACGTCCTTCAATATTTTGTACTTGCCTCTACAATGACATTGAAAACAAAATTTATATAAAAACTTTATCAAATGATTAAATAATTGAGTAAACAAAAGAAAATGTAAGTCGTAAAGAAAACTTATAAACAATTGTCATACCTACTTCCTCTCATGATCCGGCATCGTCGTGCGTCCTAGTGTATGGAGGTGTTTTTTTGCATCAATGTTTTTTTTATTTTTTCCAGATGATTCCTAAATAAAATTCGATAATGAAAAGGATAATATTAATGTAAAACTTGAAAGTTATTATTTAAATACCTCAAATGTAATTCATACCTTAAACTGGGTACTCGTCCAATGAGTAATCATCTGACGATACTGCTCTATAGGACAATCATCCACGACTGGTACCGCCTCTAACTCAGTGCCAACTCTAGCACGCCAGCCAATATACAGCTCATGCTTATAGGCTCTCCAAATCTCGCCTAAATCCTTTAGACGTTCTAGTCGTGCACCCTCGCCATCATGAAAATTAAATCGAAGCTAAAATAAAAATATTAATTCATACAAATACAAAAATAATTCATGGCATTAAATACAACAGATTTTTTTACCCATATCTCTACCCAAGCTCTATCTTTGACCTCATGTGGCAAATGTCTCCACGACAACGGGCTGACGGGAATGATGTCGGAGTATTTGGCAAGCGTCGCCAGAAAACTCCGACATTGCTGCCATGTTTTCTCAACCATCTGATTGTCTTCATTATATTCCACCATAACCTGTGTGCGACGGTTCCACACCGAACGCATGCGTGTACGGCCCCGCCCCCGCCTCCTGTCAGTAGATGTATCTGTCATGAACGAAAAACAAATATTTTATCAAAACATGTTATAATGAAAATAAATATTGCAATAAAAATTTGTTAGGGTTTTATAAATATACCTGCATTAGTCTGATCAATGAGTGGCGCCGGATCCACAGAACCTGATGGAACACCCTCTGGTGGAACAGGAGTCGAAGACGATGGAATATAAAATCTCAAAGAGACAGAAGTAGAAGGAAAAGAAGATGGAACAGTTGTATGACCTGATGCTCACTGGGGAGTGGGAATCATCATGGGATGTGAAAATGATGGGGCAGAAGATGCAGAAGGTAGCGAAAACATGGGAGGCCTAAATACCCCGTGTGTCCCTAACGACACACCGGGATCAGAATGTGGGAAGGCTGAAATGTCAGTGGGAGGGACAGGGTCTAGTCGGGCATGCGCAGCTCTATGTCCACCTCTGGTAAAAACCCTCCTCGTACCACCGGCCTGAGTACTAGGACCAGTACTAGGCTCCTCATCGAATAACTGTCGACGTAATGGTGGATCCTACAAAAAAGTTTTCAAAAAAAATTAATCACATGACATTATATATTCTGTAAATATATATATATATATATATATTTGAAATAAAGTACTCACTGTAGGCACTAATGGTGGAATGCCCATCTCCTCCATCTGACGATTGTTCTCCGCCATTTTTTTCTTCGTCTCTCTTCAATTGGCTGCATTTCCTGCATTTGAAAACAAATATGTAATTAATTAGAAAAAGAAAATTAATGTGTAAACAAAAAAACTAAATATATGAGGGAATGAGGGGATTCATTGGTAATTTAGCTATCAATTTTTTTAGAAGAGTTTGAATGAATTTAATAAAACATACAAGTTGTAATGTTCACCAAGTTAGAAATATTGTTTGATTTGGTTTGAATACAGTTCAATTCCAAATTAGAAAATGCAATTCAAATAAAACAGCAACCAATAAACATTGAAAATTCACATAACGGTCAAGTCAGCTAAAACATATTTGTGATCAATACTAAATAAATATGAATATTACCAACCTTAACAACCCAACTCGAGGTAAACCAAAAGAATTGAGAACATTGATGAATGATTCTATATATTTCCAACCACAACTTCAGGTTCACAATAAACTCTGACAATTGAGCTATTGGAGTCATCAAAAGAAATAAATGGATTGGTTCCAATGGCAATAGGGACAGTGTCAATTCCATCATCAGCATCATCAAAAATATGTCTTGGAATTACTTCAACTATGACACCAAATTCAGGTTGAAGTTGATCTTTGACATAAAAAACTCGTTTAGCCATTGATGCCAACACATATGGTTCTTCGGTTGCAAGAGTGTGGGTCATATTAAATACTCGAAATCCACAATCATCAATAAATGTGTCATGTCTCATCATCGAATCAAACCAATGGAATTTCATCATTGTGACTCGTCCATGAGAGTAATAATCCAATATTATTATTTTCTCAACGACTCCATAATAACCCACATTTTCAAGTCGCGGTCTACTATCTGATGCACTGGCATAACAATCTGTTGTGGCAGTAACCATAATACCATCATGTTGTGTTCTCATGTTTTTGGCTCGTTCAGTGACAATAAATCTGTACCCATTGATAACAATTGATTTACAGTCACGAACCGTGGTATTAGGACCAAAAGCCAAAGCTCTTATTTCCTCAGAGATAGAGTCAGCAGACAAACTCAATACCTACAATATAAATGACAGTTAAACTTAAGTAAATATTGAAATAATTAATTTAAACAGTAATATTTTTACCTTCAATTTTAACCAAGCAGAAAACTCTTTGCTATGAAAAGTCTCTCTCCTTCTCAAAGATAAATAACGATGCTTCCTATTTATCATTGTTTTATGTTCCCTGTAGATAAAAAAAATATGAATAGTTTAACAGATATATATGTAAGATATACATATTCAATTTTGTTACCTGATATAGTCATCGAACAAATCACAGTTGAACAAAACTGTGCGATGTGCCATCTCCCGCTCTTCATGGCTTAATGTCTTCAATGTATATGATCCAGGAATTCCTCCTGTTTGAGGAAGTGATGGAAAACTGGGATCAATTTGCTCATATTGTTCTTCTTCATTTCTCATTGGTCTGTTCATTCTTGTAGTAAGATCAGACAAATACATTGAATAGAAATCCATACATTCTTGAGCTAAGTAACCGTTCACGATAGAACCTTCGGGATGATTCTTGTTTCGAACATAAGACTTTAATGTGAACATATTTCTTTCAGTTGGATACATCCAACGAAAAGAAACAGGTCCTCCGAGAAGTATTTCAGTTGGAATATGGACAGTCAGATGCAGCATGCATGTGAAAAATGATGGGGGAAATATTTTCTCCAACTCACACAAAATTAATGGGGCATCTGTCAAATTTTTTTTCAAGAAAGACTTGGACAACTTCTTAGCACAAAGATCACTAAACAAATGGCACAACTGAATAACACCTACCCTTACATTATTGGACAAAAGATGACGGATTTCTATTGGAAGCAACTCATGCAGTAGAACGTGATAATCATGAGTCTTCAAAGAATTTATCTTCAACTCTCTTCTGTTGACCCGTTTAGATATGTTGCTTGAATAGCCATCAGGAACTCTAATAGTCTCTAATACTTCCAAAAATTGTTTTTTTAGTAGGTGTCATCACATAAGAAGCACATGGAAGTTGCCATTTATTTTCACTGATACGCACAGGATGCAATTCTGGTCTGATGCCCCAATCCACCAAGTCACGTCGAGATCGTAAATCAACTTTTGTCTTCCCCTAGACATTTAGAAGAACTGAAAGAAAAATTTCACATATATTCTTTTCAATATGCATTACGTCTAAGAAATGACGTAGCAAATTGGTTGACCAATAAGGAAAATAAAAAAAGATACTCCTCTTCCTCCAATTGTAACAGGTTTCTGTGGAAACATTCTTTCTCTTTCCAGATTTCATTTGACCCTTCCCGAACAAAAAACTGAAATCTTTCAATTCATTAAGCACATCAGTTCCAGACATACGCTGAGGTGGATCATCGGTCTCTATAGTATTATCAAATCTTCGACGATTCATTCTATATGGATGATCCTTTGGAAAAAATCGTCGATGTCCCGTAAAACTGAAACTACAATGATGTTTCAGTCTTCTGGATCGTGTATTCTTCATACAAACTAGACATGACATTTTGCCCTTCGTGCTCCATCCAGACATCATTGCATAAGCCGGAAAATCATTGATCGTCCACATAAGCGCAGCATGCATCTGAAATATGTCTTTCGAACATGCATCGTATGTGCGCACACCCACATCCCAAAGAAGTTTCAACTCTTTTATTAAAGGTTGCATGTATAAATCAATATCAATGCTGGGATCAGAAGGACCAGATATGAGTATACTCATGAAAGTGAAATATTTTTTCATATACAACCATGGGGGAAGATTATAAATGTGTATAAAAACTGGCCATGTGCTGTGCAAAGTAAGCATCTGCCCAAACAGATTAAAACCGTCGCATGAAAGACCCATCCTCACATTACGCACGTCAGCTGCAAAATCAGGATGTCGAGCATCAAATCTCTGCCATGCAAATCCATCTGCAGGATGAACCAACTCATCATTAGCCTTCTTTCTCTCGGTATCATGCCATCTCATTTTTATTGATATGTCATCAGAAATAAAAAGATTCTGGAGTCTGGGGATCAATGGAAAGTGCCACATTACTTTCTGTGGAACGCGGGATGGTGTTCCATCAGATTTTGACTTCCAGCGGGATGTGCCACATTTTATACATTCATTTCGTTCAGCGGTTTCTTCCCAGAATAAACTGCAATCTTTCGGGCAAGCATGAATTTTGTTTCTGGAAAATCCAAGTTCTTCAACTAACTTCCATGCCATATAGTGGTTTGAGGGAATATCTGCATCATCTGGAAGTAAATCCTTCAAGAGGGTAAGAATGTAATCGATTGCTGTATTAGAAATCCCATACATAGTTTTTCCATGAAATAATCGGATTAAAAATTCCAGCTTTTTCATTTTATTGCATTGTCGATATACTGGAGTCGTGGAAGCATCATTCAATTTTTTCACCCTATAAATATCATCATTTTCACTAGATGCATCAGTTTTCCTCATATCGACGTCTTCTTGAGTCGAAATCCTTTCTTTTTCATGATGACGAATAAACAGAAACTGATCATCTAAAAAATTCTCCATTCTAGTCCTTTCATTTCGATCATCACTAATTTGAGATTTCATTTTCTCCCCATTGTGATACCACACAAAGTAGTTTGCTTGAAAACCATTTTTGGTTATGTGGTAGCTGACTTCTTCACGACTCAACCAAGGTCTACCAACACAATTGGAACATGGGCAGTGTATGCGACCACTATCTGAAGCATTGTGAAATGCAAAATCTATAAAGCTCTCCAAATTGTTTTGAAAATCGCTTGAGATACGATCGGTTTCATAAATCCAACTTCTGTCCATTCTGTAAAAATATTCATATAATTCATTTTGTCATAAACAATTCAATAGGATTGAACTTTAATAGAAAATACATTTAAGTAAACGATAAAGGAAGAAAATAATCACGGTATCAACTACACATGTGAAAAAAACATACTAATGTGTTATTGAAAAAATGTAAAACCAACAAGAACTTAATGTGTTATCACATCAGAGCATGCCTCATCCCATAACCATATTAGTAGGGTACCCTCGTGGACAGCCCCGCCCACCCCCGTGGACAACCCACCCACCCCCATGGACACCCCCTACCCCCTAGACAGCCCAACCACCCCCCGTGGACAGCCCACCCACCCCCTCGACACCCCTTCTCCCTATGGACAGCCCCCCACCCCCTTGGATAGCCCACCCACCCCCCTGGACACCCCTACCCCCTGTGGCCAGCCCACCCACCCCCCCTGGACAGCTCGCCCACCCCTCCTTGACAGCCCGGCCACCCCCGTGGACAGCCCGTCCACCCTTGTGGATAGCCCGCCCACCCCCGTACCCCCCTGGACACCCCGTACCCCCCCCCCCCCCCCGGGATAGCCCCGCCCACCCTCCCAAACAGCCCACACCCCTCCCCTGCAACCCCACCACCACCACCTAGACATACCAACCCCCCTGGACACCCCACACACCCCTCCCCCACCAGGACACCCCACCCAGACCCCCAGGACAGCCCACACCCCCTGGACAGCCCCGCCCACCCCTGTGGACAGCCTTTCCCACCCCCGTGGATAGCCCCGCCCACCCCCGTGGACAACCCACCCACCCCCGTGGACGCGCCCTACCCCCTAGACAACCCAACCACCCCCATGGACAGCCCACCCACCCCCCTCGACACCCCTTCTCCCTATAGACAGCCCCCACCCCCTTGGATATCCCGCCCACCCCCCTGGACACCCCTACCCCCTGTGGCCATCCCACCCACCCCCCCTGGACAGCCCGCCCACCCCTCTTTGACAGCCTGGCCACCCCCGTGGACAGCCCGTCCACCCTTGTGGACAGCCCGCCCACCCTCGTACCCACCTGGACACCCGGTACCCCCCTGGATAGCCCTGCCCACCCTCCCAAACAGCCCACACCCCCCTTCCCTACAACCCCACCACCACCACCTAGACATAACACCCCACCTGGACACCCCACACACCCCTCCCCCACCAGGACACCCCACCCAGACCCACAGGACAGCCCACACCCCCTGGACAGCCCCGCCCACCCCCGTGGACACCCCCTACCCCCTAGACAGCCCAACCACCCCCGTGGACAGCCCTCCCATCCCCCTCGACACACCTTCCCCCTATGGAAAGCCCCCACCCCCTTGGATAGCCCTCCCACCCCCCTGAACACCCCTACCCCCTGTGGCCAGCCCACCCACCCCCCTGGACAGCCCGCCCACCCCTCCTTGACAGCCCGACCACCCCCGTGGACAGCCCGTCCACCCTTGTGGACAGCCCTCCCACCCCCGTACCCCCCTGGACACCCCGTACCCCCTAGATAGCCCCGCCCACCCTCCCAAACAGCCCAGACCCCCCTCCCCTGCAACCCCACCACCACCACCTAGACATACCACCCCCTGGAATGTGTAGAAATAACATAAAAATACATGATATATAGATAGCACAAAATACTCAACATATGGGTTCACATTAACTATATAATCACACACTTCACTACTACCATAAAACACATAAACCACACCACCACCACACAAGACGCATAACATTTCTCACATTCATTTATAATCCACTTCATTCACACTTACATTGTCCATTCATTTAATGTTAAATTAATTAAATCCATTTACCACACATCCATTTCTATTCCATCTCATTTATTTAATATCTTGTTTTTTTGTTTTAACAGCATAATTTATTCCATAGATAACCAGGAAACTAATAAAAACACCACACAACAAATCACCATCTCACAATAACTATCGACACCATGTTACATCGACCAACCATCTCACCAAAACAAACACATATCACAATAAAAATATTGCACATCACAAACCACTGCACAACCAAAACTACCTCACCACATTATACACCACAACTTCATCACACAACACCTCCACACGACACAACACCACCACACATCATCACTATAATACAACTTCACATGACACATCCATGCCCACTAACCATCACATTACAACCCCACATATCACAAAGCCCAACTGGTCACCTCAATCCCCATAAAAAATCCTACAACATACAATGAAACACAACAAAAAACCTCTCATAGAGGCAACATACCCCAACTTCCGCAATTTATTTATTCAAGGTCTTTTATTACATTACCCCTTTATTTAGCATGGACATTATAACACAACTGATATTCCAGGGGAAACTAATTAATTAACAAAATATTTATTCATTTCTCTATTTTACACGGTGAAATCACATCAAAATCCAAACTTAAAACTAAAATATTAGATCAATAACCATAAAAACAAGGTACCATATGTGTATAAAGAAAAAATTACTTGATTTGAGATGATTCAAATGGGTTTTCACCTATTCGGATGGGGGATTTGGAGAGTAGCAGAGAGCTGGAGGTGGATTGATAACTTAAAACTAAAATACTAAAGCAATAACAATAAAAATAAGGAATTATATGTGTATAAATGAAAAGATACCTGATTTCAGATGGTTTTCACCTCTTCGGATAGGGGATTTCGCGAGAGGAGAGCGGTGGAGTGGATGAAATTAGGTTTCTGTGCGAATGGGGGAGAGCAGCCCCACGACTGGATTTGGGGGAAATAATTCACAACGGTTTTTAAGAACCGTTGGGAAAGAGATGCTAAGGACCCCTTTACCAACGGTTTGAGGAAACCGTTGGCAAAGGGGTGACCCTTTCCCAATGGTTCAACAGAACCGTTGGCAAAAGGTGATTAACACACCCCTTTACCAACAGTTTCTTCAAACCGTTGGCAAAGGGGTGGCTTTTCCCAACGGTTTCAATGAACCATTGGGAAAGGCTTTCTTAATCCTTCAAGCCCAACGGTTTTAGCAAACCGTTGGTAAACACCCATTGGGAAAAACAGCATTTCCAGTAGTGCACGACATCCTCAGATGGATGCAATTCTTATGGGAGAGGTGATCAGAGATCTGAAACATGGCTCATTATCATGAAAATAATGTTGAAAACTTTTGAGTTTGCGGATTAATTTATTTCATTTTATTCATTTGAAATCATAAATTGATCATTCTTTAACCCTTTATATAGAAATGTAATTAACCTAATAATTTTTAAATTAGATTAGACAAATTGGATAATGATTGCATGTTGATGATGTTGTTTATTTATACCATGATAGTAGTTTTCCTTTTTTTCTAGATAGTTTCATATCTATGATATGATTTTTTAGATTGTTCTTATGCTAGGAGTAGCATGTTGAAATTAGTAAAGGATATATAGCTAGCATTAATTAATAATCAATTGGATTAATAATAAAGAGGCATGTTTATAATCTGATGGTTAATGTAATTTGAAAATTAAATATATGAAATTTTCATGTTTAATTGAAAATTATCTTCCATGATTTTATTAGAATTGATAAAATTTGCTAATGGACCTGAATCCTTATAATTCTTTTTGATAATAATTGAAAAGGCATGTTAAATTAATTTTTAAATTTTTTTTGATAGATTGATATATCTTGATGACTTAGGCTGCTCATAGTTGGAACCTATTAATAAATTAATAAGTTAATTAATTACGGAATAAGAACCAGTTGTGTGATAAAGATAATTTCTTTTTCTTGGTCATGAGTTTTTGTAATGCCCTAACCCCAGTTACCCAGAGTCGGTGCATTATTACATATCATTGTCATGATCACAAAAGATCAAGTCTCGAAAGACCGATTAGTTTAGTAGCATTGGAATCACAAGATACATTCATAAATGTTACATTACATCATAAAGTGAAAAACTACAATAATATAGTCTACATGGTTCACACTCATATTCCCTTCAGACTATCCCTGCAGGTCAGTCATAAAATATTTCTTCACATCCTGGAAAAAATAAAACATAGAAAGGGGTGAGCTCAGATTCTCAGTAAGGATAAAAATATAGAAAACCTTTCATAAATAAGCATAAACATTTAAGACAATGTATAACTAAAACAAAAGCCTTTTAAACTTGAACTTCAGCATAATATGGAAAAAATAAAATGAAATAATTCCATTTACTTATTCACATGGATATTCTACTAGTCAAATAATCACATGAAATATCAATAACCACTTTCATAATGATGGAATGCATAATGCCAGACTGTCATAACCACGTAGCCAAGGCCTCATGCCAAGACTACAATTAAGATTTTGTTAAGGCCTCATGCCAAGACACTAGTTTGTCTCATGAGACCTACCAATGCATTGAGGAGCTATAGCGGGCTCCACCCGTCACTTAATAAGTCCAATTAATTCCTTATATGAATCGGTTTAAACATAACAAAAACATTCGTATTAAAACTATCATATAAAATGTCAATACTTTCTCTATAAACCATGAATGGTATAAAAATAACACATCCACAGTCAAACATATCACAAAACCTTTAATACAATATGGAAGTTTTGTATCATAATAAATCAACTTAAAATAAGCTTTAAATCCATCAAAGTATGTTGACATAGATGAAATCAAAACTATTTGAGATAAATATCTCTTTTTTGAAATCATTTAACATTCACACATTTATTATGGAAGTAATTTAAAAGAGATTTTTGAATCAAAGTGTCCCATACCACTTTGAAACTTTTGAAAAGAAATATCATTTCAAAACATTCATATAAATAAATCCTTAAAATCATTTTGAAAACATGGAAATTAATTAAAAATATTTAGAAAGATAAATCTTCAAAACATTTAAAATTCTGATCTTGATAAATATTACCTTTCACAAATTCTTAAAATATTCATTTTGAAATCATTAAAAAGTCACATAATTATAAAATAAAACATTTACCTTAAAAATATTCTTATAAGCTTGTAAGGGAAGCCTCGAAGATTTTATAACGGCGGAAAATATTTGCACCCGCCATATAAGTTAAAAAATACATTCTTACCTTAATTTTGTCAAAAAGGATAAAAAGGACCTTGTTTGGAAAGCGACAGAAAGATTCCTTTATAAACATCTTATAAAAATTATTCAAGGGTATAAATGACTTTAACCCATATTATGAAAAATAGTAATAATTTTTTGAAATACATTTTTAAGAAACATGCAATTGGATGATAAAGAGGTCCCAGTAGATAATTACGTATAAACAATCTCGAATAATGAAGAGATTGTGAAATAAACCCTTACCTTGTAATTTTCCTTGGTTGGGGGTAGGTTAACCTCCTATATAATGGTGAAATAATTGTAATTAAATTATACAAGAATCATATACATTAATATTATATCATATATGTTCTTTTAACATTGTTTGGTTAATAATATCTTAGTATTATCATCGTTTCGGGTGTTAACTTAATCGTTTTATTTTATATGTTTTGTCACATAATCCATGTTTGTTATGAATAGGTTGTATCTTATTCATATCCATAATGATATCAAGTCCTTAAACATTATTTTTAATCATAAAATAAGAATTAGTCTTGAATGGATACGATGGGGAATGAATCTCATCGTGTTCGTGGAGACGGTAGTCCGTACGTACGCACGAACGCTACTTCCATTTCATTTTTCATTTTAAAAGGAATAAAAACCAAATTATACATAGATATATTATTATTCCAGTATAATATAATATCTTATATGTGTTACTTATGTTAATTAACACCATCCTTTATACGTTTCATGTATGGTATGAACGAATCATATCACTTTGAGGGGGCGGTAGTTCGCACTTCCTCAAATGAAATTATCGTATATATATACAACATGAAACGAATAATTTTATGCTATAAAATGGAATTACATAAGATTATATATAAAATAAATATAATTAATATCATATTTAATTATAGTTCCATCATAATTGCCACCATGAGAGGCGGTAGGAGATAATTGAACAATCATCGTTTCGTGAGGTGTTTGGTTGACATCCACAGAAACATTATGTTCTTCACCCATTAGATGGAAGTGTGTGTAAGTGTAGTTCGAATAATTCTCATAAAAATATACTAGTATATCAAGGATACTGTTATTGTTACAAAATAAAATAATAATAAGATTTTATAGGTTGGAGAAGTAAAATAAAATAAAAGAAGCTAAGAGAAATCGTTACATTTAATTTGGGTAACTCCCTTTGATTTGAACCAAAAAAACTCTTGAAGTGCCTCCTGTATAAGGTAAGGATTATAGTAGGATTAGAGGGATGTTGAGAGAATATTTGGTCAGGTTTTGGCCGAACCAAAAGGCATTTAAGGTGATAATAATCGGTTAGAAGTGGCGTCCTTTTATAAGGGGTAGGAGGGGCTCTTTATGAAACAATTAAAGTATTAATTTATAATAAATTTATATTCTGTTTATAATGGATCCAAAGTAGATTATTAAAAATATATGGTGGTTATGGGTATAAATCCTTTCAAACAATAGATTTTAGGCAGGTTTGGGTCACTATATTTACCTTATCTTTTAGTTTTAACTCTTAGTTAATTAGTTTGACATCTACCATGTCACTTTTTATTTTTATATTATATAGTTAATAAACTTTGTATATACATCCAAGAGACCCCCAAGTGGTCCATTAATGATACAAATATCAGGATATAATTCTTTTTCCTGAATTGTATATTTTTTGGAATAGAATATCAATTAATAATATAATATTTTTTTTAAAAAACTCATTTATGTCAATTTTGACACTATTCAATAATTGATTTTTGTTAAAGTCTTACAAACTTTATTAATTATAATAAAATTCATTTAAACAATACTAACATGTAATATTAACCAATAAAATTCGTGTATGGAATCAAAACTTCCAAATTATCTTTATTTTAACTTTTATAATACCAATTATTTGATTCTTTCATTAATAAGGAAAATACTGCATTATTATTGTGTCATAAAGAAATTTAATTATTAAATATATAAAAATTATAAATAAAATACCCTTATGTAGGGAATATATTTATCTTTCTAATTAATATTTATAGTTGAAAATATAACATGTATAACCCTATGTAAAAATTGTTTTTATAAAAGATATATGATTATGTGTTTTTTGTATTTACTTTAACTTAATTAATATAAAGTGTCCTTATCACCTACAAGTGGCTCCATGGGGTCCCAAAATCGACCCAAAGATTCTCATGTTTGGAAATATATCGACAAATAGTTTTAGGACATGTTTTAGGGTAATTTAGTATTATTATAATATTATTTTTTTACCCTTATTTTCTGGATTTACCCTTTAACCATGGTAAATAAAATATTTACTGAAGTAATTATTCAAAATGTCTAAAAATAAAAGTTACCTATTTACACAATTTTGACATCCTAATTCTAAATATGGAATCCATTTTTATAAATTCAAAACAAATAAGTGTCAGAAATTAATTTAAAATTAATTCCTGTTGTCGAAACAAAAAGCATGTTTTTAACAAATAATAACTATCAAAAGATTGACACTTTCTTATGTCCAGTTTAAATATGAAATTATGTCCAATGAACAAAATTGGATTAAATTGTAAAATAATAGTATAATTATACTTTAAAATCACTAAAATTCATAATTTGTCACTATTAATTATTTACATTAAAAAAGTTGTTTTTAATTAAAATTTAGTAATTTTCACTATTCACCAAAATATGAAAGTTATCAGAAAAGTACCAATATTTCAACCTAAGATAATTTTGATATTCCAAATCTAAAAATGAAGTCTATTTTACCAAATTCAAAACATAAAAGTTTCATTTATTAATTTAAAATTAATCCCCACTATTAAAACCAAAAGGCGTAATTTTAAGAAATAATAACTATCAAAAAATTGACACTTGATTATTTCCAATTTCAAAGTGAAATTACTTAAAATGACCATAATTGGATTAAATGATAAAAATATAATCTATTTATACTTCCATACCATTAAAATTTATAATTTAACAATATAAATTATTTTGATTAAAAAAGTTGTTTTCAGTTAAAATATAGTATTTTCACTATTCACCCAAATATGAAAGTTATCAGAAAACACCAAAAAATTATTGAAACTAAATTATTATGTCATGATTATAAAGAAGAAGTTTATTTTGTCAAATTTAATATATTAGTGTTTCAAATATTGGATTTAAAAAGCATTCTCCATTAAAAGGCGATAAAATTGCATTTTTTGAAAAATACTTCTTTTATCTGAAAAAAATGTATTTGTTCTTACATTATGTATAAGAAACTCATAATATGGATTAAAAAATTATAAGGATTTCATAAAGTTTAAAATTAAGTTAATACTATTCATAACCGCTTTTGAACGGCTTGTTTGGTAAGCCATGGTGCGCTAGAACTCGGTGTTGCGTGTAGTGAAAGTTATTGAATTAATTTGAAGAAATAGCGTACAATGAAATATTGGGGTGTTACATTATTCCCTCATTCAATAAATTGCATCCTTGCAATTTGAAATTATTTTTCTAAAATAAAAGGTTGAAAATGGAAAATAGCTTTAGGAAAACCCACATCAGAAATTAGGTTAATAAAATTTAGTCTTAATAAGAGGAAAAGGGAAATGAAAGGGTCACCACTAAATTATGATCTTGATTAGGAGAACATTGGTGGAAATTAGAGACATATAATTGGAGGATAAACATAAATACTTATAGGTAGTGATTGAGGTCATCAATCACAAACAAGTGTAAAATTGAGGGCCTTAAATTCATCAATCTATGATGATTTAAAATACCATCGGTTCAAAAAAACATATGGTATTAGGATAACACATTTTTTGTTTTAATATCCCTTCACTAAAGTATAAGAATTAATTTCTTCACTGAATAAGAGAAGAAGAAAAATATATACTTGACAAGTAGAGTCCCATCCTTTAACTAAGTTCTACCACAAACTTATCTTTCACTCTAAAAGATAATAGAAATTAAAAATAATATTCTATTTATCCTATTCATATAGGGTTTAAAAAAATGAATTTATAATTCATCTATCAGAATAATTAAAAACTACATTATTCAATCCAGGACATCACGTGGGTCAGTGGTAGGTGATACACCCTTGTCTCCCTTCGGTTGTGGGTTCAAGTCTCGCGGCCTTGCCAGACACGACAGGTTGCTGCCCAACCTCGGGGTTGTCCTTTTTATGGAAATCCAAAAATAATCTCAAACTAGACTTATCCAAAATACTTCTGTCCAAAATCACAGTCCAAAATTTGTAAGGTAGGTAAACACAATGAAGATCCTTTTTTTTCCACGTAATAGCATGTGAACACCTTCATCTTGTATTCTTTTAAAACACTGCATCATCCTGAAATACCTTAAAACCTTATTGATTGCATTCATAGTCCCTTATTACTTATAGAATACTGGATATACTCCTTCTATCAAAAAATTTTGTAAACTCCAACAATGATGGAATATACAAATCATTAATCAGTTTCTAGGTAGTCAAGAATATCCAATATAATTTATCCAAATCAATCATGTATTATTCCAAAATCACTACCTCGGTATCAGAACCATATTATGGTTTATCTTTATCTCAACCATATATTCTCCAAAAATTTAACCTGCTATTGAGTCACTTTTCTTTGTTCCACACAATCTCAAGTCCTTAATGAAATAGTACAGCAGCACAATCCTTATATACTCCATAATTATTATAACCAGTACATTGTTGATACAACACTCAAATGAAAAAATTATCTAATAAAAACATAATAAATCTAATCATTCCTCCTTATCTGTGGTAGTATCATAACATGATTATTATATAATAGCATCATTTGGGGAATACTATGATGATATGGACATTGGTTTGCATAGTGTCCCATCTCCTTGCAGATGAAGCATTGTACATTTGAAACCTTTTTCTTACCCTTGCAGTTACGTACATGGTGCCCTTTTTCTCTACACTTCTAACAAACTCCCATTCCTTTTAGAAAAGTTCCAGGGTGTTTCTTCCCATAGTTATCACATATGGGAAAATTATTCTTTTCCCTCTTCCCTTTATCCATATTTCTCTCTTCCATCCTTTTCTTCTCTTGCTTCCCTTCAAATCCATAGGACTTGGATAATTATTTACTTATCTTATTAACACATGATACTATTTCTTCATATGTTGAGAATACATGAAAGACTATTTCCCTTCTAAATGTTGGCTTAATACCCTGAAAGATATTATCCTTATTACTCTTTGGATCATACGTATTGCTGGAGTTCACAGCTCTTCTACTGGGCTCCATTTCTATACAATATCATAAACTAGGTCAGTTTATGAATTGCAATGAATAATTCCAAACTTGTAAAATACCTAACATAAATGGAACAGTTTATTGATATAATCCATAATCATAAAGATGTTTTCTTTGAGTAAGTATATACTCATAAGCCCTTCATAATGGTTTGTAAATAAAATGAGAATTATCCTAAGCATATCCCCTGGGAGTGTCGTAACCAAGAGTGCAGTAAGGCTCATTGTACTGCACTAGTTACTGTTCGAGTCTAGCTCAAAACGGTGGTTTCGGGTTTTACCCCTAGGTACATATGTGCTAGAGCCGCCTCTACCTGCTCGTTTCCAGACATGGATGTATTTCTCAGAAAACTCACAAAATCTATACAATACCAAAATTCTAGGAAATTATTCTATATTAATCCTCAAATTCTATCTTAGGGCTATGTGCTCTAATCAGAGTTTATCTAAATCTAGCTTCCAAGGTTTGTACTAAACTTTCTCTGATACCAACTATAACGCCACGACCCCATTTACCGAGAGTCGGTGCATTATTACGTATCATTGGCATGATCACAAAAGATCAAGTCTTGAAAGACCGATTAGTTTAGTAGCCTTGGAATCACTAGATATATTCATAAATGTTACATTAAATCATAATGTGAAAATATACAATAATATAGTCTCCATGGTCCACACTCATATCCCCTTCAAACTATCCCTGCAGGTCAATCAAAAAATATTTCTTCACATCCTAGGAAAAATAAAACATAGAAAAGGGTGATCTCAGATGCTCAGTAAGGATAACAATATAGAAGAAACTTTCATAAATAAGCATAAACATTTAAGGCAATGTATAACTAAAACAAAATCCTTTTAAACTTGAACATCAGCATAATATGGAAAAAATAAAATGAAATAATACCATTTACTTATTCACATGGATATTCTACTAGTGGAATAATCACATGCTATATCAATCACTACCTTCATAATGATGTAATACATAATGCCAGACTATCATAACCATGTAGCCAAGGCCTCGTGCCAAGAATACAAATAAGATTTTTTCAAGGCCTCGTGCCAAGACACTAGTTTCTCTCATGAGACCTACCGATGCATCAAGGAGCTATAGCAGGCTCCACCCGTCACTTACTAAGTCCAATGCATTCGTCATATGAATAGGTTTAAACATAACATAAACATTCGTATTAAAACTAGCATACGAAATGGCAATACTTTCTCCGTAAACCATGAATGGTATAAAAATAACACATCCACAATAAAACATATCACAAAACCTTCAATACAATATGGAAGTTTTGTATCATAATAAATCAACTTCAAATAAGCTTTAAATCCATCAAATGATGTTGACATAGATGAAATCAAAACTATTTGAGAGAAATATCTCTTTTTTGAAATCATTTAAAAGTCACACATTTATTAGGGAAGTAATTTAAAATAGATTTTTGAATCAAAGTGTCCCATAACACTTTGAGACTTTTGAAAAGAAATATCATTTCAAAACATTCATGTCGATATAAATAAATCCTTAAAATCATTTTGAAAACATGGACATTAATTAAAAATATTTAGAAAGATAAATCTATAAAAAATTTAAAATTCTGATCTTGATAAAGAGTACCTTTCACAAATTCTTAAACTATTCATTTTGAAATCATTTGAAAGTCACATAATTAGAAAATAAAACATTTACCTTTAAAATATTTTTATAATCTTGTAAGGGAAGCTTGGACGATTTTATAACAGCGGAAAATAGCTGCACACGCCGTATAAGTTAAAAAAGACATTCTTACCTTAATTTTGTCAAAAAGGTTAAAAAGGACCTTGTTTGGAATGCGACGGAAAGATTCCTTTATAAACATCTTATAAAAAGTATTCAAGGGTATAAATGAATTTAACCCATATTCTGTAAAATAGTAAGAATGTTTTGAAATACATTTTTAAGGAACCTGTATGTGGATGATAAAGAGGTCCTAATAGATAATTACATATAAACAACCTCGGATAATGAAGAGATTGTGAAATAAACCCTTACATTGTACTTTTCCATGGTTGGGGGTAGGTTAACCTCCTGTATAATGTTTAAATAATTGTTATTAAATTATAAAAGAATCATATACATTAATATGATATCATATATGATCTTTTAACATTTCTTTGTTAATGATATCTTATTATTATCGTCGTTTCGAGTGTTAACTTACTCATTTTATTTTATATGTTTTGTCACATAAGCCATGTTTTTTATGAATAATTTGTATCTTATTCATATCCAGAATGATATCAAGTCCTTAAACATTATTTGTAATCTTAAAATGAGAATTAGGCTTGAATGGATACGATGGGGAATGAATCTCATCGCGTTCGTGGAGACAGTAGTCCGTACGTACGCACGAACGCTACTTCCATTTCATTTGTCATTTTAAAAGGAATAAAAACCAAATGATAAATAGGTATATTATTCTTCCAGTATAATATAATATCTTATTTTTGTTACTTAATTTCATTAACACCATCCTTTATACGTTTCATGTATGGTATGAACAAGTCATATCACTTTGAGGGGGCGGTAGTCCGCACTTCCTCAAATGAAATTATTGTATATATATACAACATGAAACGAATAATTTTATTCTATGAAATGGAATTACAGAAGATTATATATAAAATAAATATCATTAATAGCATATTTAATTATAGTTCCATCATAATGGCCACCATGAGAGGCAGTAGGAGATAATTGAACAATCATCGTTTCGTGAGGTGTTTGGTTTTCATCCACAGAAACATTATGTTCTTCACCCATTAGATATAAGTGTGTGAAAGTGTGTTTCTAATACTTCTCATATCAATATCCAAGTATATTTTGGATACTGGTATTGTTAAAAAAACAAAATAATAAAAAGATTTTAGAGGTTGAAGAAGTAAAATAAAAGAAAAGAATCTAAGAGAAATCGTTGCCTTTAATTTGGGTAACTCCCTTTGGTTTGAACCAAAAAAGACTCTTGAAGTGCCTTATGAATAAGGTAAGTCTTCTAGGAGGAGGAGAGGGATGTTGAGAGAATATTTGGTCAGGTTTTGGCTGATCCAAAAGGCTTTTAATGTGTGAAGAATTGGTTAGAAGTGGTGTCCTTTTATAAGGGGGAGGAGGGGCTCTTTAGGAAAAACTTAAAGTATTAATTTATAATAAATTCATATTCGGTTTCTAATGGCTAAAAATTATATTATTAAAAATATAAGGTGGGTATGGGTCGAAATCCTTTCAACCAATAGATTTTAGATAGGTTTGGGTCACTATATTAACCTAATCTTTTAGTTTTAACTCTTAGTTAATTAGTTTGACATTTACCATATCACATTGTATTTTTATATTATATAGTTAATAATCTTAGTATATACATTCAAGAGACCCCCAAGTGGTCCATTAATGATACACCTATCATGATATAAGTCCTTTGGCCGAATCTTAGATTTTCAAGAATAGAATATCAATTAATAATATAATATTTGTTTTAAAAACACAATTATGTCAATTTTGACACTATCCAATAATTAATTTTTGTTAACGTCTTAAAAACTTTATTAATTAAAATAAAATTCATTTAAGAAATAATAACATTTAATATTAACCAATATAATTCGTGGATGGCATAAAAACTTCCAAATTATAATTATTTTAACTTTTATAATACCAATTATTTGATTCTTTCATTATTAAGGAAAATACTGCATAATTATTGTATCATAAATAAATTTTATTATTAAATGTCTAAAAATTATAAATAAACTACCATTATGTAGGAAAGATTTTTATCTTTCTAATGAATATTTATAGTTGAAAATATAACATGTATAACCCTATGTAAAAATTGTTTTTCTAAATGATATATGCTTATGTATTTTTTGTATTTACTTTAACTTAATTAATATAAAGTGTCCTTATCACCTATAAGTGGCTCCATGGGGTCCCAAAATTGACCCAAATATGAACATGGTAGGAAATTCATCAACCAATAGGTTTAGGACATGTTTTAGGGTAATTTATTATTATTATAATATTATTTTTGTACCCATATTTACCGGATTTACCCTTTAACCATGGTAAATAAAATATTTACTGAAGTAATTATTCAAAATGTCTAAAAATAAATGTTACATATTTACACAAGTTGGCCCTCCTGATTATAAATATTGAATACATTTTTCTAAATACAAAACACATAAGTGGCAGAAATTAATTTAAAATTATTTCCCGTTGTCGAAATAAAAAGCGTGTGTTTAACAAATAATAACTCTCAAAAGATTGACACTTTCTTATGTCCAGTTTAAATATGAAATTATGTCCAATGACCAAAATTGGATTAAATTGTAAAATTATAATCTAATTATACTTTAAAATCACTAAAATTCATAATCTATCACTATTAATTATTTGTAATAAAAAAGTTGTTTTTAATTAAAATTTAGTAATTTTTACTATTCACCAAAATAAGAAAGTTATCAGAAAAGTACCAAAATTTAACCCTAAGATAATTTCGATATTCTGAATCCAAAAATGAAGTATATTTTAACAAATTATTAACATAAAAATTTCATTTATTAATTTAAAATTAATTCCCGCTATTAAAACCAAAAGGCGTATTTTTAAGAAATAATAACTATCAAAAGCTTGACACTTGATTATGTCCAATTTCAAAGTAAAATTACTTAAAATGACCATAATTGGATTAAATGGTAAAAAAATAATCTATTTATACTTCCATACCATTAAAATTTATAATTTAACAATATAAATTTTTTTTATTAAAAAAGTTGTTTTCAATTAAAATATAGTATTTTTCACTATTCACCGAAATATGAAATTTATCATAAAAACACCAAAACATTATTGAAACTAAATTATTATTTCCTGATTCTAAAGAAGAATTTTAGTTTGTAAAATTTAATATATAAAAGTTTCAAATATTGGATTTAAAAAGGTTTCTCCATTAAAATGCGGTAAAGTTGCATTTTTTGAAAAATACTTCTTTTATCTGAAAAAAATGTATTGGTTCTTATATTATGTATAAGAAACTCATAATATGGATTCTAAAATTATAAGTATTATATAAAGTTTAAAATTCAGTTAATACTATTCATATCCTCTTTTGAACGGCTTGTTTGGTAAGTTATGGTGCGCTAGAACTCGGTGTTGCGTGGAGTGAAAGTTATTGAATTACTTTGAAGAAATAATGTACTATGAAATCCTGGGGTGTTACAGTTTCCTATTTTCTTGAGGATGTTGAAGGCCTTGTTTTTAGGGTCTAGTTACCCTATTGATTTCTTTTTTTTTCTGATGCTTTTTTATGAGCTATGGATATGATATTTTTTTATGTGATCCTCATATGGATGAGCCTGGAGATATTTTTTGGTATGGGGTGGAGGGGAATGGTTGTGATTTGATAATAGTTTGTTTGAGACTAGGATGGATAACATGATATGGGGGTATGAAGGCCTAGATGATGTGGTAGAAAATAACACCTATGATGGTGAGATGCATCAGTATATGCATATGGCTATCGGGGATGGAATCAGAGGTGATTGGATGGGTTAAAGTTGGGATTTTATTTTGATGAGATGATGAGAGATGGTTTGTTTGGTTTATTTTGTTTAATGGTTGATGGAAAAGTTTCTTTTTTATTAACTTTTCTTTTCCCTAGTGCTTGAGGTAGTTGGAGGTTCATGGTAGCATGTTTTCTCCTAGTAGTAGATTAGTATGGTTTTTCTAGATTACCATGACATGTAATGATTCTATTAATTAATATATATATCATTAACCCTCATGGTTGGTTGGTTATGGAATGAAATTCTTAGAAGATGTTAATCTAGATAAAACAAGTCCATAGTTTGGTTTATTCTTAGAGAGTATACACTTTCTTATGATGGTGAGTAATGTAATTAGTTTAATGTAATGTGAGATAATTTTAATGGTTAATTAATGGATAATGGATTAATCAATGAAAGTAAATGATAAAAATAAAATAAGTAATTAATTTTACTCTTTTATATGCTTTTGTGCTTATAGGATATCTAGTCTTAGCAGTAGAAGTTGGGATTCTGAATGACATTAGATGCAGCTGAGTCTAAGACTATTATTCTCATAGTGTTGTTGTGAGATATATTATATAATGTATATTCTATGATTTTATATGCTTCCCCAGCCATGTCAGTTAGGGAAACTGACACCCAGTGGACACTGGGAGGGTGTTCTCCCAAACATTTGGATGGGAGGATGGATGACTAACTATACCCTCTAGCCCCACTATCTTTTCTTGGTAGTTACTTGTGCTGATATGAATATTGGTTAGTTTAACCATATATGTGTAGAGAGTTGTGAAGGATTATGGTAATTTCACACGCATGTATTTTCGGATATAGAATATAAAGGATTATTATAGGTATGGCATGTATAGTCTGTGATGACTTTAGGTACTTTGTGTATGGGATGTAATGGATTGAGGTGCAATACCCGATGTTTGATATATATTATACGAGATATGGGGGATTACAAAAACTAATTTTTTACTACATGTGGATATAGTGTGGTGTGGTTATGTGATTACAAAATTCTATATTTTGATTCCCTTCCCAAGTGTTTCTAGGAGGTATTACATTTGGAGAGAGATTATTTGGATGTATGGCATTAGGGTGGAGTGGAAAACTAATGGGAAAGCAGGAGTGGAATTCCCTTGATGTTTTATTATTATATTATATTCTCCCTTGTATACATTACTTAGTGAGAGATATTTGTGGTGAGGTTAGTAATTTAGTATACCTGTTTAGGTGATGAGTTGGTTTCTCTGTTTTTCATTGTTCTTTAGCCTGATTTATTTATCTTTTATATGAGAGGCTCTAGAGAGGATCCTACTGAGTATAATATTATGATCAACCTATGTATATATAAACTATTTTTCAAGTTAGATAGATCATGTTGGTGATGAGGCTGGATATTACTCGCTCGGGGTTTGGTAGGAGTTGTTTGGGATTCGTGGTCATTGACGTCTTTACCTTTCTGGTACTTGTAGTTTTCCTTCCAGTTGTTTTAGTACTATATGACATTACATTTTTTCAAATGGGTTTTCTTTTATATATATTTCTAAGAAGTTTTTGGTTTTTTTATCATTCTTATCTATGTATTCTATATGTTTCTCTTATAGGGTAATGCCTCCCATATTCATGTTTATTATACCCACAGTGTTAGTCGGTAACCTGAGGCCTACTAGAGGTAAGACTTGAGAATTGACCATCTATTTCCCCTAATTGTGATATCTTTGTGGGGAGAGGGTCATGAAAGAGTGGTATCAAAGATTCACGTTTGAGGGGTAGGATGTAGTTTGGAGTTAGGAACAAGTGAGGTTACATGGTTTGGTAGGGAAATGGCATCAGCTAAGTCTAGTAAGTGATGTAAACACAGTAGACTAGCTAAGACAAGGGTATTTAGGGATCTGTTTTAGATATAGTAACAGAAGAATAGTTTGAGGAGGTTGATATAGATTTTATTTTGATTCATGCTCAGAATGATTACTAGGATTCATTGGATATGATGAAGCTGTGTTGATAAGTGAGGTAGTGGTGGTTCTTATTCCATAGGGATTACAAGGATTCATTAGTCTCATAGGATAAGTTTTGAGACAAGTTCAGAGAAGAGTTCCTTTCTTAGACCATAGAGGTGGCCAGTCACTAGGAGCTGCTTAACCTTAGGTAGGGGAGCTTCATTGTGCGAGAGTTCAGGATCTATTTTAGTACCATTCTTCAATATGTGTTATAAATATTTCTAGATGAGGTGGTCAAGGTGAGGCATTTTGAGGAGGATTTTCATCTATATATCTTGGTAAATGTCACCTCATTTATGCTGAAGACGTATTTTAATGTTCTCTCAAGAGTATAGGTTATTGAGAGGGTGTTGGTTAGAACTGAGTCATCATGATAGGGGAGCCTTCAAGACTCTTCACAAAGCATAGTTGTGGTCTGGGGGTCCCAATTGTTAGGATATAAGAGTTTTCAATCAGTTGAAGGTAGGTCCAATCCCCATCATCTAGTTTCTCCAAGGGTGATGGATCTCAATCCTATTCTAATGTATTAGACATATGTTTTCTTGTAGAGATTGAGTCTATTAGCAGCAAGAGTACCTGGTATTTCTAAGCAGTTAGCATGTGACAGTTGTTCCACTCTAGGATCCTCTATTGAGGAAGATTTAAATGAGGTAATACTAGCAGGGTTCTCCATTTTTGGATCATCATAGAATATATGGGATAGTTAGAGGATATCCCAAAGATGTTCCTCATCCTCAGAGAGTAGACTAAGGTCGTGGAGGTAGTTATCAGTAGGGTTAGAAAGGTCGTGGAGCAGGTCGAGGTCCGCTTTAGGATTTAGTGTTTCCATATAAAAGTGATCCAAACATTGTTCTATGTACCCTTTACTGATTTTCTACTTGGGTTCATTGTTTTTTTGATTCAGTAGTGATTAAATCATTTATATCACCTATCCTCATCCATGATTTGAGGCTTGAGGTAGAGAGTCTTCCAGTTCCCTTGGTGGTTTCTATGCTAGTTGGAGGTAAATATGGTTTTTATGATGTATATAAATATCATGAGCTAGTGATGGGGAAGCACTGATCTTGGGGAAACGTTCTATGTTTACAGATACATCCATATTAAATAATCCTTGGAATGGATTGGTTGTATTCGATGTAGGATATCTTGGATTTCTTCAGGAGGTGGTTGTGTTATATGATGTCTATGGGGAGATATTGGTATCTTTTGGTGTGAGAAATCCTTAAAATGGGTAAGAGGAATGTTCTTTTCTTTCCTTATTAGGTGTCTAAGCTAATTCTATGCTCATCAATGGTTCATTAGTATTTTTTTCCAGTGTTTTGGAAGAGTACCTTGATGTCTTTCTAGAAGAGGTGGTGGTGTTACATCCTCGATAAGAGATCGAGTTTAGGATTAATCTATATCTAGGTGTGTATCCTATCATGATGTATTCATATTTTATGGAACCTTTCAATTTGTGAGAGCTTTGAGTATAGCTCGATGATCTGTTGTAGTGAGATTTTGTTCGGTCGAGTGTGTCACCTTGGGGTGAATTAGTTTTTTCATGAAGAAGGCTTATGGAAGTTTGTGTATTTGTATCGTTTATCATCACTTGAACCAATTTATAGTGAAGAAACCCTATCATATTCCATGGATTGATGATTTATTTGATCAGTTAAAGGGATAAAGTTGGTTCTCAATGATCAATTTTCTATCAGGATATCATTATATGTGGGTTAAGGATGAGGATTTTCAAAACAATGCTTTCTGTTGTTGGCATCAGCATTATGTGATCATTTTTATGTTGTTTGGCTTGAGTAATTCTCAATATTTTTTCATGGGGTTTATGGTAATAGTGTTCATAGAGTTTGTGGATAAGTTCATTCTGGTTTTTATTGACGATATCCTTATTTACTCTACATCGAAGGAGAAGCATACAGAGCATCTGTGTGCAAGTTTTGGAGTTCTTCTTCATGAAAAGTTGTTTTAGAAGTTGTATAAGTGTACTTTCTGGGATTTTAAAGTTTATTTTTTGGGGAATGTGGTGTCCCAACTAGGATAAGCTATGGATCCTTCAAAGATAGAGGCAGTTGTGTCTTGGGAAGCCTCTAAGACAATGGAAAATGTGTGAAGTTTCCTTGGTCTTGTAGGCTATTGTGGGAGGTTCATAGCCAATTTCTCTTGAGTTTCAACTCCACTGACATCCTTGAATAAAAAGGATCCATAATTCTTATGAAATGACCAGTTTCAAATAGGTTTTGAATACCTAGAGGAGAAGTTAGTCACTGATCCAATTCTTTTTTTCCAGTATAATGAGTTTAGTTTGAGGTTTTTTGTGATGCTTGGTAATTACCCAAACTTTTATTAATGAGAATTACTCTTGATCTAATTAAATGTCTTATTATGGTTATATAAAATGTGAACTTCATTAGTTTTATGTTTCTAGATTTTAAAATATTTTAAAGAATTGTGATTGTTGATAAAATAACTGTTGAACAGTGATCACATGATTAGTATAAATATAGGGCTTTAACTAATCCAATTTACTTAGAAAAAGGAAGGGATGACCTCATATTGTAGACTTTTTCTACATGAAGGCCATTTTTCAGAGTTTGGAAAAGAGGTGGTGTCATTGGGATTCTCCCTTGACCAAGCCCAAGCTGAGCTTGAACACATTAAGCTTGAGCGGAACCAACTATGGGAGAAGTGGAAGTTAATTGAGATTACCGCATGAGTGATGTTATCCGAGCCACCCCAAGATCTTTCATCATCACACACCTTACCCTTAGGTCTTATGAGGGTGTTATAAGGGGTTATGTAACAAGACCCTAGCACTATGACTATGTACATTATTTTTGTATAAAGAATGTGCATTCATTTTATTATTGTTACTTTGTAAATAATTTTTAAAGCACAAATAGTATTTTTATTTAATATTAAAATAAGAAATATATTTTGATGAATTAATAGATTTTTTTAATTAAAATATATTTTAATAAAATATTATTAATAAATTAATTTTTATTAAATATAAATGATCATACAATTTTTATGAATACAATTGAAATTTTTATTAAGGTTTGAAAGCTTTTTTTGTCAAACCTTGTGATTTTTTAATAAATGTCGGTTTTTATTTTAAAAGTAAAATTTCACATATGTAGAAAATTATTTAGATAAAATGAATATAATTTTTGGAATCAGGATGTTGAAATTATCTAATGGTAAATTTTTCATAATTTTCTGAGACAGTTTATTTTTTTGGAAAAAATTAAATACCGTTTAAATATATAATGTGTTTCATGACATCATAATGACCCAATAGTGATGTAATAAAATACCATAAAAATTATGCTCAAACAATATATGTTTTACCCTTAAAATAATTTGTTTTTATATTTGTTTGATTTATTTTACAAAGCTTTAGTGGACCCTCCAAGACATAGAAAACATTTTGTCTTGTTAAATTGTTTTCCTTTAGAGTGTGACTAACTTCAACATAAGAAACCCTATTATTTTAAGAAGTTCAGAAATTGGACTCATAAAATTTTTTTTTCCACTCCCCTTTTTCAAAAATCATGGGCAAAAACCATGGTCTGGTTTGTGGTTTTGATTAGTTTTATGTGTGGTGTCCCAAACGTAATTAATAAAGAATTCCCTCTCATTTCTTATATAATACCACCCAATATCCCACTTCCTCTTCACTCAAAGCCATTGGAGTTCATCCAACCTCTTCCCTCCTCTCTCCAGAATCCTCCCAAGGCACCCCAAGCTCCAACTAAACCTCTCTCAATCCTCTCCCAAGCCTTTGGAAGCACACATGCAAGTAAGGGATTTCTTCCTTTCTCATTTTTGTCCAATTTTCTTTAAGATGTTATGCCCTTTTATTTACAATTAAAAATGTCAGGGTATGATTTCACAACTCCCACATACTTCTCTCTTTATGTTTTTATGATGGGATACCCCTTTCTCTCTCATTAATTCCTCCCATGTACACCAATTACCATGCCAAAATTCCGCGAGGGATTTATCTCTCCTCTTTTACATCCAAGTAATTATTTTGTATAGTGCATCTAAATTCCATTATGTTTGTTGGTAAATGTATCTATATAACCCTATTACATTACATTTCATTTACATATGATGACACACCCATTTATCTCTCATTAATAATTTTCATGAATCCTTATGCCACACCGGTATGCTTCCGAAATTGCACCGCGTTTTTCAAAGCCAAGATCATTGTGTAGTGAATACCATACTCATGTCTCTATCAAGGGTATTCACCTTTATACACATATTAACATTGAATTTTAATTTAATTCATTTATTACACATTACTTAATCATGGAATAACTTATTATGTTGATTGATTCCATGTTATATGATCCATGTGGCACACTTATGAATGAAATAAAATGTTTATGAAGGGTGTGCCCTGATACCACTCTAATGCATTGGGTAAAGTATAGTATCATGATACGTCATGTAAAATGAGATTTGAATCATGATAATTAAAGTGTAATGATGGTTTACTCGTTCTTCATGTACAATGAGGGTTTACTCGTGCTCCATGTGCAATAAGCCTTGGCTCATGCTAATTCCATGTTAATTGTTGTTGCCACATTTCCATGTTATGATTATCATGATTTATCGTGCCTTTATGTTCGTTTTTTTCTTGTGATTCATTGATATGCCTATTTTTCAACATTTATTGTATTCCTCGTTTTATTCCATGTTTATTACCTTACTAGGCTTCATAGCTCACCATTTTCTTATGCATGTCCCCAGGTTATCCCATGCAATGCTAAGTACGAGAGAATGTAGAGGTCATGTAAAGTAATTTTTCAATAAAGACGTTTTATTTCATGTTTTCAGTTGTTATGTAATGATCCTAACCCTCATAGAAACTAGACCTCTCGATCTTCCATGTTTTATCATGTGATGTGTTTATGTAATAAATTATGTTATATGTGTAATAAAGAGCAGGGTTGTCATATGCTTCACATCTTGGATTTGTATGTGTACGGATACAGTGGATATCAATTGTTTCTTATGGGTCTAAGATGTTATTTCCCCATGAGCATAATTATTCCACCCATGATCTTGAATTTTAAAAATTGGTGTTTTATTTGAAGTTGTGGAGACATTTCCTCATCAGTGAGAGTCTTTTGGTTTTTACTGACCATAAGATCTTGAGGTATGTCTTATCCCAAAGTTACTTGAACTTGTGTCAGAATCAGTGGATGGAATTATTATAGAATATTGACTTTTATTTTTCATATACACTAGGATAGGGGAATTTTTTAGCCAATATGATAAGTAGGAAGGCACATACTAATGTCGTGCATGAATCTGGGGATTCATAGAGAGTGGTGGAAGAACTATCAATGATGAATCTTGATATGGGAGAAATTGGGGGAATATATTGTATTTTCCAGATGATAGTGTAGTCATCATTAGTGTATCATGTAGAGGATTCCCAGTTGGAAGATTCTGAGGTAAAGGTATGAAGATACCGAGTTATTTTCAAAGATGACCCTGATAGTTAGTCTGAGGATGGATAACACCATGTGTTGTTCCATGGAATAATTTTTATTCCTTCGATGATGTGTGAGATAGTTCTCTGTGAGTTCCATAGTTCTCCTTTAGTGGTACATCCCAATGTGACCAAGATGTACTGAGATTTGAGGGGTCAGTTTTGGTGTCTAGGTTTGAAGTGTGAAGTTGTAAAGTTTGTTTCTCAATGTTTGGTCTTCCAAAAGGTGAAGGTTGATCACCCTATTCTTAGTGGTCTAATACATCCATTACACATTCCACATTTGAAGAGGTAGGACATATCAAAGGACTTCATAACTGGTTTATCTCAAGCTCAGGGAGGTTATGATACTATGTGGGTGATAATGGATCATTTGATGAAATTATCTTACTTTATAGAGATCAGGGATTCGATATCAGTGGAGGTTTTGTTGAGGGAGTATCTAGAGAAGGCGGTGAAACTCTATAGAGTTACAAGGATGGTCATATATGATGGATATCCTCATATTAACTAAAGGTTGTGGAGAGGTATCCAACATTATTTTGGTTCTTATTTATTCCTTGAAACTAATTTTTATCTACAAACGGATGTTCAGAAAAATTGGACCATCCAGACTCTTGAATACATGTTTCTCTCTTTTTTTCAAGATTTTGGTGGTCCATAGATAAGTGACCTTCCCTTGGTAGAGTTTTCTAACAGTAACATTTTCTACTCAACTATTGGTATGAATCTATTTGAAGCTTTATACATCCAAAAATTCCATTATCCATTGTTATGGACTGGGGTCAGAGAGGCAGTAATTCTCAGGCCAGAACTAGTATAGAATACGATAGAGTTCGTTTAGGAAATTAACGATAGGATGAAAGTAGTTCAAGATCATCATAAATCCCATGCTAATCAAAGGATAAGACCTATAGAGTTTAACATTGGAGGTCACATGTTCTTATAGGTGACTCCTCATTAGGGGTAGTGAAGTTTTGGTCATGGGATTAAGCTTTCTCCTTAGTTTTTGGGCCTTCCAAGGTATTAGCTCATGTTGGATCCATGGAAAATCGGATATCACTTCCTCCATAGATGAGAATCATACATGGTATTTTTCATGTATCTTAGCTCTGTCATTCCCTTTAGGATGACTCTCATGTAATCTATTAGGGTGAGATTCATGTTTACGATGACGCGACCTTCAAGGAGTGGAATGTGGATATCTAGGACTGTTGAGAGAAGGTTTTGTGCATGAAATTTATTCCATTGTTTTGTGTATTATAGAATCATGGTGGGGTGGAGGAGATTACATGGGAATGTGATTCATAGATTTTCCCTCAGTAACTGGAGTTTTTAGTGTTTATCTCTTCACTTGTAATGTTGTTCTTTTGTGTATATTTATAATTTTTTGTTTATGAGATGGTTTCTTCTAGTTTCTTATTGTTGATTTACTTCATTTTAGAGGAATATCCTAAGGGAAAGTGTTTAGAAGATATTTTTTATTGTTGGTTTTTTTTTTTTGTGTTTGTTCCTTTAGTTTGGTCATTGAGCTCCTGTGGTGGTGGCATCATTGAGAGTTATCTCATGGGTGGTTGTTTGGATGATCTATTTTTATTTTCTCTTAGGTTTGGTATTGGATTCTTGAAGACAATAATTGTTTAATGGGTATCTAATTTAAGATCCCAGATCCTTGTGGTCCAACCCTTTAGTAGTTTCTAGTGCTAAGGAAGCTTGAAGGAGGATTGGAATAAGTCCAGAGGTGTTTCCTAATAAAAAACTGGAATTAGGGAGAATACACGATGTGTAAATATTTCATGTTATGTATGTGAAATTCACGAATTTTTCATGGATGGTTCATGATGTGTAATTTTAGGGGTTAAATAATAAAAAATTAACATATTTTTTGGTGAAAACCTTGCCCCAAGGATTAGACAATGCGAAAGAGGATTACATGTCATGTAAATCCTCTATTTTGTAAATATTAAAATGTTTTAACCATGGAGATTTTCTCCAAACCCTATGGATAACAACTCTCTCTCTCTCTCTCTCTCTTGGCTCCAAGAGATCTAGTAGCCCTACCTTTTCTATTTCTATAGTCCGTCTATGGGTATCATTACTTGGTCATTGGTCTTTGATTTTTGTTGATCCAAGGTGCGTTATTCTTTTGTTTTCTTGCATTTTATCTCAGTTTGATCTTGTTTACTCTCATATCTTCTCACCATGCTATGGTGGATGATCTCCAATGTTTATAATGGGGTTTTCTAGTCAGTTTTTATGAGGTTGTGATGTGGAGTCCTCAGATGGATGTAGTTATTATGGGAGAGGAGATTATAGATCTATAACATGGTTTGATACCATACGAAGAACGTTGATATATTTTGACGTAGGGGATTCGTTGAATCTATTTTATGTTGATGTAATCATAAATTTATCATGATTTAGTCATTTTGATGGAAATAGAATTAACCTAATAATTTTTTAACTGGATTAAATAAATTGGATTTTGATCGCATATTGATGATGTTGTTTCTTTATATCATGATACCGGTTTGCCTCCAATTTTTATAGATAGTGTGATATTTATGATATGATTTGTTAGCTTGTTATTATTATTATAGTAGCATGTTGAAATTGTTAAATAACATAAATCTGAAATTAGTTGATAATTAATTTTCTTAAGACTAATGAGGCATGTTTGTAATCTGGTGGTTAATGTAATTTGATAATTAAATAAAGTAAATTTGCATGTTTAATTGAAACTTATTTTCCATTAGTTTATTAGAATTGATAAAATTTGTTAATGAACTTAAATCATGATAATTATTATAGATAATAATTGAAAATGTATGTTAAATTAACTGTTTAATTAATTTTTAATATCTTGATAGAGCCTGATGCCTTAGTTTTCTTGTAGTTGAAACTTATTAATAAATGAATCATTTAATTCAATATGGAATAAGGACTAGTTTTTTGAAAAAGATAATGTCTTTTGTTAGGGCATGAGTTTCCTTATTTTCTTGAGAAGATTGAACGTCGTGTTTTGAGGGGCCAGTTCCCCTATTCATTACTTGTTAGTTTCCTCCCGCTTTGTGATATGCTCTATATATGAGCCTTGTGATGTGATCCTAGTACGGATTATCCTGGAGGGGGATTGTAATATGGGTTGGTGAGGAAGGTTTTTGATGTGATCTTGGTATGGCTGAGTCTGGGATGGCTATCTTGATATGTGGGTAGGGAGGCCCAGATGATACAGAAGATGATGATGCTTGTGATGGTAAAATGTATCAATATATACATTTGGGTTTCAAGGATGGAACTAGGGGTTAATTAACGGGTTAAAGATGGTCTTTTCCATTTAAGATATTCTAATAGACGATACTCTCACTAGAATCTATTTAATGGTGGAATGTTAGGTTCATTGTTTACTTTCTTTCCTTTCCCCCACTGTTTGAGGAATTCGGAGGTTCTTGGTTGCATGTTTTCTCCTAGTGGTATCTTAGGATGGTTTTCCTAGAGTACCTAGATATGGAATGATGACATTGACAAATAAATAATTTTTTAACCCATGAGATTTCTTGGTGATGAATTTTAATTCTTAAAAGATATTAATTTTGATAAATTATATCCTTGGTTTGGTTTATTCCTAGAGTGCATGCACTTTCTTCTTATGGTAAATAATGTAATTATTGCAATGTAACATGGAATAATGTTAATGTTTAATTAATGGATAATGGACTAATCAAATAAAGGAAATGATAAAAAGAAAATAAGTAATTAATGTAGCTCTTTTATATGCTTCTGTGCTTATATAAAATCTTTTCTTAACAGTGGAAGTTGGGAGTCTGAGTATCGATTTCTACAATTGAGTCTAAGACTAGGTTATGCACGTATTGTGATTTTGATCTATATTATATCATGTATATTTTGTGATTTCATGCACTTCCCCACCCATGATGATTTCGGTAATCGATACCCAGTGGAATATAGGAGGGTATTTCCCCCAACATCTTGGTGGGAGTATAGATGGATGACTACCCCCTCTATCCCCACTCTCTTCTCTTGGTAGTTACTTATGCTCGCATGCACAGGGGGTTACTTTCCTCATATATGTGTATATAGGGATATTATGGATTTTAGTTATTTCACCCACATTTATCAATAGATATAGAATACCAAAGATTATTATAGGTATGACATGTATAGGATGTGATGGCTTAAGGTACTTACACAATGTATGGGCTATAATGGATTGAGGTGAAAACCCTGATGTTTAGTATAAATCATACAAGTTATGGTGGATTCTTAAAACTACTTGGTTACTATACGTTGATATGGGATGGTGTGGTTATATGATACATAGGGTGAATGTTGTGACGCCCTACCAAGGTGCTTTTAGGATGAATTACTTTTAGAGAGAGATGCTCAAGACGTGTGCTTTTTGGGTAAAGTGAAAAAATGAGGAAAAATTGAAAAGGTACCTTGATGTTTTATTATTATATTATATTATATCTTGTATTAATTACATGGTGAGATATATCCATAGTTAGTTTGGGATTTTTTTTCAAAACAATTTAGGTTATGAGTTAGTTTCACTGTTGTTCCCTATGCTTTAGCATGATTTCATTATCTTTTGCACAAGAGGCTTCATGTAGGATCCTAATAAATATATTTTTATGCTCACCCAATGTATATATAAACTGTTTTCAGGTAATTTATAGTAGGTTTTGTATCATTTTGGATATTAATCACTCGGTGTTTATCAGGAGTTGTTTGGGATTCGTGGTCATTGTCAACTTTACCTTTTTGGTACTTGTATTTTTCTTTCCAATTGTTTTATTATTGTATAAAATTGTATGTTTCCACTTGGTTTTTATTTTATATATATTTATGGGAAGGTTTTGGTTATTGTATCCTATATATATCTCTCTTACACATGTTTCTATTATATGGTAATGCTTCCCATATTCATGTTTACTATACCCTCAATGCTAGTCTTCAACCCGGGGCCTACTGGAGACAGGACTCAAGAAGTCATCATCTATCTCCCCTCACTACGGTATCTTTATAGGGAGGGGTTCATGATAGTTATTCTTATATAAAATAATCTTTATAGAATTTCCATTATTTAATTAGAGGATTTTAAGAGGAAACTCTAAAAGAATTTTGATAAGGGTTTTATATTACCAAGTGATTCTCAATAGGGTGAATCATTCCTATTTTTAAGAAGAAATATGGATCAATGTGTCTATAAATTTATTTTCATTGAAAAAGATCCTGATCAGGAATAATTATCCTCCACCTCATATTGATGACTAGTTCAATCAACTATGAGGGGATTATTTTTTCTCAAATATTGACATTTGTTCTGGATATCACCAATTAAGGGTAAAAATAGAAGATATATACAAGAAAGCCTTCCATATAAGATATAGATACTGATTTCATAGTGAAGTCATTCATAATTACAAATACCCCCACTACCTTTATGGATTTTATGGATAAATTCTTTCAATAGGGATTATATCAATTTTTCTAATTCTTTATCAATGATATTCGCATATATCCTAAGATAAAGGAAGTTCATGAAGATCATTTGAGGATTGTTCTAATGACCCTGATAAATGGGAAACTGTTTTACAAATTTAGAAAGTTTTATTTTTTGAAATAGGGTTATGTAATCATAGGTGAGGATATATCTATATATCTTTCAAAAAAGGAGTTGATTAAAAAATGTCTTAGAATTACTAGTGTCAAAAATATTCATAGTTTTCTTGGATTTGATGGATAATATTGAGGATTTCTGAGAAATTTCTTGTGATTGTCAAATCCATTAATCAGGTAACTCAAAAGGGATTCAAGTTATTCAAGATAGAAAAATGTTAAGACAAATTCAAACAGTTTAATAGAAGTTTGGTCACTAGACATGTACTCACACTACCCTATAATAGAGAAGGTTTTATGATATACAATTATGTATCAAATAATGGATTAGGATTTGTAACACCCAAACTCTAGTAACCTAGAGATGATGTTTACTTTATTTCATTGGTAGAAGATATAAGGGATATCACCATATATTATCGACCAGTTTAGTAGTTTGGAAAATTCTATATACATGCATGATTCCATATTTCATTGGAAATATAAAAACATGGCATAAGAAACATTATTGAATCCCTATAATCATTTATAATAACCTTCTTCATATCTTGGGGAAAGGAAAAAAAATAAATCATGAGATCATATGTTCACTATGTATTGTGTATAATGAAATATATCATGAGTAAATAAGGCATAATCAATATGGTAGAGTGGATAATCAAAACACATCCCATTCAATCAACAATGTGAGCTTAATGAACATACATGGCTATTATCAACCTAGAAATCACGTGGATAATGGAAATTTAATTCTTAATAAAGGGAATGAATAATTATAGACATCCATGGTCAAGGTCTCTTAACCAATATGTCATAAATCTTACCATAAAGTCCCATAAACCAAGACATCATTCTTAATAAATGGGTTGGTGTAAACCAGATACTCATCTAATATGAAATGCACGTTTTTTTTCTTGTGAAACCTTTCTATTCATTGAGTATTTATCTATAACTAATCCCCACATTCAAATTTTTCATCCTATTAATTCCCCATATATTGAATGATAAATACAACTCATTCTCAAAATGCCTTATAAATCAACAATAATCGGTATTGAATCAAGAATATAGAGCATCAATATTTCCTCACAAAATGAAATAAATTACTTAATAATATTCCTTCAACTAATACCATATATAGAAATGGTATATGGTTGAAACATCATCAAAATAATAGAAATGATTCTAAATTAATCCAGGATATTAAAAATATATACATAAAGGAGAAAATAATGGCCAATGTATAATAGAGATTGATAGATAACATGGTTATAATAAAGTGAAAGATATCAAAATAAGGTATAATAAATTATAAATTAAAGATAAAAAAGACCATGATTCATCATAAATTAATTTTTGTTGTAAAACAAGCCTTTATAAAATAAAATAAAATAAATAAAGTAAAAAATCCTTATAACTTCTTGTAAAAATGGAGTTATAAATCCCTTTTCAAAATTATTTTCATTTCTTATGAAAATAACACCCCTTTGTTCTGATATAATTTTAAAAAAAATCCAAAAATATTGAGAAAATTATTTTATTTTAAAATAAAGAAACTTTTAAATTAATATTCAAAAAAATAGTTGTCATGATGGTGGTAAAAGTTGTTTTTCCGGTGTATATTAAAACATATATTTTATTCACACCTTTGGTAAAAAAGACCTTGTTTAAAAAATGATAAGAACATTCCTTTTAAAAAAATTATAGAAATTAAAACATATATATAAATGAATTTAATAAATCTTTATATAATAGTAAAAACATTCTTGAAAACATTTTAAATAAAATATGGACAAGGGAAAAAAGTGTTAGAAGGAAAACTTTAAAGAAATATTTTGTAAAAGAAAATATCTTACATATAATTTACTTATTGATTCTTGATACAAAAAAATTAAGAAATGGAATACAAACATGTAAACCAATAAATAAAAAAATTAAAATAAAATATGGGTGTTTTAAAATATTATGATCATATAATTTTCCCAAGTAAATATAAACATAAACAATCTAGAAATAAAATGAGATCATAACAAAAATCCTTTACCTTGGGTATTTTCTTAGTTATATATGTATGATACTCATGTATAATGAATTAAAATTTATTAAATACTTTCTTACAAACCTTTTTAATCTATAATATATTTTTTAATGACCTTTTATAATAATTCTAAATCTATTCATTGAATTTCTCTCTCTTACGTCAACCACTTAAGTTTGTTCAATTAATTTATCCAAAATTACATTGGTATATTTTTCGTGGTTGAACTAGTTATATAATGGTCCCATAATCTAAATTATTTTAATAATTTCATTAATATATTTTTTAATCATTATATATAATTTTTGAATCATTCATTAATGGTGGTAATAGAAGAAAAAATCACATCACTTCATAGAATGAATGTTAAGAAGATGGATGACATATTATATTTATAAAATAATAATTATGTCATAAATTTAATATATATTTCATTAATTTAACCTTTATAACCATCCAATTAAAATGGTGATGATAAATTAATCACACTGTTATGTGAATATGGTAGGCTGTATGGACACTAGAGCGATGTTTTCTTTTTCCATAGGATGGAAATGAGGTGGATAATGGTTATCCCATAATAATAATAGCATGTCAGTGTATTATTTATAATGGATTAATTATTTTATTATGGATACAGTATATTTATTTTAAGTATACTAAGAAGTAAACTTTGAAATATTCAGGTAAGATGAGTAACTTTTCTTTGAGAGACATCCTTTGGCTTATACCTCAAGCATTATTAAGATGGTATTAGGGTAATACCAGAAGCTAAATAATTAAGATAAGGAATCTATGAAGGTTTTTTGGAATGTATTTTCCAATCTATAAGATTCAAAAATTGTGAATATATAGGATAAGATATTCCCTTCTATAAATGAGGGTAGGGACACCCAGGGAATAACATAAAATATTTTAATCATATAGATTAATTTTATTGTGAAAGTGGATCCATATTTTTATAGATTTTAATATTATAAGGGTAAGATGAAATCCAAAAAAACAGTTATGTCTTAGAATGTTTTTTGTGTTTTATTGAAGCCTTATAACTTTATTTTAACTGTTTTAACATGTTTTTCCCTTAACTAAAGTGATAAATATTTACCTTAGTTATTATTTATTATTACTAAAAATTAAGTTGAAATTATTAAAAAATGTTAAATATTATAACTCAAAATGTCAAATTCATTTTATATTTATACTCCTATAATTGGAATAAATTACTTTTAATATAATTTATCAAAATGTAATGAAAACCGTTTTTAGAAAAATGTATGTCTTAATCATAATAATAATTTTATATCAATATAAAGTATAATGTTGATTATAATGGGATTAATTATATTATTATAAATTAAAAAATAATTATTTTTCTTTGAAACCAAAACAAAACCTAAATATACCTTGTAAAAACTTAATTAAAATAAAATAACTAAAAAAAAATTTATTTGAAAAAAACATTACTTAGATTTCCAAAAATGGTAAGAATATATTTATAAGTTTCAAATTAAATTTTTATATAAATTATAATCATAATTTAATATAATTTATTTCTATAAAAATGGTTCTATAAGCTTTAAAATTATCTTATATCTTTATAATTTCATAAAAGTGACAGTTTTGTAAAATTGGTATTTTTCACTATTCACCTAAAAATCAACTATTTCAAAAAGATCTATAAAACCATCCTATGATAATTTTAACTTGTTTAATTCAAAAATTAAATTAATTTATTAAAAATAAATTTATTAAATTTAATAATTATGGATTAAATCACATTCTTAGATAAATTTATGTGCATTATGCTATAGTTTCTTTGAAAGAAAAACTTACTTATTATAATTGAATCTCAGGTGTTACAGGATTTATACTCATGAAAAATTACATTATTATAGAACATTAATCATGTAAATTAATGTTATATGAGTGAAATTGCCTAATTCTTCATATAAATATAGTACCAGTAATATTAACATTAAATATGTGGAGGAATTATCATTATGGTGAAAAGTTTGATATATATACGAATCCCAGGATCATAAAGTATATATTCATAGAGAAATAGTTGAACATGCCCCAAATGAGATTATTAGAGTTGATCAATGAATATGATTTTTCAATATATTTTCACCATGATAATTTAAACAAGGTTACTAATTCTATGGGTAGGAGGGATCATGGTACCTTATCTATGATGAGGATTGAAAGAGACCAAACACGCATGGATTTTCAAAATAATGACCTAAGAATCATAATAGAAGTATAGAAATAAAATCTTTCCCAAAAAAATCTATATTATACATCCATGTGAATATCATAGAGACGTGAAAGGAGGATATAGAGATACATAATAAGGCTAGAAATATTCCATAGTTTAGCCTTAACATTGATGGAATTTTAAGATTTAGAAAACAAATACTTGTCACATAAATACCATAATTGAAGGATATTTTGGATGATCCATATAGATCAGCATTATATATCTATCCTAGAATAATAAAGATTTATAGATACTAAAAGATTATTTCTAGTGATACAATATTAAGATAGATATTTCAAATTGTATATCTTGATTCTTAGTATGCCAAAAAGTTAAGGCAGAATTATAGAATTATATGGGTATTATTTAACCTTTAACCATACCTAGATGGAAATGGGTGAACATTGCCATTATTTTTTATAGGTGTCACACCTCAACCGAACACTTATCTATTATTTTTTTCTATTTTTGTGTCTATTTTATTCTTTTTTTAGATATTTTTTTCCTAAAATTGGAAACTTTTGTACATGCAAAGCCTATCATTGGTTAAGACGCATGGTTTTTTCAGACCGTACAACAACTATGTGACATCCTCTATAATTTTTCAAATCTAAGTGACATAGTCAATTCACCATTTTCTAAACTATGTGTTCTATCTATTTTAGGCTCTCCAAAAGCCCAATAGAGGGAAAACAATTGGTTCGAGGTTTTCAAAACCATGTGACCTAACACTGTTCCACGTCTAGAATCCATTAAAAAGTGAATTTTCACCAAAATATCCAAAAATTAATTTTTAACATAGACCAACCATGACCCTAATTCTCATCCTAAATCTCCCTCAACTCTCAGGGGGTCTCCCCACCACATGCATCACCTCCTCCATCTTCCTACTATTTGGCTAATTTCTACCACAAATCTTGGTGCGATCATCTTTGGATGGCCTTTCCTCTCCTCCTCCTCCTTATTTCTCTTATTTTCTTTTGGTTTCCTTTTTTTCTTGTGGTTTTCATGACATAAGAAAACCCTAAACTAATTTGGGTGTTTTCTATAGATGATTATTTACCCCTAGGATTTGTTAGGGTTGATTTGAGGACAATTCACGCAATTTTTGTCGAAGGTAATGGATTTCACACAGTTTGAGGTAGGTTTCCCTATGTCCAAAACATTAAATTAGAAACTAAAATTTAATGATATTTTTATGGGTTTATTAATTATATTATGAGATAAATATATCATTGTAAATTTTTATTTAGATTTTAATGAATTTATTCCTTGTTAATCATAATTTTCCTCAGTTTCCGCCATGGTTTTCCTTTACTAAATTATATCTTCAAGACTATTTTGAAAGGAAATGAATCTTGGGTGCCTTTTTGGTTTTCCAAATGGTTTATATCACATGAATTAAGGATTTGTTCAGCCTCTTGGACAATTTTCCATAAAGGCCTAATGGTATGTTTTATTTCCAAAGATCTTTAGTAATGGTTTTAAATTTTTTATCACCTTTTAAAATATGAATTATAAACATATACATATATATATATATAGGTATACTATTTATACAAATTAGCACAATGTTGTGTTAATATGTACATTGGTTTAAGGTATATATATATATCAGTGCATATGTGTTTAAGTGTAAAGATTGGATTTAAACATGAAAATATTTGGATTGAAAATGGTTCCGAATTGATAAGTGTTTGTTTCCAAATTATAAGGCATGGTTTGTACCTTTAAATGTTTTATTAAAGTGAATTCATCAATGTAATTCCTCAAGTATAGTGAGGGTATTCATAGGGATGGTGTTGAGAGGTGGGATATGCAGATTAGATGGTCATTTGTGGAGACTTGGTAGTGATGTCATATAAAATCTACCTCAACTTCCATTTTTACAATATACATGGGATCCTAGGATTCATTGTGAAAGTAGAGAGATGGTTACTATTTGGACATAATTAGAGAGAATAGATCCCCCTTGAAGGTAAATTCCATGGTGGGTTGTTCCACCGATGAGACTAGTTTAGAGTAGTCGGGTTAGTTATAAACTATGGATCACATCGATATGCTGGTTGATGGTTCTAAACTGAGTAAATTTATGGACTCCTCTATTTATGTATAGGAATATCCCATGATTTCCATTTAACTAGTATTTTAATCTCTCATGTTTTGTAATGATTTCATAGAATCATTTTAACTGTAATGCCCATAATGGAAACTTTTACTTCATCACTGGTTTTATTTGTATTTTATTTTCCCTTGTTTAGTAACACATTTATAAAATAATTCTAATGGTTATTTATTTCCACCTAAGATCATGTTTTATCACAGGTTTCTTCTTTAAAACGGGGTTTGGAAAGTGTATCATTCTTTGGAAATGGTTTTCTAAAATTTAAATGGAAATGGTATCGTCAATGTGTTATATTTCTACTTATTTTGAAAGGAAAGGAAAAATATTATTTAAAATATATTTATTTTAAAACTAGAATGAAATGGTTTTCTTTATAAATGTAAGGTATGGGGAATTGGTTTGTTTTGGAATCCTTATTGAGAATATTGGTTCTCATTCCTACTTTATCATTTCAGTTTTCAAGTTCGTTTGAATTGAGTCACTCATGGAGCAAGTATGGTTTTGTGGATGATGGTGACCCATGAGGTCACATGGATGTATGTTTAGGTTTTTATTTATTTTTCATATATTGTGAAGGTTTTTTTTATTTACTTATTTTCATGCGATAATAATTTCCAATTGAGTTATAATTGATTCTAGGTAATAGTTTCTTTCTCGGGATGATCAAAAACACCTCTCAAGACTTTTCATGGACTATCTCAGGAGCTTAGGTTGAGGTTGACCTAGATTGGTTCATGATAGTAGATCTTCCAAGGACCTATAAAGTATATACTTCCATTTTGGTTATAATTGATCCGCTTATGATGTAAAAACATTTAATTTCAATTTAGAAGATTTATATATTGTTCAATTTACCAAGATATACATAAAGGATGTGGTAAGGCTTGAAAAATTACCACTATTATTGTATCTAATAGAGATCGATGGTTTAACTCAAATTTCTAGAGAATACATAAAAAATAATTGGATATATAGTCGATATTTAGTATAAGTTATCACCGTAAAACTTATGGTCAATCTAAAAGGAATATTCAAACCCAGGAAGATATATTGGGATCTTGTTTGATATATTTCAAAGGATGTTGGGATCAGAACCTTCCCCCTGGTAGTTTTCTCATATAAAAATAGTTTCTATTCAAACATTATAATAGAACCATATGGGTATTATTATAGGAAGTGTTTTGAAGATCTAATATGTTGGGATGAAGTTGGAGAGCTTAGGGTTCTAGGATTTTATAGTGCTTAATAAATATTAGAGAATATTCAAACAATTCAATGACACAATAAACCTATAAAAATATAGTAAATGAGATATGTTAATAAAAATTAATAATAATTGTGGGTTGAATTCATAGATAAGGTATTACTTCAAATATCACCATATAAAAGGGTTATGATATGGAAATTAGGGAATGTTAATCCCAAGATACGCTGACCCCTTCAAAATCCTCGTTCTTGTGGTGATAATAGCTTATTTCCTTGCACTTCCACAGAACCTCTCACAAGTGCATGATGTCTTCCATATATCACTTTTGAGGAATTATATACCCAATCCATCATATTTACTAAACTCAATATTGGTATAAATAAAACATGATATTTCTTATGATGAACAACTGGTAGAAATATTTGATCGTAGAAATAAAGTACTATGAAACAATACAACTTTTCAAGTTAAAGCTCACTAGAGGAATCATATGTTTAAGGAAGTAACATGGGAATATATATATGTGGTTATAAAAAATTAACCTTATTTTTTCATTGGTGTAATAAAATTTCAAAAGTGAAATTATTTTAAGGGGGTAGAATGTAACACACCATGATTTTAGAATGTATTTTCGATTAAATAATTCTTGTGTTTTTAATAACTTGTGATACATACAAAACCAATATAAAATGAAAAATTCTTAATTCCATTATAGTAAAATATTACATTACAAAATGAAATGCAATAAAAGATAACTAAATGAAAAATAATTAGAAAAATTACTAAAATATTGAATCCATAAGTAAATAAAAATATAATAATGTAGAAATTATCATCATCATGATCTTCCATGAAGATTATATAAACAATGATAACTATATAAATAATAAAACATATTATAAATAAAGTAAACATCCTGGTAAAAAAATTAGAAAATAGGATGAATGATTTTAAATATGTATGTAAGAATATATATAGTAATGTAATATGACCATTATATGTTTGGTTGTTGGTTATATAGCATTTGGTATATGACCATTGGATATAATGTATCCAATGGGTGAATTGATATTGTGTAATTATTGGAAAAAAACTAAAAATAAAGTAATTCATATATAAAAAATTGGAATGAAATAAAAAGAAAATAATTAATTAAAAATATTTATTATAAAAATAGGTATTTTTATATTTATTTTTAAAGAATGATTTGATTCAAATAAATATTATAATACCAATGTATTAATACTATTTAATGTTTAGAATATAAATAATTTAATTTAATAGGATGTGGTTAAAATAATTTAATATTAAAAATAGATATTTTTCAAAAGAATTATCATTTCTAAGTGCTTCACTATAGGGTTCGCTGGACCTATTTGTTAAGAAAACAATATGGATAAATTTGTCTCTACATTGATTATTGTTAACTTAACAAGATCAATACCAAGAATAAATATCATATACCCTCTGTTTAGGACTTGTTTAGTTAACTATGATGGGATTGGTACTTTTTTAATGGTTGACCTTTGATCTGAATATCATCAATTAAGGGTGAAAAGATTTGATATATCCAAGACAACCATCCATATAATATTTGGAAACTATGAATTCATAGTTATTCCATTAAGACATGAATTCCCATGTTATATACATGGGTATGATGAACATATTCTTTAGAGTTTACCATAATCAATGTTTTTAGTCTTTTTAAATGATATTATCATATATTCTAAGATAAAAAAGGATAATGAATCTTATTTAAGGATTGTGTGAAAGTCCATGAGAAAGGAGAAATTGTACACCAAATTTTGTGAGTTTAATTTTTGGATATAAAAGGTTTAATTATTGGGTCATGTAATCACAAGTGGGGGTATATATGTTTAGTCCCAATAGGTGAGATGGTTGATTGGTCAATAGGGTGATAAATTGTCCAATTTATAAAAATTAAATAATTATTGGAGAAAATTTAAATTGTAGTGGAAAATAAAATATTAACACAAGTACTTTTATATTAGTTCAGAATAAAGTGATCTTATGTCTAGTGTTATCACTCTAAACATGAGAGTATGAAACCCACAATAAAAAGTGAACTGACTTTTAAAGGGTTTATAAACCTTTACAACTACCCTTTTAAACCATTGAGGCACAAAATAAATCTTTCTTTTCATACCCAGAGGAATAACCTAGAACCTTCCTTTTGAAGTGTAGGAATAACCAACCCTGCCTTTATCTTGAAAAAATCATAACTAAAACCCCTTACTTTTTTCAATCTAAGGCACAAACAGTGACCTTCCTTTTCAAACTAGACATGTAACCCGTATTGTACATTTTATAGGCATATTATGACTCAACACCAAGGAATTTCCTTTGAAATAAAATAAAAAAAAACACAAAAATCATACATATAAAAGGTAGAAAGAATTTATAACCACATAAACCAATTTATTCAAGAGAGTTATAGTTTCGAGGAAGCACTGATCTCTTTTGACAACATAGGAACAGAATGATATAGTCCAACTGATAGTGTAGTAGTAATGATCACAAAAATAATTTCATACAGTATAGTTTAAAATATCCACAACCTTTATTATATTGAACTAGATCTATTGAACTCAATATATATATTTTCATTATGAATAGTATTGTGAAGACCCGTAAATTTCAAGGGAAATTTGTTTTTAATTTTCTTTGGAATTTTACGAGTACGCAATTTCTGACAGCACCTGATTCTGAGTCCCGGTGTGCCAGAAATCATTTTATGAAGTTTATCTTGGGTACGTTCAGTGAACGAATGAGCGGGTTTTTCTATCTTTTGAACCGGTGCTCAGAATCGAAATCCGAGGGCACCGATGAAACCGCAGCGCCAGTTTTTTCTTAGGAATACTTTTTCTGGAGTTGCGTTTTCTCGGCTTGAGATGTTAAAAATATGAGGAATAAAAATATAGTTGTTTTAGAATTATATTTTTATTTCTCCACTAGTGGTTTATGAGTTATGGGAAAGGAAGTTGTGAGGAAGTGGGGTGGGTCCCACATGAGCCCCCACCTCCTTAAATTTCCTAACACCCCATTAAACACCCTCTCCCTCTTAAATACTTGTCAACCCCTAAAGTTTATGGGGAACCTTCTATCTCTCTCCTTAATTAAATGCCAACGTGTTTAATTAATGAGGATCCTTCCTCCCTTTTTAATGTTCCACCACAACGGATTAATTGAGTGGGGCCCTATGTCATAAATCCCCCCATTTATGACTTGCGTGCCAACGACGAACCCACTACTCCGATTTAAAGGAGGCCAGGGGGATGAGTTCTGGACCGCTTCTTCAAGCGGCGAAACACTAGAAGTGAAGCATGGCGCCCATCACTTAGAGAGTTTTTCTCTTCCTCCAACGAAAAACGAAGAACGTCGAAGCCACCCTCAGCTTCATCCTTCCCGATGCTAACAGAACGACGCCCGTCTACCGCAACACTGTCTACCGCGACACTGATGAATGCCTTCTTCGAGGTAGGGGTTTGGTTTGGTGTTTGTGAATATTCTTTTGCCGTCCAACGTTAGGTTCATTAGCCACTTTTCATCGAATTAACAAGAGGGCGTCAGACCGCACGAACATGGCCGACCCTCCTCCCCCGTTGTTTTTGTACTCATTGCAGCTCGAACGAAGGCAGCACGGTGCAATAGCACCACGCGGGAATGAGGAGGAATGCGGCGAAGGAGCGCGGCGCCATCACGTCGCGCCGTTGGGGCCAAAATAAGCTGCGGCCGAAGTTGGGCCGCGGCGGAGGGGCACGACGCCATCGCACCGTGCCGGAGAACCAAGGAGGGTCACAGCCAGGGCGGGCCGTGGCGGAGGGGCGCGACGCCGTCGTTTCGCGCCAGTCGGACAAGGTCGCGGCTTAAAGCCATGGCGGTGCAGGGATGGGGTGGCCGGAACCGCCGGTCGCCAGCGCAAAGAAGGCGGGACCCGTGGGGGTCCCGCGGCGGCTTACCGGCCGGCCAACTCGGCTGGCCGTTTTTGGAAATCCGGGGGTCGTAACCCCCAGCTGGCCAAGTGGCGGGCCCCCCTATGGGGGGCCGTTTCTTCAATCAAGGGGGGGGGGGGGGGCAGCGCCCCCCCCCCCCCCCCCCCCCCCCGCATCCCACTTGGCCAAACGGCCGAGCTGCTGGCCACGCGGGTCGCACCCGCATCGGGCAGGGTCGGTCGCGCCGGGCCAGGCTGCCCGTGCCGGGCCGGACCCCAGCGCTGGGCTGGGCCGCACCGGCCGCGCCGCGCCGCGCAGCGCCTTCTGGTTCGGGCCGCGCCCTATTGGCCTTGACCCGGACCTAGGTCGGGTCGACCCGGTTCGGGCTGACCCAGGGGGTCTCGGGCCAGGTTGGTCTGGGCCCAAAACTCCCTAAAATCGGACAGGTTCATTCAAACGCTCGTAACTTGAGATACGGACCTCCGATTGACGCACCATAAATTGAGATGTGATCCTTGGATCGAGACGTTCGTTTAGATATATTACACTCAAGGTTTCGGAGAATTTGGGTATGGCCGGGTTGGTTCGAACGTGAAACCAATCGGGCCCTCGGAGCGGAAACGCTTATAACTTGAGCTCTAGACGTCCGATTAACTTTCCGTCGACTTTGTTGGTTTCCTCTTAGGGATACAGAACTTTTGTCTTACTCCACTTGAGGTTTGGATGTATTTGGAGTACGGTCAGGTTGTTTTTGACTTAAAAACCAACCGGGCCCCTGGGACGGAAAAGCCAATAACTCTTAGACCGGGCGTCCGATTGACGCGCCGTCGGTCACGTTGAGTTACTTTTGACGTGACGAAACTTTGTGATACATAAAATATGGTATACATAACAGTTGATGTATCAACCTCTTGGCTCGCGGAGAAGACCCTCCTAGAACGAGCGTGTTGTGTGCGGAAACCCTAGAGCTGGCTGAGACTTAACGACTGCTGATCGATCGACTCGGAGTGTTTCGGATAGCCCAGTGGAGAGCGCTTGGTTGTAGCGACAGACCCACGGAGGAGGAGCGCTTGGTTGTAGCGGTAGACCCGTGGTACTCAACATAAGGAGTACCTCTGTAGGCTATGAGGGGGAACGCTTGGTTGTAGCGGTTGACCCATGGTGGGAAGTGCTTGGTTGTATCAGTAGGCCCACAGTACTCGATAGGTGGATTACTACAGCAATCCAAGGTTAGTGGGAAGCGCTTGGTTGTAGCGACAGGCCCACTGTACTCGATAGAGGAGGAGTTCCCCAGCAGATATGGTTTTTCCATCATGAATAAAATCCTGGTTTGAGATGAGTCTTAACTTTCAATCATTATCTTCGATGTGATTGACTTGATATCCTATATGGATTGGATTATGATTTCCTGTGTGGATTAGCTCGTACTTTCCTATGTGGATTAAGTTTTACTTTCCTGAGTGGACTGGATTGTACTTGAGCTCATGAGTTGGAGCTGAACTATATTTGATGACTAAGGTATATTTATGGGAATATACCTAAGTAGTGTTGGATGATACTCCGTGATTGTATCTTTTCTTTGTGGTTTATCCTTTGTGGATTCAGGGAGACCTTCGGGGGTCTCAGGGTCCCTACTGAGTATCGTATACTCACCCCTGCACGGGCTTCTCCCACACTAAGTTGTGTTGGTTGCAGACGATAGACATCACTGATCGAGGTTGAGGCTTGTAGAGCTGGACGGTACCCAGAGGAGGATCTAACGACGAGTCGGTTCCCAGAGGTGGATATCACATCGAGTTGGTGCCCGGGGGTGGATTTTACGACGAGTCGGTACCCAGAGGAGACGGATGGACGCAGAGTGGTGAGGAGGAGATTTGTGCCTACCCTTCAGGTAGGAAACCGGAGGACGATCCAGGAGCGTCTTGTCACCTTTCAGCTCTTGTCATTTGAGTTGTACTTTACTTTCAGTTGTAGTTGTACCTTTCTTTTGTGCTTGTATTTGTGGACCCCTGTACTTCAGCATGTTTGTTTTACAGTTTACTTAGTGTTTACTTCAGTTTGTGTACTCTATGGTGTTTATTTTCTTTTATAAAGGCAATACCTTCGCTTTTATCGGGATTTACGCCTTTGGTTCTAGTCGCCAGCCCCTGGCCTATGGGAGGCGGGCTTGGGGTAGTCACGGCACGGGCCCCGAGGACGGGTCGTGACAAATTCGTATCAGAGGGGTTCGATCCTACCATAGAACTCAGGACTCTGATATTTATTCTATGTGAAGCAATAGTGTTAAGGGTATTGAGTGTGGTTATCGGTCTAGGGAGTCCAGTGTTGGTGCGGCGGCCGACGTATCCATACACCAGGACCCTGACTTCCGATTTCCGACTCAGTGCACAAATTGATTACATGTGTGTTTCCAAAGTTTTCTTTGTGATTACTCTGTGTCAGCTCACCAGGTATACTGTTTTGACTGTGGCACACCTGTTCCTTTTCAGGATGGCCCCACGACAGCAGCCAGCTAGGGTTCCGAGCTTTGTGTGAGATGGCATCCCACCGAGCGATGAGGCCTCGGTGTAGTGCCCCATTTCAGCGGAGGCACCGGCGGTACCTCTACCCGCCGAACCACCGATGCTACCAACCCCATCCGCTGAGAGTGCACATCGCCTTAGTGCACTGCATGAGTTTTAGCGTCATAGACTTCCCAGGTTCTGTGGGGAGATGGACCCTCAGGCAGCCGAGGATTGGCTAGAGGCTGTTGTTTGAGTTTTTAGATTGGTAGGGATGCCAACAGACTTCATGGTGATCCTTGCCGGAAGCCTCCTTCAAGCAGCAGCATGCAGATAGTGGATCCTGACGCTCTAGGTGCACAAAAAGGCATCCCTTCTGTGGGCAGACTTCGAGAGCCTGTTTCGGTCAGAGTTTGTACCAGCCACCCTTCGAGCGGTGCCCATACATGAGCTAATTCATCTTCAACAGGGTATCATGATGGTGGCGCAGTATTCAGCGAGGTTCACTGATCTCTCGCGTTACTCCACAAATATGGTACAGAACACGTTCTTCAGGGCCCGAACCTTCGAGCAGGGGCACAGGCAAGAGATTAGAGCTTCAGTTGTTTCTCACAGCATCTTGACACAGACATGGGTGTTGGAGCGAGCCCTCTTAGTGGAGAGTTTCCTTGCTGAGAAGTCTTCAGCAGTAGGACCCCCCACTAGCTGGCATGCGGTAGAGTCTTCTATAGCGGGCATTAGACAGATGACGCAGAGGTCCAAGAGGACCATACCTACAGGTGATCGACCGCATGACACATGATCGTGTGTGTGAGACACCCGAGGTGGAGAAAGACTTACCAGGAGTGGACAGTGTTACTCCTGCGGCGGGGTTGGTCACATGGCACGTGACTGTCCGACCCTCCATACAGATGACCAGCAGATAAACGAAGGATCTCCCAGGCAGAGGCATAGGTTCGATCGGGGCAGATCGCAAGGATAAGGAGACCTAGGCAGGGGAGATGGCTGTGCAGCTGTAGGTGGACGACGCTTCGAGGTGTTTCCACAACCACCACTACGAGGTCCACCCCGACTGTAGGGAACGGGTGGACAGGGGAGATATCAGCTTCAGGCAGCTGAGGCTTACGACCATGGAGCTCTGGGAGCTGATGGACAAGAGCGGGACTAGTTCCAGGCATGGGACCTTTGATCTTGGTGCTTCTAGTTTCCCTATTGTCGTTGTTGTGTATCTTTGTACTTGAGCTGCAATAATAAAAGACACTTGTCCTTGTGACATTTTCTTCCTTCCTTTTTATGTACAAAGTGGATCCAGTTTAAACTATTGACTTGACCCTCACTTTTGAGATACCTACTGGAGGAGACCTACTGACCACACACTGATGCCAATAGTGTGACTCAACCCTTGGAGGCGAGAGTAACGATTGGATATCTTGGTAGTAGCGTTGAGGCATTACGACGTCATCCTTGGTATGAATTAGTATCATCCATGATAGGATTGACTGTATTAGGTAAAGAACGTGGTTCATCCTGGGGATGAGACCAGATTTCTCTTATCGGCAAAGAAGAAATCTTAGCAGCTCTTATAGGACCAGAGAAGGTCCAGGTCATCCAAGAGCAGATGAGGACAGCTCAGAGCCGACAAAAGTCTTATGCTGACAGGAGGCGGAGACCACTAGAGTTCAAGGATGGAGACCACGTTTTTTCCTACGGGTCTCACCTCGATGTGGATTACAGAGTTTTGTCGGGGCGACAAGTTATCTCTGCGCTTCATCGGACCCTTCTAGGTCCTCAACATGGTAGGAGAGGTGGTTTACTGCTTGACCCATCCACCTCAGTTGCACCAGGTGGATGACGTTTTCCACGTATCTCAGCTGAGGAGATAAGTGTACGACCTGACGCATATCATCGACCATGGGGAGATGAACATCGATGACGGGGAGACTTTTGCGGAGGTCCCGGTGGAGATCGAGGATTGACAGGAGCGGGTCCTATATGGACAGTCGATTCCTCTAGTGCGCATCAGATGGAAGCATGGGAACCTCCAAGAGAGCACATGGGAGCGGGAGGCTCAGATGCGTGCACAGTACCCCCTTTTGTTTCCCTTGTTTTTGATGTAACTTTACGGGGACGTAAATCCCTGAGGTGGGAATAATGTAGATACCTGTAAATTTCTTGGTAATTTTTTTTTAATTTTCTTTGAGATTTTACGAGTACGCAGTTTCTGACGGCACCTGATTCCGAGGCCCGGTGTGCCCCGAATCATTTTCTGAAGTTTAGCTCGGGTACGTCCAGTGAACGAACGAGCGGGTTTTTCTAACTTTTGAACTGGTGCTCGGAATCGAAATCCGAGGGCACCGATTAAACCACAATGCCAGTTTTTTCTTAGGAATACTTTTCTGGAGTTGCATTTTCTCGGCTTGAGATGTTAAAAATTCGACGAATAAAAATATAGTTGTTTTATAATTATATTTTTATTTCACCACTAGTGGTTTATGAGTTACGGGAAAGGAAGTTGTGAGGAAGTGGGGTGGGGCCCACATGAGCCCCCACCTCCTTAAATTTCCTAACACCCCATTAAACACCCTTTCCCTCTTAAATAATTGTCAACCCCTCATGTTTATGTGGAACCTTCCCTCCCTCTTCTTAATTAAATGCCAACGTGTTTAATTAATGAGGATCCTTCCTCCCTTTTTAATGTTCCACCGCAGTGGATTAATTGAGTGGGGCCCTATGTCATAAATCCTTCCATTTATGACTTGCGTGCCAACGACAAACCCACCACTCCTATTTAAAGGAGGCCAGGGGGAGGAGTTCTGGATGGCTTCTTCAAGCGGCGGAACGCTAGCATTGAAGCACGGCGCCCAACACTTGGAGAGTTTTCCTCTTCCTCCAATGAAGAACGAAGAACGCCGACACCACCCTCAGCTTAATCCTTCCTGACCCGGAAGGAACGACGTCCGTCTACCGCGATGTCGTATACCGCGACACTGACGAACAACTTCTTCGAGGTAGGGTTTTGGTTTTGTGTTCATGAATATTCTTTTGTCGTCCAACGTTATGTTCTTTAGCTTCTTGTTATCGAATTAATGGGAGGGGGTCAGACCGCACGAACACGGTCGACCCTCCTACCCCTTTGTCATTGTACTCGTTACGACTCGAATGAAGGCAGCGCGGTGCAACAGCACCATGTGGCAATGAGGAGGAATGCGGCGAAAGAGTGTGGCGTCGTCGCGCCGCGCCGTTGGGGCCGGAAGAAGGCACGACCGGAGTCGGGCCGCGGTGGTGGGGCGCTGTGCCATCGCGCCGTGTCGGAGAACCAATGAGGGCCGCGGTCGGGGTGGGCCGCGGCACCGTCGCGCCGTGCCGGTGCAGGGAGGGGCGGACGAAACTACCGGCGCAAGGAAGGTGGGACCCACGGGGGTCCGGCGGCGGCTCACCGACCGGCCAACTCGGTCGGCCGTTTTCGAAAATCCGGGGGTCGTAACCTCCGGCTGGACAAGTGGCGAGCACCTCTGTGGGGGATCATTTCTTCAATAAAGGGGGGGAAGCTCCCCCCTCCGCATCCCGCTCGGCCAAACGGCCGAGCCGCTGGCCACGCGGGCCGACCCAGGGGGTCTCGGGCTGGGTCGGTCCAGGCCCAAAACCCCATAAAATCGGACAGGTTCATTCAAACGCCCGTAACATGGGCTACGGATCTCCGATTGGCATACTGTCAATTGCAATGTGATCCTTGGATCGAGACGGTAGTTTTGATATATTACACTCAATGTTTTGGAGAACTTTGGATATGGCCAGGTTGGTTCGAATGTGAAACCAACCAGGCCCTCAGAGTGGAAACCCTTATAACTTGAGCTCCGGACGTCCAATTGACGTGCCGTCGACTTTGTTGGTTTCCTCTTAGTGAAACGGACCTTTTGGATTACTCCAATCAAGGTTTGGACGTAGTTTTAGTATGCTCAGGTTGGTTTTGACTTAAAAACTAACCAGGCCCCTAGGACGGAAAAGTCAATTACTCTCAGACGGGGTGTCTGATTGACGCGTCGTTGGTCACGTTGAGTTCCTTTTGACGTGACAGAACTTTGCGATACATAAACTCTGGTCTACGTGATAGTTGATATATCGACCTCTTGGCTCATGGAGTGGACCCTCCCGGAACGAGTGTGCTGTGTGTGGAAACCATAAAACTGGCTAAGACTTGACGACTGTTGATCGATCGACTCGTAGTGTTTGGGATAGCCGAGTGGGGAGCACTTGGTTGTAGAGGCAGACCCACAGTGGAGGAGCGCTTGGTTGTAGCGTCATACCCGCGGTACTCAACAGAAGGAGTACCTCTATAGGCTATGAGGGGGAGCGCTTGGTTGTAGCGGCAGACCCATGGTCGGAAGCGCTTGGTTGTAGCAGCAGGCCCGCAGTACTCGACAGGTCGATTACTACAGCAGTCCAAGGTTAGTGGGAAGCGCATGGTTGTAGCAGCAGACCCACTGTACTCGATAGAGGAGGAGTTACCCAGCAGCTATGGTTTCGACATCAAGAATAAAATCCTGGTTTGAGCTGAGTCTTGACTTCCAATCATTATCTTCGATGTGATTGACTTGATATCCTATGTGGATTGGATTATGCTTTCATATGTGGATTAGGTCGTACTTTCTTGTGTGGATTAAGTTTTACTTTCCTGAGTGGACTGGATTATACTTGAGCTCGTGAGTTGGAGCTGAACTGTATTTGATGACTCGGGTATATGTATGGGCATATACCTAAGTAGTGTTGGATGATACTTCGTGATTGTATCTTTTCTTTGTGGTTTATCCTTCGTGGATTCAAGGAGACCTTCGGGGGTATCGGGGTCCCTACCAAGTATCGTATATTCACCCCTGCACGGGCTTCGCCCGCACTACGTTGTGTTGGTTGCAGACAAAGGACATCACTGATCGAGGTTGAGGCTTGTAGAGCTGGGCGGTACCCGGAGGAGGATCTAACGACGATTCGGTGCTCGGAGGTGGATATCACATCGAGTCGGTGCCCGGAGGTTGATTTCACAACGAGTCGGTACCCGGAGGAGACGGACGGACGTGGAGTGCTGAGGAGGAGATCTGTACCTACCCTTCAGGTAGGAAACCAGAGGACGATCCAGGAGCGGCTTGTCACCTTTCAGTTGTTGTCCTTTGAGTTGTAATTTACTTTCAATTGTAGCTATACCTTTCTTTTGGGCTTGTATTTCTTTCCCCTTGTACTTCAGCATGTTTGTTTTACAGTTTACTTAGTGTTTACTTCAGTTTTCATACTTTGTGGTGTTTGTTTTCTTTAATAAAGGCAATGCCTTCCCTTTTATCAGGATTTACGCCTTTGGTGCTAGTCGCCAGACCATGGCCTATGGGAGGCGGGCTTGGGGTAGTCACGACATGGGCCCCGAGGACGGGTCATGACAGGTATCCTTCAAAAAAACATATAGAGTGGTGTTTTTATCTTTTCCCATGCATCCATACTTTTCCCCCTCAAATATTATAAACTACTATGTAGTTAAGATAGATTTAAATAATTTTTAAAACATAATACAATTGTCTAGAAAAAACTCATTAGTAATAAAAATTTAATAGGTTAGTAGACAATTAGTAATAAATTCATTTTAAAGTTCTTATAAATCATGTGATACATAATTTTTATATTTTAAATGGTTCAAATTTGAAACTTTTTAATTCCTAAAAAAATTAAAGAATATTAAATAGGATTTATCCCATTTCATGATCATTTGAATCTATATGAAATATATTTAAAATATTTTTCATAGGATCGATATAATTAATACATAATTATAAAACAAATAAATAAAAGAATATATGTAAAATAGAAAATTAGTGAATCGATATATCAAAAGTTATAGAATAGAGTACATTTTATGTTTCAAAAAACAATCTAATTAAGAATTCATAAGAATAATTTTTATGTAAGTTATAATTTTCCATAAGTATTTATTATGCATAAGCATCATTTTACATAATCACAAATGTTCATAAACATAATAATAGTGTTTTCCATAAACATGAGTGTGTGTATACATCATTTCAACTATAATAATTAAATGTATAAATATCATTTTAATTTTCTAAGAATCATATTATATTTCATAAGCATCATATTTTATTTTCCAAGAATAATTATATTTTGTGTAATAATCATTATAGGTTCTATATAAACATCATTATTTGATAAGAAAAGCACAATTCCTTTTTGAAAAGTTTAGTATTCATGGGGATGAATGAATAAACAATAAATATCATTCTGTATTGATTAAAAACACATAAGGATAGTTTCAAAAAATTGTAAAGATGAAACCTAAAATTTTAATGATGATTTTAGAAATAAGTAAATAAATATAAAGGCTCGGGAATTAGGATCACCCAAACCTAAAAGTTTGTAAAACAAAATAGAAAGTTAAATAGCTACAAGGGGGTTTAGAGAGTATTGTCTAGGTATTACCCCAGTCATTTGAATCCACTAAGTTTGAACATTTTATTTGAATTAAAAAAGACCACATAAAACAAGAATTCAAAATAGATTACTTTAATACTACATTTTACACATAATTGGCCTCCATGTTGGAATGTGTCATGTGAAGCTGGATATAATCAGCATCATAGAGGTATTAGATCCACTCCGGAAGAAGTTTCAAAGGGAAATTTCCAGATCTAGTCTTCAAAGCATCCACTAAAAGGGCTGAGTATATGAGTTATAACCCAACTCATACTTGTGTGGATTTTTCTCTCAAATCAATTCACAAAATACATAACAAACATGAAGAATAATTAAATAAATACATTAATAATTGTATTTTATTCTACAAATTGTGAATCCTCATAAAAAATTAGTTTACTCATGTTAGATGGAATGAAATAATAATTCTGTAATTATAAAAACATTATTAAGTGAACTAGAAAGAATCAAATCAACAATCTTTCCCCTTAAAATAATTACAAAACAAAAGATAATTTCAATAATTATAAACCATTTTTAAATTATTAAAAACATTAAAGAAAAACTATTAAAGACGATCTCCACATTTTCGGAAACAATATCATAAATATGATTAACTCCATTATTTAACACTCCCTTTATTACATCATATACAAAATGAGAATTAAAATAAGATAACTCATACAAAATATATGAATTTTAAAATAGATACCAACTAAATGAAGTAATCAATAATTTTTAAAATAAAGAGATAAAAAGTAGAAAAACTACCCATTAATTGAATTTTTTTTCTTCTTAAACATATGCATCGTCAAAATAGTGTGTGGTGATTAAAAATCTATATTATATAAAATTACAAAATATTTTGGTGTTAAATATCAAAAGCTCATTCTAAAAAATATTATAAAATCCATAAGGATTCATTAACACATGTGAATATATTGAAGGACTTATAAATGTAATAAAGGGTAAATTTATATGCCTTTGAACCCAAGAAAATAATCATATTACATTCTCACCGGCCAGATATGGAAAATAGATTTAAGATTATGTCATTAAATAATAAAATTCAAGAAAATTAGGCATAATTGTTGACAAAATATAGTTTCAAGTCACAAAATAATGAATTGAAAACTAATAAAGTTAACATGAAGTGGTATTTTGAAGGTGGAATGATTTTATCCTTGAAAAAAACATTTATTCTCCACAAAAAAATTAAAAATACAACTATATTAAACATATATTTTAAATGTAAATTTCATATTTTATTCCATCCAAATTAGCAACATATAATGGTTTAGTATAGATATTAATTATTTGATCATCAATTGGAATATATTACAAATAAATTTTAACCTTTTAAACATGGTATATAATAAAATTATATAATACTTATATATGATTTTTCCATAAATGATGTACAGGTTTCATTAAAATTATAATAGTAGAATAATTATCACATAAAATAGGTAACTTTTCAAAATAAACATAAATTTCACATAAATTTTTCTTAATCCATAGAGATTGTACATTGAAACTTAAAATGGTCATATATTTTTCTAAAATCATGCATAAGGGATAAAATTATTGTAAATTCTAGATGCTAACATTTTTTTTTGAAAATTGCACATACCACTTGTGGTTTTTCAATCTATTTTTCAACCATTAAAATCAGAATCTATATAAATTTTTAACTAAAAGTAAATTTTCCCAGGATAAAAAAATAAATGTTTAAAGAAACTTTAGTATATTTTATAATTCATTTTATAGCTTTTAAATAAATTTCATTACTATTATTTTAAAATTATACAAAAAACAAACATAAACCATTAAAACAAGACCATAAGTAGTCTAATATAATAATAAATCAATCATACTTCTATATATTTTATTATCAACTAATTTTATAGATTCATCATCATCCAATTTACATGTAGTAATCATATGAATATTTGAACTTTTATGATTATATAATATAAATATCTTAACAATTTTTTAGAATAATTTAATTTATTTATAAATATTCCATCAATTATTTGAAAAATTTGAAGTCAAAGGAAGAATTTTAATTATACCATAACACTCATATCAAATTAATTATTCATTAATTATAAAATTTTATTAACAAAAGAATCATTTGAAGATAAAAATATAATATCATCCATATATAATTGAACAATAAAAATTTCTTTAGATTTTTTCTTGCAAAATAATGTTGGATTTAGATTTCATTTTAAAGAAACGTTTTTCAAAATAAAAATTGAAAATATTTCATATCGTGCTCTTGGATCTTACTTAAGACCATAAAGTTCTTTAGCTAACTTTGAAACGTGATTAGGAAACTTTTAATTTTCAATACAAGGGAATTTCTAAATTTATATTTCCTCAGAAATAGATCCATTTAGAAAAGTACTTTTCACATCCTTTGAAATATTTTAAAATAATTGAAAGTTTTATAGGTTTATAATATTCTTATATATTAAAACCTTTCTACTGGGGAGAAAGTTTAAACATAATTTATCAATTTTTAATGAACATAACCTTGTTATACTAATCTATATTTAATCCAAAAAATATTTCTATACTCATCAAGTTTTTTGTGAAAATCTATTTAGTACCAATTACTTAATAATCTTTAGGTTGTTCAAATAAATCCCAAACATTACTTTCAAATAACTGATTTAGCTCTTCTTGTATAGAATATATATATTTTTAATCATTTAAATATTATTCAACATTTTTAAGAATAAAATCAGAAATAAAATCATGATTAGAAAAAAAAAATACTTAAAGAACATATTATTTGAATTCTTGATTTAAAATTTACAATTATTTTTTCGAGAGGGTGATCTTTATGAGTTTTCTGTGACTTTTCATGAGAGTAACTCTCCCACTAAATGCTTGAATTATTATATTTGGGGATCAAACTCTACCAAATTAATATCTATAAGTTCATATTCATGTTTTTTCAAGTAATAATTATTTTATTTTGAAGTATTTTAATCAAATTTCCACAATCTTATTGATTTTCATTAACTCTCCCTCTACAAACATGGGGATTTTCACTATACAAATTTGAATCATAGGGACCTCGATGGTTAAGTGAAAGAAAATGAAACTAGTTAAAAAAGGTGGAATGAGATTTTATAGGGATCTCCCTTTTTATAATACCTATCCAGAATCTTTACACAGAATAAAGTTAAAGAATAGAGATACATATTCATCTCATAGTTGTCAGATTCAGCTGAAAAAATATGACAGGTTCTTCCAAGAATAGAATAATGATCAATGATCATCTCTTGAAGATATATTGGATATTTTTTATATTATCTTCAAATAAAATACTACAAAATGTTTCTTATTTATAGGAAAAAAAATAATATATTGAATATACAGGAAAAAGTATCGTAATCATTCTTTAAAGAATAATCTATTTCACAAATGTTCTTTATTTTTCTATTATTATCTATATTTTTTAATCTTTATTTTTAATTAAAAATTATAGATATACTAAAATAGTCAAGATAAAATAAAATAATATAAAAATACAAGCTCTTTTCTCACATGTTACCTTTGATTCTGAAAATAACTATCATTAAGATCATTGCTGACTAAAACGTAATTCTTCATTGGAACTATAAAAATTCTTGGAAATAGATGTATTATTTAATTTATATTTTATTAAATATCCATCACAAATTCTAACAAAAATAAAAGTTATTGCGGAATTTTCTTGATTTCCTACAATGATAATAAATTCCTTAAAAGTGTGAATAAATACTTGTAAAATATTTACTTTGAATGACTATGCTTCCAAGGGAATTATCTTCTTCATAGGTATTTTTCAACTTTAAAACTTTATAGGACATAGAAAAAATTATAAATTTAAATTTCAAATAATACTTTTAATTTGATTGAAATCTTTGAATTTGTAAGATAATATGATTCATGTGATATTTAGACCTTTCGAAAGATAATATTAAAGTTCTCAGTCTGGATCCAAGTATCACTGAGAGGGGGAGGGGGTGAATCAGTGATATCTTTTTCTTTTTAAGTTTCCCCTTTTTCAAGCAACCTTTGCCTCCTGTTAAAGAGTTTATTCCTTTATGAACACACACAACCACAGGAACACAAGATTGACAAGGTTAACTACTAAACAAGAGTAGCTACATCCATAATATGGTACAGTAACAATCCAGTACCACACAATCCAATAGAAAACAATCCTTTGATGTGGAATACAATGAGTAGGATATACCCTTACACTCGTGCATCACTTTGAAAACAATCCAAGAGTTTGTGTGCTCCTTATTAGCACAAATAGGGTAATGTAATGATTTTGTGCTTCTTAATGAACCTTCACAAATCAAATATTTCAAAAAAATCTTCACTTTCCTACCCAGGAGATGGTAAGAACCTCCTAGTGAAAATATCTTGCATGCCACTCCATGTTTTCCCGCCACTCCCTGCTTGCGTGACTCCCTACTTGTGTGCCACCTATTTGCATTCCACTTTTTCTTGTGGGCCACCTGCTTGCGTGCCACTCATCTTTTGCGCCACCTACTTGTGTGCCACAACTTGCACGCCACTATTGGGCATAGCTCACAACTTGTGCGCCACCTTTGACTTATACACAATACACTTCTTGAAGACACATCCTTGCTTGCGCGCCTCTGAAAACTTGTGCGCCTTAAATTACACCCCACCCTACTTGCGCGCCATTATAAATAACCCTCAACTTGGTGCCACTTCTACTTGCGCGTCACTTTAGTTTAAGAGCCAATTTCTACTACTTGCGCGGTCAAAGCTCACAATTTTTCCTTAATTGTTGAGACTTAAAAAATGAGGATTCTAGTCGTCTATTTATAGGCATTTTCGTGACTTGCTCGCCACATAAACTTGTGCGCCGCTCCAGCACATGGGCACCGCTCCAGCACTTGCGCGCCGCTCCAGCACTTGCGTGCTGCTCCAGCACTTGCGCGCCGCTCCAGCACTTGTGCGCCGCTCCAGCTTTTGCGTGACACTTTCTTTCCTTTTTCATATTCTGATATGATGACGTTGAAATATTACTTCTGCGCACCATATACGTGCACGCCACATATACTTACACGCCATACTTGCGCGCCGCATTTGACTTGTCCACCACTTTCTTTCCTTTGCCAAAAACACTTCTTTTACTATCCCTATCATTCATAAGGCTTGCATCACATGTTCTCCAAACTTATGATATTTGTGAAATACAAATCAGTAAAGCATCATCATATTTTACAAGTCCTTTACAAAGTGAATTGATTTAGATTCGTTGAAAACAAAAAACAACAATCTGTAACAGCAAACTCTTCTTACTTCCTTATCTGTCCAACTTGGTCCTAACAATATCCCCCATTGGATTTTGTTGTCAACCAAGATTCATACATCACTGAACTTTGTAACCTTAAGCAATGGATTACTTCTCAATAATTATAAGCCTATGTGAGCTAACTCATTGTAGGAAACAAGAATTATTAACAGCCAAAACCATGTTGTCCAAAAGTAGTGATTATGAAATCGAATGATCGTATCTCCTCAGCCTTCTTCATAACATCTTTCAATATTTTACTTCGGCATTCATCACTTCTTCAACTTTCCTAGAAAACATATTTTTTTCTTAAAACCACTTCAAAAAACAATTATAATAGTTCACACTCATACATGATGGATTTAAAGCTTACCCACAACTCCCCTTTATGCATGCATCTATAAGGATAGATTTATGAAACAATTCTCCCCCTTGAAAACACTATCCAAAGGCATGATGAGAGTGGGGACACAAGCACATACCTTAACGCTAACGAGATGAAGGTTGGATACCCATGTTCAACCTTAATTTTGCAAACGGTTTCTTTGGTAAAGGTTTTTTGAATATATCAGACACTTGTTCAGATATAGGAATGTTCTCCAGCCTCAATTCATTCTTATACACCTACTCTTTGATGAAGTGGTACTTTATATCAATTTGTTTTGAATGAGAATGTTGTACTGGATTTCTTTTAAGATTTATTTCACTTTGATTATCACAACCCAAGAGCAATGGTAGCTTTACTTCGACAAGTATATCTTCTAGCTGAGTCTTCATCCACATTAGTTGAGTTGAAGCTTGAGTAGTAGAAACATACTCAACTTCATCTGTGCTAAGAGTTAATGAATTCTATTTCTTGGTATTCCAACTAACAAAACTTTTCCCCAGAAATAAAACTCCACCAGATGTGGATCTTCGATCATCAATAGTTTCTGCCAAATCAGCATCAGAATACCCGAATAGATCAATTTTTTCTGATCCATCATACATGATTCTAAATTTTTTTGTACCTTTGATATATCTGAGAATTCGTTTTCCATCAATCAGATGTGATTATTTAGGAGCACTCAGAAATCTTTCACATAAATTGATAGCATAGACAATGTCGAGTCTTGAGGCAGTCAGATACAATAGACTTCCAATCAGCTTTTGAAACTCTTTCTGATCAAGTTCCTTGCATTATCCATCTTTAGACAACTTGGTTCCCACTGAAATTGGTGTGGAAACTTGTTTCAAATTTTCCATGCCAAACATCTTCAGACGTTCCTTAGCATACTTTTCTTGAGACAGATATATGTGATTATTCTTCTGTGAAATTTTTAGCCCAAGAAAGTACTTCATTTCTCCCATCATGGACATCTCAAATAACTTTTTCATCTCCTCAGAAAATTTTTCACATGATCTTTCATCATTTCCAGCAAATATAATATCATCAACATAAAAAATAACGATCAGTGAAAACTCCTGGCATTCCTTGATGTAGAGATTGTTGTCAACTCTCCCTTTCTTAAAGTTCATCTTCTTTAAGAAAGTATCTAATTTAGATTACCGTGCTCTCGGAGCCTATTTTATCCCATAAAAATCCTTTTTCAACCTGCACACATAAGTTTCATCCTTTCCAATAAAAAATCCACAAGTTTGATCAATGTATACTTCCCCGTCAAGGTCACCATTCAAAATTGCGGATTTGACATCCATTTGAAATATTTTGTCACTTCATTGTGCAGCAATAGAAAGAAAGATTCTGATTGTTTCTAATATTTCCACCATGGAAAATGTTTCATCAAAATTAATGCCTTCAATTTGTGAATCCCCTTTACAAACCAATCTTGATTTGTTTCTTATTACCTTACCTTCTTCATTCAGCTTGTTCCGGAAAACCCACTTTGTACCAATGATGTTCGTGTTGTTCGGATTGGGTACAAGTTCCCAAGTATCATTCTTATCTATCTGATCAAGATCTTCATTAATTTCATGAACCCATTCTGGATGCTCAAATGCTTCATTTACATTATTCGGTTCAACTTTCAAATAAAGAGATGTATGTGATAGAGCATTCATTGTTCTTCTTGTTTGAACCCTCTGATTTTTATCTCTAATATTGTTCTGAGCCTCCACTTGATTCCTCAACCTAGGATGAGTTGTTTGAACTCCATCTTCATCACTTGAGATTTCTGATTCGGATTCGTCTTCTTGAGTAGGATTAACACAGTCTGCAACATTATCAGAATTCTTAACAAAATCTTCTCTATCTTTCTCAAATTCCACATCAATATATGATTACTTTTCCTTCTCAACATTTTCAACAACTTTTCCATCTGAAGAATCAATAATTATTACTATTTCTTTGCTGAGACATATATATCCTCTTCCTTCGGGATCATATCCAAGAAATATTCCATCATCTCCTCTTTGCTCAAACCTTCCAAGGTTTCCACCTTTCTTCTTTATAATGCATGGACTCCCAAAAAATCTTAAGTGTTTCAGACATGGAGTTTTTCCATAGAACATTTCATAAGGAGTCATATCTGATTTTGGTCTAAAGAGACATCGGTTTTGAATATACACAGTAGTGCTTATGGCTTTCCTCCAATAATAATGAGAAAGACTATGCTCAAGCAATATAGTTCTCACTATTTCCTTCAAACTTCGATTCTTTCTTTCAGCAACGCCATATTGTTGAGGTGTGTATGGTGAACTGAACTCATGATGAATTCCATGATTATCAAGATAACATTCAAACTGTTCATTCTTATACTCACCACCATTATCAGTTCTCAACTTATTCACTGAATACTCACATTCCTTTTCTGCTTTCCTCCTAAAACTCTTAAACATTTTCATAGCATCTGACTTATGTCTCATGTACACAAAACAAGTCATCCGAGTAAAGTCATCAATGAAAGTAATGAAGTACTTATCTCCATTTTTTGATTGCTTGATCATTGGTCAACATATATCAGAATGTATAAGCTCCAAGGGTTGTTTTGAACAAATTTCAACTCTCTTATGAAAAGAGTTTGTAATCTTCCCTTTTTCACAAATAGTACAACACCAATATCTTATTCTTGATAAATCGGGCATATCTCAGACACTGTATCGCATTGATAATTTTCACATATTTCTCTGACACATATGTCCCATCCTTTTATGCCATAACTGATTTTCATCCACTACACCCATATAACAAGAGTTCTTCACTTCACCAACTTGGAATAAATTTCCTTCTGTACGTTATCCCCTTGTAACTATATTACCATCATTTTCACTTTTCACAACAAATCCATATTTTATAAAGATAAATTTTTTTTCCCTCATCACAGAGTTGTGACACACTAAGCAGGTTATGTTTCAGACCACCAACATATAGTTTTTTCCTGGATTTCATCTTTTCTTTTCCAATGATGGCTGATCCAACACCTTTGATCCTTAGAGATCCATCATTTCCAAATGTCATTGTTCCTTCTTTGAAGTTGTTCACATTATTCACAAGCTTTAAGTCTCCTATCATATGAGAGGAACATCCACTATCAATAATCCATGGACGTTCTCCTTTTATAGCTTTCAAAGTAGTTTTGACAACAAGAGATTTTTTTTCTTCCTTTTCATTCACTTCCAATTGTGCTTCCTCCAATTTCCTAGCCAAGTCAATGTGTTTTGGCAAGACAACCATGCACTCTTTCTTTTTGGACTTATCAGACCTGCCCCTTTTAGATTTTAAAAACTCTGGATTTTGAGAATTATTAAGAATCTTTTTTTTCTCTGGTAACACACTAAGGTAGCCCTTGGCAAGATGTCCAGGTCGATCACATCTTTCAAAAATATTTTCCAGTGGTTGGAACCTATTCTCAACTTTCACACTAGTCTTCTCAGATATCTTCTGAAATTTATTTGGAGACTTTCTATTTTAAAAGGGTTGACTCCCCCCTCAATCCTTGTCTTTCAGAACTTGTGGAATAATTGTAATGTTGTTGGTTGGACCAACACATAATTTCCATGTGTTTGAATCCACCACAATACCAACAGTAACCATAGAAAGAATATTTTCCTCTAAAACTTCTATACCGACAAGATTTGTGAACATGCTTCTCAACAACCTTCTTAATAGAACTATGTTGACCATCAAATTTCATTTTTTTATTTGTAACTCCCTTTCTTAGTTCAGATTTAACAGCACCAGAAGTATTAGAAGTATTTCTTGACTCGTGATTTTTATGCACTTCTAATTTTTCATCATTGCTGACTTTGACCACATACCTGGTCTTTCCATCCTTGTTCTTATCAGAACCAGTTTTGTCTTTCATTTCAACCTTTAAAGGTAACTTTTGTGGATCCTTGTTTGGTTTATTCTTACTGGAACATTCACCAACTTCTGAGATTGATTTTTTGAAACTGATATTCATTTCTTTAGCTTTATAAAGTTTCTGTTCGACAAGTTCCAACTCTTCTACTTTTTCCTTTATCTTTACTTCAATATTATCATTACGATTCTTTGTATTCTCAAGAGAATTTTTCATATCATCAATATCCTTTTCCATCTTGATTTTCTCATCAGTAAAACCTTCTTGATTGTTTAATTCATAATTTTCATTCATCGTCTTGTTTTTTTCCTTCTCAAGTTGTTTGATCTTCCTCAAGAATTCTTTCAACTCTTCTTTTAGATGATATTCAAGTTGAGTTTCTTCTTCTTATAAACTGTTGCTCTCATACTCTTCATTATTCACTACAGAAATAAAGGTATTCTCTCTAGTTTTTTTAGCAAATAATTTCTCAGATTCAACTTCGATGTCTTCTTCATCTTCATCTTTAGATAAAAAGATTCTTCTTTTTTTATTTAAAGAACTTTTTATCCTTCCTGTTTGAAAAATATTTATCTTTGTCAGCTTGTTTCTTCAACAACCTTCTTGGCCTTATGTTATCATCAACACTATCTTCTTATTTATTCTTTTAAGGACATTTAGTCACAACGTGACCAACAGCTCCACACTAAAACATTTCAAGGTAATTTTACCCTTGTATTTCCCTGTTCCTCTTTTCACATTCTTCGAAAACAAGGATAAAATTTCATCAAAATTTTTACATACCTCAAATTCATAATCGGATTCAACAGCATCATCTTCAATAGGAGTCTTCTTTGACATCTCTCTCTTTGTAGCATTAAATGACATTTCTCTATCAGCTTTTGTTTGTCCCTTTAAAGTGTTCTCCCTTCTCATCTCATAAGTAATGAGGGTGCTACTCAAATAATCCAAAGATAATGTTTCAGGGTCTCTATCTTCTAAAGAAGACACTTTAGCATCAAACTTGTCAGGTAGTATTCTCAACATATTTTCGACAACTGTACAATCCTCCAACGTTTCACTAAGTCATCTGATTATACTGACAATATCATTTATCCTGGTAAAGAAATCCCCAACAGATTCAGATTCTCCCATTTTCAAGTCTTCATAATTCAGTCTCCAGATTTGTTGTTTAGCCTTTTTACTTTTGTATTTCCATCATAGATGTTCTTCAGTTTGTCCCATATTCCTTTGGTTGTAGCAACACCTTTCACTCTTAAAAATTCACTCTCAGAAAGAGATGAGAGTAACTCATTTTTAGCTCTTCCATCATTCTCAAGATTCTTCTTATCGATAGGAGTAAGAGGAACCTTGTCATCAATATTAGGAAATCCACCTGTTGTAGTTTCAAGAACTTCATATCCAAGAGACATAAGATAAGGCATCATTCTGTCCTTCCAGATGTGATAGTTATTTCCATCAAAAATCAAAATCCCCTTACTATTCACGCAATTTAGATTCTCTAACACAACTTCTCTTCAACCACATCAGCAAAGAATAAACGAAGGGAACATGTCGCTCTAATACCAATTGAAGTTCCCAGTTAGGATCCAAGTATCACTGAGAGGGGGAGGGGTGAATCGGTTATATGTTTTTATGTTTAAGTTTCCCCTTTTAAAAACAACCTTTGCCTCCTATTAAAGAGTTTATTCCCTGTTGAACACACACAACCACATGAACACAAGATTTACAAGGTTCACTACTCAACAAGAGTAGCTATGTCCTTGGTATGGTATGGAAATAATCCAGTACCACACAATCCACTAGAAAACAATCCTTTGATGTGGAATACAATGAGTAGGATATACCCATACACTCATGTAGCACTTTGAAAACAATACAATAGTGTGTGTGCTCCCTCTTAGCACAAATAGGGTAATGTAATGATTTTGTGATTCTTAATGAACTTTTACAAATCAAATCTTTCAAAACAATTCTTCACTTTCCTACCCAGAAGCTGGTAAGAACCTCCTGGTGCAAACAGCTTGCATGTCACTCCCTGTTTGCATGCCACTCCCTGCTTGCATGAATCCCTACTTGCACGCCACCTGTTGGTGTGCCACTTCTGCTTACGTGCCACCTGCTTGCACGCCACTCAGCTTGTGCACCACCTACTTGTGCACCAAAACTTGCACACCACAACTTGTGCGCGACTATTGTGCACATCTCACAATGTGTCCACCACCTTTGACTTATACACAACACACTTCTTGAGGACACCTCCCTTTTTGCATGCCTCTGAAAACTTGTGTGCCACCACTTGCACATTGTCCTGCTTGTGCGCCTTTATAAATAACCCTCAACTTGTGTACCACTTCTACTTGCATGTCACTTCAATTTGTGAGCCAGTTTCTACTACTTGCGCGATCAGAGCTCACAATTTTTCCTTAAGTGTTGAGCCTAAAAAATGAGGAGGTTAGTCATCTATTTATAGGCATTTTGGTGACTTGCATGCCACATAAATTTGTGTGCCACTCCAGTACTTGGGCGCCGCTCCAGCACTTGTGCACCGCTCCAACACTTGTGCGCCGCTCAAGCACTTGCACGCCGCTCTAGCACTTGTGCGCTGCTCCAGCACTTGCGCACCGCTCCATCACTTGCGTGAAACTTTCTTTCTTTTTTCATATTTTAATATGATGATGTTGAAATATTACTTGCGTGCAACATATACTTGCATGCCACATATACTTGCGCGCCATACTTGCGCATTATTTCCTTTTCCAAAAACACTTCTTTTACTCTCCCTATCCTTCATAAGGCTTGCATCAAAAGTTCTCCAAACTTATGATATTTTTGAAATAAAAATCAGAAAATCATCGTCATGGTTTACAAGTCCTTTACAAAGTGAATTGATTTAGCTTCTTTGACAACAAAAAACAACAATATGTTACAGAAAACTCTTCTTACTTCCTTATCCGTCCAACTTGGTCCCAACAAATATTATCTTCATAGGATAATCTGACTAGAAACATTGTTCTATAAGATAAATTATATCATCATATGATGTTTTTTATCATCATATTATAAATATTAACTTCATATGATAATTAAATTTTTCTAATATCTGAATTATGAATTTCTAGGCTTGTAGGAAAATTTGGAACTTCATATGATAATTTAATCTTCAAATGATAATCATTTTCACCAAAATCATGGTTCGTAAGATATTCTTTTTCCTTGTATGATAAACCTCATACATAATAATTTCATAGAAGAATTTAATTTTTCTATAATATAAAATATAATGTGAAGATGTCTATCTATTTGTATGATGATTTTATTTGACAAAAAATAGAATTCTTGGTAGTTATATGATAATTTAACACATCATATGATAGTTTATGAGGTCGTATGATATTTTCCTTGGAAAATTTTTTTGGACTTTAAAAAAATAACCAGGATATTCTGAAATGAAATATCCTTAAGAAAACTTTTCCTAAAAAACACATAATAATGGTTTATTAAGGAAAAAATTGATGTTTTATGGGAATCAAAACATATTAAATATTGAGATATGTTGTAACAACATTATAATGTCCAATAATATCCCATTTTTGATGATTAAAAACCCCATGATAAATAAAATATAACATTTTAGTAATTGGATCAGAGAAAATATATAAGATTTTCTAATATTTTCCTTTTAAAAATAAAGTGTAAAATATGAAATTTTGTATTTAAATATCTTCTCCCAAATTTTTATATCAAAAAGTAGAATAATAAAATTGATATAAAACATTCAATATAGAATAATAAATTGTGAAATATAAGAATATATATTACTAAAGTGAACAGAATTTAGAATTTACTTGGAGAAATATAACATTAGAAAATAATATATAAAAATGGAATCAATGTAATGAAAAAAAGAAACCAAAAATAATTGAATTTTATTAAGTCAAAGAATAGAATTACATCAGTATAGGGTAAGATAGCCAAAAAACATACACCAATCAGAAAAATATATCATTCTGGTTAGGTTTGGTCTTTGAAGAGGTAAAGGTAGGGTGAAAATTCATGAGAATAGGAATAGATAAGAAAAGTTCAATACCACCAAAACCAACATCAGTATCATCACCAGTCAATTTCTTGAGAATAACTATAATATCATCATGTAGATTTTTGGATATTACACCATCAAAAGTATCATCCATAATGAAATGAAAAGTGAATCAGTTAAAAAGAATCTGTGGATAAAATTTTTATGTTTCTCTCTAAATTATGTTTTCTACTGCATCATTATCTCTTTCAATTACAGAAAAAGGATGAAATTGACCATGAATCATATCACTAATATCCACAAAATATATAGAAATATTGTCCCCTTAAAGAATAATTCCTCTAATATTAAATAATTAATATCCTCAAATTTTATAGTGATCCTTTCCTTTCATACATTAACATTACATCATTTTTTTAGAATACTTAAAACATTACAAAAAATGGGTGCCCAAAGACCATATTAGTTTAGTGCCTTCTGAAACATGGAAACATAAACACTGGTATATAAGTGATCTACATTATCTAACACTAGGTTCTTTATGAATATCAACCTTCTTAGACACATCATATATAATACATATATTTATAACTTGGGGAATTAAAACATAAAAAGGGGTGTGCTCAGATGCTCAGTAAGGGTAGACAAGGGAGATATGTAAGCATAAACATGAGCATAAGGGTATGAGAACATGATCATGACATTAAAAGATCATACCATGCATATAAAAGATCATAAACAAGAACCATGGAATAAATATTGACATTTCATAAGACATGAATCATAAGGGAATCAATATCATAATTCATGAAATCATAACATAGGAATAATACATTGAATTATGGAAGATGCATAAACATGTAATATCACTCCCTATAAGTCAAGGTTCATGACAAAAACTTAATAAGGAACATCATGGGGAATAAACCTATTGGGAGGTAAATAACACCATCCCCAGTTGTAGTCCTTTCCTTGTAAGTGATCAGGTTACCCCATATTCTCATAGTAGATTGGGTTTCCCCATCTTTCTATGGTGGATCGAGCTTCCCCATATTCTAAGTGGATGAAGCTCATCAAATTGAATCTCATCATTATCTCATGAGATATAAATATTTACCAAATTCATTGTAGGGAGATATAGGTCATACCCATTTCATAATAAAATTGTACATACATGTTCCACAAGATCATAAACAATCATATCATAACCTATAAAATAAAATGGGTATCATTAAAATGTAATAATATCATAAATTTGTAAAAGTTATAGGTTTTATAATAATTTCATCAAAGTATATCCCATTAAAAGAAGTGGGTTTCAAAAGCATAAAATACATGGAATATGAATGGGTTTCATAATCATATAACCCGTGAAAAAGAATTAGGTATCACAAACATCATCTCATAAATACATAGACCATTCATAGAAAGAATATGAATGGAACCTTTGTATTATTTCCCATAAAGGCATGAGTAAAAGAAACATATGTCATCTTAGATGGAAAATAATTTGGGATGATCTTTTAAAACAATTTCTTGAGGAAAATATCCTTTCTAATTTGAAAAACTCTTTTTAAAAGATAAAACATTTTCAAAAACCTTTTTCTTTGAAATTAGATTTGAAAACTAATAAAGGAAGCTTGGAAAACCATAAAAATTTAGAATAATTTTTTCTTGAAAATTATCTAAAATTTAATCTTTAAAAACATTTTTTAAAATATTTTTAGAAACATGGTTTTTGAAATTCATGGCATGTGTCTCAAATAAGAAAAATTGAGAAAAAACTATTTTATCGATTTGTTAAATTTTGAAACATAAACCCCATGAAAGAGATATAATAAAATGGATATGTAAATAATCATAAATTTAAGAATATTAATAATAATATTATATATTTATGGGTAGTATATACACCACATAAAAGAAACAAGTGGTGAACAAAGCCTAAATCTCACAGAAATAAAAGTGAGACTAGAAATCCACCTTACCTTGTGTCTTGACTCTCATCATACTCATTCAAAAATCCTATATAATAAATATGATTTTATTATAAATCAACCATAGAACCATATTATTATATATAACACCATATATGGCCTTATATTACCAACTTATTAACACTTCCATGTTAAGATTGTGTTTTGGGTAATATCTGTTTTTTTTCGCATGTGTCTTAATTTGTTATATTTTTGTCCCTAATACTTATTTCATGATTTATATAATTTAAAACCTGATATAAATATCATGTATATTTGTTATATATTTATTTACAATAATATATTAAATATATAAATCTGAAATGGAATACATCACTCATGGATACGTTAGGTCGTACGTACGCATGAACACTATTTTTGTTTAATTATCATATTGAAAGAAAGTAAGCAAATGAAATATATGTATATATATAATAATTCCATTAGAATTATTATTTCATATATATCTTATAATTTTACTGAACCCCTTCTTAATACATTCCATTTATATTACGAATGAATCACATTAATTTGAGGAGGCGATAGTCCACACTTCCCCAAATGAAATTATCGTATTTATATAATATGGAAATCATTATGGTATATGTCATATAATAATTAAATAAGAATAAATAAATCATAAATATCATATATATAATATAAATTATATTTTCTATCAAAATTCCCAACCCTGATAGGTGGTAAAGTAAAAACTAACAATTTCGTTTCATGATGTGATAGTTCATCGTACACAAGAATGGTAAGTTTGTTACTCATTAGATGGAAGTGTGTGTAAGTGTAAATAGAAACCTTAGAACAAAAACAAATCAGAATATTTATTATACTTATTTTATTATTTAATCATGGAATAAGAAGATTTTAGGGGGGGTGTAAAATGAAATTAAAACAAAAGAACTTGAGGAAGGATGTTTTTTGCTTTTTTGGGTAACTCTTTTTGGTTTTCACCAAAGGGGTTCCTTGGATAGATTTATTCCAAAAAAAGATGATTCTATGATGAATTTAGTGATTTTTTGAGGATATTTAGGCATATTTTTTTCAATATAAATTTCTTTAGAGGTGTGAATAAGCGGGAGGGCTGGGTTCCTTTTTATAGTAGAGGAGGAGTGACATACTTGTAAATTTTTTAAAAGGGTACTCCACCCACGTTTTTCATATTTCAATTGGATCCAATAATGGTCAACATCCAATAAAATAGATGATAGGGTCTAAATATGAACATAATATTTCTTTTTAACAAGTTAATAGGCCATTTTGTGCCTTAAGATTATGGTTTAGTCTTTTATTAAGCTAATTTTTCTCTTAATTGATGTAATTAATTTTAATCACTTTCACTAATATTTATTCTAAAAACAAAGTTAAAATTACTATAAATTATGAATTATTCTAATTCAAAATATTTAATCAATTTTTACAGTTCCAAATCATAGAAGTGGTAGAAATTAATTTAAAATTAATCCTGCAGATGGGTCGCGGCAACGGTCTTTTTAAGTAAAAATGTTTATAAGTTTGGAATGTTTTGATATCCAATTTTAAGGTCAAATTTGTTCAAATGAACTAAATTATATTAATTGATGTAAAATTTTTCTCATTAAAATTTAAACCCAAATAAAAATATAATTTAACTATATAATTAGATTAAAAAACATTTTTAATTAAAATTCTATATTTTTTACTATTCATCTAAAAATGAAGTTTTCCAGAAAAATTCCTAAAATTTACCCTAAGATAATTATGACATTATGAAATAAAAAATTGTTTTTATTTTATGAAATTGAATTTCTAAAAGTTTCTAAAATTAATTTTATTACTATTAACAGAAGGACATAAAATGTTTTTCTTATAAGAAAATAATATTTTTAAATATATAAATATATTACTAAAAATATATATTTCTTCTTATCAATATGTTTTATTCATATAAAAACATTATAAATAATATTTAAAAATTATTTATCAATAGTCATATTACTAAGTTTAATGGATATGTTATGATTATCCCATTTAAATAATTATAATAATAAAATGTTGTTTAATAGAAACTCAGTGTTGCTTGTAACAAAAGCCAAGTTGGTGTTGCATGTAGTACAAGATTATATTGGTATAACATATAAATAAAGTTTTACTTAGTTTATAATTCAATTAAATTCATTAAAGAAAGTTAATTTATTCGAGAGAGAAAAATGTTCATAAAAACTTGGGGTGTGTCACATTTCTAGCCAAGAGATAATAGAATCTTGCTAGAAATCTAGTAGAGAGAAAAATCTCTTCTTAATATCACCTCCAAAGTACTCTCAAATATTAGAAATATAAAACATGGAAACTCTATGTATAACATCCAAGTTATGGTATGATACTTTAATTCCTTTGAAATTTAACGCCAATCCCAAAACTAAATTCTTAATCTCTTGAAGGTCATAATTAGAAATGATCAGTTGAGAAGCACCAATCTTCCCCTTTCTAGAAAATATATCAAAATTAGTGGTATGAATGTCAGATCTCTTACTAGGATCAATTGAATTATCATATTAAGTTACTTTAGAATCTAATAAAGAAAAATCTTGAACTTATTTCAATATTTATTATAGTGATATTTTTATTCCAGGTAGATTTTTATTCAAATAAAATTCCCATTGAGAAATAAAAGTGAAAATATTCTTATAAAAATCAAGGGTCTCCATGGAAGTTTCCTTGAGAGATGAAAAAATATCATTAATAACCCAATAAATTCATCCATTTTCTTATAGATTCCTTCTCTACCTATTTGAGAATAAACTTTAAAAATATTTAGTTTATAAAATATATATTTTATTAAGTCTTGAATGGTATGTAAGGATTCTATATCAAAATTCAACTCCTAAACTCTCTCATCTAACAAAATTAAGTATAAAGATAAATCCTTAAATATATCAGAATTATCACTAGAATATTTTTCATATGAGGATAAGGCTGAAATATAAGTAATTTTATTCAAAACCCCAAAATGGGAAATCAAAACATTTTTCAAATAATAAATGTCTATTTTTATAGGCTTAGTTTCCTCCAAAACTAAAGAATAGATGTTTGATTGAATAACTGGAAGGTTTTCATTATCTATGTATTAACTTTTAACATTCCTTTCAACTCATCAAATTCTAAATTTGAAATAGATTTTTCTCTCGGATTGGTTACTTGGTTCTTCATCTTATAAATATCAGACATCATAGAGTTAAAATCATGAAGAATAATATTAGAAAAAATCTTCATATAATCATCATATTTAGATCATTAAAAATCATCCAAAATAGGTTTTTCAATCCTTCTATACAATACAAGAGGATAAGGTTCCTCTGTTAGTCATATTCTTCTAATGTTAACTACCGATGAAGGTTATTTAAAAAATTCATCTTCTTCTAAACCAACATAATCATAAATATTAAGTCTTCCTCCATTTTTATCCTTAAAAAACTGAGGATACTGGTCAATTGAATATTCATCAAGATAGCTCATTTCATCTAAACTAGGATGATGGATATTTGATTAAACATCATCATGAAAAGAGAGGTTCCTTGAATCAATGACTTCTACAGAAAATTAAACTTCTAACATAATCAAGAAGGTATTTTTTATCTTGGGTTCTTTACAACTCGAATTCATCAACAAAATATGAAAAATAATAATCTTGTGGTACAACAACCTCAATAGTAGATTCTTAATGTTTATCCTGAGCAAAAATAGCTTTAGCTTCATGAACAAATTCATATTCTTCATAATCTCTTTCAACCATAATAAATTGTTCCTAATTCCTAAATATAGTAACAATATGGAGAGAAGTTTATTTATATAAAATTCTCTTTAATATGCATCTCACGGCTAGAGGATCATCATCCAAAGAGTCCTCTAAATCTTCTTGAACAAAATTAGGACCAGTAGTATCCCCCTTAACCAAAGTGATGATTTCTTCAATTTAGTTATCCCTAATCAAAAATAAATTTCTTAAGGAGTATATCCATAAATAAAAAAAATCTTGATCAACCTAAATTAAAGATTTTTTACTTCATGGAACATAGTTTTCATAACCACACTAAGCTTTACTCTAGTTTCTCAAAAGGTAGGGTAAGAATCCTCCCATAAGTATAGAAAATTCATGACTTATTATAGGAAAAATACATTCACCAAAGAATGTTACTTGAAATATTGACTTTTTTCTTAGCCAATATAATATAGTGAAGATTAATTTCAGGCAATAGAATTATTTTAAACTCATCATTTCACTGAATTATCCCAGTTTGAATAAAATTTATTGAAATATTTTTATCATCTTATAAGTACTAGAAATTATTTTCTCTACTACATGATAAAAAAATAGATTCCAATATATCAGTTGGTAAGTCATCATCTACATTAATCAAAGATAAACTAAACTCAAAATTTTCTTCTAGAGGGAAGTGATGAACTTTATCACACTCCACAGATAATACTGAAAATATAGTCCCATTTATTTTAAATGACATTAAATATTCATCATCTTCAAATTTGGGCTCAACATTTTCATATAACTCTTTAACTTCATTCTCATGGAAGATTTACCACCCTCTGTTTTATGTTAGTAACCATTTTTTATGTATTTTATTCATGTAAAGGGTTTGGGGGAAGTTTGAGAGGGTTTGGAAGACTTTTGGAATGTTTTGGGAATTTTAAGGAGGAGAACAGTTTGATCACGGTTAGTAGAAACCATGAAAAAACCTATTGGAAACCATACAAAGTGAAATGGAGGCTTCTGGGTAGGTGCACTGTAAGGTTCATGGTTTGTCCAAACCATGTGGTCACTTAGTAAAAACCATTATTTTAGGGTTAGAGTAATTTTTCACTATTGGTGCATGGTTTTCCTAACTGTACGGTCCAACCATACGTGGTTTTTCTTAAGGCAATGATCGGTGCATGGTTTTCACACAGTTTTCCTAACCGTGTGAGGAAACCATGAACGTTTTAAAGATAGATCCTAAAAAGGTGGATCTCAATTTTTTTACCTCTAAAGACCTCATTTTTCCTCCATTTCAACCCTAAATCAAATTTATCTCCTCTAAAAGGCTGTGGAGACTTTTCCCTTCTATTCGATAGCGATCTGTTGGTAAATCTTTGTGTGTTGAAGGCCATATTACTTGGTAATTCTCTGTTCTTGGTGGTTTTTCTTAGATCAAATCTTCTTCCCTATCTTTGATTCATATATATATTATGCTAGGGATAGGTCTATGATATTTTATGCCAATAATGATTATATTTGGTTGTGTGGATATTAGGGAATGATATCTAAGGTGAGTTTTCAAGATTCAGTCCAACGTTGTTAAATAATTTATGTCATCTCCACTTTCACTATAGTTTCTAAGGTAAGTGTATTCACTCTCGACACCTATTATTAGAACTTGAAGGCTTAGTTTCAAATTTATTGAATTTAATGAAATTAATTAGGAATTTTATGTGAAAATATTGGTAGAAACCTTCTTAAGTGGTGTTTTATGGATTTATGGAAATTGGTTGTTGTGAAAAGTGTTTTGTTTTTGGATTTTAAAATGATCATTTTAAAATATGGATTTGTTTTGATTCATGGAAATGGATTGATTATAATGTATTCAAAATAAATTAGGTTTTATTTAAATGTTTTGAAATGGTTGGTTTAAAATGGTTTTGGAATACATGGGTTTGGGTGAGTTCATGCCTTCTATTTGACCCTAAATAAGAGGTGGTTACAATTGGGTATGAGGGAAGTGACCCTAGATAAGGGGTGTGTTCCATTAGGGAAAAATGATATTGGAAACTTAGTAATGACTTGGAATATGGATGAGAAACTTCTCATAAGTATAGAACTATCATTGAAGCATGCATGTTTGTGTGTGTGAATCACATATTGGATATACTAAAAAGGAATGTAAAATGGTTTAAATATTTGTTTGGTTGATTTTATTAGAAATTTTTTTGGTATGAAAAATATTTTTTTTATTTTAATATCACTTTTAAAATTTTTTAATGTGTTTTATAAAAATATATATATATCTGCTAACATGTTATATCCTAGTGGTGTGAGTAGGTAATTCATTTGGGTAAAAAGCTACTAAGTTTCATTACTCACCCCATGCTTGGGCACTTTAGTGTATTTGCAGATATCGTTTATCGGGACATAGGTAAAGATAAAGTATCTCATTTCTTTAGTGGTGCATTTTGATACTTGGGCATTGATGGTAAAGTTAGAGCTTGGATCTTTTTGGGAGTTTCAGAGTTAGTGTTTTGGAGTATTTGAGTTTTGTTTTTTTTTTATTACTATTTTTATTTGATGTTGATTTTTGTTTATGTTTAGTACTCTGATATAGTTTGGTTTGATTTATTATACTATGAGTTTTATACATTTTTATCATGCATCATTTTTTGGTTATTTCATTATGGTGTTCTTCATTGGGCTGTTTTAATCAAAAAAGGGAAAGTTTTCCCTCAATTGTATTAAATCCCTTGGAATTTATTTATAGCCTTTAGTGCCTTGGAGATGTCACCTAAATTCTGGTATCATTACACCTCATCTCAAGACAATGAGGAGGATAGAGATGTTATAAATGGTATCACTTGTTTGGTCCTTGATTTACAAGTGGTATCAGTCTTGGTCATTCTAAATATCATTTTTGGGAAGAATGGTATTTGTTTTCAACGTCTTGGAGTTGAAATTAATTCTGGTTTATTACTTGAGTTTGTATGTTAGAAAGGAGTAGGATTTTTGGAACTTGAAATGTAGTGAATAAAAAGGAATATCTAACCTATTTATGTTGAACCTCAAGTTACCAGATAGATGGGTATATATGTTTTTTGAAGACACTTATAGGAGTTCGAATCTCATTTTCATGGGTTTATCCAATGATAAGAGCATGATATTCATTGATATGAATGACTTCCAACTAGGAGTGAATATATTATTTTGAGTAATGATTTATCATTTAGTGCAAAAATATTTATTTTTGAAAAGTATTGATTTTAAAAAAAAATTGTGAGATTTTGAAAATAGAATGATAGTGGTATTTTTGAAAATGGGTTTATTTTCAAAATCATAGTGTACATTTCAATAATGTATTGAAAAAGGAAGGTGTTGATTTTTGGAAATAATTATTGTGATAGTTTTTATGTGGTAAATTTGAAATTGTTAAGACTTCGGTTTCTAAAGAGTGACACTTATGGAATTTGTTTTTTATATAAAATATAATATGGTGAGAATATTAGAAACGAACTAGGAGAAGCTACTGAGAATTCAGTTGCACTTGAGCCATAGGTCAACTAGAAGCTAGTTTGGATTATAGTTCAATATTTTCAAGTCATGGATAGAGGGAACTGAAGGGATGAACCAAGGTTATTGGATCATTCTATTTGGTTCTATAAGCAAAATCCACATATCTTTTGGGGTTATTCAAAAATATAGAAAGTAAAGGTGTGTCTAAATAGGATGAATTGAATATTTTATTTCCTGGGAAGACCTTAAAAGATGAAATTAAATTTTTTGAAATATATTCTAGAGGATATTGCATGAAAATTGTAAAATTTAGAATTTCAAGCTAAATTAAACCAATGCATTATATGGGAATATTTTTAAGAATTGTTCAACAAAAAAATTTATCCTCTTACGTTTAGGATTGCAAGAATGAAAAACTTTTTCATTGTGAAGTATGAGGGCCTCACAATGATAGAGTATGAGGATAAAATTATGAATTTAGTTTGCTTTACACCTGAATTTGATGCTAGTTCATCCTTGAAGGAACACATTTTTGAATTGGGGATGAGGTAGGAGATTCTCTCAAAGATTGTTTTGCTTTGTGCGAATGATTATATAGAGATGGTCAATAGAGTGATGGTGGAATAATAGGAAATATCAGGAGCTATAGGTGGAGGGATCATGTTGATACTTATAGGAAATGGTGGGAACTTAAATTCTTAGAATAAGAGGAAGAGGGACACTTATTTCCAAGTTAGTGGAATGAATCAAAATCAGAAGGCTGAATCAGTGAATCTTCCTCTAAGACCCAGGATTAAAGGTGGTTGTTTTCAATATTTTTCATTCAACCACATGAAGTAGTATTTTATAGCACCACCTAGAGCATCCATAATTGTAATCAGATGGGGAATCTTTAGTGTTATTGTAACAGTGATCCAAGGTTGGGTGTTTAGGACACTTATCATGTGTTTCAAATGTCATATTATTCAACGGGATGTGGACAGAAAAATACCTCTCATCAGTAGAATCGAGCTAGCCATGGTGATTCCAGTAGTACCATTACTTATCAATAATTCTAAAATAAAAAGTGAAATAAAGAATATAGTGTGGTTGGTAATCAGTCCTATGGAGCTAAGAAAGTTATTATGGATGATCAATGTGGACCATCGATGATGATATGTATGATTCTTTTGAATTATACCCTTATGAAAGATTTGTTTGATATGGGTGCATCTTGGTCCTTTAATTATTCTTTTTTTTATGGGTTTTCATGTTGATATGATGCCTTTTTTTTAATTTAAAACAACTCTTGGTCAAAGAGAATGTCAAGCCTTTATGTTTAAACAATGTTCTATAACTTTTGATGGAGGTGAGTTGATATGGGAATTATTTGTGCTTGATATGAATGTTTATGACATATTATTTAGTATGTATTGGTTGACTATGTGAAAATCTTACATCAATTGTCATACCCGAATAGTTACTTTTATGAATAATGGTGGTGTCAAACGTCTCTTTAGAAGAGAAAGGAATGTAAAGGTAGGTGAAACTGGATTGTTATCACCAAAATTGGTAATTATCTCATACCAGTGGAAGAATTGAATTTGGAATAAATGGAAGAGATCAAGAATATCAGTTTTTTGGTAGTGGTTGATCAGTTTCTAGATGTATTTCTCATGGATTTCTCATGGATTCCACCCACAAGAGAAGTTAGGTTCATGATTGATCTCCTTTCAGGGACTAGTCTAATTTACCTTCTATCTTACCAACTAGTTTCAATAGATTTAAGATAATTGAAATTGCAGATAGAGGAGATATGAAGCAAAGGTTTTTATTCATCCTAGAATGTCTTCATGGGAATAATCAGTCTTTTTGTCAAAAAGTGGATAAAACTATAAGGTTGTGTGTGTATTATCATAATCGTAACCAAGTTAAGAAAAAGAATAAATATCCACTTCCAGATATTGATGATATTATTGATTAATTGAGGGGAGATCAATGGTTCTCTAAGATTGACTTACACTTACGATATCACCAATTGTTGGTTCAGAAGGAGGATATTACAAAGGCAGCTTTTAGGAGTAGATATATCCATTACGAGTATTTTGTTATGCCTTTCAGTCTTAAGAATGCACCAAAATTCATTATGGAATTGATAAATTAGATATTTAAGAGGTATATGGATTCTTTCATGGTTTTGTTTATGGATAACATATTGGCGTATTCAACGACAATGGACTATCATGAGAAACACTTTATAACAATGTTGTGAATTTTTTGGGATCATCATTTTAATTCCAAATTATCAAAGTGTGATTTTTTGATACAAGAGTTATGGTTCCTTGTCCATGTAATTTTTAAAAGAGGTTTTTTTGTAGATCTTGAAAAGATAGAAGTTTTTATCTCTTGGAAACTTCTGAATAATGTCTTTGAGATATGTAGTTTCCTTAGATTGTATGGTTATTACCGAAACTTTGTTTATGATTTTTCATGACTCGATTCACCCATAACATCTTTGAAAAGAAATAATTTTCTATTACAATGGAATGATGAATGATATATGTATTTTAAAGAGCTTAAAGTTTTCCTTAAAATATAACCAATCTTGATTTTTCTAAAATCAGGACACGGGTACATGGTGTATTATGATGCTTTAGGCTCTAGGTTGGGATGTGTTCTCATACAGTGAGATCATGTTTTTTCTTATGGCTCATGGAAGATATAGTTTCATGATAAAAACAACCCAACATGCAATTTATAGTTAGTTGTTATAGTCCATGCTTTGAAGACTTGGCATCATTACCTATTTGGTGAAAAATTTACAGTGTTTACAAATCATAAGATCTTGAAACATATTTTCTCACAAATGGGTTTGAATCTTAGAAAAAGAAGATGGATAGAGTATCTCCAAATGTTTGACTTTGACCTGATGTATACATAGGGTAAGGGAAATTCAGTGGAATATTCATTAAGAATAAATTCATATACTCAATTGTCAAAATAGGCTTCAGATCAGTGACCGTTGATGTTGGCGATAACTAGCATGCATTTGTATTGTGAAGGTCGAGGTAGTGCATCAGTTTTATTTCTAGTTTCTTTGGTCCCTAATTTGGTTGAAATGGTTAAAGTGGCATAGAAATTAAATTCAGAATGGGTCATTATGAGGTCAAAACTCAATTATAGGGAGACTAATGAGAGAGGATGTTGTACGGTAGATCCGTTTTTTGGTTTCAAAATTAGATGGTTGTACCTATGGCTTGTTAGGAAAGACTTATTAATGTTTACCACCATTCGAGATGGGCTGTTCATCCTTGAATACAGAAGCTGTTTAAGGCATTTAAAGCACAGTTTTGGTGGGTTTTCATGAAAATAAAGGTTTCTAAGTCTGTTTCTATATTCGTTTCATGTCAGCAAATTAAGGCAGAGCATCAGTGGCCAATGGGTATGGTGCACTCTTTGCCTATTCTTTATTATAAATGGGAGTAGATAGCCATATATTTTTTAATAGGTTTACTAATAATTGTTCATGAATTTAGTGTCATGTGGTTAATATTGGATCAGCTCACAAATTAGGCTCATTTCATTCCCATGAGTGAATCTCATATAGTGAAGTACTTTTTCATAATCTATAAATGAGACGTGGTAAAAAGGCATGGTGTACTGGTTTTGATAGTGTCAGATTGAGATTCAAGTTTTATGTCTCATTTTTGGAAATCCTTATAGAAATACCATGGGACTAAATTGGTTATGAGTATGGAATATCATCCTTAGATGGATAGACAATCTGAAAGGATGATAAAAAAATTGTAAGACATGTTTCAGGATTCTGTAAAGGCTTTTTGTGGAACATGAGAGGATCACATATCGTTAGTGGAGTTCTCTTATAACAATATTTTTCAAGACTTGATACATATGGATCATTTTAAATCATTTTATGGGTGTCCATGTTATTCTCCATTTTGTTGGGTGGAAGCATATGAGACTTCACTAGTTGGGATGAGCCTAGTCCAATAGACAATGAAGAAGATTCAATTGATCAAAAAAATGATGGATATTTCTCATTATTTTTAGAAATTGTATGTTAATCATCATTGATATAATTTTTTTAAAAGAGGTGAGTGATCATGTTTTTTTAATAATATCTCCAAGGTTTGGGTATATTCATTTTAGAAATCAAGTAAAGATATATCCTCAATACATAGGCCCTTTTGTGATACATGAATGTGTTACTTATGTGGCATATCAGTTGGCTTTCCACCACAGTTCAGTCTAGTGCATAATGTGTTTCATGTATCTAAGTTGAAAAATATCATCTTGATGCAGACCATGTGATTCAATGGGATCACATTGACCAAGAGTTGGATGTTACATTGGTTTATGTTCCAATACGTATTGTGGATAGGAAATTGAAAGTCTTATGTGGAAAAATCATCGGTCTAGTGTGGGTTATGTGGAAACATGGTTAGATTCTAGAAGAAACATGGGAATATGAGAAAAAATGATCGAGAAATGGCTAGAACTCTTTCAAGGAAAGGTTGATTTTCTAATTTCCATGGATGAAAGGCTAATGGTGGGGAGAATGTAGAACCCTGAGTTTATGTAAGTAACCCTTTATTTAAATATTTTATTTATGTAAAGGGTTTTTGTGATGTTTTGGAGGGTTTGGATAACTTTAGGGTGTTTTTGGGATTTTCTAGAGGTGGCCAGTTCATAGTAACCATGAAACTCCTATAGAAAATGTGAATAGAAAAACATAGGCTTATTGGTAGGTGTTCGGTTAGGTTAACAATTTAGCCAAACCATGTAGCCACATTATAGAAATTGTTCTTTTGGGGAAAAGGTATTTTTCACAATTGGCACACAGTTTGTCTAACCATTAAGGACAATCATGTAAGGTGCTTTTTGAGGCATTGGTTGGTGCATGGTTGGTGCATGGTTTTACTAACCATGAAAACCATCCATGCATTAGATCCTAAAAAAGTAGATCTCACTCAATTTTACCTACAAAACACTCTTGTTTCTTCTATTTTGACCTTAAATCAAATTTTTGTCCTCCCAAACGTTGTGGATACTTTACCCTTTATTCCAAGAGTGGTCCATTGGAAAATATTTGTGTGTTGAATGTCATATTCCTTGGTAAGTCTCCATTCTTGGTGGTTTTTCTAAGATATACTCTTATTCCCTCTCTCAGATTAATAGATTTAGTCCATTAGGGATAGATATACGATATTTGATGTTAATCATGATGATATTTTGTTGTGTAGATATTAGGGAATGAGATCTAAGGAGGTTTTTTGGATATTCATCCTGGCTTTAGTGGATAATTCATGTCGTAATTCCTTTCCTCCATAGTTTATGAGGTACGTGACTTCACTCTTGACTCCTATTATTAGATTGTGAAGGATTAGATTCAAATTAATGGAAGTTCATTAAATTTATTGTGAATTTGATGTGAAAATCTAGATAGAAACTTTATTTCTGATGGTTTATGGATTTTTTAAAATTGGTTGTTGTATAAAGTGTTTTTTTATGGATTTTAAAATCATTATTTTAAAATATGGATTTTATTATTCATGGAAATTTTTTATTGAAATGTTTCCAATAAGATTGTGGTTTTATTGAAATGGTTTTAAATGATTGGTTTAAAATGGTTTTGGAATACACAGGTTGGTGTGAGTTCATGCTTTCAACATGACCCAGAATAAGGGACATGTACGAGGGATGTGACCCTAGATAAGGGGTGTGTGCCATTGGAGCATAAGAAGATTAAACACTTTGTGAAGACTTGGTGGATGGATGAGAAACCTCTCATGAGTATGGTACTATCATTGAAGCATGCATACATGTGTGTGAGTGTGTGTGTGTGAATCATAGATTAGGTGTTCCAAAAAGTAATGTGAAATGGTTTAAAGAGTTTTTTGGTTGTTTTCCTTGGAAACTATTTTTGTATGGAATTTTTTTTTATTTTGATATAACTATTAAAATGTTTTAAATTATTTTCTATAAATTATTTTATATAAATGTACTTACATGTTCTATCATAGTTGTGTGAGTAGGGAAGACATTTGGGCAAAACCTACTGAGTTTCATTACTCACCCCTTCTTGGGAACATAGGTGTGTATATAGATGTTGTTAATTATGACACAAGAAAATGGAATATATCATATTTCTTTAGTGTTGATTCATGATACATGGGCATGGACGGTGGAGTTGGATCTTGGAGCTTGTTGGGAGTCATAGAGTTAGTGACTTTGGAGTATTTAGGTTTTGTTGGTATTATCTTCTGCTTTATAGTTGATGTTGATCTTGGTTTCTGCTTGGAACACGGATATATTTTGGTTTGATATGTTATAATTTGAATTGTATACATTTTTATCGTGCATAATTTAGTGTTTATTTGGTTATGGTGTTCTTGGTTGGATCTTTTAATTCACAAAGGGAAAATCATCGCCTGATTGTATTGATGTCCTTGGCATTTATTTACAGCCTTTGGCATCTTGGAGATGTCATCTAAGGACTAGTTTCATTCGTCCTTATCTCAAGATAATGATTAGGGGCGGGATATTACAAAATAACTTAGTTATCTTTTCATCAAACACAAACTTATATCCTTGTAAGTTCAGTACTTTCTTCATCAAAATATTTTTATGGTTTAGCCAAGAAAATTTGATATCATTTCCCCTAAGAAATTTACATAGAACTCCCAGTCTTTTTGAACTTTCTAAAGAATTATATTTAGATTTATTATACTTTATCATTCTCAATAATAAAAAAATAAACTTGAGGTTCAAAGGATTTTGTTAGGGAAAGCGAGGTTCTGAATTTGGGAATGAATTAGGATCAGCGGGTTTCTGAATATTTAGTGGATTTGAGTTACTGAATATTTATTGTTAGAATTCATATATTTATCTTGCAAAGGTGACACAACAAAATAATAAATAAAACCTAAAATAATATAGGTAACATAACACTTTATTACTTAAAAGATAAATTAGGTTCTTTAAACATAAATTTGGTAATGAAAATAACTCGTAATATATTAAAGAAATAATCAATCAAACAAATCATTAAAACTAAAAGTAAATAAAGTCGTTTAAAATTAAAAAAAACTAATTTTTTTAATAAAATTAAACCAATAAGAAGAAAATAGTTTAGAAAATATGACTATTAATTTATTTTTTGTACAAATAAATTCCAGAAAATATTACCCTTTTTAGAATTATCTCTTAATAAGTGATGTATCAAATCAATAATCTTGGTCCCTGACTAATTTATCAGATATTTAGAAATGTTGATAGCACTAGGGTTATCAAATTTTTTGAGATGTAGTTAAAATTAAATTTAAATTCCATTAATATGTGTTTTATTCACAAAACCTGAGAACAACAAATACAAGTTGTGATGTACTCAACCTCAGTGGTTGATAATGAAACAAAATTTTATTTTTTACTTGACCAAGAAAATAGTGATTTCCCTAGAAATTGGCTGGTTCTAGAAGAAATTTTTCTATGTAGACTACATCCACTAAAATAAACAACATAATATGAATTTAAATCAAAATTTTATGCTTTTAGAAAAACTAAAGATAAAAAGTGTTATTTTTAAATGCCATAAAATTATTTTGGAAGCTCTTAAATATGATTTCTTTGGGTTTTATTGAAATATTTCACATAAGAAAACTGAAAAAAAAATCGGCCTTCTTTACTTTAGATAAATCAAGATCTCATTTATTTCTTTATATAACTTATTTTAAATGGTTTTTTAACTTCATTCAAATAGAACTTAATGTTAGAACTCATAGGAGTTGTATAAGTCTTATGAATTTTTATTCCAAACCTTCTTAATAAGTCATGTTTGTGTTTACTTTGGTTTCAAACATTAAGAAAATCCTTTTAGTAAATTTGAAATCCAAGGAAAAAATTTCAACTCTCCCATCATCAGCATTTCAAATTATGTTTTCATGATTTTTGAAAAATCATTAAAAATATTTTGATTTTTGGAACCAAAAATAACATTATAAACATATATTTTCATAAGTAAAATATCTTTTTAATACTTTTACTTAAATAAATTGGGATCTAATAAACCTATAGTAATACCATTTCATAAAATAAGTAAACTTTATCTTTTATTCCAAGCTATGGGTTCTTTTTTAAGACCATACAAATATTTGGTAAGTCTAAAATAGAATTTTGAAAACGAGGGTCCTAAAAACCTAGATTTTGTTCAATATATACTTCATAAATTAAAAATAAATTTAGAAAAGTATATTTAACATCTATATGATATAATTTAAAATCCATATATGATTCATACGCCAAAAGAATTCAAATTCCTTCTAACCTAGAAAATGGGGAAGAGGTTTGTTCATAATTTATTCTTTTTTATTGATTATAAAATTTGTCAACTAATCTAGCCATATTCCTATTGATAACTCCTTTATTATCCAGTTTATTTTTAAATACTCACTTCGTTCCATTAAAAAATAATCATAAGTTCTGTTGAATAATTCCAATACCTTATTCCTTTTCAATTGGTTTAGTTATTATTGTATAGATACCACCCAAAACTACTCACTTAAGACTTCATCTATGGTTATAATTTCTAGTTGGTATAAAAAGGTAGAAAAAATAGAAAGATTTAATGAGCTTATTCTAGTCATACCACCTTCACCTAGGTTTCCTATAATAGTTTCTAGAGGATATATTTTAAGGGTTCTAGGTTATTTAGGAATAATACTTTCAGTTCCATTGAATTATTCCCTTTCATGTATGAATTGTTCATTATCATATACCAATTATTAATCCTTTTTGTATTCAAATAGATTCTTAAGTCTCAAGTAATCTATTGTATCACTCAAGTCATCAACTTGCTTTTTTTATGATCAAGATTATTAATTTAATCAAATTTTACATTAGTAGATTCTTTAATTATCCTTGAATATTTATTTAAAAATCTATAGGATTTCGAAGTAGAATAATAACCTAATAATATTCCTTAATAATCCTTTAGATCAAACATACCAAGTTTATCTTTGTTGTTTAATATATACACTTTGCATTCAAATATATTCAAGTATCTAAGCTTTGGTTTTCTATTAGTATATAGCTCATAGGGTGATTTCTTTATGATAGACCTTATCATAACTCTACTATAACATATCATGTTTTATTAACTTATTTAACCAAGAAATGATTGGGTATGATATATTCAAATAATAGTTTTCTTTAAATTTATTATGTGTTCTAACTTCTTCTTTCAACAGTACCATTTTGTTGAGGTGTTCTGGGGGCTAAGAAGGTATGTTTAATGCCTTCTTTTGAACAAAATAAATTAAATTCATGATTATAAAATCCTACACTATGATAACTTTTCAAGGGCAAAATTTAAAGCCTTTTTAAATTTTGAACAATCTTATAAAGATTAAAAAAACAACACAGGCATCACTTTTACATTTCAATAAATAAACCCATGTAAATATTGAAAAATCACCAATTTAATCATTGAAAAAAGATTTACCAGGTAGGCATGTAGCTATAGAAGGTTAAAACATATCCAAATGAATAAGTTCAAGTGGAAGGGATGAAAAAAAATTTAAATTTTTTAAAATATTATTTTGTTTATTTACCACTTTTAATGCATCACATATTTTCTTTTTATCCAATTTTAGTTGAGGAAAATAAAAAATCATATTTTCCTTAGAAAATTTATTTAATGAATAAATGTAATGTTATCTAAGCCTCCAATGAAAAATCTAATATTCCTCAATTTTTTTATTCAAATAGATCACATTTTTTTACAAAAATAATGAAGATATAGTATGAAAATGTGTTCAGTTCTTTATAGAACTAAATTTAAGAAACTAATTTTTAAATATAGAATGTGCATTATTAAAAAAATAAATAGAATATCTATCATCAAAAATTTGAGAACTATTTATATTTTTGTTCTTTATTCATTCATTATTAAGTAATTTTATGATTATTATTGAATGTAAATCTCTCACAGATCCAATACCAAAAAAATTCCTTTGGCATTGTCATCAAATGTGAAATGGTATCCCTCAATTTTGGATGGTGAGTGAAAGTTGTAAAATCATCAATCGTATGTATTCAACATCCACTATCCATAAACCATTTGTTATTATTATAATTTTATTGTGTTCCATATATAATCAAATTAATAGAAAATATTTTTTCACCCATATTCTCTTGGGTTTGGTGTTGTCATCTATAAAATATTCGGTAACCCAAATCTACTTACAATTTCCAAAATTTCAAAAATTACAATTAGATAAATTTACAATAATAATTCAATTATTTATCCCAAATATCTATGGATATATTATTAAAAAATAATTTATAGATTGGCCATTTTTTCCATAGTGAAAATAGGTGATATTCGACATATTTCAATTTTTAGAACTAGGTAAAAATAAATTTTTATGCAAATTGGGTATTTATCATTTGCTTATTATGTCATATTTTTCTTTATTTGATTTTTTATTTCCAAATATTTTATTTATATTGTTATAACCATTATTAAAAACACTAGAATTATCCTTTATATTTTTAACTTCAACTATTAATTTTTTTCTATCACGGACAAAATAATTTGAAGCAAACTCATCTAGTTTATATTTTAGTTCAAAATATGTTTATTCAAAAATTCATTTTCAATGAATAAACATTATATGACTTATTTAGAGTCTTGTTATTTTTCATCAAAGACTCATTATGGTCTTATGACATTGAATAGTACTCATTTAATTTTTTATAATAGAAATTTTCATATTCAGATTCAGAACAAGAATAATAAGAAGAATGTACTGCATCTGTTTGTTCCATGAATCACATGTTTTCATTTTGATTAGATTATTCAGTTTCATCATCAAAAATAGAGTCATTAATAGAGTCTTATAAGTTAATCCATATATAATTCATATCATTCCTCTCCTTCTTATAGTTTGGTTTGTTTTTATACTTCTTTTCATGCTTCTTATTCTCCTTAAGATAGGGCCAATTAGGCTTGATATGCTCAATATTCTTGCACTCATAGAATCTTATTTATATGGTATTTTCATTGATATTTTTATACTTGTAAAAGGATTTATTAAACCCATTTATCTTATTATATAGATTTTTTAACTTATAAAATTAGGAAAGCTCATCACTTGACTCTAAATTTCTTGAAGTCTCTTAATTAGATGAACATGAAAATTATGTTGATTTGTTTTTATTCTAATATTTGGAAGTATATGACATTAAAGCAGTATTATCTCTTTCTATAATATTATACTCTCTGTCCACATATTGTATCTCAGCTTCATATATCATTAGTGTTCCAATAAGATCTTTTTTAAAATCATTCACAGTAATAGATTACCTAATGGAAACTGAAATTCCACCCCATTTGGATGATAGAACTCTATGAAATTTAAGACCTTGATCAAGTTTAGGAATATTATTTCTCAAGGAATCCACATTATTTCAATAATATTTCCATTAATATAAGTGATTATGTTACTATAAATCATTCTGAGTGTATCAAACTTTATCTTAGTAGTTTTGTACCCAATTTTTCATACATATCAAAACCTTCATAATCTACTAATGTATTTGCCCAAATTTCATGTGTTATGTAAAATTAAGAAACTATATTGGATTTATATGAACATAATCCACATATGATGGCATTCTTATATTTGGAGTTCAGATCATATTTGGATCCAACAGTAGCAACCCATTTTTTTGGAACTCCTTCAAGAATTTTATAAGGCATGTTAGATTTTAAATAAATCTTTAGACTAATATTTATCAAATTGATAATTATATGATCCTTGAAAAACTCACAGGTATCTTCATTTGAATAGGGATACCAAGGTATATACATTACCTCTCTATTTTCAATCATTACATCCATTTGAAAATGATATTTATTACTTCAACCCTTTAAAATTTAGAACTCAATTTCATCATCCTATGATGCCAATTGTTGATCTGGAGGTAGTTACACAATGACTCAAGAGGGTTGTCAATTGAGTTCTCAAAAAATTTATTCCCAAAAAAATTTATCCATCAAACTTTTCTTAACTATTTTATCAAACAACTGCAGAAATAAAAGAAATAGAAAAGAGAGTAATATAATGCATAGGATTTGTAGTGGTTCAAGTAAAAGGAATACACTAGTTCATTCCAACAATGATCTCTATGTGGGCTTGGTGATTTTCAATATATAGTTTCTTTTCTCGGGGATCTAAACAGTTGAGTTAATGAAAATAAAAGTTGAACAAAATGCTCAAAGAGATTTTACATGGCTCTCCTTTTTTACAAGATATATCGAAAACAATCACAAAAGCTAAAGGTAAAGAGTAGTTATATAGATTCATCTCGTAGTTATAAGATGTAACTAATAAAAGATGATAGGTTCATTAGATAATAGCATAAGGATTCAAAAATCAAAATCTAAATATCTTTCAACAACATTTTATATGATATTCAACGAATAGATACATAAAATATTTATTCTTCTTAGAAAAATAAAGAATACATTGAATATACATAAAAGTATGGTATCTTATTAATTATTCAATGAATACTCTATTTCATGAGTGTTATTGATTTTTTTATTATTCTATATCTTATTTTATCACTATTTTGAAATAAAAATTTGATATATATTACAATGTTCAAGATAAAATAGAATAATAAAAAAATGTTCCCACATTTGACCTTTGATTCCATAAATAGAAATCAAGAATATTGTTGTTGACCGAAACAATAGTCTTCATTATAACTATATGTATTCTCATAAAAAGAATTATTATTTAATTTTTTTTCCTTATCAAATCCATAAAAAATTCTCACAAAAATAAAATTATTCATGGACTTCACTTGAGTTCCTACAATTGTAATAAATTCCTCAAAATAGTGAATAAATACCCATAAAATACTTACTTTGAATGAATAAAAATTCAAAGTGAATTATCTTTTTCATAGGTTACTTATGAATTCAAAACATCCTGAGAATTAGTGAAATACCTAACTTAAAATTTCAAAGAATGAATTTTTTAGAGAAATATTTAAATTCATAATATACTCTATTGCATATGATATTTCATCCTTTCCTGAGATAATATTATAATCATAGAATAATATAACTAGAAATGTTGTTCCATAAGATAAAATGTGTCATCATACAATTTTTTTGATCTACATATGATAAATCTTCACTTCATATAATAATTACCTTTAACAAATATCATCATTCTGGTTTTTGGAGCTCATAGGACAATTTTGCACTTTGTATGATAATTTTATATTTTTATGATAATTATCTTTTCCAAAAACAAGGCTTGTAGGAAATTATTTTACCTCGTTTAATAAATCTAAAATGTTATAATTTTTTAGGATAATTTACTTTTTATGGAATTTGAAATCCAGTGTGGGGATGTTTTTCTGTTCGTACAAGGATTTCCTTTGATAGAAAATAGATTTCCTGATAGTATATGAAAATAACATATGATCTGATAAATTGTTACCTCGTATGATAATTTATTTTCTTGTTTGATATTTTCCTTAGAAAATTTATTTAAAATTAAATAAAAATCACCAGAATTTTATGAAATGAAATATTACTTAATAAAATGTATAATTTTCTAAAAAACCCTTAAATAGAGTTTATCTGTAAAAAACTAGGGATTTTGTGGGCATCAAAACGTATAGAATATTGATATATATTGGAATAACATTAGCATTTATAATAATATTTGTGTTTTTAAAATTATTTGAACATAGTTATTCACATTTCTTATAGTGTTCTATATTTCCATTACACAATAGAATTTTCTTGTGGTGTTATAAAGGATAAGAAAATAAAATAATATTCCTTATCTTTATAAAAAATTTCAAATTCATGGTTTACAAATTCTCCTACACTATAATTTCTAATAGAAAAGATTAAATATCCTTTATCATTTTGAACAATCTTAAAATAAGTGTAAAATTTAAAAATTGTTTCAGACTTATGCCTTAGAAAGTGCACCCATATAAATCAATTAATATATTAAAAAATTACAAACACATAACTCTTTTTACCAAGATGTATAGTAGATATCAGTCCAAATAAATAAATATGTAAAATTAGTAATGGTATTACTATACTCACTTCCTTGATAGTACTAAAAGACTCTTTATGGTGTTTACCATTCACACATGAGTCACAAAAGTAAATGTAGTACATCTTTAATTACATAATTTGCAGAACCTTATAATTTTTAGATATTTTGTAAATTAGTTTAAATTTATCATAGTCAAGCATCATATTCCACAATATTTTATCTTAATTAGAAACATTTAAAAATTTAACATTTTTTTAGTCAATTTAGAAAAATTAATAAAATAAATACTATCCTTTTAGTTTATATAAAATAAGATAGATTCATATTTTTAAACTATACAATTATCATTTTGAAATTTTACACTCATTCCATCATCACATAATTAGAAATACTTATTAAATTGTGTTTTAATACTTCATATCACACCTCGATCGTAGATGACCTTATCTTACTCCTTTCTTGGTTCCGGTTTGATTTTTTTTCAATGTTTAATTGTGTTGACCGGTTTCGCACCGGTGCGTGGTCACCGCATCGTTAACGGTGACCGTGCGTTCGGCCCGAATGGCCTTTTGTTCGTTCGACGTTTTAAATATTAATTTTTTTATGCTGAAATTAATTTAATTATTATTATTAAATAGTTATAAATATTATTATTATTATCATATAATTATATATATATATTTTACACCCTAACCCCAACCTTCCCCTACCTCCTGCGCGAGCCGCCCCTTTCCTGTGCTCCCTTTCTGCCTCACGACCCCCCCCCCCACCTTGAGCGCCCCCCCCCCTCCTGCGCTTCCCCCCCCCCCCCTCCGGCTTCAATCCACCCTAGGCGCGCTCGCCGCCAGCTCCTAGCCTCCCGTCGTCACCGCTCCCCGCCTGCACGTCGTCCGGCCTCCACCTCAGCACCCAGCTCCCGCGCCGCCCTGCCCTCTAGCAACCCTGTCGCGTTGCCCCGCCCTCCGGCACCCTCGTCGCGCTGCCCTCCTGCTCCGACGACCCAGCCACCCAGCCTAGTTCTCCTTCACCACGCCCAGCCGCCTGCCCGGCCTCCCGCTTCCCCCCCCCCCCCAGGTTGGCCTCCGTGTGACCCCCGGTCTCAGCCGGTCTCCTCCCAGCGTCCTGACCTCCGACCGGCCCGAGTTCCTCTCGACCGTCGCGCCCCGCTCGCCGTCCTGCCTCGTCCAAGGTGGAGCCGCCTGCGCGGCCCCCAATTTCATCCCCTGCACGGCATCCCTACCCTTTTTCCGGTGGTTCGGCCAGCCGTCGCTACCTTGCATCGTCTAGCGGTGCACCCGACTGTCGTTGCCCGACCTTCGGCGGCCTCCCTGCTAGTGCGCGCCACCCATTTAACTGGCGTGTGACCCCGGTGGTCGAGCGTGTATGCGTCGAGGTAGTATTTTGTGGTTTATTGCTGTTTGAGTTTTTTTTTATATCTGTGGTTTGTTGTTTTGCTGTTTTTGTGTTTGTTGAAGCGCGTCGGCAGGATAATTCTGCAACGCTGTGGTCTTCGGCTTGCGCGTGCATACGCGCCTGCGCGAGGTGTGTTGTGTCATCGAGTTCACTTTGTGACTTCGAGGTAGGTCTTCCACTACACTCGCCTTTAAGTTTAGCAATTTATTTATTCCTTGATGTTTCATTGTTTCGGTAAATTTAAAGTAGTACTAGATAGTTATGCATAGAGTGGTGACTTGTTGAAGTTGAAATCTGTTTATTTCTCTCATTACGCCGAAAGTATCTTTCTTGGTTTTAACGGTGTGATTTTCTAGTGATATTGCTAAATGGGTACCTTATAAAATGTGAAAATATTGTTGTACTGTGTTTTGAAATGGTTTTTGTGTGTGTAAAATGTTGGGCGTATCATTTACGGAAAATGGCGATCTCTTGAAAATTTGGATAGAGGAAACACCCATTTGGACTTTAAACTAGATTTTGGAATTTTTCTGTGGTGGTTTGGTTTTCCATAAATGGTTTTCTAGGTGAGTTTCTGGTTTCCAATGTGATGGCGTGTGTTATGTCTTTTGGAAACGCCTTGGTATCTAATGGTTTAAATGCTGAATGATATGGAGGCCCGGTTAGAACTTTATAGAATGTGAAGTGATTATATATATATATATACTTATGGGGAATCTCTATAGGGGGACTTCCCTTTGAGGGTTATTGTGTAGTAGTGTCCGTGTAAGGGGTTGGAAAGTGCGGTGAGATGAGTCACGCATGAGAGGGCCTCCCACTTACACAGAATTATTAAAACCACTGTGGGTTCCTGGGCATCTTTTAGAGAATCGAGTGATGGTTGTTGGCTAACCTTGATTAGACGAGTTGGTCCCCCCTTGGTAGGTAAGGCCCTGTGGGGCGTACCATTGGTTGGCTGTTAGGGCGGCCAATTGGTTATTGACTATAGTGTACCATGCTGGTAGGTAGTCTGAACCCGAGTACGTCCAGGGTTTTTCTAGGGATGTTTAGGATCACCCATGGTTACTTGTTTTTTTTCCTTTCTTGTTTACTCTCAGTTGTCCTTTATAGCTTACACTATTCTACTCTGTGAAAATGGTTTTCAAATTAAAATGATTTATTCTCTTTGTGTAAAATTTGAAGATGTAACACTTCTTTCCCTTTTAGAATGAGTTTGGCAATAATGAAAGGAATCCAACTTTTGAAAAAGAATAAGGGTAATGTCTCGTGTTTTTTTTTCAAGTGAAATATTGTGGGAGCTTACTTTTATACAATGTAGTTCAAACCTGGAATTTGTAAATTCTTTACTCACTCGCAGTGCTTTGGAATTTTGTTGTTGGGATTACCTACTGAGTACTTTTGTACTCATGCCTATCTTTTACCATTTCAGTTGCTGGTTCCCCTTGTTCAGGTTTTTCTGGTTTGAGTCGCTCGATGTTGGAGCGAGGTTTGTCTTTGATTGGGTGGTGATCTGTGAGGTCACATGGAGGTATGTTTGGTCATGTGGATCTTATTTCTTTTCTAATGTTAGTGTTTATTTGTTCTGTTTAGTTAGTTTCCTTGCCTCGATCCTGCTTTTGTTTGGGCTGAAATCATTCCCAACAATAAAATTTTGATGCCCGGCACTAGTTGCCTTCCCTGGGGGATCAGGAACGCCCCTCGAGACTTGTCGCGGACCAGCATGGGTGACTGGTTCAGGGTTGACCCGGGCAGGTTCGTGACAAAATGGTATCAGAGGAGGCCCTTGTTATTTGGGTTGTCCGGTAGGTGGAGATTAAAAATGTTGGGACTTGAGAGGTAGGTACAGGAAAGACGTCATGAACCCTCGCCCGTTATGCACCTTAAGTCGCTATGGGTAGTCCAGGAATTTAGTCTTTGTCTCCTCCTGGTTTGTTTTGAATTAAGGGATGACAACAGGGGCAAGCCAATGTTACAGCGTGATCTCACATAGAGTAGTGACCCATGTGGAGTCCGGGTACACGGTTTGAACTAATCCTTATGGTCGACACTTACTTAGGACATGGCCCACTACCATGTCGCCAAGTTAAGCGTGACTACTAGTCCCTCACTCCGGTGTTTCATGCAATTTGAGTGTTGTTTTCGTTCTGGTTGTTGTAAGTGTGTTTTTTTTTGGAAATGAAAAAGGGTTTTTGAAAATGGGTTTGATTTCTTTTAAAGGACTTTAAATGTATGAAATGGTTTTAAAAACTGAAATCTCTTGATTTGTAAATCCATTGCTTGCTTGGTTTTGGTCGAAAATGGTTTGGGTTAAAACCTCATGATCTCTTTATGAACATTTTCACATGTGTGATAATGCATGGGATGTGTGTGTTGGTGAACGTATGAATGAAAAGTGGATGAAGACACGTGAAACGGTTCATGGGATTACCTAGGTGTGTATTTTAAATAAGAGGTTTGACCTTGTTTTCTGAATTGTTTTTTTAAGGGGAAATGGTTTTGGAAAGTGATTTTGGTTTGAAAGTGGATTGGTTTTTGGAAGGTGGTCTTGAAAAAAGGTGGTTTTGAAGACTAAAATGATAAGGGGATTCTAAAAAGGGGATTTTATTTGGGGTTGTGTTTGTTTTGTTTGGTTTTGAGCTGGTTATTATTGGATGAGGGTGTTTTATTAATGTAGTTTCGATCGATATCAGTTTCATCTTGGTGATTTATATGTTGTTCAAAAATTCATCCCATAAGGGTCCTCAATATTTTTATGAGTCATGCCCAATTTTTGGTCCTTCTCAGATGTTTTATGTCCTTCGTATGGATTGGAGTCTGTTAGAGACAACGCAGTGGCTTGAAGTGGTCGAGCGCATCTTCAGGGTATTGGGAACTCCCGAAACTGTTAGAGTGCATGCCATTTTAGGTCTATTTGGAGGTCCAACTCTGGACGAGTAGTAGTTGTTTGCCCCACCATTACTGCAAGTTGGTATAATGTGAGTTTTCTTTAAATCTTTCCTCGTCCGATGGTTTATACCTGAAGAAGTGAAGAAGAAGAAGAAAAGGGAAGAGTTTGAGCGTATTCAACAAGGCCAACGAATGATGAAGGAATATGTTGACCATTACAAGGAGCTTGTGTCCTTTTTCTCAGAAGATAGCATCACAAGATTTGATGAAGACTTCCCTCTTTATCAGGGGTCTTTGTCCAGAGATCAAAGAGAGAATCTTTCCTTTTTTTGAGCATCACTTTTGAGAAGTTGGTGTGTGAGGTGTTTTAGCTGAGCTGGTCTCCTAAGCGCAGACAGTTGGCAATCCACCGTATCCAGTTTCTCGTGAAGGTCTCCCATCTGACGAACAGAGTGTGTCAGATGGATATGTTCCCAAAGAGTCCTCTGCAGTGGCTCTGACTTTTAGTTCGTCGGACTGTCTAATGGTGTACCGTTAGTATGGACATTTAGGGTATACAAAGCTTTCATGTCACACCTATACAATGACATGTCATCATTGCAGTTGTCTGGATCATCTAGAGAAGTTTTACCGGAAGCCTTGTTTGAAGAGGATGCTATGATTGGAGAAAGTCAGTGTCTGACTGTGAGGCATGAGATGCTTCAACCATCAGACCCCCAGCCACAGGTATCGGGGTGAAGCTCGCGCACGGTCACGAGTTCACGGGGATGTGATGCCTCAGTTCGGGTTTTGTGTTCGGTGTTGGCATCAAAGCATTAAAATTTCTTTCGTTCTCTTTCTTCCACTATTAAAGTTTTGGCATTATCGTAGGTTCATTGTGTTGTCGTGAAGTTGAGATGATTATGTTCATTTGTAATCCAAGCAGTCACGTTTGTTGGATTATGGTGTTCTGGATCATGCGTTTTTCTTAAAGGTGTGTTTAGATCTTGCATGAGTTGATCTCGTTTTTACTGTGTTCATTTGGAGAGGTAAGTGTCTTTGGGAGAAGCGAAGTTGTGGGAAAGCTTGGGTTTACATCGTGGGTTAAGTATTTTCATAGGTTTCTTTCTTTCCTAGTGTTCAGGGTTTATGGTCTAGGGCCAAATTTCCAAGTTTTAGTAGATGTGTTGTTTCGCTCAGGCTATAAAGGTTAGTTTGGGGTTGTTGGGAGTTCCCGCATCGCCCCCCCTCCCAGGGTAGTTTGGTCTAATGTTAAATTTCCGCACAGGTTGAGTTCTTGTGGTGGGGAGAACCCCTTCATGTTCTCCCCTCAACCATGGACTTTGGTTTTCTCTTTAATCGGTCAGGTGTGACCTATGTAGAGTAAGGTTATCCCGGGATTTTTGGTTCTCTTCGGTTCCTTTAGTTCCGTTTGGGAAAGGACTTGAATCTTGACCGAATTTTGGCTTGGTGAATTTTTGGGCACAGAAAGTGTCTGTGGTGGGGAGAATTGTCACACCTCGACTGCAAATGACCTTATCTTACTCCTTTTTTTGTTCTAGTTTGATTTTTTTTCAATGTTTAATTTTGTTGATGGGTTTCGCACCGGTGTGCGGTCACCGCATCGTTAGCGATGACCGTGCGTTCGGCCCGAGCGGCCGTTTGTTCGCCCGACGTTTTAAATATTAATTCTTTTTAGGCTGACATTAATATAATTATTAGTATTAAATTATTATTAATATTATTAATATTTATTATTATGAAGATCGTTAAATTATTATTATTATTATAGTTACGATATTATTACTATTATTATTATAAAGTTTTACTATTTTTATAACGTTTTATTATTATTATTAAGATTGATTTTATTTATTTACTTATTCTATCATATTATTATTATTATTATTATTATTATCATATAAGTATATATGTATATATATATATTTACCACCTAACCCTAACCTTCCCCCACCTCCTACGCGAGTCGTCCCCCTCCTGCACTCCCTTTCCGCCGCATGACCCCCCCACCTTGAGCGTGCCCCCCCTCCTACGCTTTCCCCTCCCCTCTAGCTTCACTCCTCCCCAGGCGCGCTCGCCGCCAGCTCCCATCCTCCCATCGCCGCCGCTCCCCGCCTGCCCGCCGTCCGGCCTCCGCCCCGGCGCCCAACTCCCACGCCGCCCTGCCCTATGGCAACCCTGTCGCACCACCCCACCCTCCGGCACCCCCGTCACGCCTCCCTCCTTCTCGGGCGACCCCGCCGCCCAGCCTGTTTCTCCTTCGCCATGACCAGCCTCCTGCCCAGCCTCCCACTCCCCCCCCCCCCCAGGCCGGCCTCCGCGCGACCCCCAGCCTCCGCCGGTCTCCTCCCGGCGTCCTGACCTCCGACCGGCCTCATTTCCTCTCGACCGACATGCCCCACTCACCATCCCGCCCTTCCCAAGGCGATGTCGCCCATGAGGCCCCCTGTCCCGGCCCCCGCATGGCATCCCATCCCTTTTTTCGGTGGTCCGGCTAGCTGACGCCGCCTTGCACCGGCCAACGGTGCACCCGACTTTCGTTTCCCGACCTCTGGCGGCCTCCCTGCCAGTGCGCGCCGCCCCTTTAACTGGCACGCGACCCTGGCGGTCGAGCGCATCTGCGCCGAGGTAGTCTTTTGTGGCTGATTGTTGTTTGAGTTTATTTTTATATCCGTGGTTTGCTGTTTTGCTGTTTTTTTGTTTGTTGCAGCACGTCGGCGGGATAATTCCGCAACGCTGCGGTCTTCGGCTTGCACGTGCGTACGCGCCTGCGTGAGGTGTGTTGTGTCATCAAGTTCACTTTGTGACTTCGAGGTAGGTCTTCCACTTCACTCGCCTTTAAGTTTATCAATTTATGTATTCCTTGATATTTCATTGTTTTCGGTAAATTTAAAGTAATACTAGATAGTTATGGATAGAGTGGTGACTTGTTGAAGTTGAAATCTATTTATTTCTCGCATTGCACTGAAAGTATCTTTCCTGGTTTTAACGATGTGTTTTTCTGGTGATATTGCTAAATGGGTACCTTATAAAATTTGAAAATCTTGTTGTACTGTGTTTTGAAATGGTTTTGGTATGTGTAAAATGGCGGGTGTATTGTTTATGGAAAATGGTGATCTCTTGAAAATTTAGATAGAGGAAATTCCCGTTTGGCATTTGAACTGGATTTTGGAATTTGTCTGTGGTAGTTTGGTTTTCCTTAAATGGGTTTCTTAGTGAGTTTCTGGTTTTCAACATGATGGTGTGTGTTATGTCTTTTGGAAATGCCTTGGTATCTAATGGTTTAAATGCTGAATGATATGGCGGCCCGGTTGGCACTTTATGGAATGTGAAGTGATTATATATATATATATACATACTTATGGGGCATCTCTTCAGGGGGACTTCCCTTTGAGGGTTGTCGTGTAGCGGTGTCCGTGTAAGGGGTTGGAAAGTGCGGTGACATGAGTCACGCGTGCGAGGGCCTCCCACTTACACAGCATTATTAAAACCACCATGGGTTCTTGGGCATCTTTTAGAGAATCGAGTGATGGTTTCTGGCTAACCCCGATTAGATGGGTTGGTCCCCCTTGGTAGGTAAGTCCTTGTGGGGCGTGCCACTGGTTGGATATTAGGGCGTCCAGTTGGTTATTGACTATGGAGTACCATGCCGGTAGGTGGTCTAAACTCGAGTACGTCCAGGGGTTTTCTAGGGATGTTTAGGATCACCCATGGTTACTTGGTTTTTTTCTTTTCTTGTTTACTCTCAATTTTCCTTTACAACTTATACTATTCTACTCTGTGAAAATAGTTTTCAAACGAAAATGATTTATTCTCTTTGTGTAAAATTTGAAGATGTAACACTTCTTTCCCTTTTAGAATGAGTTTGGCACTAATGAAAGGAATCCAACTTTTGAAAAAGAATAAGGGTAATGTCTCGTGTTTTGGTTTTTTTTCTAGTGAAATATTATGGTAGCTTACATTTATATATTGTAGTTCAAACCCAGAATTTGTAAATTATTTACTCACTAGTAGTGCTTTGGAATTTTGTTGTCGGGCTTACCTACTGAGTAATTTTGTACTCACACCTATCTTTTACCATTTCAGTTGCAGGTTCCCCTATTTAAGGTTTTTCTGGTTTGAGTCGCATGGTGTTGGATCGAGGTTTGTCTTTGATTGGGTGGTGATCTGTGAGGTCTCATGGAGGTATATTTGGTCATGTGGATCTTATTTCTTTTCTGCTATTAGTGTTTATTTGTTCTTTTTAGTTAGTTTTATTGCCTTGATCCTCCTTTTTTTTGGGCGGAAATCGTTCCCAATGATAAAATTTTGATTCCCAGCACTAGTTTTCATCCCTAGGGGATCGGGAATGCACCTTGGGACTTTCCGTGGACTGGATCGGGTGACCGGTTCATGGTTGACCCGGGATGGTTCGTGACACTTCAACATATAGTAATTTGGAAATAATGACATATTTTTTAATTCCAACTTCTCCAAAATATTTGACAGTGCCTTTTGAGTTATATCCAAATGTAACAATACCTCCATCAAATTTATTGAATGATATGAATTTTTTAATGGTACCTATCATGTGTAACGACCACCTTTTTTTCATATATCATGTTTATTTTTATAAAACATTAAGGCAAGTATCCTATAAAGATAGATTTAAAGACAACTTTGTTACCCATTAAAACATGGGTCCAATTGGGATGTAGAATGAATTTTTAGGAATTGAAACTTATTTTAAAATTTTATTTATAAAAAATTTAGATTATAGGGATTTAAAAATAAAGGTTTTAGTTTGTCTTAGATATTGTTAGAATCTCAAGGATTACTCACTTGCATGATTTCCTTTCAATCAACATCTAAAACAAGTTAATTGCTAAAACCCTTGGAACTTTTTACAAATAATAATATTATATATTTTAAGAAATTGATTATCATAATTATAAATAGTCTTCATTTTATTTAATTTATTTATTCTAAACATTTTATTATTTTCTTCCCTTCATTGAAAAATTTTTCACGGATCTGACTTTAAGCTTTTAATTTCATTTTTTATCTTTTCAATTTCATCTAAAATAATATTAAATTTTTATTATTGAGCCTCGTTATTTTTACAAATATAATTCTGTATTTTTTTTCATTCTATTTTTTTAATATTTTCCAAATCAGAATGTAACTTATCATTATAACTAGAAGCATAGTTTCTTAAATTTAAATTATATTCAAGAGTTATCATTTTTTTCTAAACTAGTTTTTATACTTATTCCTATATTCTTTGTGTATATTTTATATTTTGAAAACATAATTTTATAATATTAATATTTCATCATATAATTCATCCATCATAATTTATTTAAAATTAGAATTAGAAGAGTTATTTTCAAAATCACTTACCTAATTTTATGTAGTCATTAAGTATAAATTTTCCAATGCATTTTCAGAACTATATTCTTCACTTAAATTTGAGTCTTTAGTATTACTTCATCTAGATATACGAGCAATCCTATCCTTTTTTATTATTATTATTCATTCATTTCATCATTGTCCATTCTATTTTTATATTCAATATCCTCCTTTAATCATAACAGGTTACTTCAAGAACTTCATTATAATTAGCATTAACTATTTTGTTTTCTCTATATTCATCTCTAAAACAATCAAATTTATTCCTTCTTAAATATACCTTTATTATCCTATAATATACTTTAGATACATGACTAGATTCATCACTATCATTTTAATATAACTTGAAATTGATGGAGAGAGTATTAGCATTGATTTTTTTATTTCCAATAAACTTCTTTCATTTTATCATATTTTTCTCCATCAATGTTGTTTTATTTAAACTCATATTACATTAAAGAAAAAAAATAATCTCATCTAAAGTATATTCATTAAAATTTTCAATTTCATATATTGTGACCTTCTTTTCATGTTATTTTTTAGGAAGGTATCTTAAAAATATTTTAACTAAAATAGTATTATCTTGAGCTTCACCTAATGCATTCATTCCATTTACAATGATAGTAATTTTATGAAACATTTGATTTATATTTTCATTTTCACCCATCTTAAAATATTTATATTATGTCCTTAAAATACCTAGCTTAGTTATAATTAGTTTATAAAAACCATAATATGTAATTTTTAAGATTATCCACATGTCATTTGTAGTTTTATATGTTGAAATGTGACTAAATACATTTTGGTTAACAGTGTATAAAAGTATGTTCACGATTTTATAATTAAAAACATACTTCAAAGCATCGATACCAGTAAGAGTATCAGAATCAATATCATGGAGTTTATAAGGTTTTACCATGGTTTTACCCTGTTTTTCTAGTGATGAATATATAGTTTTTTAAGATATTATTCCATCTATACATTCCAGTACCCATATTCATTACTATTAAGAAATTGTGGTCTTTGTGGAACACATCTATCTTTGGAATTTATTCCTATCATCTCAAATAGATATTTTACTTAGATAATTAAGTCTAAGATATGGATAGAATATATATATATATATATATGTGTGTGTGTGTGTGTGTGTGTGTGTGTGTGTGTGTGTGTGTGTGTGTGTGTGTGTGTGTGTGTGTAATTCAATGATAATAATCCTTTCAAGTTCTAAGCTCTAATACCAATTATTTGGTCCCAATAGGTGAGATGGTTGATTGGTCAAGAGGGGATGAATTGACCTCTTTAAGAATTTAAAATACTTATCAGAGATAATTTAAAATGTAGAAAAATAAAATAAAATATTAATAAAAGTGTTTTTATAGTTGTTCATATCAAACTAACCCTACATATACTCTTCACACTTCAAGATGATAGTATGAAAATCACTATAAAATGTGACCTGGATTTTGAAGGAAGACATAACCCCTTAGAATATCCTTTTTATACCATGGAGGCACAACCCAAATATTTCCTTCTATACACCTAGATAAAAAACCCAAAACCTTATTTTTTAAGTGGAATAAGAGAAAACCTTTTCTTTATCTGGGCCAAGTAACAACTGAAACCCATAAATTTTACCATACCAAGACATAACCAGTGATTTTCCTTTTTCAACCTAGAGGAACAACCCTTGATGTACCTTTTTTAGGGGTAGTATAACCTAAAACTAAGATCCTAGTTTTTAATGAAAAATCATAAACCACAAATATAATACATAGAAAATATGCAAATAATTTAGACATAACCAGTGATTCTACTTATGTGATGATCATTTAAATATATAAAACCATAAATAATAATCTTAAAACCATAAGGATTATTTAATAAATAAGTAAATAATGTTGTGAGAAATTATAATTAATCAATTAGAAAAAATTTGGTATATGAGTTATAACTAAACTCATACTTATGTGTATTTTTCTTTGAAATTAGTTCATCACATGCATAGAAAATCTGAAGAATAACTTAGTAAACAACATATACAATTATATTTTCTTCTATAATAAGTGAAAGCTTAAAAACAATTCTTAACTCATGTTAGATGAAATAAAATAATATTTTTTTAAATATCAAAATATAATTGAGTGAAGTGGAAAGGATCAATTCAAAAATATCTCTCTTTTTTATAATTATAAAAAAAACAACTTTAAAAATTCTCTTTCTTATTGACTGACTTAAAATTACTTTTTTTATTATATCATAATCCCCCTTTTAATGGGTAAGGGGGGACCAATAGGACATCAAAGACATGAGGACATAAACTGTACCCTAACAGACCACAATACGTCATTAATCAGAACAAATCTACAAATAAAGGATCCTGCCCAGCATCAAAAACATCAAGTCGATCTTCCACCTTCTCATCACTTTCGGAAAGCTCTCCCGTGAAAATGTGCGGGCCTGGTATCGATGAAAAAATACATACCCTCTCAAACATCCAAATATGAAAAGTAATGATCAAGTGAAAGCTATCTGCTCTAAACCTCATCTGAATCATCTTCTTGCAGAAGGCTCAGTTGCATAGGCCCAAGAGAGCGGGCCAAAGGTCATAGTATCACCGATTGCAAAACAGCCATGAAAGACATTCATCAAGACATAAGAAAATCAAATAGAAAATAATAAAAGAAAAAGACTTCATCCCGAACACCAAAGCCTCCACCGGATGACACCATTGCTGTAACGAACCCATGAGACACCAATCGAAACTACAACCGTAGACAAAAAACTCGAAGAGGCCAAATGCTCCCGGAAGAAAAAGGCCCAACCAATGCCACCTAGGGTTGGAAGACCCGACAATCACATCATAGGAGCATCACCAAAGAGGGGACCATGACGATCAGAACCAGAAGCGTTGCTCTAGGCATGAATCCAATCAGATCTGAGCTGTAGAGGCACCCACACCAGAGACCAAACCGATCAAGCATGCGGACAACGAGAGGAACCCTCCATGTCTGAAAACAAGGCCATCCTGCGATGACTAAATGCTCAAAGAACCTAAAATCCCATCTCCACCACCCAAAATGCTCACAAAGGCCACACCAACCATCCAAAACACTCACCCTGATGGAGCACGCCATCGTGGAAGAAAGGACCGACCACCCATTTCGTAGCAGACCAAGAACACGACCCCTTCTTCGTGGAAGATCGGACCACCCAACGCCATGAAAGCTCACTCCCATCTCTATAGAAGAACAATCCCCTGCCATGACTGATCCAAGGCACAAAAAACATTTAAAGAAAAAGTATTAAAACATGTATCACCTTTTTTGGAAACAAGATTTGAAAAATAATTAAATCCATAGTTTAACTCCCTCTTTGTTGTAACAGATATCAAAGAATAATGAAAATAAGATATCCCCCCTAAATCTATGAATTCTAAAATATCTACCAATAGAATAAAGTAATCAATAAGTAGTTAAATAAATAGATAAAAAGTATAAACACTCAACATTAATTGAGTTTTTAATTATTTTTAAAACATATACATCTTCAAAATAGTGTTTGTAGGTTACAAATATGTTGTCTATAGAATTAAAAAAACTACTTGTATGAAATATAAAAAACTAATAAAAAATATTATAAAATACACAAGTATCCATGAACACATGCGAATATATTAAAGGAATTATAAATGTAACTAATAATGAATGTATATTCCAGTGAACCATATAATATAACTAGATTACATGATCATTATCTAGATATGAAAAACGATTTGAAATTATTCTAAAAAACCATAAAATTCAGGAATATTAATCATGTTTACTAACTAGATATAGTACCAATAAAAAATGATGAATTTAAAACTAATAAAGTTGATATGATGTGGGATTCTAAAGGTTGAATGATATTAACCTTGAATAAGGATTTTATGTTCCCAAAAAATTCAAAAACAGTCATGTTAAACTTATATTTTAAACTTCCTTAATGCTAATTTAATATTTTATTCTATCAAACGGAGAAATATATAACGTTTTAGTGAATATATCACCTTGTCAATCATCAGTTCAAATACATTCTAAATAAATTTCACCTTTTTGAATAAGTTCTCTAATAAAATTATATCTAAATTATATATTATTTATCATTTAATTACATAAAATGTTGTTTTAAATTACAATAGTATAAAAATTATCGCATAAAATAGGTGTAAAGAACTCGCCTAGGTTGACCTGACACGTTACCCGATCTATCTTTCCATAATCACTCAAGCGCACCACCCTGAACACAAGAGGATACCAACCAGTGGTGAGGGTCTAAAATATATCATGTGGACATTATACCCTCTAGTCAGATTACAATAGTAGTAGAAATAAAAAACAATACCTATACATAGGATAATGATCAGAGTACACATAATAAATAAACTGAAGCAAAAACATGTTTTAATAAAGGTAATGCAGCATATAATCATGGAGACTCACAAGCATGAAAAATTTAAAACAACTGGTCACCCACTAGGATAACCATATATACAAAAAATAGAAAATAAAATACAACAGGCTCTACTGTAAACTCCAAGACGAACCACTTACTTGATCTCCATGATGCTCGAGATACTCTACCCTGATCCTAATACTCCATAGGTGTGACTTATCTCAGTCAAGAAACACTGAACCTTGGCCCCATTCATCACACAACTTGTTCACCAACCTGAAAGTAGATATCAAGTCTTCACACACCCTAAGTTTCATGTATTGGGGGTGAGAAATAAATCTCAATAGGCCACCCCCAATGGTGGAACTATAAATAGGATATCGTAACAAGTTCATGCACACATGATATTCCCAACCTAGACAAAAACTAATAGTAGCTAACATAAAGAAAACAACCATATAAAAAGGGAAAACAAAAAGGAAAACAGGTAACTGTGAATTCTACCGTGACATTTGAGTTATATCTACCCTTGATCTATCCCCCACCAAAGGATTTATATCATATGAATCACCCAGCCACATGACAAATAGTGTGTCCTCTAGATCTAAAAAGGAACTCTAGTACATCTAAACACAATAGGCATGAATGTCAAAACCTAAGGTATAACAATAGGAATCCATAAGAATAATAACATTTATCGATCTCTTTTACTCTATTAGAATGATCTGAATTTGGGATATGAACAACTAGGTCGAAAAAAATAGAGAACTTTCTAATCCCAAAGGTATTGAAGAATTAATCACGCACCATCAATAGACTAAAAAAGGTAGTCTCCATAAAAAAGGATCACACTATATCCACAACCTTAGGAGATCAACAATATCCACATCACATAAAACCAACTTCATGAGTGCCTCGGAACCTCAAAATCACGAATCCACACTAGTCAAGGATAACACTCAAATAGATAAGGGGTTCACTCAGCCATATCATCCATTAGATCCCAAATCCTAACTAACCACAGCTAACCAATAGTGGAGAGAACCAAATCAAAACACAGGTCCAACACCCAAGCCAAGATATCTCAAGGGTCTCCTCCTAAAACCATGGTCCTAAGTATAAACTGCCTCAAATTCCATGGTCAAATTCGAACCAAATATGGGATGATCCAAATTCAAACTAATCATTTAAATTTCTAAATTATCAATGTTGATCCACTATCGGCCAATAAAAAATGGGGCCTCTTTTAGCACCCAATATCTCAATATCTAAACAAAACATCCAACATAGGCTCTCCCTGAAACAGCTCATGATAAAACCAAATTTGGGGATCACATGCTCTCTAGGGCCATAAAATAACTTCCCACTAGATAATCCCCTACTACACCCAATATCTTAGGTCATGCCCACAAAAACATCCCCAGACAACCAAAAACTATCACAAAAGTAGGACACCCTATGAGGGTTTCCACTATCTCATCCAAAATTAAGAGACATTCCCAGTGTATAAACATCGCAAATGGCCCTTAGTGATGTCCAACTAATCCTGGATCTACAATGAATCCAAAAGGGAATCCAAAAGAAAAATAACACCAATGGGGGAATTTACAACGGTCCTCATGACCACCTCAAAACTAGAACCTACATAAGGGATAATTATCAAAAACAAACCCTAGGGAAAATCCCATGAAAGAAAACCCTTAGTTTTCCTTCCCGAAAAACAACCCATCCATGGGTACCAGCTCACCCACAATAGAATCCAAAGAATAACATACCACTCAGACATTATCAATAGATGACTACAATACCCTCTGATCACTTGATCAAAAAACATCACACAAGGGCATACTCAAGAGTCCCTTAGACTCATCGCAATGGAAAAAATGGAACTTGGTCATAACTACCATCCAAAGGCATCAACTCATCCAAAAGGATCCCACAGCTTCGATTTACAAACACGTGAGCTAAACATTAACTGTTCTAACCTCGAGCAATTGGTATCAACATGTAGGGATGAACCAAGATCTCCTCGAAGATACTAATTGGTCCCACCTTCTAGGATCCATCCAAATGAACCTCTAAAAACATAGGATAATATCCATAATACAAAACCAACTAAGGAGCTCACAAACCTCACATAGGTCTCAAATCTCACAACTCAAACCTAGAAGGATTCTAAATACAAACCTAAATTATGTCCTCTTAATGAACTCTAAAAATACAAAACACCATCCAAACTACCTCTAAATGTTGAAAGGATTCCACCAATGAAATCTACGCATAAAAATTCTCTTAATGGACGACTCACTAGTCTAATTCTGACAATAGGCAAAAAAACAAAAAAAAGATAAGGCATAAAAAAGTACATGGCGTGTACCTTGGGTACACAACATGTATCCCAAAATTCATCCCTGGTCATGTTCCATAGGACACTTGGCATGTACTTTCCTAAAGTACATTATGTTTCAACCCTATACATAGTGTGTAACTTCATGTGGGTGCCTTCCCACATATCATATCCTTACTTGGAATGTGAAACACTCAAGTACACGGTGTGTACCACCTGTACATGGTGTGTAGCCTAACATGGGGTATCCGCCCATGTACCAGGACATGTACTCCTCCTGGGCATGTATGTCTATATGGTATTCACCCCACCTGGTAAATGGTTGTCTACTTCTACAAGGCCAATTACCCCCCCCCCCACCACCACCACCACCACACGGGGTCTCTGGTCGACCACTCAGCCACACCCTAGAAGCCCACTACACGGTGTGTACCCCTAGTACTCAGTGTTTAGTCCCAAAACCCTCATCTTTTGTAAACAATAAGAACACACAGTGTGTGTTCATATAACCACATATCATTTACACAACTTTCCTTAAATAGGAAGCCCCCAAAATGGAATGAAATTCCTAATTTTCCCACAAAAGTCATAGATCGGCCCCCAAGGGGTCCCTAGCAACCCATACAATGATTTAAAACTTAAAATCACTTAAACTATGAGTATTTTTAGCACAAAATTTAAAAATTTCCGAACTCTAAGTGGAAATCATCGATGTTTTAGTCCAATCCATGATTCACAGCTACCGCATGATGATCTGGAATGCCCTGAGATCTATAACGGTGCCCCCTCCTCTTCCTCTCCCCCTCTCATATCCCTCTCCTTGTATCAATCAACTACCCCAAAGTGGAATCCCTCAAAATAATAAGCATCAACCCAATTTAGAAGAGATAAAATAGAAAATAAAAATAAAAAAAAAAGAAAAGGAAAAACAAAAAACAAAAAGAAAAGGGTTCCGAACCCAATTCCAAACGCAAGGTTATGTATCAACTCGGAACCCCCCCCCCCCCATTATAAACTCAACCATGGGAAAAAAAATATTAATATAACACTACATTTAAAATATTAGACCAAATAAAAACATGTGAATAAATTAATATTTAATTAATTAAATATTAAAAAATCCATGAAAAATAAAATGGATTGGGTTTCCACCAAAATTTTGTCCTAGGGTAAACACCATATTCCGGGACCAATGGAGCAGTCATAAATATTATCTGACATCATCTCAAAATGGAATTTACCATTTTTTCTCTGAAAATTTTTTGGAAACAAAGGTTCATATTACCCCTATTTTTCACAACACATGATAATGAGGGTCATCACAAACTCCCCAACACAAATGTTTCTCATCCCCAATAAGCCTCGGTGGAAAACCAGAAGACATTCCCTCATCCAAAAACTGACACAACTAATTCTATATTGAACATCCCACAAATAGTCTTACAACATCCCCAACTCTCTCTCAACATTAGAGATATTCACAAATGACTAATATGATGTTCCCTGCCCTAGGATTATCATTATCATCATCCCTCTATACAATGGAAAACCATCTAGACTATGCTACGTACATCACTGAACATAATTGAGATACATGGCCAAACTACACACTAGAGTGCCCATATAAAAATCACAACCATGGTGCTCAAAAAAACACATAAAATAGGATCAAGACATCTAACAGTCTATGGTGCCCTCCCCAACACAAGGATTTCCTTAATCACTCTCAAAAAAACAATAGGACTCATGCTTACATGGGATAAGTCCTAACTAAACTTGGATCACACACCTAAAACCACTGACCTTTCTCCTCACATAGATCAGTTACAACAAACCAAAGCACTCCCAACACTCCTATTAAAAAACGAGGCATATAACTTATACCATGATCAACCACATTCCACCATCCACATAGGCGGTTATATAAATCCCTAATCATCTAACCACACTTTCACAATGTTACCCAAGGGGCAACAAATAACTAGTAGATCTAGGGGTCCAACCAAACACGTCCTCTCAATCTATCCATGGTATAGGGAGAACTCATATCACTCCACTTCCCAAAAATAAGCTTCCTCACTCCAATCTATATCCTAGTGAAATCATACATCAATATCCCCACTAAGGAAGAACAACCATGCCCACTCAGGCCATTGGTGATAGTAAGAACATGGGCCCCACCAAATGACCCGATAGACAACACAAAGTAAGAAAAACTCCCTACCGGGGAACACAAACCTAGGATTTCAAAGGAACCACCACCTCAAGGAGACTAAATCCCAAACCAGATATCCCTCAAGCATCATTTTCCTCATTGAGATACCAATAGAGAACTCAAAGCCCATTATCGAACCATAAGTATTTCCATGCATCCCTTGATGAAGGGACCGCATCTCCAACGCCAATGAACCTCTTGCCTCATGATCTACATGGCCTTTAATCAGAAGGAAATATATATAGTAAAACACTACATATAGTAAAATTTCATATGAATGTTATATGCCTACAATGATGCAAAAACATTTGAATCTTGTCTATAGTCCAAGATCCAAAAACCTGAATAAACCATAAATCCACAAACTCAAGTGCATCACACAAGGTGAAATAACACAACAATAAAAATGGAATATAATAACAAAAATATCATGCCATGGATACTTTAACTTCTTATCATCATGGAGTTCATGACACCCTGTCCTGATATCCATCACAAGTTCTAACACATTCTGAGTCCTCCTATCTACCAACTCCTCAAATCATAAAACCAAAATTCCCTAATACCATTTTTTAATTAACCGTCCTAGGTAAACCTAATAGGTCACTCGATATGCCTTGCCACAAGCTCTCAATCATGTATCCCAAAATTATAGAGGCTTGTGACTAGTGGTGAGGGTATAAAATATATTGTGAGGGGACTATACCATATGGTAAGAGTGAAATTTAAATATAAATAACCAAAATTAATACACATGGGATAATCATAAAATTCCTCATAATAAATAAATTGAAGCAACAACATGTTGTAAAAAATTCAATACAGCATAAAATCAATCAGACTAAAAATAATACAAAATATACAAAAATCGGTTTTCAACTAGGCTGATAACATATACAAAATAAACAAACTATAAATAAAATACAACAGGTTATAATGACAACTTTGAGAAGAACCACATACCTTGTATCTATGACACTCAAGCTACTCTATCCTTATCCTCAAACTCCATGTGAGTGGCTCTGCTCGATCGTGAAACACTAGACCTTAGCCCCATCCATTTTGAAACCTATGATTCAACCCTAAAGCAGAAATCAAGTCTCCATACACACTGAAGTGTGTTTATAGGGGTGAGAAATAAATCTTAGTAGGCCATCCCCAATGGTGGATCTATAAATCTTTTTTCATAACAAGTGCATGCACACGTGATATGTCCAGTTTAGCTGAAAACTAAAAGTAGTTTGCATAAATAAAAAAACTACATAAAAAGGGGTAAAAAAGGAAAATATCTAATCATGAGTTCAAGCCTGACATTCAACGTAAATTTACCCCCACTCTGGCACCCTCAAATAGATTTAAAACATGTGGCTCACCCAGTCACACGACAATCGGTGTTACCTCCAGATCTAAACAAGTTCTATAAGAAATCTATATTCTAAAAGAAATAATGTCAGGCCCTAGGGTATAACAATAGGTTTCCACATGAAAAATATCATTTACTGGGTTCTATGACACAAATAAAACAATCTATACTGGAGATAAGAACATCTAGGTCGACACAACTAGAGAACCTATTAGTCCTAAAGGTATTACAGAATGAATCAGACACTAGCTATGGACTCAAAAAGGTGGTATCCATAAAAAACTAAGAGTTCACAGAATGTAAAACCTCGGGGATACAACATCATCCACAGCACGTAAAACCCTCTTCATGAGTTCCTTTTCATATCACGGTCCTAAAGACACACTAGTCAGGCATAACACTATACTAGATGGGGGGTTTCAGTCATCCAAATAATCCATTATCTCCCTAATCCTGTATAAACATAACTAGTCAATGGAGTCGAGAACTATATAAAAACTCAGGTATAATAATCAATCCAATATATCCCAAGGGTATCCCCCTCAAACAATAGTTCTGAGTAGAAACTACCTCAAACACCATGACCAAAGGCCTACCAAATGTGGGATGATCCAACCTTGAACCCACCATTCAAACAATTGAACTTGCATCACAGATCCACTCTCTTCCAACAAAGCATGGGTCCTATTTCATCACCCTATATCTCAACATCCAATCAAAACAACCACCATGGTCTCTCCAAAAATCACATCACAGTCAAACCAAACTCGGGGCTCCCATGGTCACCAAGTCCATTACATAAAGTCACATTCTACTAGGAACTCTCCTTCTATACCCAAGATCTCGGGTCATTCCTGTATAAACATCCTCAAATGGAAAAAAGTCCAGCATAAAAGTAGGATACCCTATGAGGGGTTCCTCTGGATCATCCAAAAGCATGGAACACACCCAGTTTGGAAACATCCCAAACGGACATCGACAACCTCCAAATAATCCTCAATAAACAACGCACCCAAAGGAGCATCCATAATCATAGGACTAAAAAAGGGGAATTTAAAATTGTCCTCATGACCACCTCAAAGAAGGAACCTAAACAAGGTTTCCTTATCATAATGAAACCTTAGGGAAAATTCCATGTATTAAAATCCACATCAAGACTTCTTGATAAACAACCCATCCATGGGTACCACCTTGCCAATAATGGAATCCAAAGAATATAATACCACTTGATCATTCCTAATAGTAGGCTATGTAAACCCTGGGTCAATTTATCAGGAACCATCCAACAATTTTATCCTTTGGAGTCCCTCAGACTCATCTCAGCAGCACAATGACACTTGGTCATAACTGTTGTCTAAAGGCGTCAACCCATCCCAAAGGCTCCAATATCCCTGATCCACAAACATAAGTTATAAACCTCAATTACTCTAACCATGATAAACTAGTCCCAAAATTAAGGGGCAAGACAAAATCTAATCAAAGATACTACTCATTCCCGCCTTCAAGGATCTGTCCGAAAGAACCCTGAACAACACTAGTTTTCATCCACAATCTAAATCCAATTAACAAGATCACAACCCTAACTTGAGCCTCAAATCTCAAAACTTAACCCCTAGGAGAATTATTAATCCATAATTTAAGGAGATCCTCTTATTTAACAATAAAATTCTAAAAAACCATCCATGTGGACTCCAAATGCCAAAATCATTCCACAAACATGATATATGTGAAAAAACACTCAGAATGGACTACTCACAAGTCCAATTTTGATACCAAGGAAAAAATGGAAAAAATGGGCCAATGAAGGAAAAATAACATGGAATGAACCCTGGGTACATGGATTCACTAAAAAATATTTCACTATTTCCAACGGGGACATATCTGTTGGTAAAAGTGTATTTTCTGTTGGTAAAAAGTTTTACCAACATATATGTCTCTGTCACTAAATTGTTGGTAAAAACTCTATCGCTAAATGTTTGTGCGACATATAAAATAGTTCTGTGGAAATAATAATTATACCAACAGATAATATATGTGTTAGTTAAAGTGTTTAGAAACATGTTATGGTGTCAAATTTATCTGTTGGTAATAATATTACCATCATATAACATATATATATATATATATATATTACATTTGAATAAAAATAATAAATTTTTATTTCTAGTAATATTTCATGTTATATTTATTATTTTATCGTATATAATATATAAAATACAATTTTAACACATTTTAAACATAGAAAAAATAATTTAATTAATAATGAAATATTTTATACAAACTATTGGATCACCCAATCCCCCCCCCCTCACTGGATCCCCCAATATGGTCCACCCCCTCTAGGTGACCCATCCATGCCATCTAGTCAACTCCAGCTCGAGTGCCCCAACCATGATAGTGAATCATTCATGTCATCTAGTCAACTCCAGCTCCAATGCCCCAACTATGACAGTGACCCATCCATTCCATCTAGTCACCTCTAGCTCTAGCGACCATCTCTAGATAAAAGAAAATTTAACTTTTATGGGAAATAGATGAGGTTTTGATATAGTCTCATGAACATCCTAGTCCACCACCATGCTGAAAGGCCCAAGGTACTTTTCACACTCCTCTATAATCCATCCATGATCTTCAATCATCAACCTACTTCAATAATAATTCTGTAGAAAAGCAATACTTCACCAACTTATAATCAAAATAGAACAGATGAAAAAAAAACAGAAACTCATGTAGTACTTCAAGATGTACATTTGAAATAGAAACTCAACCTATTAAAAAAACAGAAACCCAAACTACATGTCATAATCCTCTAATATACATCCATGATCTTCCCGCATTTGTTGTCACTGTAGTGATTCACATAAGAAATATATTTCTCTCACACTCCCAGAAATGTTACCTTCACACTTTCAAACTGCAGACATCAATATACCAATGGGATATCACATTAAATAAAAATACAATTTCATTTAATTTAAATTGTGGGTGCCTGTGTGAAAGAAGACTTACATTTTTGTTAGTGTTTCAATACCTGCAAGTGAAAATGACTATTCTAAGAGAGAGAAAATATTTACAAAGGCAATTATTTTTTATATGGAAAAATCTGTTAAAAACAAGGTGATAGATAAAAAATAATATAGACATAAAGAATGAAATGTTAACCAAGTTGAGTGCAATGAACTGGAGCTTGAAACGTTTCACTTTTGAGACGCCATAACACTATGATGGAATCATAGGAAACCCAAACAAAGAACAACATACTCGACCTCTAATATCTTCCTTCCATCCTTATCATCACAAGGCTATCAAACACTCCTCCAAAATCTATCTACATATCTTTATATCAGCAATAAATTACAAAAAAATTGAGATAAAAATTTACAAAAATGCAATCAACATTCTAGAAAGCTCACCTCACACCTCTCTTAACAGATCAAAATTGAGGCCACAAACATCCAATATGATAAGATGGTACTCAGATTCGGACATCTTCAAGATTAGTTGATCAAAGAAACAAGATTGAATAAAGTTCAATCCTACAAATCATGCGTACTTTACCTAGAAAAGTAAAGGAATGAAAAAGACCACAATACCATGACATGAATGGGTTAAATGGTGCATCCAAATAAAATCATGACCAATAAAAACACTCACTTAATCTAGAGGCCCAAAGAATAGAAAAATTCCATATCCACCTCAGGATTCCCTACTACAGTGATGATCAAACACTCATAGCCCTAAGGCAAAACATATTCCTCTCCCTTTCTTTTCCCTTTTCATCACATGGATTCAAAATCCAAGAAAATAGTTTCCACACTACACCACATCAACAAACACAGTGTTAACAAACAAATCATATAACAATCATACCTCAAGCACCACCCTCCCTTGAATAACGACTGTGATTCTTGTGCTGGAGACCCACCGAGAACACTATAGTACACCACTAAAAATTATCCATGAAAGTAAAATTACACCTGAAAAAACTTGAAATGAACCATCAATGAAGAAATATAACGAGAAAAACAATGCAAACACAACCTATCACAAATCATAAAAAACAAACACACATCTAATAGGTGCATCAATAGAGATTTATCAAAGGTAATTCCATCTACTATTAAAAATAATCATTAAATGAAAATGGATACCACAAACAACCAATTTATCTACAAACTACCACTCTCACGAGTAAAGATCACAAGGTATGTGATCAAACATTCAACCTAGAGATTATGAGTGGCCATGAAGAGAAAAAAAAATTTAACCAAGAAAAAATGGTGAACAATATCCAAGAAACTAGCTGAAACAAAAATAATAATAAATAAAACAGCAAACCTAATCAAACATCATTTATTTTTTCAAGTCATCACTCAATGACCAAGAGAAAATGATTATAGAAATGATGTGATAAATCCAAAAAATATGGAATATCTAAATTTTTTATTAAGATCATTTTCTAATTTAGAAAATAAATAATCAATAAAAAAATTTGATAACATATTCCATTCCATAGAATATGAAAGATAACCAAAAAATACTAGAACAAAATTATAATTTAGTTATAGTATCAATTAAAAAACACATGAAAGATAGATTCATAGTTTAAAAAAAATTGAACACATTATTTTTAATTCATTACAATATTCAAAATAATATCAAAATAGTTATGATTCAATACAAAAACTTAAATGGTCTATTTTTTTGTAGTGGTCAAAACAAAATATTTTGTAGCATAAAAAAGAATCAACATTTTCACAATTCTAATTCTATAACAAGAATTGAATCATAACAAGTTCAAGTAAAATGAAACAATAGAGATGATAATAAGTGACTAACCAAAAAACTATCAAAGATAGAGTTCTTGACAAATTAGAGGCACGCAGTTAACCAAAGCATGAGATATCAAAATATACACCCATATTATACTGACTCACTCACACTAATATCAACATATACACCAACATATGATTTTGTATATTTAATGATATAGTATCCAAAATTTAATAATAGCCTTTGACAAATGGGAATTGAAATGAAAAAGATCACAAAATTGATACAGAACTTCACTAGTAAGTATTTAACACAACCAAATTATGATTAGGGAAGTAAATGGATATAGTGATACTCTCAAGAAACTTGATTTTTGAACACATGCATGATTTGAGGCTAAATATTTAGCTTGATCTTGAGATACTTGAGAAATTCATCATGTTGAACTTAAATAATTGAGCTAGTCATGAACATAATGGAAGAGTTGATATTTTAATATATAAATTAATTTCAATAAATATTTATTAGTTGAAATATTTTTAAAGTTTCTATATAATTGTGTCTATAGATTTCCAATTTTTTATATGTGTTTATATATTATTTACAGAATCAAACTTCAACGAGAGAGCTCAAAAAACTTGGATTAAAATTTGAGTAGAGTTCAATATTAAAATTCATTATTAAATCTAGTTTTAGATGAGATTCAAGCTTGGAATGAAGTATAATCATATATTTACTTGACTAGACTCAATTTGATTACACCCCCTAATAGAGAACTTGAACTCAATTTGAGATATCAACAAATACACCGACCATATACAAATTAACTACATATAACTTGGCATGTTTATATGTTATTTATTTATAATTAAACTAATAATGTCATTATTTACTTTGTAAGTAGAAATTATCCAAGTAGAGCCAACTAAGATCCAAAGATGTATCTTTTTCACATTTATATTTAGGTTGAGATAAATTTACATAAATGTGAAAGATATGAGAGAGGAGGTCGAGCAGTAGCTCACGAAGCTAAAACACACTGTGAAGTGAGACCTAGGAAGGTGGGTGATTCAGTACCTAGGTGATCTGAGTTGGATGTGTGAGTTCTGGTTGAGCCATGTATAGAGGAGGAGTCAGTACTATTATATCCCAGTGGAGAACATGGTGATGGATCTCTGGAGACTAGTCCAGGGGTGTGTGGACTGTAGGGGAGGGGGGGTCTGGCTCATGGGAATCTCCACTTTAAAGACCTAAATGGCATCAAAAGAAGGGATCTCATCCTTGGAGACCATTTGGGAGCTTCATCCCATTTCTATTCTTATTGGCAGCCTGGACTTGAGCCTCGGCTTCAACGTGTAATTAACTAACAGCTTTCCTCTTTAATTTCATAATATTCTCAATAGTATAATATGTTCTTATTCTTGATATTTGTATTCTTATTATTTGATCATGTGAACCCATTTGGAATGGTAAAAGGACAATGATAAAAAATAGAAAGGTGGGTTTGAAGAGTGCTTGGGCAGTTTTAAAAGAGAAGATAATTGTGGTGACAACAATTCCAACCCCTCCACCACCACAAACTTTCCCTTTCTGGATTCAATAGTGATTTCCATGATCTGTTTAAGAATATTACTAAACAAAAAATAATATAGGATCTATTTAAGAATATTACTAAATAGACAATATTAAAATGGAAAAGAGGTACAACTGTGCAAAAATCCTTTACAGAATCTGTTTAGGAATATTACTGAATAGAGAATATTAGAATATAAAAGCAGGACATCTATGCAAAGATCCTTTACAGGATGTGTTTATACTATAAAGATCTTACAACTTGAAACATTCATATAAACAAACATTGTAAAAGCATTAATAAGACTAAAAAATACAATAAAACATCATCAAACCAAAGGAAAAAACTCTAATATAATGGATTTTCTAATAAATGTTCCAAAAAACTTCATAGAACATGATTTCTAAGATTGGGATCCATAAGTGGTAAATAGGTAAATGACATGAACGAACCCATACAACTGGTTGATTCCTGTGAGCATCCATTTTTGTAGTACCTGCTTCAGGGACCTTGTTAAGCATGGGGAATGCACCATCTTCAGTTTTATCAAGAATGGTACAGCTCCCAAGTACAACACTAGGAGGCAATCATCTTTTTTCAAGGAAACCCTTTAAATTACTGACAATAGTCTTGGTAGGATTCTCAAAAACCCATTGAAATGTTTTAAATCTGATTACATGTATTATGGTGGATTTAGGCCCTTCAGAGCCTATCTCTTTGTATAAATCCTTGCGAATACAAATGTAATTCCCTATTCCCAATTCACACACCTACAAGGTCTGCCTCCCAAAACACCACCTTACATGCTTTCAAGAATAATAACATACATGTAAAGAAATAAATGATAAGAAATAATATTCAGTGAAATATGTTTCTATTAAGCATGTGATGATTGTGTATGAATAAAACAATGAAAGGGTAATTTATGAACAAAATAACAAAAAAGTGTAATTGGATTATACGAAGAAAATACATTGACTAAAAAATGATGATGATTTACCCAGAAAACAATAAAATGAACCGAATCATATGCTTAGAGTATGGAGACTTCGTTATTTTATCAAAGAGTGAGCCATCTACATTTTTTTGAGGAAGATGAAGTGGGATTTGAAAACAAAAAATGGAAAAAACGTCTGAAATATTAAGAGAAAATAAAACAGTGCTGAAAATGGTGATCAAACGGCACCTCAAAACTCCCACATACCGATTTAACAAAATATATCCTACTTCTTGGGGGTAGACTGGATGGAATTTGGTTGGTAGTTGATGAATGGTTACTGGATTTTGGGGGATCCAAAGGTCTTAATGGCTAGAAAATGTGAGGCGGGGCAGTGGGATGTGAGGCGGGGCGGCGGTTCGGCTAAACACAGACAGGGGTAGCGAGATGTGAGGCCAGAGTAAGGTGGGGTGGGGTGTGAGGCGGGGCGGTGGTGAGGATGACATGGATAGGGGTGGAGATTGAGTCCTAATTAGGGTTTTACTGATGTTTTTTTCACAAAAAAAATATTTAAATGTTTATTAAAAAAATAATATTAAAAAATATAAAAACAATTAATATTTCATGAAAATTGAATAAATAGTATTGAAAAATATATAAACAAATTAATATTTTAAGATAATTGAAAATTAAAATCAATTATGAGATTTTTTTAATAAAACTCTAGGATATAAAAATTTACTCTAATCATAATATATATATATATATATATATATTATATTTCTATTAATTGGTTATTGATAAAATGGTTTTTTTTTGTTGAATGATTTATTATAACATTTTTTATTGACATCAAAATATTTATTGGTAATAGCATAATTAATAACAAATTCACGTGTTAGTAGAAAAACTGTTGGTATTAGTATGATAAAGCAACAGATTCAACTAATGGTAAATGAGATGTTGGTATTGAATGATTAATATCAATAGATATATCTATTGGTAAAAAGAATTATTGGAATTAAAAATTAATACCAATAATACATATTATCTGTTGGAATTTATTATTTTTACTAACAGATATAATGTCTATCAATAAATTTTTATTGGTAAAAGTCAATTTTTTGTAGTGAGTTTATCCCAAATTCATCCATGTCTATTTATCATAGTCCACTCAGTGTGAAAATTCTCAAAATAAATCATGTGTTTGCCTTATACATGACGTGTAACCCTGCGTGGGTGCCTGCCCATGTACCCCAGTCCAATTTGGCATGTAAAATTCCCAGGCACATTGTGTTTACTACCTATACATAGAGAGTAACCCTGAATGGGGTACTAACATGTATAGCATTCCATGTACTAAGCCTAGGTGTGTACTCCTACATGGTGTGTGCCCCACTTGGGCATTGGTCGTGAAATTCTACATGGCCAAGTATCCTCACACAAGGTGTCTAGTTGAGCACTCAACTACACCCTAGAATCACACAATATAGCATGTACCCCTAGTTTATAGTTTGTTGTCCCAAGACACTCATCTTAGTCAAATAGAAAGAATTCAGGGTGTGTTTTTGTATAACCAAATGTTGTTTACAAAGCTTTCCCCAAATAGAAAGCCCCCAAAAAATCCCAGAACTCCTGATTTCCCCATATAAGCTGCATATTGACCCCTAAGGGGTCCCCAATATCCCATAAAAGGTTTTAAAACATATAAACACTTAAACTATAGTTATTTTTGGCATAAAATGTAAAACATACCTACCTTGGGGCATAAACTATCGACTCTTTAATCTAATCCATGATCTACAACTACTGCATGATGATCTGGCATGACCTGAGATCTATGATGGCACCTCATCCTCTTCCACTCCCCATATCATAAACATCTACATATATCATCCAAAGACCCAAAAGGGGAATCCCCCATGGGAGTGTGTATAAATCTAAGGTAAAAAATAAAAAATAAAAAATAGAGAGAATTAAAAAATAAAATGAAAATGAAAATGAAAATGAAAAGGGGCCCAACCTCAGTTCCCAACACAAGGTTATGTCTCACCTAGGAAAAAACCACTCATTCCAGACTCAACTATAGAGAAAAAATATCAAACTAAAACACTATTTAAAATATATTAATTAATGAACACACTTGAATAAATTAAGATTTAATTAATTAAATATTAAATATTTGATGAAAATTTGAATGGATTATGTTTCCACCAAACTCATGTACTAGGATAAAAACCCTATTCTGGGACTAACAGAGTGGTCATAAAAATTATTTGAGATCATATCATAGGATACTTTACCATTTTTAACTAAACACTTCTAGAAACAAAAGTTTTAAATTCATACTATTTTTTAAAACTCATGATGACATGGTCCGTCACAATAGGTAATTTTTCAAAATAAAAAATAAAATTCAGATAAATTTTCCTTAATCCATAGAGATTGATCACAAAAAATTAAAACATAAATGTATTCTAATTTTTTAGTAGATAAGGAAATATATTGTTTTTCTTAGAACTCAAATATACTAAGATTTTTCTTAGAAAATAACACACACCACTTGTGATTTTTCAATATATTTTGAAATCATAAAAATAAAAAATTGTATAACTTTTTAACAGAAATTAATTTTTTTAGTATAAAAAAAACTAATGTTCAAAGAACTTTAATATATTTATTTCTTATTTTTAAAACTTTTAAATGAAATTATTTAGAATTACGTTGAAATATTTCATTTAAAAACATTTGTTTTTTATTTTTTAAATAAAAAACATTAAGGTTATGTGAAAAATGAACAAACCGAATCCATTTTGAAGGAAAATGGAGAATATGCACATAAACCAAGAACCAAAAAACATAAGTGTACCAGGTAAGAAATAAACCAAAATCTACCTTGGGGTATGAAAAACCTAACAACATCCTAGAAGCGATCAAATATAATGAGATGCCCATCACACTTCTGTAATATTTTTTATCAAATTATTTTTTTGATATTCATCATTATCTAATTTACATGAAGTGATAATAGGAATATTTGAACCTTTTCAATGATCAAATCCAAATATCTTAACAAGTTACTTAGAATCCATAGTTTTCTTAGATTGGATGGATATTATTGACACTTTTTGAGAAAATTATTATGGCTATAAAGTCCACTAACCAATTTAACTCAGGAGGGAATCAATTTCCTCTAGATAGATGAACATATATAAAATTTCAAGAATATTAGTTGAAGATTGGTTACTGCACCTATACTTGCACTACTCTATAATAGAGAAGGTTTTTTGATATATAGTGTTGTATCAAAGAAGTTATTTGGATATTCCATTACGAAAAAGGATTTGGAGGTAGTTAATGCCACATTTAAATTAAAGGTTCATAAGAAAAATTACCCAACACATGATCTAGAGCTAACAAAAATAATATTTACATTAAATATATAGAGTAATTATGTATGTGAATAAGATAGTGATATATATATATACTCATAACCAGATATTAATGTATATATTCACATAAAAGTATTTGAACATGAACCAAAGGAGATGGTTGAAGTTGACCAAGGATTATGACTACTCAATATATTTCCACCATAGAAAGAAAAGTAAGGTAGATGATGCTCTAAATAGTAAGAACCATGATACCATATCCATGATAATAATTTAAAGAGACCCAATACTCAGGTATTTCAAAGGATAGACTTGATAATCAAAAGAGAAGGGGAAAAATATGATCATTTCCACATGAATATGAAACCATCCATTTATAAATGATCAAGGAGGCACAAAAAGGTGATATAGAGCTATAAAATTAGGTATGTAATATTCCAAAGTTCAACCTTGAAATTGATGAAATTATATGATTATATAAATGAATATATGTACCTTCAATACATGAATTAAATATGGGTCTTTTGAAAGATTCACAAAGCTCATTATTTTATTCTCTCCTATAAGCATAAAGTAGAGATAACAAGGATAATTTCTTGTGGGACAACATAAATAATAAGATTATTGAGTATATACCTCAATGATTAATAAGAAAACAATTTAAGAAATAATGATATAATTCTAAGGGGGTGATGAAATCATTACCCATACTAGTATAGAAATTATAAAACATTACCATAGATTTCATTATAGGTCTTCCTAAGATCCCTAAATGAAATACATCCATTTTTGTTATAGTTTATCACCTTATTCTTGATCAAATTTCCAAGATATATAAAAAAAGAAAGTGGTAAGGATACATGGAGTACCACTCTCAATTGTATCTGATTGAGGTATGAGGTTTACCTATAAGTTCTAGAGAAGTCTTCAACAAGAATTGGATATAGAGACAAACTTTAGTAGTTCTTATCATCCTAAAACTGATGGTTAATATAAAATGATCATTAAAACCCCACAAGATATACTGAGATTATTCACAATTTATTTCCAATGAGGTTTGGTTCAACACCTTCCCTAGAGAGTGTTTTCAAATAACAATAAATTCTATTCTAGTATTAAAATGGAACCATATAAGGCTCTTTATGTTAAGGGGTTCATAAATCCAACATGTTGGGATGAAGAAAGAGGGTGTAAAATTATAATATTGAATCATTCTTATGAAATGGTAGAGATAATTTAAACTATTAATGGAGACATTAAAATGGCATGAAGTTAACAGAATAGTTTCACTAATAATCACTGATGAGATTTGGAATTTGAGGTTGGAGATAAGTTATTCATTCAAATATCACCTTGGAAGAGGATTATGAGATTTTTTTAGAAGGGAACATTGATCCCTATATATATTATCCCCTTAAAAATCCTTGATCATGTGGGGATAATTTCTTATTTCCTTACACTTTCACTGAATCTCTCACAAGTCCACGGTGTGTTCCACATATCACTTTTGAGGAATTATATACTAAATCCATCACATGTAATGAACTCATAATGAGTGAAATGAGAGTACGATATGTCTTATTAGAAGAAAAAAAGTAGAAATATTGGATTATAGAGATAAAGTACTATGAAGTAATACTACTCACCTGGTTAATGTTATTTGGAGGAATCTTAAGTTTGAAGAAGAATAGTGGGATCTTAAGGATGTAATGAGACAAAAGTACTCTCTTTTCTTCATCAAATTTATGAAATTTTTTGGGAGAAATTATTTTTAAGGGGGTAGAATATAACACCATGTTATTTTAGTATGTATTTAACTTTAAATAAATAATGTGTGTTTAATATCTTGTGATACACACAACACAAAACAAAAATGAAAAATGACTTAATTTATTATGGTTGAATATTACAATATAAAATGAATTCATTATAAGATAATTAAATGAAACATAATTAGTTACATTACTAAGGGAATGAAACCACAAGTAAATAAAAATACTTCAAGGTTTAGATTCACATCATCATAACTAAACTCCACATTCAAGATATAAGGGTTTGAATATTGGAAGACCCTTGAGGAGATTTATGGTCAAGGTAGTGACACAATCAGGTGGTGAATCATGTGGTGACGCGTATAGGAAGTGATTCATGTAGTAACCTTTATGTAATGAAATGCCATTTGTCTAGTAAAATGTTGTGTCTTTGGGCTATGTTTTGGGATTTAAATCCACTAGGCATTCAGGTCATACAATCAGTTCCCCATCAACCCAGTTGAAAAGGGTGTTTTCTTTGTTTAATAAAAAGGGTCTTGACCCCAAACCATTAAAATAATTATAGAAAGAATATCGGATATTTGAAATATGATAAACACATTGATAAATAAATTAGAGAATATAGTGAATAATTTTAGAGATATATGAATATATATATAAAAATGTAATATAATTATTATATATATGGTTGTTGGTTCTATGGTCATTATATATGTGCTAATTATATGTACATCCATCCAATAGGTATATTAAAGGTATTTAATTATTATTAAAAATTTACAAATAATATAATTAACATGTAATAAATAATTCTTGAATGAAATAAAAAAGATAATAATGAATTAAAATGATTTATGACCCACTCTTCATTGAAAATGAGACAAAATTTAAAAATTTATAACTCATACTCACTACAATGTATAGTGGTTTGTAGGGTCAAAACTACAGGGAAGGTAAGTGACCAAATTTTTCTTTTCTTTTCTTCAAAACACCCCACTATTGTCAGTATTGAGGAGATTTATTTTTTTTACATTTTACTTTTCTACTTTTTATTTTTTTTAACAGTATGAGACAAAATATTTTTTTACTAAATAAAACTAAGTTTAAAACTAATCTATGGTGACTAATAGTAAAAAAGTGTTCTAAGAAATAGAAACAGGCATTGAGATAAATGATCAAATAAAACACTCAGTAATTCTAATTTTTTTGGTTAAAATAATGAATTCTACAATAAATTTTATTGAATCACACCTTAAGAATTGATTGATACATCACCCTCTCCATAAGATACATCAAACATAAGTATTAATTTTGGAGTTCTCCACTCCAAATTTCATTGAATGTTAAGAATTTCATAAGAAATAAATTGGAATTAAACTCACTATAAAACTACAATGTTAAAGATAATAAATCATTGAAATGATGACGTTCAAGTTCAATCTCACCGATTGAACTTGAAGCTTTGAATTTTGAAAGAAAGTAAGGTGTGAACAATTTAAATGCACATCAGAATTGATCTCACCAATCAAGTGTGATTTCAAACAAGGATAAAGTGAATAATTAGAAAAAAACCCAGCAAAATTAAACTCCCAAGCTAATAAATTCAGTCAAAGATCATATTTATTACAAACATTAAAAACATCTGATTATAGAGTACATAAATTTAGAACAAAAGAGGGAGAAAGAACTCCCCTAGTGCTCCTTCTCTCTAGGACTTTATCTCTAAGAGGTGATGAAGGGATGAACTTCCATGTCTCCTGCTGCTCTACTCTCCTCATCTCGTCTAAATCAGATGTGTCGAAAGTAGTAAGTGAATGAATCATCATTCTAGTTATCCCATCTATACTGTCGCTGCTTCAAATTTTAAATATTTGTTGTATTGTCATTGTTCACTCATTTTTTCCACTGATATTCAGTTATCCTTCAATGTGCATATATACACATTCATTTTTTTGTGAAGGGATTTTCATGCTATCATTACCCCTATAACTAACTCCACGATAGTTTGATTTGAGTGAATCTCGATGAGAACCTAACTTCCATGTGAATCTGCAAATTAAAAATAGAGAACAGTTAAAAAATGTTTGTAAAGTAATAAGAATAGTTTAAATAAATATTTACTTATATAATAAGTTCTATTACAAATATTAAATTATTATTTTATAATAATATGTTATTAATTAATAGATATTTTAATTGATTTTTTATTTACTTTATTTTATTCTATTTACAACTATTATTAACTATTATTATTTAATTATTTAATTAATATTATTAAAGTTAATATTTTAATAACTAAACAGAATATTATTATTTATTTTATTATTTTAAGTTAAGAAGTTATGATTTTATTAGGTTAATTATTTATTTTATTAATTATTATTATTATTTTTTATTTTAATTAATATAATTAATAATTTTATTATAATTAAAAAAGTTATATTAATGAATCTATTTAAGTATTATTTATTTTAAATTTATTTGGTTAAATTAGTTTATTTTAATAATAAATTCTATTTATAAAATATTATTATTAATATTTTAATTTTATATATTATATTTAGTTAATTTCTTTTATATTTTATTTTACTAATATTAGTTATTTAATTCTATTTTTAATTATTCTCATATTTTTATTTATTATTATTTTTACTTTATATTTTTTTAATTTATTTTTTTATTTTCTCCCCCCCTTCTTCTTCATTGCACATCTAGGGGGTCTCAACTCTTCTCGAAGGCTTCATGGAAATAGCTCCTCAACACCGAAAGCTTCACCCCGGCTTCATCGGCGGTGGCTGGTTGGAAGATGGTGCGGCTCAGATCTATCTATAGTGGTCTTTAATCGGAGGCTCATGGTAGATCTAGTTGCTTCGTGTGGTACATCACTAGTGACTCAAGGTGGTACTCAAATATAGCGGATAGCTTCGGTGTAGGATTCTCATCCAGTGGTAGAAGGCAGGTGGTGACATTAAGCTTTAATTAGATTCTCATATCTACATGGGCTGGTTTGGTTGTTCGAATTATGGAGGAGATGGTTCCCTACAAAATGGTTTACAAATTTCAGATCTTGGTGTGGAGTTTGTAACGATTTGGTCAGATCTGTGATGTTTGAGTCTTCAAATCTATGTTTTATTTTGATTTGGAAAGAACCGTGTTAATTAGGTTTATGGTGGAAGAATGAACGGTGGTAATTCTAGGTTGACAGTGGTAGAAAATGTGTGCAATGGTAACTACAGGAGGTAGGGGTATAAAAGTGAGTGGAAATCATCGGTGGCGGTGAAAAAAAATGAGGGATGAAATGGTGAGACCGATCAAGAAAAAGAATGGTGTTTCATAAGGGGTTACTGGCTATAATAACCCATGTTTTTATGGACCATTTTTTCAAATAAATTAAAAAAATTCAATGCACTAAGTCAAACAACCCTTTCACACTAAACTGACTTGTTGTATGTTACACACAACACCGAGTTGGCGTACAATACACGCAACACTGGGTATAGAATTTGTACAATGTATAAAAGAACTATGTATGTATTATGTTATACGCAACACCAAAGGAAGTTTTCACTACACGCAACACTGACTTGTCTTGTGTTACACGCAAGAGCGATCTTTCTCGATAGCTTGCGTTGTACGCAATTCTGAGTTTCGCTAAAAAACGATATATTATTAAAATATTATTATTTAATGGGATATAAACAAGTAATTATGAATATTATTGACCAATTTTTGAATTTTATATAACATTAACATTCATCTTATTTATTTTCTAGAAATGGTATAAGAACAAATTCAATTTTTTCTAATAAAAGAAGTATTTTTCAAAAAAATGAAGTTTTGTCATCTTTTAATGACACACCCATTTTAAATCTATTTATTTAACACTTTTATATATTCTATTTGAAAAAATAAACTTCTTTTTTGGAATTGTGACATCAAAATTTAATTTGTTTTAATTTTTGGTATTTTTCTGATAAAATTCATATTTTAATGAATAGTGAAAAATACTGCATTTTAATTCATAGCTGACTTTTTGTCTAATTTATTTATATAGTTAGATTATCTTTTTAATTGGTTTTAAAGTGTACCAAGATTATTTTTTTATAATTTAATCCAATATTTTTAATTTTATTTAATTTCACATTTAAATTGGACATAAACACAAGTCAATCTTTAGATAGTTTCTACTTCTTAAAAACTTGTTTCTGGTTTTGACAACGGGAATTAATTTTAAGTTAATTAATGAAACATATGTGTTTTGAATTTTGAAAAATATATTATATATTTGGAATCAGTGAATCCAAATTATGTTAATATGTTACTTTTTTTGATATTATGATTAGTAACTACGGTAATTTTTATTTACCACAGTTAAATGTAAATCTGGTAAATTAGGGTAACAAACAATATGATAAAGATAATAAAATTACCCTAAACCCTACCAAAATATTATTGGATGAATTAAAATCGACCAATAAAACCTAAGGGTTGTAATTGATTCATTTAATGGGCTTTTTACACGAAAGTGATGTAATTATAATTAAAACAAAAGAAAGTGACAACATGTCACTCTCTTATCTATTATAAGTATAGTAATTTTAATGTAGTGATAAAATTAATAAAACTTTGAACATAAGTAGTGTTTATAAATATAATAAAATTATCTAAATCATGTTAATTTATTTAGAATTTTTAGAAATTAAATAATTACCATTAAAGATGACACAATAGTGATGTAGAAATTATTTTTTTGATAGAAATATCAAATAAATTGTTTTAAAAATATTAAAATAAATAACATATGAACTAATTAACATGATCCACTAATTATCTAGATTTCTATGACATGTTAGGAGTGTAATAAATTTTTTTTTTGAATTTATCTTCTATGTGGATTTAATTTAAAGTCAAATAAATGAATAGTGTCAAAATTGACACTATTGATATTTTATAAAAATAACATATTATTAAATTATTTAAAAATAAAAAAAATTAAAAAATACAAAGTGAAAATTTTCTGGTCCATAATGTCCTAAATTGTTCAATTATGGACAATTTACAACACATAAGTTAATATTTATAACCATTTAGTATTTAGAATATTATTACCACAAATAAAATTAAATATATTAATTAAGGATAAATCAAAATGATAAGCATTAAAATAAAATAAAAACATGTTAAAATTTTATTGGTTGAGATTATTTAGACCCATACTCATCTTATCTTCTAAATAAATAAGTTTTGGACCATTATAAACTGAAAATCAATTTATAATAAATTAATATTTCAAGAATTTCCTAAAGTGCCCCTCCTCCCTCTTATAAAAGGCCACCACCTCTACCCACTTAATCACACCTTTGAAGCCCCTTGGATCATTAAACTTATGCTCAAATAATCTCACAAAATCCCTAACTTCCTCCTAGAGGCTACACTTTTTGTAGAAATCCAACCTAAGAATTCATTTTGTGCAAATGAAAAGGAGATACTTGAAAAAAAATGTAATTGTTTTATCACCTATTTCAAACTTCTTTTCTTCTTATACTTACTCTTCTTATGTTGTTTCCATACTAAATTAATAAATCCAGTATCTTCTATATTCTTATATGTTATTATAATTATGGGAAAACCTTATACATTCTTATATCAATCCTATGAATAACAATATCACCTTGTGTGCGTGCGTACGGCTTACCGTCTCTACACCATGGTGTAATTTTTTATTCAACAATACATAATTTGGATGGGTATATTGATCAGTATAATGGATTTAAATAATGAATATAGCATGATATTATATCTTTACAATTCATATACCATCCAATTTCATACCATTTAACCATCAAGGGAATGATATCGTCACTCGTGTGTACGTACGGCTTACTGTCTCCACAACGCGATGAGATTCACTCTCCATGTTAACCATTCAAGAATGATAATAAAGTATATATAATAAATAATCATGAAATATATGACTTAATAATTCTACTGTATTTATGTGTATATATATATATTTCATTTACTTTCTTCCATTCAATTCGATAAGGAATTGGAAACAACATTAATGTGTGCATACGGCCTACCGTCTCTATGAACGGTGTATTCCATTTAATTTAGATATGTATTATATATATTTATATTCTGAATATATATGACAAATAAATAATTTTATCATTATATAGGTAATATTATCAAGAATAACAAGTCAAAACACATGTGATAATGAAAGCGATTAATACCTAAAACATTGCATTAACATGGAATTGTTAATAAACGAGTAATATAAAGTCATAAAACAATCATATATGATATCATAAAAATGACTATGATTCTAGAATAAGTCAATAACATTATTTAAATCATTATAAATGAGGTTTGTATACATACAAATCATATCGGACCTAAGCCAATAGATAATTTTTCAATCTCATTTTTATCCGAGATTGTTTATATGTAAGTATTTAGTGGGGGTATATTTATCATCCATGTCCATGTTTTCTAAAAATATTTTCATAAAATGTTTACTATTATTCTATGTATTTTTAATTTCATTTTTACCCTTTTTTACATTTACTAAATGATTTAGAAGGAATCTTACGTTCGTTTACCATATAAGTTACCTTTTAACTTCTCTGACAAAAGTACGAGAAGAATGTTTCTTAACTTATAATGCATGAATGGATTTTTATTCTTTAATAATGCATTATTTACATGAAGATTACTTTTCAATATTTCAAGTTAATTTTAAATTAAATTCTTCTATTTTAAAATTTCCTGACATTTTAAGAAAATAAAATGTTTTTGAAGAAGAAAATATTTTTTCCTCAAAAATTAAGTTCAAGTGTTTTATCAAAATTATTTTCCATCTAATATGATGCTATTTAAATAGGGTTATTTTTATATACTTATTATTACTATGATTTGAGTGTGTTAATGATGGAATGATATTTTATATGGATTATGTTATGATTTAATTATGTTTAATAAACCCATTTTATTTCTTGGGTTATGCTATGATGAATGATTTTTGTTTTTGTGGAAATTTTAAGAATGATTTCATTATGAGATGGGTGGGACCTATATTTCCCTCCAATTCATTGGGTAAATATTTATATCTCATGATATATAAATGAATGGAATGGTAAGTAAATCTAGTTCAGTAATATAGGGCTGGAATGGCAAGTAAATCGGATTCAGTATTACATGGCTTGGACGACAAGCGAACTTGGTTCAGTAATGGACTTTTTCCACTCTGATGGTCTTGGAAGCAATGCCATAGATACTATGGAAATCATATTATGTGATTATTTGTTTTTCATAATTCAATGTTTTATGCCAATACTATTTTATCATGGTTAAAGTTCCTTTATGATCTATGCCTTATGTACTGTCAAGATTTATTTCAAGAAACAAGATTTTGATATTTGAACTTTATTCTCATTTTTTACATTCTTATGTTTATAGTTTGTTTTATGTTCTCTATGTTTAACCTTACTGAGCATTTGACCTCACCATTTTTATGTTTTCTTTTCCCCAGGATATAATGAAATGTTTTAGGTAGTGAAATAAAAGGGGAAGTTCTTTATGGTAGATGTTGAATATCTTTCACCAAGTTAGAAGATCATGTTCTATATTTACAAAGACACTAAAATAATATGGTCTTTGGGTGTCTGTTTGTGTCATATATTAAATATTGCAAAAAAGAAATGTAATTTCCATGTACGTCAAGCTTGGATAGATACAATGGAGGCGGATAGAACAAGGGAATGGTGGTTTAAATCATCAATGAATAAGGGATTTAAGCAGACGGTGGAATGGGGATGAAGTGAATTGAGGAAGAGTTGCATTACCATTTTAGATGAAACTGTAATGGCCCGGACCTCTCCGGTCGATTACTTTGTAAAAACGTTTTTTTTTATGTGGTCAATGCGGCGAACATCAAAAATAATAATTATTATTAATAATAAATGGTGACGTGTTAATAAATTTCATTTGGGGTTTTGTTATAAGTGTTATACTAAATAATTATAATAATAATGTTTGTTTTTTTTTGATAGATCTGGTAATAATGATTTAATGAGAATTATGTTTTGAATTAAATGCAATGAGATTTGAGATATGAGAATAAATTAAAGATGTTATGATAATTGTGTAAAAATAAATAAATAAAGGTTTAAAATAAATTTGGGGCATGCCACAAGGAGAGAGAAGATGAAAAAAATATAATAATATGAAATAAAAAGAGAGGCGCCACTTTTTGTGGGAGAGGATCTTGGGAGAAATAATTAAAAAAGATTGGAGAGAGGGAGGAGTTATAAGATATTAATGGGAATAAAATTAAGTGTGAAATAAATAGTAAAGGAGATAATTGTTGATGAATTTCCAGCGTGAAAAATGACAAATGGTGATTGATTGGAGTTAGAGAAATAAATAAATAAATAATTAATAAAATATTGTTATCATTATTTTTTTTGATAATAAAACACTTTTTTCACAATAACTTCTTCGTGCGACCTCGGTTTCACGAACCGTCAGTGGTAGTGCGACCCTGACTACGAGACGAAAATTATGAGTCCAATATTGGATGTGTTTTTCGGGTTTTCGGATTGGGTACCTGAAACGCTCATGAATTAATAGATTTAATATTGTTATTATTACGGGATCTTGTATCCAACGTATCTCCCTCATACGGTATCGGATTGACGATCCGTCAGCGACAGCGTAACCCTGAAATTATGACGGTCATTTTAATACCATTAATGATCTACTTTTATGACTCATGCCTCGGGTCAACGAAACACCACATATTGATAGAATTATCATTATTATTATAACGCGTGGAAACCGCGTGACGTGTTGTGTGTTAACCAATCAAAACATGTAACGTATGTACGGTCACATCGGGTATTCATTAATTCACGCTGAATACGGATTTACCTATTTGTTGACTATATAAGAACGAGGTCATGTTTTATCTTCCATATCGATCGCTTCTTTGTCGCACGACGACGCTCTTGGACGATCGAGAAGTATTCCTCCTCTAACTTCTTTGTCCGAGCTCCGAATTACGATCCATCAGCGGCCACAGGATCGTAGCGACGAGACTAAGATTCTAAGCCCAGACTTGTCACCTTTCCTTCCGGCCTTCCTTCTCCAACTTCCATCCTAGGAGGCATTTGTCAGGTTTCGCGAAGGCGGAGGACACCGAAGGACGTCGTCGGAAGCGACGTGATCGGGACCTTTTGAGGTAGGGGTTTACCTTCGTCTCTCAATTTGGTGCAACATGCGGGGTGGGATATTTTTCTTTTGTTCCATGGGATGCAGTTGAACTTTAAATAAAGATAATAACCGGATAAAGAAGGGTTTGGGGTTTTGTGCTGTTTCTATTGCCTTCCAGTTTCTTTATCTTCTGATTGTGATTTTGGATTGAAAGGCCTTTGCCTACTGAAAATCAAGGTCGTTGGTGGCCTTTGCGTTCGCAATTGATATATGAATTTTTTGTGGTTGGTTTTGTTAAAACATTGAAAATGGATAAGCACGTAAAGACTGGCTGATTAAATGATAATGAAAACCTTGTGTGATCACCCCGGTTGAACAAAATTGGAATAATGAACATGTTGGTGATTTGGTTGTTTTGTGGGAAATGTTTTTTTTATGAAAAGTGTTTTGATTATGAAAAGTGTTTTGAAGTAAAAGTTGTTTTCAAATGCGGAAATGTTTTGTGTGTGGAAAGGGTTTTATGTGTGGAACTTTGAAATAAATGAATGATGGAATGTTGTATGGTTGTGATAATCTTTTGTAAATGAAATGGCATGTGGTTGCTTGCGTTTTACCTAACCTTGGTTGTGGATGGCAGGGATATGTTTGTGAAAGGTTTTGTCTGGATGATAGTTGCCCAGTAGTAATATTTTGTTAAACCATTGCATGAAACATGAAAACCTAAATGGGGTTGGGGGATGATTGTTTGGTTGTTGATGCATGCTCCGTGGTAGCAGTGTCGAGGCACATGCTCAGTTTCTCTTTTTAAGAAGCCATAGGTTGGGCTGTGTGTTTGGTATATGTATATATATAATTGTATCTTTGTGTTTTGTCGCACCACACCCATGTCAAGCACCGAGTGCCGAACACTCCCATTTTATGGGAGAGGGTGTTCCCCCTTAGTTACTAGCTCCTTCCTGCTCCTTCTTCCATAGGCTATGATGGCTTGAGGTGACCTTACACCCAAGACACTTTGGGTAGGTCTCGGAGGCTGTGATGGCTTGAGGCGACCTTTAGCCCAAGACTCTTCGGGCAGGCTTACCGTTCCCAAGAACCTTCGGGATGAGGCCCAGGTGTCTGCGGGTGGGTTAGTGGTTGTGGCCCAGGTGTGGGCGGGCGAGATGCGTCGTTGTGAGGCCCAGGTGTGTGCGGGCGAGATGCGTGGTTTGGCCCAGGTGTGTGAGGGCGGGAAGAGTGTGGTAGCGTCAGGACATTTGCCGTTAGGAAGAGAAGCATCTAATTAAGTGGGAAATGGTGCGGGGTACCCAATACTTTTGTTCTATATATATACTAAACTTTTTTGTGTTACTTGGTGAGTGTGACCAGTGAGGCTGGGTGGATAGTTTTTCCTTGTTAGTTTCGGGTTCTTCTGTTTTCTCACGGGACCTTAGGGTGTCTCCCCACTTGTGCACGAGAGCTTTAGGTTCTCTACTGAGTATACTTGTATGCTCACCCTACGTTGTTTCAGGTTTTCAGGAGGACTACCAGGGCCGTGCGGGACCCTACTAGTCAGGCAGTGAGAGCTGTGCAGTTGCTGTTTTCTTGTTTTTCTTTTGGTACTGTACTCACTTTTACTTTGAGCTTATTTGTACTTGTACCTGTTTCAGTTTATTTATACATGCATATGGGACTGGTTTGGGTTCTTGTCAGCACCTTTGTTCTTTTTCCTTTTTGGTGGTTGACTTGTCCTATTTCCGATCCTAACTATAAAAAGGGTAATACCTCCCATGATTGAAAAAATAAATAAACTCATACCCTTGGTGCTAGTCGCCACCCCGGGGCCTACTGGAGGCGGGGCTCGGGGGGTCATTATCTCCCTTTCACCATTGCCAGCTCAGGAGGGGAATCTTTGATGGAAGGGGGTCGTGACAGAATGGTATCAGAGGAATGGTTGAGAGATAGTATGGAGTCTGGAGTTAGGCACAGTGAGGATTTCATGGGATGGTAGGGAAACAGTGTTAGTTGATCTTGGTGTGTGACATAGGCCAGGGAAGACCGGCTAGGACATGGGATTTTAGGGCCCCCCGTGATCCGATGCAAGGACTCTGAGCCTACCGAACAACCAAGTGAGGCTACATTGATTTTAGGGTAGAAACCCTAGGAAAGGTACATGCATCATCATGTTTGTGTTTTACTTGATTTTGGGCGTTCTGGGAATAAAGTAAAATGATAAAATGAACCCTTGAGAAATCTCCTTACTACTCGGGCTTAGGTTTTCCTTGTTTACCGTACAGCTATGGCACATGGACGGTGTTCCCAAGTGGCTCAGGCGGCCGAGGCCCAGCAGGTTCAGGCGATCGATCAACTGAGGATCGATCGAGAGGAGGAAGACAGCCAGTGGCAGAAGACCCTCCGTTCTTTCCAGCGTCAGACTCTCAAGAAGTACGAGGGAAGTACTTCGGACCTGGAGACGGAGGGGTGGCTTGAAGATCTAAGGATTGCTTTTACCTTGATCCGTGCTCTGAAGGAGTACTGGGTCCCCCTAGCGGTCAGTCAGCTGAGAGGCGCGGCACGCCAATGGTGGATGCTCTACCTCGGGGAGAGGAAGGAGGCAGAGATTACATGGGCTGACTTCGAAAAGGAGTTCCGAGAGGAATTCCTTTCTTCTTTGATCAAGGCGAAAAAGCATCAGGAGTTGCTCTCCCTTCAGCAGGGGAGTATGACTGTTCGAGAGTTGGGAATTAAGTTCAAGAATCTCCTACTCTTTTCTCCGGAACTCTTTCCGGATGAAGAGTCTCGGGCGAGACGATTGGAAGAGGCGCTTCGTCCTTCGCTCCAGTATGTTGTGACCCCCTTCACCCTTCCGACATACTTAGCCGTACAGAAGAAGGAGGAAGTTGTAGAGAGGATGCACTTGCAGAGAGGTGCACCCTGAGAAGGGATCCAGGAAGGTCCGTCGAAGGGGAAGGCAGTCAGTAGCAGACCTCCTGCGACCGGACCTTCCAGGTTCAGGCCGGTGGGGAGCAGGCCCCAACGGTTCCAGTTCAGGTCTTCAGGCCCTCATCCTTCCTTCTCGAGTCCTGGACTGAAGTGTTTTTCTTGTGGAGGTTTCGGGCACGTCCGGAGTCAGTGCCCGACCAGAGCTCAGCACGGTGGAGGTGGTCAGGATCAGTACCCGCCTCAGCAGCCGTTGCCGTCGAGGCCCTTTCAGCAGCAGCAGGGCCCTCCGAGGGTAGACCCTGTAGGAGGAGGCCGATCTCAGGGTGCTCCTCAGGGACCTCGACCAGGGCGTGGTCGGGGAGTCGGTCGACATCAGAGAGGCAGAGGAGCTGGGCGTGGACAGTTGCACGCAGCAGAGTTGGCAGCTCCAGCAGGACCAGAGGTGGTACGAGGTACGATCTGTTTGTTCAGCACTCTTGTTTCTACCTTGTTCGATTCAGGAGCTTCACACTCTTTTGTTGCACCCAGTCTATCCCATGCTTTGGGTCTAGACGTAGAGAGACTTTCTATACCCCTGGTACTGAGTACGCCTGTTGGAGGTCAGACCTGTTTGTCTTGTGTTTTTCGGGGATGCGAGCTGACGTTGGGACCACATCGTTCCATTGGAGATATTCTTTTTCTACAGATGCAGCCATACGACGTCATCTTAGGCATCGACTGGCTGTTCTCTGTTAGTGTTGTTATCGACTGCTTCCGGAGAAGAGTCGTGTTCTCCGATATGGATGGACAGCGTGTGACTTTTGTTGGCGAGAGGAGCTATCAGGTGGGAAGCCGGCATGTGAAGCCTCTCTTTTCTTTGTTGGGTGGGATATCAGCGGTTCCAGCTGATACGGAGATGATGAATGTTCCAGAAGTTGTTGGGGAATTCCTCGATGTCTTTCCCGAGGAGGTTGTGACTCTACCCCCTCGACGTGATGTTGAGTTTGGGATAGACTTATAGCCAGGTGCCCATCCGATCTCGATGGCTCCTTATCGGATGACACCTTCGGAGTTGCGGGAGTCGCGGATTCAGATTGACGATCTGATGGAGAAGGGTTTCGTTCGACCCAGTGTGTCGCCATGGGGTGCTCCGGTTCTGTTCGTGAAAAAGGCGGATGGTGGTCTCAGGCTATGCATAGACTACTGGAGGCTGAATCAGGTAACGGTCAAGAACCGTTACCCCCTTCCGAGAATAGATGATCTCTTCGACCAGCTGAGGGGAGCATGTTGGTTTTCTAAGATTGATCTGTGGTCGGGATATCATCAGCTGAGGGTAAAAGACAGTGACATCCCAAAGACAGCTTTCAGGTGCAGGTATGGGCACTTCGAGTTTGTAGTGATGTCGTTTGGGGTTACGAATGCACCAGTTGTGTTCATGGGTCTTATGAACTTTGTCTTCCGAGAGTTCCTGGACCAGTTCGTCGTTGTGTTCATCGATGACATCTTGATCTACTCAAGATCAAAGGAGGAGCACGTTGAGAATCTCAGGGCTGTCTTGGAAGTCCTTCGGCACCATCAGCTTTATGGAAAGTTGTCAAAATGTAAGTTCTTGACGCAAGAAGTACACTTCCTTGGGCACGTGGTGTCTCAGCATGGAGTGTCAGTGGACCCGTCGAAGGTAGAAGCAGTTGTTTCTTGGACAGCACCCAAGAGCATGGCAGAAGTTCGTAGTTTCCTGGGGTTGGCTGGATACTATCGGAGGTTCGTCTCAGACTTCTCTCAAGTTGGTGCTCCGTTGACAGCTTTGACTAAGAAGAATCAGGTCTTCCTGTGGAATGAGCAGTGCCAGGAAGCTTTCGACTACCTGAAGGACAAGTTGGTTAGTGCTCCCATCCTTAGGTTGCCAGAGGAAGGATCCTTGTATGAGGTTTTTTGTGATGCCTCTGGCCTTGGCTTGGGATGTGTGCTGATGCAGAAGAAGGGTGTGGTCTGCTATGGGTCTAGGCAGTTGCGTCCTCACGAGCGGAACTATGCCACCCATGACTTGGAGCTTACAGCAGTAGTGTTCGCATTGAAGTTGTGGCGACATTACCTCTTTGGGGGGCGCTTTGTGGTCTTCACCGATCACAAGAGCTTGCGCTATATCTTCTCCCAGCGTGACTTGAACTTGCGACAGCGGAGATGGGTCGAGTTTCTCCTAGACTACGACTTTTAGATCTCGTACACTGAAGGTAAGGGAAACGTTGTGGCTGATGCCCTGAGCAGGAAGCCGCATCAGGAAGTGGTTCGGGAATCTGATGATGCTTGGAAGGCGATGGGGGAGTTGGCTTCATTGCACTTGGATGCGAGGGTGGAAGGTGCTAGAGGCTGCTTTTTTCAAATGACGGTACAGTCCTCTTTGTTGCAGCAAGTGGAAGAGTCTCAGTGGGGAGACTCTGAGGTGGAAGTGTTGTGGGATCGTGTCGATCAGGGGAACGCTCCGGAAGGATGGTCGGAGGACAGCTGACATCGGATGCTCTTTCATGGAAGGTTGTTTGTTCTAGAGGTGATGCGTGATGAAGTCCTTCGTGAGTTCCATAGCTCAGCCTTGGCAGTACATCCAGGTGTTTCGAAAATGTACCAAGGCCTGAGGTGACAGTTTTGGTGGCCCGGGGTGAAACGGGTAGTGGCAGAGTTTGTGGCTAAATGCCTGGTGTGTCAGTAGGTGAAGGCTGAACACCACGTTCCTGGTGGTTTGTTGCATCCTTTAGATGTTCCCGAGTGGAAGTGGGATGACATCTCGATGGACTTCGTCACAGGACTACCCAGAGCTCAGGGCGGGCATGATGCTATCTGGGTAGTGGTGGATCGACGGACAAAATTTGCTCACTTCTTGGCCATCAAGGAGTCAAGACCTGTGAATACCTTAGCACAGAGGTACGTGGATGAGGTGGTGCATTTGCATGGAGTTCCGAAGACTATCGTCTCAGATCGGGACACTCGGTTCACCTCACGAGTCTGGAAGGGGTTACAGCATGCTTTCGGCACCCAGCTACGCCTTAGCACTGCTTTTCACCCTCAGACTGATGGACAGACAGAGCGGACTATCTAGACATTGGAGGACATGCTGCGAGCATGTGTTCTGGATTTCAGAGGATCATGGGTACGACACTTTCCTTTAGTAGAGTTTGCCTACAACAACAGCTTCCACTCTACTATCGGCATGGCTCCTTTTGAGGCTTTGTATGGAAGACCATGTCGTTCACCCTTTTGCTGGGCAGAGGTTGGTGAGACTGGTACTCTTGGACCAGAAGTAGTGCAGAGCACCATGGAGAAAGTCCAGCTAGTGTGGGAGAGGATGAAAGCAGCTCAGGATCGGCAGAAGTCTTATGCTGATCGTCGGAGGAGGCCCTTGGAGTTCGAGGTGGGAGATCATGTGTTCTTGAAGGTTTCCCCTCGACGGGGGCAGCGGAGGTTCGGAAAGGGGAGTAAGCTCTCCCCTAGGTTCATCGGACCTTTCGAGGTGCTGAGGCGAGTTGGCGAGGTGGCATATCAGCTGGCCCTACCACCTCAGTTGGAGAGGGTCCATGACGTCTTCCATGTCTCCCAGCTTCGTCAGTACTTACATAATGACTCTCATGTCATCAACTGCGGAGAGCTAGATGTGGGAGAAGACGCGACCTTCGAGGAACGGCCAGTCAGGATCGAGGATCGCAAGGAGAAAGTGCTTCGTGGACGAACCATCGGCTTGGTTCGTGTGTTGTGGAGGCATGGCGGCCTTGAGGAGAGCACTTGGGAGCGGGAGACCCAGGTGCGCGCTCAGTACCCGGGGTTGTTTTGACTTGTACCTTCCTTTGTTTGTTGGTGTTACCATGTACCTTTGATATATAAAATGTTGGCTTGTTGGATGTGAGATCTTTGTTCCTTGTTCTTGGGAAGTGTGTGGCTTGTCCGGATATATGGGAAAGGAAAAACATGATCCTTAATCAAGACACATTAATGAGGATGCGATTAAACCCGTGTAGGTGAGTCAGTGCCGCCTAAAGCGGATAGTATCTTGACATAGGAGAGGGAATTCCTAACTCATAGAGTTGTTGGTTGGTTCCTTGTCATGACGAGAGCCCTGATAGGTATCTTGTGGAGTGGTTCTTCAGATCCTTTCCTTCTTCTGGGTCAGTTTTTTAATTCTCGAGGACGAGAATGTTTTGAGAGGTATCTAACGTAATGGCCCGGACCTCTCCGGTCGAATACTTGGTAAAAACATTTTTTTTATGTGGTCAATGCGGCGAACATCAAAAATAATAATTATTATTTATAATAAATGGTGACGTGTTAATAAATTTTATTTGGGGTTTTGTTATAAGTGTTATACTAAATAATTATAATAATAATGTTGGTTTTTTTTATATATCTGGTAATAATGATTTAATGAGAATTATGTTTTGAATTAAATGCAATGAGATTTGAGATATGAGAATAAATTAAAGATGTTATGATAATTGTGTAAAAATAAATAAATAAAGGTTTAAAATAAATTTGGGGCGTGCCACAAGGAGAGAGAAGATGAAAAAAATATAATAATATGAAATAAAAAGAGAGGCGCCACTTTTTGTGGGAGAGAATCTTGGGAGAAAGAATTAATAAAGATTGGAGAGAGGGAGGAGTTATAAGATATTAATGGGAATAAAATTAAGTGTGAAATAAATAGTAAAGGAGATAACTGGTGATGAATTTCCAGCATGAAAAATGACAAATGGTGATTGATTGGAGTTAGAGAAATAAATAATTAATTAATTAATAAAATATTGTTATCATTATTTTTTTTGATAATAAAACACTTTTTTCACAATAACTTCTTCGTGCGACCTCGGTTTCATGAACCGTCAGTGGCAGTGCGACCCTGACTACGAGACGAAAATTATGAGTCCAATATTGTATGTCTTTTTCGGGTTTTCGGATTGGGTACCCGAAACGCTCATGAATTAATAGATTTAATATTGTTATTATTACGGGATCTTGTATCCAATGTATCTCCCTCATACGGTATCGGATTGACGATCCGTCAGCGACAGCGTAACCCTGAAATTATGACAGTCATTTTAAGACCATTAATGAGATACTTTTATGACTCATGCCTCAGGTCAACGAAACACCACATATTGATAGAATTATCATTATTATTAAAACGCGTGGAAACCGCATGACGTGTTGTGTGTTAACCAATCAAAACATGTAACGTATGTACGGTCACATCGTGTATTCATTAATGCACGCTGAATACGGATTTACCTATTCATTGACTATATAAGAACGAGGTCATGTTTTATCTTCCATATCGATCGCTTCTTTGTCGCACGATGACGCTCTTGGACGATCGAGAAGTATTCCTCCTCTAACTTCTTTGTCCGAGCTCCGAATTACGATCCGTCAGCGGCCACAGGATCGTTGCGACGAGACGAAGCTTCTAAGCCCGGACTTGTCACCTTTCCTTCCGGCCTTCCTTCTCCAGCTTCCATCCTAGGAGGCGTTTGTTGGGTTTGGCGAAGGCGGAGGACACCGAAGGACGTCGTCGGAAGCGACGTGATCGGGACCTTTTGAGGTAGGGGTTTACCTTCGTCTCTCTATTTGGTGCAACATGCGGGGTGGGATATTTTTCTTATGTTCCATGGGATGCAGTTGAACTTTAAATAAAGATAATAACCGGATAAAGAAGGGTTTGGGGTTTTGTGATGTTTCTATTACCTTCCAGTTTCTTTATCTTCTGATTGTGATTTTGGATTGAAAGGCCTTTTCCTACTGAAAATCAAGGTCGTTGGTGTCCTTTGCGTGCGCAATTGATATCTGAATTGTTTGTGGTTGGTTTTGTTAAAACATGTAAAATGGATAAGCACGTAAAGACTGGCTGATTAAATGAGAATGAAAACCTTGTGTGATCACCCCGGTTGAACAAAATTGGAATAATGAACATGTTGGTGGTTTGGTTGTTTTGTGGGAAATGTTTTTTTATGAAAAGTGTTTTGATTATGAAAAGTGTTTTGAAGTAAAAGGTGTTTTCAAATGCGGAAATGTTTTGTGTGTGGAAAGGGTTTTATGTGTGGAACTTTGAAATAAATGAATGATGGAATGTTGTATGGTTGTGATAATCTTTTGTAAATGAAATGGCATGTGGTTGCTTGCGTTTTACCCAACCTTGGTTGTGGATGGCAGGGATATGTTTGTGAAAGGTTTTGTCTGGATGATAGTTGCCCAGTAGTAATATTTTGTTAAACCATTGCATGAAACATGAAAACCTAAATGGGGTTGGGGGATGATTGTTTGGTTGTTGATGCATGCTTCGTGGTAGCAGTGCCGAGGCACATTCTCAGTTTCTCTTTTTAAGAAGCCATAGGTTGGGTTGTGTGTTTGGTATATGTATATATATAATTGTATCTTTGTGTTTTGTTGCACCACACCCATGTCAAGCACCTAGTTTAGAACACTCCCATTTTATGGGAGAGGGTGTTCCCCCTTAGTTAATAGATCCTTCCTGCTCCTTCTTCCATAGGCTATGATGGCTTGAGGTGACCTTACACCCAAGACACTTCGGGTAGGTCTCGGAGGCTGTGATGGCTTGAGGCGGCCTTTACCCAAGACTCTTCGGGCAGGCTTACCGTTCCCAAGAACCTTCGGGATGAGGCCCAGGTGTCTGCGGGCGGGTTAGTGGTTGTGGCCCAGGTGTGTGCGGGCGAGATGCGTGGTTGTGAGGCCCAGGTGTGTGCGGGTGGGATGTGTGGTTTGGCCCAGGTGTGTGCGGGTGGGAAGAGTGTGGTAGCGTCAGGACGTTTGCTGTTAGGAAGAGCAGCATCTAATTAAGTGGGAAATGGTGCGGGGTACCCAATACCTTTGTTCTATATATATACTAAACTTGTTTGTGTTACTTGGTGAGTGTGACCAGTGAGGCTGGGTGGATAGTTTTTCCTTGTTAGTTTCTGGTTCTTCTGTTTTCTCACGGGACCTTAGGATGTCTCCCCACTTGTGCACGAGAGCTTTAGGTTCTCTACTGAGTATACTTGTATGCTCACCCTACGGTGTTTCAGGTTTTCAGGAGGACTACCAGGGCCGTGCGGGACCCTACTAGTCAGGCAGTGAGAGCTGTGAAGTTGTTGTTTTCTTGTTTTTCTTTTGGTACTGTACTCACTTGTACTTTGAACTTATTTGTACTTGTACCTGTTTTAGTTTATTTATACATGCATATGGGACTGGTTTGGGTTCTTTTCAGCACCTTTTTTCTTTTTCCTTTTTGGTGGTTGACTTGTACTATTTCCGATCCTAACTATAAAAAGGGTAATGCCTCCCATGATTGAAAAAAAAATAAACTCATACCCTTGGTGCTAGTCGCCACCCCGGGGCCTACTGGAGGCGGGACTCGGGGGTCACTATCTCCCTTTCACCATTGCCAGCTCAGGAGGGGCATCTTTGATGGAAGGGGGTCGTGATAGAAACGGTGACTAAAAGAGGAATGGTGTTTGCAAGAAGCATCGGTGGTGGTATCTAGGTAATGAGGTAGTAGTGACGGTGGGAAGTGGGTACTGTTGTGGAGAAGAAAAGCAAAGGTGACTCTTGGAGTCACTGTTGAAACAGGGGAAGGGGGGAAACAACAGTGACTCCCAGTCACTGTTGCATAGTCTTGCGGTGACTTGTTGAGTCACTGTTGGATAGTTTGTACAAACTAAAAAACATAAAAAAACCAAATTAAGAATTTTAAATCAATAACTTATTAAAATTTAACAAAAATAAAAATAACATAATTTTAAATTAATTAAAAGAAAGTTTAAGAACTATATTATGTAATTAAATATAAATGAAACTTAAAAGTAAAAAATGGTTTAACCAAATAAATTAAAATATTTTAATTGAAAAACAGAAAAATTATATAGAAATATAAATTGATCTTAAATTAATAAATTTTATTAAAACTTTAAATTTAAAAAAAAATTAAATTAATTGTTAAGATTAAGTTAATTAAATAAATTATTAATAAAACTAATTAAATGTTGAAATATTAAATAAAAAAAGTTTCAATTAATTGAAATAACATATTAATTAATTAATAATTAGAAGATCTTCTAAAATTATTAAAGGAGGACATTAACTTAAAAAATAAATAGAAAAATTAACGAACCTAAAAAAACTAAGTTTGATAAACTTAATTAATAAAATGGACATAAATACAAAATTAATTATAAATATAGATTGATTAATGTATTTAATTATAAAATTAGAAAAGTTTGAATATTTAACAAAAAATATAAAATTAAATAAGTAAATAAGTAAAACTCCAATAAAATAGTGTGGAAAATTATGTAAATTTAAGGCCACATAAAATTCCTCCACTCTTAAACATTGTTTTTCCTCAAACAATACCATGTTTTATTGTCATTTAAAAAAATAGAAGTGTGTTTTTATTAAATAGATCGTATTTAAGCATGTTAAGTAGTTTTGAAACAGAGGACCAAAAACTGAAAGAAAGGCTTTAAAAATGGAATGTTCCAAATAATTCTTGCCTAAAATCAAATACTCACTAGATAATTAAGGGAAACAATGAATCGTCCGTTTTTTAGGATGTTTTTCCTTATATATGAGACTGCTTAATGACTTACTACAATTCAAATATATGTTCTAAATTCAAGAGTGATTAAAGGTTAGAAACTAATGGAGTCAAGAACTTAACAAAAAGAACCTTTTACATTGACTTTCTCCTAGGTTACAAAAGAAAAAATAAATTAACTTTTTTTAAAATCACATTATTGATACAACCTAAATGTTCCATACAAATCAATTGTCCCCTTCTTCATCTAGTGTTCATTATTCCCCTCACCTTAATGAACTCATTTTTGAACCTACACACAATTATAATTTTCCCCAAGCTAGGAGGTATCTTTTTCTGAGCACTCTGCATATACTCTTATTCAATATTGTACATATAGATTTTATTATAGAAACGAACTCAATGCCTAGGGTCTTAGAGATTCAACATGGGTTCACAAATGCTCATTTTACTCCACTTCCAAGATATTCATATGAATCACATCTAATCCGGCTCACTAAGGTGATCATTATTTTTTAAAAATTTAAAATTGTGTCGCGTGTGTAAATATTTAAAATTCTAGTGCTTAAAATTATGACCTTAACTCTAGATACACAAATCATATACCACTCTCAAAAATAGTTCCTAAACAGAAAATTCATAAAATCACTAAGCAAAATCACTCAGCAATCATTCACCCTCAAAATTTTCTGATTTAAGGAAATAGTTAACTACTAGTAAAGTAGTTTTATTTAGTAAAGAATCATTTGAAGTGCAGTATAAAGCCTAATGAAAATCAAATTGTGATAGGATTTTGAAAAAAATAAGCCATTTAAAAAAAATTAAAGAGCAGTGGGAATATATGGGATCCCATTAAGCACAGTTCAGCTCAATATAAGTTGACCCCTTCCCCTATACTTAAAACCCAATATTGTCCCCAATGTTGAATTCAAATATGAAGAAGAAAATTTAACAAATAAATTTCAAAGAAGATTCTCATTAAAGTAGATTAATTACATATTAAAGGTCTCATTGAAAGCCAAAAAGAATGTTTCCCACAAAATTTATTTTACAGCAAGTTTAAACGAATCATCATTTAATGTAGTGAAAAAAAATCAATTATGTTCATAGAGAAGTATGTAAAACATGTATATTCACATTGAATTCGGTGAAAGTAAGATTGAATTTATGATCCCAAAATATTTTCTAAATAATAGAAAAATACATGCTAAAACACCTGGAAGAAAAAAAACTAACCAACCATGGGAAATCCCCCCACACTTATGTTCTTCCAGTGAAGATATTTTAAACATTTGAAAAAAAATTCAACAACAAACATATGCAGTATATTTTTCAGCAGCAGAAATTTTTTTAACAGAAGTAGAATTCTTTTAGAAACATTCATTGACCCATCATTATTAGCTTATTATCTATTCACTGCTGAGATGACTCACCACTGGTAGTGTAATAGTGACTCACATACAATAGTAACAAAAAGACATACCATTGAATAGAGTAATGGTGACTTATCAGAGAAGCTTTTAAAAGTAAATGAGGAACAAAAAATAAATGTATATGTAAATAATAAAGAACTTATCTGACTTAAATCTTGTATGGAAAAGATCCATTAATATAATTCCTCTCCTATGTTAACACCAATATCATCATGTTATTATTTTGAAAATAAAAACCATGAAGTACAAGATAGATCCATCAGAATAGATAGTCTAAAGAACAGAATGTAGCACTTTATTCAAAGTAAAATAAGAAAAATAATGTACAAGAGTAAACAAAACAGACCATGGGTTGACTCCTGTGAAGCACTGATTTTTAATTCTTCAATTATAATTTATTGAAATTTAGTTTTCCAACATAATGAAGGCACCTAATCCCTTTAGCTATCCTATAAAATAAAGTTTGACACTATGCCCATTAAACATAATGGGTTTGTTTTCCTCACCTATAATCTCAACAACTCCATTATTTAAAACTCTAACAACTTTAAAAGGTCCAAACCACTTAGATTTAAGTTTCCCAGGAAAGATCCTATGTCTTGAATTTAAGAGAAGGACCTTCTGTCTGAGTTTAAACTCTTTATTTTGGATGAAATAATCTTTAAATACTTTAGACCTCTCTTTTTATATCCTATAATTGTCATAAGACTCTCTCCTTATTTCATCAAGTTCACTCAACTCAAGAAATATTATCTCTCCATCACTCTTAAAATAAAAATTTAAGGCCTTAACTTCCCAATAAAACTTGTGTTGTAACTCAACAAAAAAATGAAAGAATTTACCGAATAATATTATATAAGGATACATATCTATTGGGGTCTTAGAAGATGTTCTATATGCTCACAAAGCTTCATCTAACTTCAAAGACCAGACCTTTCAAGAATTTGAGGCAGTTTTCTCTAATATTTGCTTCATCTCCTTATTTGATATCTCAACCTACCCACTGGACTATGGAAGGTAAGCAGTACCAATTTTATGGGTGCATCCATACTTTTCCATTAAATCCTTAAACTTTTAGTTTTTAAAGTGTGTTACATTATCAATAATGAAGGATTTTGGTACTCCAAATCATGAAAATATGTTTTTTTAACAAACTTAATTACACTTTTGGCATGATTTTTGGGTAAGGTAACTACCTAAACCCAATTTAAAACATAATCTACAGCAATAAGAATGTACTAATTCCCATGAGAAGATGAAAATAGACCAATGAAATCTAAACCCCAGACATCAAAAATCTTTACTTCTAAAATACCCTTTTGAGGTAACACTTTCTTTCTCCAAACATTGCCCAACATTTAGCACTTATCACATACTACAACATAACTCTTAGAATAATTGAATAAGGTAGGACAATAAAACCCAGTTTGTAGGGCCTTCTGTGTTTTCCTTTCTCCACCATGGTGTCCTCCCTAAGGTGAGGTGTGACAACTCTCCAAAATAGTAAACATTTCTTCCTCTTGAATGCACCTTCTAAGTATCCCATCAACACATCTCCTAAATAATAAGGGGTTATCCCAAAGGTAATACCTAAGTTTAGAAATTAATTTTTTTCTTTGGTTATTGGACAGATCTTTGGGAAGAACACATTCTACCAAGAAATTGGCATAGTCTACAAACCATGTAGACTGCCTTATTGAGAAAGTGAGTAATGTTTCAATAGGGAAGGAAGAATTGATCTCCCTTAGATCTTTACAATGAGTATGAGGAAGCATATAAAGGTGATATTAAACTAAGTTCTCATCCCATTTCTTATCTCTAGTTTCTAAATCAAATTCCTGTAATAGTAGAATCCATCTGATAAACCTAGGTTTTGCTTCTTTCTTAAACAAAAAATATTTCAATATAGAATGGTCAGTGAATATGATGACTTTTGAACCTAGAAGATACTGACTAAACTTATCAAGAGAAAACACAATATCTAACAAATCATTTTTAGTAGTGGTAAAATTTCTTTTTGCCTCATCTAGAATTCTACTATCACAATACACCACATGTAGTTTTTATCCCTCCTCATTCTTAGGACAGCTCCAACAACCATATCACTAGCATCACACATTATTTCAAAAGGAAGTTTCCAATCAGGTGTAGTGATGATAGGTGATGTAGTGAGTTTATCCTTGAGCGGATTAATCAGTTTTTGACAGTTTTCATCAAAAAAAATGGTGAATCCTTGATAATAAAGGAACACAAAGGCTTAGTGATTTTTTATAAATCTTTTATGAACCTACAGTAGAAACCAGAATTCCCTAAGAAAAATCTAACACCTTTAACACTTTCAAGAGGTGAAATTTTTTGAATAACTTTTATCTTTGCAGTATCAACTTCCAAAAATATCTTAGACACTTTATGTCCTAATATTATCCCCTTAGTGACCATGAATTTAAATTTTTCTCAGTTAAGAACTAGGTTGGTCTTTAAGCATCTCTCCAACACCAACTCCAACTTTCCTAACCAAGTATAAAATATACTACACACAATGGAGAAATCATCCATGAAAAACTCTATGATTATCTCAATCATATCAAAAAAAATAGTCATCACGCACCTTTGAAAGCTAATAGGGGATCCACACAACACAAAAGGAATCTTCAAGTAAGCAAATGTCCCTATGGGGCATGTAAAGGTAGTTTTATCCTAATCCTAAAGAGCAACTAGAATATGGTTGTAACTAGAATACCCATCCAGAAAATAGAAAAATGTATTACCAGAAATCCTCTCAAAAATTTGATCAAGGAATGGTATTGTAAAATGTTCCTTCTTAGTGGCTAAATTAAGCTTCCTATTGTCTTACAAACTCTCCATTTTGTGACTTTCCTAACTTGAATTTCTTCATTCTTCTCATTTTTGACAACAATTAAACCTACTTTATTAGGGACTTTTTGGACTCGACTGAACCAAGTGATATCAAAAATAAGATATATTATTATAGTGTCCAACTATTTGATTACTTCCTCTCTAACAACTTCTTTCATATTGGGACTGAATCTTCTTTGACATTCCACTCTAGCCTTATGGTCTAACTCTATAGGAATATTATGCATACAGAATGAATGACTAATTCCTTTTATATCATCTATGGTCCAACCTATGGAAAATTTGAATTTATTAACAACATTTTACAACCTTTCCTCTTGATTTTCATTTAGATCCGCAGAAATAATAACAGGGAGAGTGAAATTCTCTCCCAGGAATGAATATTTTAGATGTGCAGGAAGTGTATTAAGCTCAAGAGTGGGTGGGAATTCACTCTATGGAAGGCTCTTGCGACTATTAGGTCCAGGGTATTCAAAATATCTCTTATAGGGAGTTTGAAATGATGAAATATTTTTAATTTCAAGACTAGATTCTGAATTTCCATCACTACAGGCCAAACTGGACAAATCACTATCCAGATTTTCTAGATTTGAGTTTAACATATTTATCAAAGAAAAATAATAAAGTTTCATTAATATTTCCCCCTGTACTTCATCAAAATTTCTGTAAGTGTTGGTGAAAGAATAATCACCCTCATGTTCACTCAAAAAGTTCCTATGTTTAGAAATAGATGGCATATTTCCAGCAGAAGTAGAAACTGGATAGTTGTCGAGTCCTGGAAAAAATTTCAGATTCTCAGTTTGAGAAGATTCTATAGAATGTGAATGAATAAAATCATAATTTTCATCTTCCAAATTAATTTCATCAATAAAGGATTGTTTTTTAGATTCTCCGGGATTTTCAAATTGATTATCATCTTCTAAGGAATCAATCTCTAAACAATTTTTTGGGGATATTGGTCTTTTGAAATTCACAAAGAAATTAAAATACCCTTCTTTATATCCAATTTTGAAGATAAGTTGACCCATATAAACATCACTGAAATCTCCACTAGTGGAAAAAAAGGCCTACTTAAGATGATGGGCACCTATTGGTCATACTCCATATCAAGGAATAAGAAGTCAACTGGCAGAAGACATTTCCCTACCCCAACTAGCAGGTTAAATACCCTCCTTATAGGATGAGTAAAAGAATTATCATCCAACTGTAGGATGACTGTGAGGGGTTTAATATCACTCAATATCAACTTTGGTAATAGTGATTATGGGAGAATGTTGATATTAGCACCTTAGTAACAAAGGCAGTTTAGTTGACTAGAATTTCATAAGGTATGGGGTATGAAAAAGTTGCATGGGTCTTTGAGTTTGGGTGAAATTTTCTTTTGGAATATAGAACTACACTCTTCAGTGAGGTTGTAGGTAGAAAATTCATCAAGTGTTTTTTATTAGAAATAATTTTTTAAGAGATTTTAGATAAGTTGGGATTTGAATTAATGATTAGATGAATGGTATGTTCACTTGTAACTTGGTCAAAAGCTAAAGGAACAAAAGATGATTAGCCTTAGTATCACTTTTGGGTTTGAGTTTTTTAGGGAAAGGGATGGGTGGGGAAAATTTTCTTAGAACGGTAGGAATATCCCTCAATTCTTCAGTAGTATTATCCTTTCCTTTATTCTTTTTTATTTTCAGAAAAAAAAATCATCTAGTTTTCCTCGTGAAAATTTCAGATTTTTTTCATTTTGAACAATTTTCTCTAAAATTATAGAATATATATAGATCATATTTTTATTTCTAGATTCACATAGTTTTCTAGTTTTTTCATTTTCAAAGTCCTTTTTAGCTACATTTTGAGTATTTAGCCATCTTCTTGTGACAATAGCCATGGAATTCTCCCTAGGGTTAAGTTCAGTTGTGCTAGGTAGTCTTCATTTATCCCTAGAAATTATGTCTCTAGAAATATGGCCCATTTGTGTTTCCATGTTTTACATTATAACATCATTTTTGATTTTATCAAATTCATATTAGGATTGATGTTTATTCAGTTGATTTTTGAATCCTTCCTCTTGATTGTTCATTCTATTTATGAATTAATATAATTTAGAAGACACTTGGCTTTGATAATAACCTTGATCATTGGAAGACTCTTCCCTTTGTTGATTTTGAAAATTTTGTCTATGTGGGTTTTGGTAATTTGGGGAAGTGGGTTGTTTAATTAAGCCTTATTCTTTCCAGGACAAATTTTAATGGTTCACATATCCTTGGTTGTATTTGTTTGAAAATGGGTATTCTTTAGCAGGTATCTTAGGACCATAGTTGACAAAATTTGATTTTTATTGTTGTTGGAGTGGCATGTCAAAGTTGGGACAAAAGTTTTCAATAAGACCAAACATTCCACACTAGGCACATTATTTCCTAAGTGATTGATTAGTGTTTTTAAAACCCAATTGATTCAAAGAAAATTATAATTTTGGTTTATTAAGGTTATAAGTTGACTTTTTATATTCAGAATGATGGACTTGAGAATCATTTCTTGAGCCATTTTTGTTAACATTTCTATTCACTCTTTTCCTTCTTGAATTTTTATGTTGAGAGTTCATAGCAAGGTTGTTGAAAATTTTTCTTAACTCTTCATCAATATTATCATTATAATTACCCCTAGAAGCTTGATCAATTAAGTTCTAACCAAAGTAGGACAACCCTTCATAGAAGGTATCCATGAGAAGGTGGGATGGGAGTTGTTGATGGGTACACTACCTAAGCAGGTCCATAAATCTATCCAAAGAAAAATGAAAGGCTTCTCCATCCTCTTGGTAAAAACTAGTGATATTAGTTCTAAGTTATTCTTTATGTCTTTAGGGATAAAATTTCATTATGAAAGTGTTATATACATGATTCCAATTCTCAAATATGTTCTCATATAGACTCAAGAACTAGTTTCAATTATCCCCTTTAAGAAAAAGGGAAACACTCAAATTATCAGCTCATTTTCTATGAGTCCTAAAAGGGGTGATTTTTTCACAATATTATAGAATTATATAATAAAGGATAATGAGTCCTGATTAGAGAACCCATTAAAAGTAGGAAGTAGAGAAATTTGGGACTATTTTAGTTCATAGTTCCTAGCTCTAGGAGAAAGTCTAATGGAAGAAGATCTATTTGAAACTTGAAGGAGTTGGAACTCCCTCATCTTAGGCCTTTCTTATTCATCTAAGAGTTATTGTTGATAGTTTTGTTGATTATTAGATGTAGGAACTCCATTATCTAAATTCTCCATTTCAGTTTTATGTTTATTTCTAAGATCAGTAATATTTTTAACAGGATCTTGGTTCAGGGGCTCCAATATAATAGTTGACGATCTTGTGCTCATACAATTTGTAATAATAGGTGGAATTTAGCAAAAATAGTAGTTCAATGTAGTTCAAGTAGTGCAATAGTAGTAACAGCAAAAACAGTTGGTGAAGACAGTACATCAAAATGAAAGAAACAGCAAAAAATAGCTACATAGTAACAGTAGTATTGATAGAATAATATTTTTTAAACAATTTTCAATTTTTTCAATTTTTTTGGTTTTTTTATTTAAATGTGAATTTTTTTAAAAAATAATAGAAAGGTGGTTACTCATGCCTTCCCCAAAAACGACGCCAAAAACTTTACCCACTAATCGTTGAAAACGATTCAAAATTAAATAATTTATAACTCATACTCACTACAATGTATTGTGGTTTCTAGGGTCGAACCCATAGAGAAGGCAAGTGACCAAATTTTTCTTTTATTTTCTTCAAAACACCCCACTGTTGTCAGTAGTGGGGAGACTTCTTTTTTTTTTACTTTTTAATTTCCTACATTTTATTTTTTTAAACAGTATGGGAAACAATATTTTTTTTACTAAAGAAAACTATGTTTAAAACTAAGCTATGATGACTAACAATAAAGTAGTGTACTAAGAAACAAAAAAAGCACTAAGATAAATGATCAAACAAAACACTCAAGAATTATAATTTCCCTAGTTAAAAGAAAGAATTATTCACTAGATTTTATTGAATCACATCTTAAGAATTGATTAATACATCTCCCTCTCTAGAAAATACATCAAACAGAAGTATGACTTTTGGAGTTTTCCACTCCAAAGTTCATCAACTATTAAGAATTCCATAAGAAAACAATTGGAATTAAACTCACTATAAAACTCCAATGTTAAAGACAATAAATCTTCAAAAAGATGGTGTGCATGTTCAATCTCACTAATTGAATATGAAGCTTTGAATTTTGAAAGAAAGTAAGGTGTGAACAATTTCAATGAACATCAAAACTGATCTTGCTGATTAATTTTGATGTCAAACAAGGATAAAGTGAGGAATTAGAAAAATAAACTAGAAAATTTAAAACTCACGAGCTAAAAAAATCATCCTAAGAACATATTCATTAAAAACATTAAAAACATATGATTATAGAGTACAGAAATTTAGAACAAAAGAATGAGAAAGAACTCCCCTAGTGCTCCTGATCTCCAGGACTCTTTCTCCAAGAGGTGATGAAGAGGAGGTAGTGGTTCCATGCGAAATGGTTTTTTGGTTTCAGATCTTGGTGTGGAGTTTGTAACGATTTGGTCAAATATGTGATGTTTGATTCTTCAAATCTATATTTTCTTTTGATTTGGAAAGAACTGTATCGACTCGGTGTATGGTGGAAGCATGAGCTGACGGTAAGGTGACTCGCGAAGTTGCCATTGAAATAGGGCAAGGTGGACAATAATGGTGACTCCCAATCACTGTTGCACTCTCTGGAGATGACTCATTTTGAGTTACCATTGGATAGTCTGTGAAAACCAAAAAACATAAAAAAAAACTAAATTAAGAATTATAAATCAAGAACTTAGTAAAATTTAACAAAAATCAAAATAACATAATTTTAAATTAATGAAAATAATTTTTAAGTACCATATTACTTACTTAAATATAAATGAAACTTAAAAGTAAAAAATGGTTTAACAAAAGAAATTAAAATATTTTAATTTAAACACATAAAAAATAGAGAGAAATATAAATTAATTACAAATTAATAAATTTTATTAAGTCATTAAATTTAAAATAATTAAATTAATTGTTAAGATAAGTTTAATAAAATAATTTGTTAATAAAAATAATTCAATATTGAAAGATTAAATAAAAATAAAGTTTAAATTAATTAAATGAATCAGATTAATTAATTAATAAGTAAAAGATTGCCTAAAATTATTAAAGAAGATCATTAACTTATAAAAATTAAATAGAAAAATTAAAGAACCTAAAAACTATGTTTGATAAAATTAATTAATAAAATAGAAATAAATACAAAATTAATAATAAGTAAATATTGATTAATGAATTTAATTATAAAATTAGAAAAGTTTGAATATTTAACAACAAGTGTAAAATTAAATAATTAAATAAGTAAAAAACCAATAAAAAGATGTGGAAAACTATGTAAATTTAAGGCAACATCACTTTAATGTAATGTGAAGACCAGGAAATTTCATGGAATTTTTTTTAATACATAGGAATTTTACAAGTCCACTGTTTCGGACGGCACTTGATTCTGAGACTCGGTGTGCCTGGAATCAATTTCTGAAGTTTTGTTTGGGTACGTTTAGAAAACGTACGTGTGGGATTTTATATATTTTGAACAGGTTCTTGGAAATCAAATCCGAGAACACCATTGAACTCGCTGCGCCAGTATTTTCTTAAGGAGACATTTACCATAGTTGCGTTTTATCGATGTTGGGAGTTAATTTCTTGGGGTTTCTAATTTAAATTAAATAAAAATGGGTGTAACACATTTTTATTTGAATGGAAGTTAAAACCTCCAAAGGGGGGTTGGTGGTGGGGTCACCCCCACAAAACCTCCCTTGGGAGGATGTTATAAGGTTGGGCCCACACGAACATCAAACCCCTCAACTGCCCTTGAACCCCCCTTTAACTCTTGAGCTCCCAATTTATGGTGGAGTCTTTCCACCTTCCCCTTAATGATGCCAACACGAATTAATTAATGACTTAATTAATTAATTTGGGTGATTTGAATCCTTTTGAATTCATTATGCCAACATTAAAATAAGTGAACTTATTATTTTATTTTGGGTTGGCATAATCATTGGAGAGCTTGGGAGAACTCTTGGAATAACGCCATCCTCTCAACGAAAAACACTCCTCGTCTCCGAAGAATGTGAAGCAACATCTTCTACCTTCTTCAACCGGAGCAAGGAAGGGAAGCACCGCCGCCCATGAAGTTCACCAAGGGCTTCATCTTGACTTGACTTCTCAAAGCTCTACCTTTTCTGACATTGACGGAACGACGTCCGTCTTTCGACGCCCGCCCTCTTTACTCGACTCTATCGTTGATCACTGAAATTGAGGTAGGGGGAATTTGGATTATTTCTTTTTTATGTATGAATTATACCCACATACTTCGACGTTTATTTATGGATTGACAGTGTCCAAATTGTTATCACCTAATGCGGAGGGTGTGTGCCGAACAAACACGGCCCAACGTCCCTCCGTTGAATCTCTTTTGGTTGACGTTAGAGGTAGAGCAGAAAGGGAGGGTGCAGTCATACCACGCCGAAGAAAAACCACAGTGAATGAAGAAGGGTGGCGCCGACGTGCCACGCGGTGGAGCCGAAGGCTATGGACAGGTCGGGCTGTGGAGGTGGTGGCGTGGCGTCGTCGCGCCACGTGGAGTGCAGCAGGACCACAGCGTCGTCCTGCCACGATGAAGGTGCGGAGGTGGCCGAGCCAAGCCAGCTGCCGTGGAGCCGGACCGCGGCGCCCGCAGGCGCCGCGTGGAGGAGGGCGCGGCCGGCATCTGCAGGTCGCTTGGCTGGACGAACCAACTGGCCGCGTTCCGGCAGGGCTGGAGAATCTCGGCACCCCAGGCGCCGCATGAGAAGAATTGCGGGCCGCGTGCATTTGGCCGAACCGGCCGGCTACGGCAGACTGGGCAGAGGAGGAGGCGGCGCCGCTGGGCACCGCCGAGCGAACCGGACCGACCCACAACACGGGTCGGGTCCATGGGTGGTCCACATCCCACTAGTCAGGGCCGACCCCCGAGCTAGGTCGGACCCGCCGAGACGGGTTGGGCCGACCCTCCAGCCCACTGGGCTTGATGGGTCGGGCCCGACTTCACTTAAAAGCGAATATCTCATAGACCGCATGTCCTATTGACGCGCCATCTATGGAACTGGTACCCTAGCGATGAGGTAGTCCTTTTGAGCTACTCTAAGTGAGTTTTAGACAATTTTGTAAAATGTCCGGGTTGTATTGAGCATGAATCCAACCGGGCCCCTGGAACAGAAATGCCAATAACTCTCAGATCGGGCGTCTGATTGACACGTTGTCTATCGCGTTGAGTTACTTATGATGAGAAGGAACTATGGGATACATCAACTCAGGACTTCGTGATAGTTGATGTATCGTCACTTGGATCGAGGAGAAGACCCTCCCATAATCAAGCGTGTTGTGTGTGAGAACCCTAGAGCTGACTGCGACAGCGATGAATACTATATCGGAATCCACCGTGGGCTCGACAATGATGACTACTGTACCTAGATCTTGTGTGTGTTCGATAGTTCTAACTCTGTTCCTAGATCCTGTGTGGGTCTGACAGAATAGCTAGTCCTGTATCCTGTGTGGGTCTGACAGCTTAGTTGGTCCAGTATCATGTGTGGGTCCGATAGCTCGGATGAATTATAGCTGGTTCTGTATCTTGTGTGGGTCCGACAGCTTAGATGAGATAGCTGGTCCTGTATCCTGTGTGAGTTTGACAGCTTAGCTGGTCATGTATCCTGTTTGGGTCTGATAGCTTAGATGAATCAGTGACTACATCTGATCATCTATATCTCTCATCAAAATATGTATACCTGTGTGAGTTGAGTCATGTCTTTCAACCATTATAATCGTGGTGATTAACTTTACTTCATTTGTGGATTGGGTTGTGCTTGGGCTCGAGAGTTGGAGCCTAACTATGATTGCTGACTTAGGTATATGTGTGGGCATATACCTAAGTAAGGTTGGTTGATACTTCATGATTATATATTTCTTTATGGGTTATCCTTGTTGGATATTTTGAGACCATGAGGGTCTCGGGGTCCCTACTGAGTACCGTTATACTAACCCCTACACGGGCTATGTCCGCACTTCGTTAGGTTGGTTTCAGATGACAGACAACATTGATCGAGGTAGAGAGTTGTAGAGCTGGATTGTACCCGGAGGTGGACCACTTGGCAATATGTATACGGAGAGAACGGACGGAACTAGGGTGCTAAGGAGGCCATCTGTACCCACGCTTCAGGTGGGATTCCTAGAGGATGACTCAGTAGTTGATGTTTTACCTTTCTATTATTGTAATAGTTTTTCAGTTGTTTGTACTTTACTGTTGGTCTTGTATTTCTGGCCCCTTTCCTTTCAGCACTTTCTTTTGTATACAGATTTGCTTAGTGTTTACTTCCAGTTGCGTGCTTTGTTGTTTTTGTTTACTTATTAAAGGCAATCCCTTCCCTTTTTAGCAGGATTACGCCTTTGATGCTAGTTGCCAGCCCTTGGCCTATGGAAGGCGGGCTTGGGGTAGTCACGACATGGGCCCCAAGGACGGGTTGTGACAAATTTGTGTCAGAGGAGTCGGTTCTACCGCAGAACTCAGGACTCTGATCAATCTTTTCTGTGAAGCAATAGTGTTATGAGTATTGAGTGTGGTTTTCAGTTCAGGGAGTCCAGTGTTGGTGCGGCGGTCGACGTATCGATACACCAGAACCCTGACCTCTGATTTCCAACTCAGTGCATGAAAACACCGATTGTGTGTGTGTTTCAATAGTTTCCTTTATGGTTACTTTGTGTTAGATCACCAGGTATATTTTTTTAACTGTGGATCACCTGTTTATTTTTAGTATGGCCTCGCGAAGGCAGCCATCTAGGGTTCCAAGTTATGTATGAGATGGTATCCCACCGAGCGACGAGGCCTCAATGCAATTCCCCATCACAGCGGAGGTACCAGTGGTACCACTACCCACTGGGCAACCGATACCACCATCTCCAGCAGCAGAGAGTGCACGTTGCCTGAGTGCGTTGTACAAGTTCCAGCACCAGAGGCCACCCAGGTTCTGAGGAGAGACGGACCCACGTGTAGATAAGGATTGGCTGTAGGTTGTCTTGAGGGTTTTCATATTGGTAGGGACACCAGCTGACCTCATGGTGATCCTTGCCGCGAGTCTAATGAATGTGGAAGTTGGTAGATGGTGGAGCCTGATGCTCCAGGTTCATAACGAGGCATCATTACTCTGGAAAGACTTTGAGAGTCTCTTTCTCTCAGAGTTTTTTCTAGCCACCCTTCATGTGGTGCAGATTTAGGAGTTACTTCATCTGCAGCAGGGAAGCATGATAGTAGCTCAGTACTCAGCGAGGTTCACCAAACTCTTTCACTACTCCACGGATATGGTACAGGACTCGTTCTTCAGGGGTCGGACCTTTGAGTAGTGTCTCAGGCATGAGATCAGGGATTCGATGATCCCCCTCAACATCCTGACGTAGGCAGGGGTGCTGGAGCGAGCCCTTCTAGTTGAGAGTTTTCTCGTTGAGTAAACACCAACAGAGAGACCCACCATAAGGCGACATGTAGCGAAGTCTTCTGCAACCGATAGTAAACAGATGTCACAGAGGTCCAAGCAGACTAGGCCATCAGGTGGGTGACCTCAGGATACAAGTTCGGTTGTGCGGGGCACACGAGACAGAGTCAGCTATACGAGGAGCAGGCAGTGCTATGCATGTGGCGGGCAGGGCCACATGGCTCGAGACTACCCGACTCACCATGTAGATGAGAAGTATATAGTAGAGGGACCTCCCAGGTAGAGGTAGAGGTTCAACCATAGAGGTCTTTCGGGAGTATGCGGATGTGTCAGAGGAGCTGGACAAGCAGCGGGTGGTGGAGGACGTTTAGAGGCTCTACCACCACCACCAGAAGGTCAACCCCGACCACAGGGAGCTGGAAAACAGAGTCAGGCTCAGCTCCAGGATGTCAAGTCCTATGACCACAGTGCATCTAATATGATTCAAGGTACTATATGTGTCTACTCCACCCTTTCTGCAGTACTTATAGACACATGTTTTATTCATTATTTTATTTCCACTACCCTCGTTCGGAGATCGGAGATTCCAATAGATTCGTTGGCTCGATCCTTACGGCTAGAGACTCCTACGGGAGCAGACTCGACGATTACGCACTGGTGTCACCGGTGTGAGCTTACTCTATGAGGCGAGAGCTTTGGCTGGGATCTTGTTTTAGTATCATCGAGGCCTTACGATGTCATCTTGGGTATGGACTGGTTATCCACAGTTCATGAACAAATTGAATGTATTAGGTGCATAGTGTGGTGTATCCACATGGATGGGACCAGGTTCACCTTCATCAGTGACGAGGGATCCATTGCAGCACAGGATGAACTTACGCAGAGGAGGGGGCAGCCAATCACACATCAGTTGGCTAGTCTCATCCTTGGAGCGGTTTATGTGCGGAGTTTGAGTTTTCCTATTATGGTAGATCAGTACACGGATGTTTTCCTTGATGACGTTCCAATACTACCTCCTCGTAGGGAGTTAGACTTATATATTGACTTGTACCCTAGGAAGGCACCGATATGTACTCCAGCATATCGGATGGCTCCTTCCGAGCTTCGTGAGCTGCGTGTAGAGATGGAGGACTTGCAGGAGACGAGGATGTGCAGAAGACGGCCTTCAGGTGTCAGTATGGCAACTATGAGTTCTTGGTTATGCCCTTCGGCATAACCAAAACTCTAGAAGTGTTCATGAGTCTCATGAACAGGATCGTCCAGCCTTACCTTGATTTCTTTGTCGTAGTCTTCATTGACAACATACTGATTTACTCGACTAATGAGGAGGATAACGCTTACCATTTGCAGGTAGTACTGGACACACTCTGAGAGCACCAACTTTATGGTAAGCTCTCGAAGTTATAGTTTTGGATTTGAGAGGTTAACTTCTTGGTACACGTCATCTCGGAGGCTAGAGTTTTAGTAGATCCAGCAAAGATCGAGGTAGTACTTTCTTGGGATCCACCCAAGAGTGTGACGGAGGTACGGAGTTTTCTGGGACTGGGTGGGTACTATCGGAGATTTGTGATAGACTTTTACAGAGTTGCAGCACCTCTTTTAGCATTGAAGAAAAAGGGAAAACCCTTCGTGTGGTTAGAGAGATGCCATTAGAGTTTTCAGGAGCTGAGGTAGAGGTTGACCAGTGCACCCATCTTGAGGATATTGGAGGAGGGCGTTGGGTACATAGTTTACTGTGATGCATCAGGGACCGAACATGGCTGTGTCCTGATGCAAGAGCGAGCAGTGATCACTTATAGTTCATGGTAGTTGAGATAGCATGAGCAGAACTATGCTACCCATGACTTGGAGTTAGCAGAAGTGGTCTTCTCCTTGAAGATGTGGCAGCACTATCTGATGGGCGAGCATTTTATAGTCTACTCTGACCACCAGAGTCTCAAGTATATCTTCTCGTAGAAGGACCTGAACCCGAGACAGTGATTAAGGCTCAAGTTCCTCCAGGACTATGACTTCGATATAGTCTATACTCTTGGGAAGGAAAGTGTTGTAGCATATGCTCTCAACAGGAGATCAGGCATTCGGCTGCTAGGAGAGGCGATGGAGCAGTTGGCCACGTTGCAGATATCCTTTGTGGATAGAGATGGAGCAACCTTTCTGCAGTCTCTCACAGTCACTCCTCCACTTCTTTAGTGAGTCAGAGAGGCACAATATGGGGATGTTGACTATGAGACACGACGTACTCAGATATCCTCAGGGCAGACACCTGATGGATTTTACGAAGGTGGGGAGCACGTCATCCTTTTCAGAGGACGTACCATGGTACCAGTTTCACTACAGGAGGAGGTGTTGAGGGAGTTCCACACTTCCCCTCTAGCGGTACATCTAGGAGTGGCGAAGATGTATCAGGACCTCAGACGAAAGCACTGGTGGCCAGGTATAAAGAAGGTTGTAGCAGAGTTTGCCTCACGATGCCTCACTTGTCAGAAAGTGAAGGCAGAGCACTAGGTTCCAGAAGGCTTGGTTCAGCCCTTAGAGGTTCCAGAGTGGAAGTAGTATGGAATATCCATGGATTTCATGACAGGATTACCACGTACATCCAGAGGACATGACTCTATCTGGGTGATTTTTGAATGACTCACCAAGTTGGTTCACTTCCTACCGATCAGAGAGCAGGGCTTAGTAGAGAGCTTTGGACACCTCTACGTACGGAAGATCATATGGCTTCATGGTGTGCCGTGGACGATCGTCTTTGATCGAGATGCCCATTTCACTTCCCGTCTATGGAAGGGGTTGCAGGAGGATTTTGGGACACAGCTTCACTTGAGCACCTCCTTCCATCCTCAGACGAATGGCCAGACTGAGAGGACCATTCAGACTCTCGAGGACATGCTTCGTGCATGTGTCATTGACTTTGTATGCAACTGAGAGGATCACTTAACCTTGGTAGAGTTTGCATATAACAACAACTACCACTCCCACATCGAGATGGAACCTTATGAGGCACTATATAGCTGGCCTTGCAGATCGCCTCTGTGCTGGACTGACCCAGGGGAGTCAGCACTGGTGGGACCGGAAATGGTGCAGGCTACGACAGAGAAGGTGAAGATCATTCAGGAGCAGATGTAGGCTGCACAGAGCAGGCAAAATTCCTATGAAAATAGGAGACAGAGACCATTGGAGTTCGAGGATGGTGACCACGTCTTCCTGTGGGTCTCACCTCGACGAGGTGTATGGAGATTTGGCTGAGGCGGCAAGTTATCTCTGTGATTCATCGGACCTTTTCAGGTCCTCGGTAGGGTAGGTGAGGTGGCTTACCGCTTAGCTTTTCCACCTCAGTTGCACCGGGTGCACGACTTCTTCCACCTATCTCAGCTGAGGAGATACGTGCACGACCCGTCCCACATCATCAACCATGGGGAGCTGGACATCGATGACAGGGTGACATTCACGGATGTTCCAGTGGAGATTGATGATCGACAGAAACGGTTCCTGCTTGGATGTTCGATTCCTCTGGTGTGCATTCGCTGGCAGCACGAGAACCTCCAGGAGAGCACATGGGAGCAGGAGGCTCAGATGCATGCTCAGTACCCCCATTTGTTCCCTTAGTGTGTGTGGTAGCTTACATGGATGTAAATCCCTGAGGTGAGGAAAATGTAAAGACCCAAAAATTCCGTGGAATTTTTTTTTAATACACAAGAATTTTACGAGTCTGCAGTTTCTAACGAAACTTGATTCCAAGTCCCGGTGTGCCCGGAATCAATTTTTGAAGTTTTGTTTGGGTACGTTCAGCAAATGTACATGCAAGATTTTATATCTTTTGAACCGGTGCTCGGAAATGAAATCTGAGAACACTGTTGAACTCACAGCGCCGGTATTCGCTTAAGGATACCTTTACCGCAGTTGCATTTTATCGAGGTTGGGAGTTAATTTCTTGGGGTTTCTAATTTAGATTAAATAAAAATGGGTGTAACACATTTTTATTTGAATAGAAGTAAAAACCTATAAAGGGAGGTTGGTGGTGGGGCCACCTGCACATAACCTCCCTTGGGAGGATGTTATAAGGTGGGGCCCACACGAACATCAAACCCCTCAACTCCCCTTGAACCCCCTTTAAATCTTGAGATCCCAATTTATGGTGGAGCCTTTCCACCTTTCCCTTAATGGTGACAACACGAATAAATTAATGACTTAATTAATTAATTTGGGTGATTTGAATTCTTTTGAATTAATTATGCCAAAATTAAAATAAGTTAACTCATTCTTTTATTTTGGGTTGGCATAATCGTTGGATATCTTGAGAGAACTCTTGGAAGAACACCATCCTCTCGATGAAGAACGCTACTCGTCTCCGAAGAACGTGAAGCAACATCTTCTACCTTCTTCAACCGAAGCAAGGAAGGGAAGCACCGTCGCCCGTGAAGTTCACTGAGGGCGTCGTCTCGACTCGACTTCTCCGAGATCTACCTTTTTCGACATTGATGGAATGATATCCGTCTTTCGACGTCTGCCCTCTTTCCGCGACTCTGTCGTTGATCACCGAAATTGAGGTAGGGGAATTTGGATTATTTCTTTTTATGTATGAATTATACCCACATACTTCAACGTTTATTTATGGATTGATGGTGGCCAAATTGTTATCACCTAACGTAGAGGGCGCGGGCTGAACAAACACAACCCGACGTCCCCCCGTTTAATCTCGTTTGGTTGAAGTGGGAGGTAGAGCCGAAAGGGCGCGGTGCTGTCGAACCACGCCGGAGAAAACTGTGCCGGATGAAGAAGCACGGCGCCGACGCACCACACGGTGGAGCCGAAGGCCACGGCCAGGTCGAGCCACGGTGGTGGTGGCGCGGCGCCATCACGCCGTGTGGAGGGCAGCAGGACTACGGAGCTGTCGCACCACGGTGGAGGTGTGGAGGCAGCTAGCCGTTGTGGAGCAGGATCGCAGGACAACCGGTCGGCCCACTGGAGGACCGCGGTGCCCGCAAGCGCTGCGCGGAGGAGGACGCGGCCCGCATTCATGGGCCGCTCGGGTGGACGAACCAGTCGGCCATGTGCCGGCCGGGCTAGAGAATCATGGCGACCGCATACACCGTGTGAGAAGAACCACGGCCCGCAGTGTGGGCTGCGTGAGCGGGATCGAACAGACCGACAACGGCCAGCCAGGCAGAGGAGGAGACAGCGCCGCTTGGCACCGCCGGGAGAACCGGACCAGCCCGCAGTGTGGGCCGCGCCCCACTGGGTCTGGCCGACCCCTAGCTGGGTCAGACCCGCCGAGCTGGGTCAGACCCGCTGAGCCGTTTTGGGCCGACCCGCCAACCCACTGGGCTTCACAGGCTGGGCCCATCTTCGCTTAAAAGTGAATATCTTCTAGACCGCGCATACGATTGACGCGCCGTCTACAGCACTGGGACCCTCATGATGATGTGGCCCTTTTGGGTTACTCTAAATGAGTTTCAGACAATTTTGGAAAATGGTCGGGTTGGATCGAGCGTAAGTCCAACCGGGCCCCTGGAACGGAAATGCCAATAACTCTCAGACCGGGAATCCGATTGATGAATCGACTGTCGCATTGAGTTCCTTATGACGAGACGGAACTACGGGATACATCAACTCAGGACTTCGTGATAGTTGATGTATCATCACTTGGCTCGAGGATCGGACCCTCCCGGAATTGAGCGTGATGTGTGTGAGAACCCTTGAGCTGGATGCAACAGTGATGACTACTGTACCGGAATCCTCCGTGGGTTTGACAATGATGAATATGATACCTGGATCCTGTGTGGGTTCGACAGTTCTGACTCTGTTCCTGGATCCTGTGTGAGTCTGACAGAATAGCTAGTCATGTATCCTGTGTGGGTCTGACAGCTTAGCTGGTCCTGTATCCTGTGTGGGTCCGACAACTCAGATGAATTATAGTTGGTCATGTATCCTATGTGGGTCTGATAGCTTAGATGAGATAGCTGGTCTTGTATCCTGTGTGGGTCTGACAGCTTAGCTGGTCCTGTATCCTGTGTGGGTCCGACAGCTTAGATGAATCAGTGACTACATCTGATCATCTCTATCTCTCATCAAAAGATGTATACCTATGTGAGTTGAGTCATGTCTTTCAACCATTATCATCATGGTGATTGACTTTACTTCCTTTGTGGACTGGGTTGTGCTTGGCCTCGAGAGTTGGAGTCGAACTATGATTGGTGACTTATGTATATGTATGGGTATATACCTAAGTAAGGTTGGTTGATACTTCGTGATTGTATCTTTCTTTGTGGGTTATCCTTGTTGGATATTGTGAGACCTTGAGGGTCTCAGGGTCCCTACTGAGTATCATTATACTCACCCCTGCACGGGCTATGCCCTCACTTCATTGTGTTGGTTGTAGACGACGGACAACACTGATCGAGGTAGAGAGTTGTAGAGTCGGACGGTACCCGGAGGTGGAACACTTGGTGCAACGTACAAAGAGCGGACAGACGGACCTGGGGTGCTGAGGAGGCCATATGTACCCACCCTTCATGTGGGATTCCTGGAGGATGTCTCAGTAGTTGTTGTTTTACCTTTCTGTAGTTGTACTAGTTTTTTAGTTGTTTGTACTTTACTGTTGGGCTTGTATTTCCTGCCCCTTTCCTTTCAGCACTTTCTTTTGTATACAGATTTTCTTAGTGTTTACTTCCAGTTGCGTACTCTGTTGTTTTTGTTTACTTATTAAAGGCAATGCCTTCCATTTTTATCAGTATTACGCCTTTGGTGCTAGTCGCCAGCCCCTGGCCTATGGAAGGCGGGCTTGGGGTAGTCACGGCACGAGCCTCGAGGATGGGTCGTGACATGTAAAAATATATTTTCTATATTTATATTTAAATAATGATTTGATGTGTTTATAAAATTAAAATAAATATTCTAATCCTAATGGACTGATAAAATTGAATGTTTATAAGAAAAATAATGGGGTGTTATTAAAACCATTTAACGTGAAAACGCTATATTTTACAAAGAATATTTTTCTAAGTGTTGTGTATTTTTATCTTAATAAATTAAATTGGTCACTTTTAAAGTATGATTATAATATAATTTAATGTTTTAATATATATATATATTTATATTAATAGTCTTTTAATTAGTAATTGATGTGAAATAAGATTGAGAACACTTAATGTCTAAAAAATATTTTTTCAATAAATATATATATATATATATATATATTCTGTGTTCATTTATAAGTTGAATTTATCATATTTAAAAATTTAATTTTATTAAATGAAATTTAAATTTAGAATCATCACATAATAATTAATATGAGGGTAAATATGATTTTTTGGAAAAAAAATAATTTACCAAGGTAAAAATTGAGAGACTTCGGTAAGAATAAAATGAGTTAAAATAGTTATATTAATGGATAGAGAATTAAAATATGTACATATAATTGTATCTAAATTTTCTATAAGGGTATAAAATACTTAAATCAATTGTTTTTTTACTTTGGATCCACTTTCCATATAAAATGGTAACCTTTTGCCTAAGGGAATTGGAATTTGTGAAAATACAACTCAAAACTCACCTATAAAGAGACCCCTCCCCTACCCCTACCTAACCACTCTTTTCCTTTAGTTATCTCATAATTACCTATCCAATTTCACTCTCCTAAATCTTTAGTGTTCATTTTGTGGCCTCTTATTCCAATAAAGAGGCATAAATCCTTCATTATGAAGGAACCCATTTTAAGAAAGATAAAATTTATGAAAGTAAGTATCTAGTTATTTCACCATATTTTTCAATAACCTCATCATGTAAAAACTTTATAAATTTAATTATCTACTCTAATTATGTTATATTAATATAATTATACTTATGTTAAAATGTCATTACTATAATATTACTCTATACTCCTACTCATTCTTTATTATAACATTTTCTTATTTAGGTCGGTTCAACCACCAATAAGAACGATGTTATACTACCTTCATTATTTCTAACATGAATGAGTATTAATAAATTAATAATTTTAATATATGATATTAAATATTAATTTATGTTAATAATATTTTTTTGTAAGGGTGACACAAAAATGAGTGGTCATTATAAATTAACTTGTTCTTATTTGTAAATTACCCAAAACATGCTCATCATGGATTTCATCATTGTGAACAATACCCATACCTTCTATAAAATTAACATGGGAATAAATAAATCATTTTAAAAATGATTCCACTTACTTTAAAAAATTATTAATGATGAACTTATTAACAAAGAACAAGATTCAATATTTCCATTATGAAACCTATATAAAATGATCAAAATTACTAACAACAAATGATGAAAATAAATAAAAACTGACTAATATATATATAATAAATTTTTATAATTAAAGAGTTTAAAAGGTAATATATATGAATAAATATTTTAGATAAGTGATTAATATGGTTATTTTTATCATATAGAAGGTTAATTCACTTTCTTGGATGTTTGGAGTAATGGTAAGGGTTTCTTTTCCAATCTCACTTTGAAACCAAGATTACATATGTATAAATTATTATTTTGGGAAATTATATGTAATTTATCTCTAAAATATTATTCATTTTATTATCCTCTAGTTTTTTTTTAAATTTTTCATTACCATTTCACCTCCCTTTGGTTCACAATTCAACCAAAAGGATGCTTGTAGGTGGAGATAACCTTATCTCTTCTTTTTGGTCCGTAATATTTCTCCTCCATATCCATGTTCTTTAATATTTTTTATGGATCTTATTATCCCTAATTATATAATTTATTAAGTTTATTTTATATTGAATTTTAATTTAATCATAAAAGTGATAAAGGAATATTTGTTTCACATTTTCCACATAGTTTCTTTCTTCCAACATTTTCTTTTATTTTATTTACAAAGAATTCTTTATAAGTTTTCATGGTTATTCAAAACAATTTTTAATTTGTAATTATTTGTCTAAAACTATTTATTTATAATTTATTTCCTTTTAATATATTTTTTATAAAAATATAGAAGATGTATTTTCTTATTTTAAAATAGTTTTCTAATGTTCTTACAAAGTGTTTTTTAGTTATATCAAAATTATTAAATGTTCATTCTGATTTACAAGGAATTTTCTCTAATAATACCATTAACCTTATTTTTATAGATGTCCTATGATCATTTATAGTAGAAATTTCCATGAAACCCATTTATTTAACATGTTTTAATTAAACTATTATGTAATTATGAGTCTTTTAATGTTAATGTGGCACACATATGTATAGTTTTTCATTATGTGATGGGTGAGACTAGAATTATCTACCCCTCCAATGTATTGGTTAAAAAATAAGAGTGAACTCAATCCAATATGGAACTTTATCTACCATTTTATGATGTTTTTGGTAGTGATCCTTTATATAAGAAATTATTTTCTATTCTTTTGAATGTACCACATTATTATGCCACATTTCTATGTTATGACACAAGAATATGTTATGTTTTCATGGGTTTTGATAATTTTCTCATGATTCCAAATTCTTATCACTCATTTTGTATGTTATGTATAAATCCTTATATTGTGATTCATGATGTATAATAAATATTTTATTGGGTATTATTTCCTTATTTAATGCTCATGTACCTTGATTATGATCTCATAACCACATATTAATCTTATGCTCACTTGGGATCATCGATTGATATTTCTTATATTCACCCATTACTAGGAAACTGGGATCACCATTTCTTATGTTTCCATTACCTAGATAATAAATAAAGTTATTATGTATGATATGTATAATAGGGTGTCATGTATAAAGATTATTTTTGGGAGATCTTAAAAAATTTATATAAAATAAGTTGGTTATGTATCTAATCTCCAAATACAATAAACTTGTATTCTATAGGGTGTGATTTATTATGATATGTATTGAATATTCATCTAAAATTATTTAATATTTATTTATGTTATGGTCAGTCCATATCAGTTGGTATCATAGTAGTGTTTAGTTAATTTTATGGGATTATGTTATGAATAATAGGAGGATAAAACTTAAATCATCTTATGCTGAACCAAAAGTGTTATAATATGAACCAAGAGTGTCATATATTAAACCTAATATGTTATATGTGTGTGTGTATATATAATTACATATAACACATCCTAGTTGAGTTGTAAATTATCAATATAACAAGTTGAAGGTCTCTAGATTAAACCTCATTTGGAGTTTTTTTTGTCATATAAACATGGTCACTAATTGTGGTCATAGTTCATAACCAACAACCATTATCTATGGATAAGGTTTTTTTACTGGGGTTGTAGACAATTTTTTTCCATGGTCAGTTCTCAAACATGGTCGTAATCTATTCTAATGAAAATAATAGTTATGGACCTCTTGACAATGGCCATGGATATAGACACATTAAATGAGGCTATTTCCATGGTTTTAGACAATGGTAATAGTTATATTATCTATAACTGAATGTAAATAATAATTGTGGTGGACAAAGAAATGATTTCACTAATGAGAAAACCAACTGGATAGATGCTGGAGTGTAAAATCTTCTAGCTATAATTACCCAACTCTCTCAAGATATGAATGATAACAAGAACCATGGAAAACTCCGAAATGTTATAAGGAAGGAATAAATATCTATTGAGTCATTCATGTGGAAACATCTACCCTCCTTTAGTGGGCCTTCTGATCTACTAATTTCCAAGAAATGAATTGATACAATAAGAAATTATTTTCTATTCTCTAGTTCTCAGAGCATGAAAAGTTTTTTCAGATATATATATCATTTTGAAGGTGAATTTTATCAATGGGGTAATTTAATTAAGAATATGATATTGGAGTAATAAATTAACTCCATGTAATGGGAGAAGTTTATTAATATATTTTTTAATAAATATTTTATAAAAATTCTCCACACTAAAAAGAAGACAGAATTCCTTGAGTTGCATCAAAATGAGGATAAATACATTAGTAATTATAAATAAAACTTTAAGATAATTGAAATATATGATTCTTATTTTATAATTGATCCCTAAAGAAAAATCAATCATTTATTTACTGTCTTAAAACTAATTCATTAAAAGGTTTTTTCTATAAGAGAATTTTTAAACTATGTCAATTTTTTTTATTTCTTCTAAAGTTGGAAATCAAAATTATAGACTCCCATTATTCTCATGGTGTTGGTGATAAGAAAATGAAAATGGTGTTTCATTGAAACCAAATGATAAAAACAATGGATAAAAGAAAATACAAATTCCTATATGATGAAAATGTGGGAAGAATCATGGAGGTAATTGTCTCAAAAGAATGGATAAATGTTGTAAATTTAGAAAAGAGGGTCACTAAGCACATGAATATCTAAGGGATATAAAGATGCCAGATGATGATATGTATGAAAGGAAATCTCAACCTCATACACCACCCACACTTCAAAGCTTCAATTTTAAGGAGTATAGAAATTACACTAACCAGTACATAAATACAAGGTTTAATTATGACAATAAACATCATCAACCTCTAATTATAAGGGAGAAATGGAAATCCAATTCAATCACTACTATAAAAGTGAGTGATAAAATTGAAGTGGTGAAAGGTACACTCATCATCCACTCAATAACTATAAATTTATTATTCAATTCAACTCCCACCCAATCCTTCATATCTAGGAAGTTTTCTAAACAAATCATTTCACTACCTAAATGATTAGATATTTAATTATCAGTGAAACATATGAGTGGCATGATGATTACACCCTAAGTTATAAATCCTTACCAATAGAATTTTGTTTTAATGAGCTTATTGTAAAAATTATAGCTCTCATTTTAGTTGATTTTGATGTGTTTTTGGGAATGTAATAGTTCTATTTACATAGATCCAATATTAATTTATATGATAAGAAAATCATATTTCATATTATAAATCAACCCATGATCATCTATCGATGAAATTATAATTAGAAACTCCCTATGGAATTTACCACACTTGTATGGTTCTCATTACCTTATAATGAGGAATTTTTAGCTCAAATGGATGTGGAAAAATCAATATTGAAGATATGTCTATTATGTGGGAATATTTCAATGTATTTATAAAAGTGTTTCTTATTCTTCCCCAAGATAGTGAGGTTTATTTTTCAATATAACTCATACCTTTTTTAATTATTATATCAAATAATACTTATAGAATTAACCCTATTGAATTAGAGGAATTAAAGAGGAAACTCCAAGAATATTTGTAAATGGTTTTATATTCCCAATTGATTCATGGAGTGAAAAATTCTTCTTTGTTAATAAGAAATATAGATCATTTCATATTTAGATTTATTATCATGAACTTAACAAGATCATGATCAAGAACAATTATTCCATATCCCAAATTGATTAGGGGATCAATACTTCCTAAGGATTTACCTTCAATATAGATATCATCAATTAAGGGTGAAAAGAGAAGATATATCCATGACAACCTTTCATACAAGATATGTACACTATGAATTCATAGTGATTCCATTTAGACTTACAAATACTAATTTTATCTTCATTGATTTGATGAATAGTGTAACAAACCCTACTCTAGTAACCCAGCGTCAGTGCTTACTTAACTGCATTGGTATAAGATACAAAGGATCTCATCCTAAATGTCAAATCAGTTTAGTATTCTTGAAGAACCAGATACATACATTATTCTCATACTACATTGGAAATATAAAATACAAAGCATAAAAAATAATTATATCCTTGATATTATACATAATATCCTTCTTCATATCTTGGAGAAAAAATGAAGGGTGATCTTAGATACTCAGTAAGAGTTATGTACAGTGTATTTTTCATGAATAAATAAGGAATAATCAATATGAAATGTAGATAACTGAAAACACATGAAATTTAATCAATAACTTGAGAATGAAATGCATCCATAGATAATATCAAATAAAATAATATCATGGATAAAAATAACTAAATTGTCAATGAAGGAAATTCTTAATATTGGATGTTTTGATATTAGATATCAGGATATCTTTAACATCAATACCTTGGGAAAATGAAATTTAAAATATGGGTAGGAATACACCAAAAACACATTTAAATTAGATTAGCCAATGGATTTTTCTCATGAGACCTATCGATGAATAGACGAGATATCTATAACCAGGCCCCACCAATCACTATATGTCCAATTCATTCCTTATATATTGAATGATCAATTTAATTAAAAAACAATATCACTTATCAAAAAATATCTATATTGAGTATAGAATACATATTTATCAAGTTTTCCACAGTCTATCTAATAAATTTCATTATAAAAAACAATATGTAGAAATGAAATATGGTTTAAGAAATAAGAAAAACCATGTAAAAAATATGGATATTTAATATAAATGTAATTTATAATTATGATAATAAATAGAATGTTTCTAGGGAAATTTAATGTCCAAAAAATTAATCAAGAGATGAGAGATGACCATTAGAAAAGTACATTTTATAGTAAAATCAGTTATTTTAAAGAATATAAGAAAATGTAAATGAAAATTCTAAAATAAGTTTTCATAAATATTTTGTTTTTTAAAATAATTTAACTCTTATATAATAAGTTAAATAGTTTATAATGTTTATGGTGGCGGTAAAGTTTTTTAACATCATATATGTTAAAAAGAAAACATTCCTTTTGACATTTTTACAAAAAAAGTTAAAAATGACCCTTTTAGGGAAAATGTTATAAAGATTCCTTCAAAACCATGAAAAAATTCAACGATAAATTAAAATATCCCTAATAAATAATTTGAGTAATTAAAAGTGATTTTGAAAAATAATTTTGAAAAATATGGACATGGAAGAAACATATGCCCAATCAAATAAGATAAATAAGATCTAATTTTATTTTAAACATTAATCTTGAAAAGGTAACTTAAATTAAATCATTAATCATTATGATTAAATTTATATTCATGTTAAATACCTCAAAGGAGTAGTATATACACCACAAAAATTAAATAGGTTCATAATACAAAAAATGTCTAAATTGGGAAATTTTTTGAACAAATCATCGATAGTAACATGCCAAACTAATGAAACTACATACATGGTTGTGTTCATTGGTCTAGTTCATTCTTGGATTGTATTTGTATTTATAGGATCAATTAATATTATATCCTTGAAGATAATATTTCTAATAAAATAAACATTCTAAATCTATAATTCACATTTTTTAAATTCCCCATATAACACTTTTCCTCTAAGAGTCTCAATAATGATCCATGATTTATTCTCATGGTCCTCATAACTATTATAATATTCCAAGATATCTTCAATAAATACCATAAAAAATAATCAAGATAATCCTTGAATAATATATTAATTAAATCCATAAAAAAGTGTTTTTTTGGTTAATCCAAATGGAATTACTATAAACTCATAATGTTCAGACATTGTATGAAATATTGTACTCAAAATATCTTCTTTGTTTACTTAAAATTGATGATGCACAAAATAAATATTAATCTTTGAAAAATATTAATCTACCTAAATTTGATTGAATAAGTCGTCAATGTGAGGTAGTGGATAATTTTTATTTATCATAATAACATTAATTTTCCTATAATCAATGCATAGCTTTATAGATACATCTTTCTTCTTAATGAAAATAACGGGGGATTCCCATAGTGAAACACTAGGGTATATAAATCCCTTAACACACAACTCCTCTATTTATTTCTTTAACTCCACTAATTTCAGGGTGCCCATTCTATATAGAGTCTTTGAAATAGGCCTTCGCTCAGGAATTAAATCAATGTAAAACTCAAATTCATGATCTAGTGGATGTTGAGGTAATTCCTCTAGAAGTAAATCAATATATTCTTGTACAATATGTACATTCCCAATTTGAAGATTTCCTTTTTCATTTATAGTTTATGTCTACTCTTCTTACCATATAATTTCATTCAAAATAGCTACTTTGGGTGCATCTTGACATGACTCGGTTGATAAATTCGCCCCTCTAAAGATAAGGAATTTTATATTTTCAACATGAATCATAATTTCATTCTCTTTATAATAAATTTTTCTATAATATTTTGAAATATAATTCATACTAATGATTACATAAAAATGAACCATAGCTATAATAATAAAGTCAAAAAAATATGGAATGTTTATGTATCATAATAGGAACTAACTGACATGTCCTTATTGAAATGATATTTCCAGTAGGATTTTTGACTCACAACTCCATTCTTAAGGTGTTAGGTAAATATCTAATTTTTATGGAAAACATGTAAGATATAAATGAGTGAAAATATCCAAAATCAAATAAATCATTATCTAAAATTAATGTTATGGTTAAAGTAACTACCACCACATCTTTAGGATCTTCAACCTCAGCTGTAGTGATCAAATAATCTTGTCTTTCTACCATTGTCCTCTTCTGTAGTACATTCCCTTGATTATTGGGACATTACATTTAATAATATCCCATTTATTTATATTTTATGCTCTAGATAGTAGTGGTATATCTCCTCCCCATACATTAATTATCTATTTTAACCTTATCTTCACACTTGTAACAAATTCCCCTTCCCTTAAATCATTTTCTAGGATGTTTATTTCAAAAAAAATTACAGGATGGAAATTGATTTGTTCTATTCTTCTTTGAACTATTCCATTTTTTAGTCTTTATATGAAAACTTATTTTCTTGATTTCCCATGAATATATAGAATCTATAAAATTATTTCATTTTATTAATATCATTGGATACTATATCATCATATAATGAAATTTTTTGAGAAATAAGTTCCCTTTAGATACTTAGCTTAATCCCATTGAATTAATTTGTCAATATTGATTTTGGAATTATGTATATAGTCCAAATAATTCCTGGATAAACATATAAAGTTATCCTCATACTCTAGAATACTTTATTATTTATTCTACTTTAAAGTGTGGAGTTTCCCCTCCATTTGATCTCATTTTTATATAGGGAAGTAATTATTAATAAAAATTATTTTAAAAGTTATCCATTACATACTTTCTATTTCTTCATCATCTTTATTTTTTTGGGTCAATAACCACCATTGATCTCCATATCATTTTAAATAATAAACTGTCAGGATAAATTTTTCACTTTCATTATATACCAAAGTGGGGAATATCTTTTTGAGTGACTTAATCCATTGTTCAGCTGCCAATGGATAAATAGTTTCATTAAAAGATGGAGGATTCTATTCCAAGAAGCGATCCAGCATAGGATAATCACACTATGGAATAATGGGTTGCTCCATTTGAACAAGGTTATTCATCGTAACCTAATTAAGATACCCAAATAAGTTTATAATCTACTTGGTTTCAATACCATCTATATTGGTTTACTCGGCAGGGCAATCTCTGCATTGCTTGTGGGTGTCGATTCCATTTATTTCATTAGTATCCATAACTAAATATTGTCACATACTAAGTTTTCTCATAATCATCATGAATATTGATTCATAAAATAAAATAAAAACTCTAATAATAAAAGTTCTCAAATATAATTAGGGATTATCATAATTATCACGTTAGCTATGTTTATTTAGAATTTAGTTCCCAAGGTTTCTACTAAACTTCATATGATACCAACTGTGACAACCCCAACTCCAATATCCTAGAGTTGGTGTATAATTTATTATATGGGTATAAGATACAAAGGATCTCATCCCAAATGACTTATTAGCTTAGTAATATTGATGAACCAGTTACATACAAGGTTCCAATATTACATATAAAATATAAAATATATTGCATAAAAAAATTCAGGTATACTTTATATTATTCATAATATACCTTTTCATATCCTGGAGAAAGTAAAAAAATAAAGGGTAGGCTTAGATACTCATTAAGAGTTACATACAGTATAAACTATCATGAATCAATGAGTACTGATCAGTATGGCAAGGTAAATAACTAAAAAACCTATCATTCAGTCAATAATGTGGTCATTAAATGCATCTATGGATAATATAAAATGAAAAAATATTAGGATAATAATAATTCAATTCTCAAGGAAGGAAATTCTTAATATTGGATTTCATTATCTCAAACATCATGATATCTTAACCATCAAGACCTTTCACCAAGAAAATTTGAATTATGTGTAGGCATACACCAAAAACCAATTTAAATAAGGGTATCTAACTAATTTTTCTCATGAGACTTGTTGATGCATTAAGAGGCTATATATAATCAGGACCCACCCATCACATCATGTCCAATTCATTCTATGTATATATAATGATCAATTTAATTCACAAACAAAATGGCTTATTAACAAATATCCATATTGAGAAAAGAAGACGGTTTTATCATGTTTTCCTTATACAATCAAATAAATTTCATAGTAAAACACCATATGTAAAACTGATATATGGTTTAAGAAACAAGAATATACCTGGTAAATAATTTGGATATTTAAGATAAATTTAATGTACAATTATCATAATAAATTTAACGTTTCAAGGGAAATTTTATGTTCAAAAAATTAATCAAGTGATGAGAGATGACCATCAGAAAAGTAGATTTTATAATAAAATAAATTCTTTTAAATAATAGTATAAAATGGAAAAGAAATATTTGAAATTTTTTTTCATAATTATTTTACTTTTAAAAATCATTAAAATCATATAGAATAAGATAAAGTGTTTAAAACAGTTGTGGTGGTGAGAAAGTCTGTTAGAGCCATATACGTTAAAAAGTAAACTTTCTTTTTGACTTTTCTACAAAAAAAGTTAAAAATGACCCTTTTAGGGAAAACATTATAAATATTCATTTAAAAACATGAAAAAATTCAATTATAACTTAAAATATCCTTAATAAATTATTTGAGTAATAAAAAGTACTTTTGTAAAATAATTTAAAAAAATATGGACATAGAAGAAAAATATGCTTGATCAAAAAGATAAATAAGATCAGATTTTGTTTTAAGAATTAATATTGAAAGAGTAACTTGAATTGAATCATTATTAATCATGATTAAAAATATATTCATGTTAAATAGCTAAAATAGGTAGTATATACACCACAAAAATTAAATTGGTTCATAATACCAAATAAGTCTTAATGGAGTTGAAATTGAGAAAAAATACCTTACCTCGGGTATGAATTATCACGTATGCTATATATCTTCATAAATAATAAAATTATGTTAATTATTTACTCAAATAATAACCATTATTAATTTTATTATTCCTTTTGTTTTATTTTTTACCTTGTTATGTTTAATTACTTAATCAATTAAGTCCACATCGGATGTTTTGACAATATTCGGTTCTTATGTATAAAAAACATCAGTAGGTTAACTATGATAAAAGTGATAATTGTTCCATAATATATAGAATAATAATTATAAAATAATTACTATTTTTATATATATATTATTCTTTTAAAACAAACCACGAATGATGGTTATGAAAAATAAACAACATTACAACCATGGAGATAGTAGGACATACGTACGTATGAGTGATCTTTCCATTTTAATTGATCATAATGGAAAGATATTAAGAATTTTTTATCATTATATAGTGATAATTATATCATAAATACCATATTATTTATTTTAATAAACTTATATATACCATTCATGTGATTCAGTGGTGAATAATAAATCACATCGCTTCATGAAGGTTGTAGTCTATACATACTCATGAAGGACATTATAATTTTTCAATGAATGGAAAGGTAAGAAAATATGTGATATATTAAGTTTAAAGAATTATTATAATGAAATTAATATCATATATATACATTAAAATCATAATTATAACCATATGTGAGAGGTGGTGATGGAAAACTAATTGCATCGGTTCGCAAGCCGATAGTCCGTTGTATATACAAAAAACGGTTTCATTTACCATTTGATTGAAGAGGATATAGATATAGGTTATTAAATTCACATAATAAAATATGTGTGTGTAACATATTTTTTTATTATTTCAACATGTTTTAAGAATATTTTAAGGATGTGTAAAAAGAAATAAAATGAAAACACATGGTTAAGATCAATACCTATTCTTTAAACAACCTCTTTAGGTTTATACCTAAAGTCTTCCTATGATAGTTTTATGATCAAACTAGGGACTCTAGGTAATGTTAAGGAATGTAATGAATGGGTTTTTTCTAGTATTGGATGAAAAAAATGATCTTTAAGTGTGGATAGGAGAGGATAGGGGGTTTCCTTTAATAAGTGGGGAGAGGATGCACTTGGAATTTTTCAAAAAGAATAAAATATAATAATGTCTTGCTCAAGGAAAATAGATCCTAAATGGAATCTACTATATATACTAATCTTGGCTTTCCAGCTGTCATGTGTCAAACTCACATTTTTCCACATCATTTTTTCCTTATGTTCCCTCACTCAATTTCTCCACATCGCCACCTCTGTGTGGTATCTCTTCCTGTATCCACCTCCCTAACCCTATCCCGCCGAGTTTATCACGCGTCGCGGCCTATAACCATTGATTATATCATCCTAGATTTCCCAGTAAACCCACACTCAGTCGAACTCCATCTCTAACATCTGCCTTCTCTTGGTTTCTACTCTCACCTCGGTTGACCTCATACCTCAGACACTTACAGCTCCTGGTTTTCTTGCACCTTCCATTCCTCGAGTGTCCTGGGGTTTTTCCTCCATCTTTTCATCCATTCCACCTTCGTCTCCTACACAGCTATGCCAACTACAATTCTCAGTATCTTTGTTCCTCCACTACAGTGAAATCTACCCAATCTCATATACCTTTATAAATTTTGTTCATCTATCCACTTCCAACCAGACCCCACCTAATTTCTGGCTCTCGTTTTCCATCCACTCCTCCTAGGTTCCCTGTAAATCAACACTCGACTCCTGCTATAGGTATTCATCTTATACTACTACATCTGAACCCGATCTTCCCCTAAGTTGTAGTACTACTTCAAAAACATTTTGATTCCAGATTTACCCTCCAACGATATCTGTAACCCTACCTCATGCCATATTGCATATTGGTCCCAAAATCCCTCAAATCCTCCAACTATTCCACACACTCATCCACTTCTACAAACTCCAGCAGACTCCTGACATCATTAGCATCTCCATTGAGGTACACATTTTCGGCCACTCTGTGGTCTATGATTTGTTAGTATCAATTGTAATTCTCATTGTTTATCCAATTTTCCTTTGTTTTCTATTTATCTTTTGGTACGTTGTATTTCAATTTCCTTTGGCAACAATTTATTTGATTTCATTTCTCAACCAGTTTTCAAAAAATTAAGTTTCCTATTTAGTGTGTTCAATTTTAGGTGATGATATTAGTCTTCCTGCTGGTATGTTTTAATGTTTTTTCTCATTGTCTTATTTTATCATTCTTATTCTATATTGTTATCTATTTCTGGATGAATTTATGTAATTTTCACTGCATTTTTTTCTATTATAGAAGTCTATTTATGTGATTGTTCTATTTTGTTCCATAAACTATCCATTAAAACCTATTCATACAAATCTTTTAAAATGGAATGCAATATTAATGCTTTCATGATTTAGTTATTGGGGCTCCACTAAGATCAGTCTACCACCGTAACTATAACACTACCTTTATTTAACGACACTATCTTTGCAAAAGGTGTTCCATCCTCATTTCATTAAAAAAATACCTAATATTCATAAGTTAATATTTCCAGTTTTATTTGATTCATTTCTATTTATTTTCTTTGTGTATGTGAATACATAAACATGAAAAAAATACCTTATGAAGTGGTTGTTGAATATCTATCTGTATGCAGTGAATGGATCCCTTCACTGAACATGATGTTGGCTACACCTACAACCATTAATGTTGTATGGTGCCTCCACATCCATGGCTTCACCTACTTTGATCATGAAACCCCTTTGAATCTTACATCAAATAGGATTAGTTTCCTCTCATACTGTACACCAATATAGGAGATTTTAAATATATTATTAGTTCCAAAATATTTCAATTAGTTTCTATTTTTAATATTTTTATGTGCCTCTTGTTTATTGATGAAAAAAATTATCATGCAATGGTCGAAGATTTAATAGATAATCAAGGTTTATAGAGTAACTATATGATGATATTTTCTACTAATCATGCATTCAATATTTTTCTTGGTGTTTTAGTTCTCCTATAATTATAAATGCTTTGATTAGATTTAATATTTGTTAGGTTATGTTCGAAACGAGCCTGATTGAAATTGAGGCAATATTAAAATGGTTGAATGGTTTGGTTTTTTTAATTTTTAGGAATATTTTGGTTGTCTCTGTTTTCATGGTGGTGATATTTTTCATGAATAACAGAGGCTGAAATTGGTGCTATTGTGTATGTTTTATATATAAAAATGTTATCTATATTTCTAACCTGTAGTGACTAGATCCTTTCATTGAACATGATGTTGGATACACCTATAACCATTAATGTAGCATGGCGCCTCCATATCCATGGCTTCACCTGCTTTGATCATAAAAAACCTTTGAATATTACATCAAATAGGATTAGTTTCCTCTCATACTATACACCAATATAGGAGATTTTAAATACATTATTAGTTCCAAAATATTTCAATTAGTTTCCCTTTTTAATATTGTTATATGCCTCCTCTTTATTCAAGGAAAAATTGATCATGAAATGGTTAAAGATTCAATAGATAATCAAGGTTTCTAGAGTTACTATATGATGATATTTTCTATTAACCATGCATTCAATATTTGTCTTGGTGTTTTAGGGATCCTATAATTAGAAATGAATTGGTTAGCTTTACTATTTGGTAGCTTATATTTGAAACGATCCTGGTTGAAATTAAGGTAACATTAAAATGGATGAATGGTTTGGTTTTTTTAAATTTTCAGGAACATTTTGGTTGTCTCTGTTTGCATGGTGGTGAGATTTTTCAAGAATAACACAGACTGAAATTGGTTCTATTGTGTATGTTTTATATCTAAAAATGTTGTCTGTATTTATAACCTTCTTTATATTCATTCATTAACTTGATTTTAATTATGATGAATACTCTTTTGCAGGAGATGAAGTCTCATTCACCTGGATATCTTCAAAACTATTCCATCCTTGAAACACCCACAAGATGTTACCAAAAGGGTATTCAAGTTGGTGGAGGGAAAATGTATGTATCTTTATACATTTTATGAAATTTTAGTAATTTTTTTAAATTCAGTAAACAATTAATTCTAAAATTTTATTTGTTTAATTCTGATTTTCATTTCCTTTTTTGATATCTAAACTTTCTTAAGGGGAACACTTCATGTTATATTGTTCTTCAAATCATGAGTTGAAATTAAGGTAACATTAAAATGGCTGAATGGTTTTTTTTTTTAATTTTCAGGAACATTTTGGTTGTCTCTGTTTGCATGGTAGTGAGATTTTTCAAGAATAACAGAGGTTGAAATTGGTGCTATTGTGTATCTTTTATATCTAAAAATGTTTTCTATATTTCTAACATACTTTATATTCATTATTTAACTTGATTTTAATTATGATGAATACTATTTTGCAGGAGATAAAGTCTCATTCACCTGGATATCTTCAAAACTATTCCATTATTGACACACCCATAAGATGTTACCAAAAGGGTATTCGAGTTGGTGGAGGGACAAGTTATGTATCTTTATACATTTTATGAAATTTCAGTCATTTTTTAAATGCATTAAACAATTAATTCTAAAATATTACTTTTTTAACTCTTATTTTCATTTCCTTTTTTGATTTCCAAACTTTCTTTAGGGGAAAACTTCAATTTTTATTGTTCTTCAAAGCATGAGTTGAACATCAGGCACTGAAGGAGTAAGTGCCCAGCTTATGTATATAATCACTCCTGACCATCTAAATTGTTTATAATTAGGTTTGAAATATCATTTAATTCTTTAATTTCTTCTTCAATAGAACTATAATTCACCATTTTTATTAGACTTGTCAGGGACCCCAATTCTAGGATCTTCTTCAATACTATTGGGTTGTTTTTACAATATTTCCCAATAACCAATGCAGTAATTCTTCTCATATCCGAGTCAGGGTTACTAAGTACATGAATAAGCACACCAAGTCCTCCAAGCTTACTGAGTTCCTTAGCAGAGTCTATAGGTTCATCGAGTATACGTAGTTATTATGGTATGCATTCTCTTCACTCATGACTATGGGATTTTCACACACATATTCATTAATAAAAATGTTTTAGTTCCATGTAAAAAATTAAATTTTTTATTATTCGTTAATAATAATCTTATGTGTTGTTCAATTATTTGTTACAATAGGTTTTATTCTCTTGATGGACAGGTTTAATGATTTATAGGGAATGTATTATTTTAAATGTCAATTTTTCATATTCATTTAATGTGTGATACACAGTTATATACCCTATCTATTGTGAAACCAGCATTCCATTTTTCATTTTAATAACCCATTATTGAATGCATGGTCCTAATCTATATAGAATATTTGGGTTATGACTATTCTCTATACAATTTAGATTCACACTACATATTCTACATATGAATATATCAAATCCTTCACATCCATTATCTATACCCATTATATATAATATTTTTCACTTACCATTAATTTTTTGGGTCTTCTATAAATAACCCTTTTCATGAGCTAGATCTTTGTGATGGGTTTGGCTTATGCTTCTGACTATTATTTATTGTACCATTTAGAATTCCTTTGTTTCTGTTCATATTTCATGTGTGCGGCTAACTGGAAGGGTTGCATTTGTTTTTTCAGGAACAACAAAACATATTGAGGTCCTGTTTTTGAGATGATAGGAGGGAAACAAATGTGACGCCTCTTTGAAATGTTGTGAAGTTACTGATGATACTTTAAATTCCAGCACAATATCATCCACCATGGCCTCTCTCTCAATCTAAAAGTGATTATTTTTAGTGGTTCTTGAAGACTCAATAGAGAGTACTTATACTATTTGAAATTGAAACTTTATGTATATAACTAATTTCATATTTACATATTATTATCCAACTTTTTTCCACCAATAGTTTGTATATTGTAGGCATGCATTTTATAAATTCCTGCAATTGCACTATGAAATTCACTTCAGTGGCCACATATAGAGTTGTATGCATATTTTTCAGTTGCATGATTACAT